>JARYHS010008074.1:18006278-18081742 GCA_031002005.1 Vandiemenella viatica | reverse complement strand
ACACTGCCAAGGTCGAAACGACCCGTTAGGACAGCACACTGGGAGCTCCGAGGAGCCTGTCTGGCGCAGCAGATGCCTCGTCCTGGCGCACTCTGACACAGAGAAAAAGTACTCAGTTCCTTTCACGGGACACCTGAAATTGCTGCAGTGCTCTAGAACAGTGGTCCGCAACCGGTGTGCCGCAACAAGGTGAAAGGTGTGCCGCGAAATTTTACGAAATATAAGGAATTAATTGACAGATTTTTTATTAATTACATTTTAGTTTCATGTGCCGAGAATTGTTACATATAGTAGTATTTTAAGAAATTAAATGTTATTTATTTATTCACACTTACTATTAGTTTTGTTTATTCATTTCTTAAATATTTTTATTCCTCCCCTCTACTGCGGCGCTTTCAGGTACCGTTACATTTACCGCATGTTCTGTGTATGTGCTTTTCACTCATTCTAAACTGCTGGGATTAACAGAACTTTCCCAGCCTTATATTATTAAGTTGTCGGTGTTGGTGCTTCTCCAACAATACTACTTTGTTCCTGTACCGTTGCACCGGCGCATTGTTAGACATCACTGTAAAAACAATCGTCGTCTCCGTATATGTGGCTTCTTTGAAGTGTATAAATCCCGCTTCTTACAATTACTTCAGTTCTATCATAGCTGTGCTCTGGAGTGGTCAGAAAACTTTGATAGTAGTTTGTCTTGACATTTTCTATTACAATTAGCAGACTTTTATTTCTTCAAGATGGACAAATTCCTTGAACGGAGTGTTCCGTCTACTGATGAAATTTGAGTCAGAAAGAAAGAAACAAAAGTTAATGCAGCGGAAATATAGTGATAATTACTTATCCTATGGCTTATCTTGGTGTGGTGAAAAAACGTGCCCAATCCCCGAGTGTATCGTTTGTGGTGAAAAACTCAGCGACGCTGCAATGGTTCCCAGTAAATTGAAACGACATTTGTCAACAAAACATTCTTCTCTGTCAAACAAAGATGTCAATTATTTTCGTAGATTGTTGGAAAATAAGAAAAAACAAAGAACTTTCATGACCGCTACAGTACGTGTTTCGGAAAAAGTGCAGGAAGCTAGTTATAAGGCAGCCGAACTTATCGTAAAGGCCAAGAAACCACATACAAACGCTGTTAAAGCCTGTTTGTAAAGAGATGGTGAGAATAGTTCTGGGTTTAGAATCTGCTAGTGAAATTTCAAAAATTCCTCTTTCTGCTGACACAATCAGTCGTCGAGTTATTGATGTCTCGTGATATTGAAGAAATTATGAAGGAGAAAATCAACAACAGACAGAAGTTCTCACTTCAGATCGACGAGTCCACAGATACTAGTCGCCAAGCACAACTTCTGACTTACATTCGCTACATCGAGGGAGATGTAATTGTAAGTAACTTCCAGAGCATACTACAGGTGAAGAAATATTTCGTTTGACTGATGAATATTTGCGCCTTAATGAATTAACATGGAAGGATTGCGTTAGTGTTTGTACAGAGGAGCGGCTGCTATGACAGGCCCAGTGAAAGGATATGCAGCTAAGGTACGCGAAGTAAATCCCAACGTAGGATGCGATCATTGTCTCATTCACCGCGAAGCCATTGTTGTTAAGTCTCTGCCACCTTCTCTGAAAGATGTGCTGGACGAAGTAGTAAAAGTCGTGAACTTCATAAAATCGCGGCCCCTAAATTCGAGACTATTTTCTGTTTTATGTCAGGAAATGGGTACAGAACACACTACACCGCTGCTACATACAGAAGTACGTTCGCTGTCACGAGGAAAAGTGTTAACGCGAATATTTGAACTTAGAGAAGAGGTCCAGGCATTTTTGACTGTTGAAAGACACAAGTACGTGGATTTATTCGCAGATGGCGAATGGGTAGGTAAGTTGGCATATCTTTCCGACATTTTCGTACACTTGAATGAGCTGAACATCAAAATGCAAGGTAGGAATGAAAATATTCTTGTTAGTATGGATAAGATTAAAGGTTTTGAGGACAAGCTGGATTTGTGGTTACAGAGGATTGAAAATGGGTCGTGTGAGATGTTTCCGACTGTATGGTCACTTGATGACGGTAATAAAATGGTGATGGACTTTTTGGCTAACAATAAGGAATGAATATCCGGCTGTCTCCGACATGGCAGTTAATGTTTTATTGCCATTTCCAACAACATATTTATGCGAATTGGGCTTCTCGACGTTGACTGAGATTAAAACATCCAAGAAGGAAAGACTCAAATCCGTCGATGAAGAAATGAGGCTCGCACTGTCGACGATTTCTCCACGGATCAGCCACCTGGGTGCAGTTAAGCAGGCACAGGTGTCACATTGAAGGTATGTACAGTTATTTACTTTAATAGTAATATAAAACTGCCTGATTATTAATTTTATGCAACCGCTGTTTGTAGCTATAATTCTTTGTGTTTGGAGGCTGTATACGCAAAAAATTCGTGTCTAAAAGAAAAATCGGGTATTATCGAGTTAGGGATACCGCTGCCTCGCGACTGTTAACGTGACGTCACGTTCACGTACAGTCATCCGCGTAAAAACAATATCAACATAAACTGATATCCCGAAGGTGGATCAGATGCAGGCGGCCGCTGGTAAGCGGCCGCAGATGTCCGATAACACAACCAGATGATCAATGTTTGAGGTGAAGCTCGCATTTCATCATAGAAATATTAGAAAATATAGTTGAACATCTGGTTGTGTTATCGGACATCTGCGGCCGCTTACCAGCACCTGATCCACCTTCGGGATATCAGTTTATGTTGATATTGTACAGCTTTAAATTATTGTGTCCTCGCTACGCTCAGTCACAATAGACATATGTTTTTACGCGGATGACTGTACGTAACGTCACGTGACGTCACGTTAACAGTTGCGAGGCAGCGGTATCCCCGAACAATCAAGTTGCCATCTGCAAGTTGCCTTCAGCATGCTTCGACGAGTGAAGAACTGGCTCAGGAGCACCATGGGAGAGGAAAGATTGACTAGATTATATCTGATGAGTGTGCATCAAAATTTCGTGGAAGTACACCGTGAGATATTGACAAAGTTATTGAAAATTTTTCTGAGAATCCGAGACGATTAATGTTTTTACATAAAAAAACTATAATTGAGTTATGATCTTGATTAACTGCATAGCAGGTCATTGGATTACTATGTTAATCAATAATAAAATAGGTTTGAGTTTTATTTTGTAAGAAATCGTCATGCTTCAGTCCCCCACCCCAATCACTCGAAAAAAAATACGAGTTCTGATCCTGGATACGCCCTTGGTTGTGAGGACCCTATTTTTTTTTAATTTTTTGCTAAACCATCATTCTGGTAAGGTGTGCCACGAGATTTATGGATAACCTTATGGTGTGCCGCGAGATGGAAAAGGTTGCGGACCACTGCTCTAAAACTTATATGAACGTCAAGCTATTGGAAACCCAAAATGAAGGCAAATTCGTTTTGTGTTGTCAGAATGGCTTCACGTACTGTTGGTTGAAACATGTACCAGGACAAAAGAAGAAAATGAATGCGCTCATCCACTGCACGGCCATATACCACCAGTCCAGAACAAGCTAACTCAGAACATCGCGGAATCTAATTTGGTCACCTGAAAAAGGCAAAAGTACAGTTGTGGAAATTAAAAGTCCCTAACATCTTGGGACCACTGACAGTTGCAGACCCCATGTCACCTGGTCACGCAGAGGACTGGAACGTCTAGCGGTCCTTAAATCGATTGCGAACAGAAGTGGGCAGGTCGAAGAAAAACCTAGTGAAATGGGGTTATACTGATGCTACCAGTATTATGTTCGAGTGTGGTGAGGACCAAACAATGAACCATATCGCGAGTACCCTATGTGCACATCATCCTACAACAAATATGATCTGTTTCGAACAACACCGAATGCACTTGGGGTTGCGAAGTACTGGCCGAAATGTGTTTAAAGTTGTTAATTTACACAATGTTTTAGTTGTGTATTTGATGTTTATGATTCAATAATAATAATAATGACTTTATAAATTGTATTTGGTTTTGCCAAAAAGCACAAGCAACATAGTGATCTTTAAAGTTAGATTAGCAGATTACATTTTATAATGGGATGAGTCTAACTTCCAATTTAATTACAAGAGAGAAAAAGTGGGATCTCTTCTGTACTATAGCAATTATGGATATATGTTTGGATAGCTACAATTTGTGATTTTTGCATCAATGGAGAAAATCTACAATCCCGTCAGTAGCACAAAGATCTAAGACACTAAAATAAATAGTAGTATTGTCAAAAACAAACTTATTTAATCCTTTATTTATGACAAACTAAAAATCAAGTAAAATTTAAACGTATGGCTAGCTGTAAGCAGGTCTGTCAGAAGTCAGACACATAAAAAAGTCTAAAGTGACTGAAAATGAAAATATGTAAATAGCAAAAGTAGATTGGGGGGGAGGCAAAATATATAACATAATTAAAAAGGTTAAAAGAGTTGCCACCGGAGCGTCTGCTCCATCGCAATTAAATTAATAATAACTTAATCAAACAAAAGCAGCTATACAGAAATATAATAAAAATACGTACACTGGAGTTAACAGTAACGCGGCCAGTCAACCATGATATATACAGTAGCGACAATAAGTATTTTGACAAACACATTTTATAGGAAAAATAAACTTTATTAAAGGAACTTCCTTACAATTATTATGTCACTTTTTCTACTGCCCTATTTGCTTTAGTTTCATAAGAAAAGGAACATTATTTTCTTTCGTAGCTCCAGAGCACACGGGACCACTGCTCAAGGGCCAGTTTTGGTGGTCTCTCGCGAACTCAAGTCGGGCTTTCCTATTCTTCGCCGATATTAAAGGCTTTTTACTGGGACGTCGGCCATGAAGATTTGACTCCCTTAGGATTAATTTGACGGCACTATTTGAAATTTTCACGTTGTGATATTCCCGCAATTCTTTGTTAATGTCGACGGCTGTCTTCTTTGGATCGGCCTTTGAGAGCTTTCTTATAAGATTCTTGGTCCGAGGCGTTATTTTACAGGGCCTACCTGCTCTTTGTTTATTATCTGTTGTCCCTGTTGACTGATGCTTGATTTTCCAAATGTTTACGATTTGCCTAGACAAACCAAAATCCTTCGCAACTTGAGCCTGAGTCTTGCCTTTCCGAATAGCACTGATTACGGCGTCTTTTAAATCTTGAGAGTATTCCTTCACTTTCGGCATGTTGAAACCTGTGTAAACAAAGGGTATTCGATATAACGCACATAAGCGGGGTAAAACAATTGTTCTGTAGCAGTAAACTGAAGTGTCAAAATACTTTTTGTCCGATCAAACTGACAGTATCGGTTGTATACTCACCACAGTAACGCCGAACTCTGATACAGGTATTTGCACAGTCGTCTGCTGCCGCAGAGTGACCAAACATAGACAGGGGTTAGCCGGTCGATGCGTATTACGCCCTCCAGCGGGGAAAATGTGTTTGTCAAAATACTTATTGTCGCTACTGTATTGAAAAAAACTGTTTGGGAAAAGACTATACAAGACACATTAGGAAGGCAGTTGTGTTCATTATTTAACGCTATAGTTAGATCATATCGGAAGCTTAGATATAACCTTGACACAAAAAGACACCAAGCATCTAAAATCTGATGTAGACGCTCAACTACCGGCCACTGCCTCTGCCATTCACCGAAAACTACCTTCTAAGGCCTCAAATTTATAACATTAAAAGTGACACTGGTAGTAAGTGTATCTTTTTTCCTTTCTTTTCGTGATCAAATACGTCATCTACCTCCCTTTTTGTCGTATTGTTACTGTCAACATCAATTTCACACTTTCCCGCCTTTTTCCTTACTTTTTTGGCTGAATTTTTTTCCAATATTTTTTCCAACATGCAATCAAGTGACCATGAACCGTTTTCATGCCTCACTAAACTCCGTTCGCACCCTGTTTCTTCAATTATGACTCATTTTAAATATCCTTCCCCCATTATAGTTTCTCCATAAAAATGCTTATTTATGATCGCCACCCGTAACTGCGCTAAGCCATCCATTACTTTCATTTTACACAACACCTCACCCTTATCCCAATTGTTCTAAAAAAGTATGTCCTTAGGTCACATCAACACACTACTCGATTTGTGTGTGTCCACAAAATTCTCTGCTAGTTGTCCTCAAACGCTGTATTCGGTCTCAATCTGTCGCTGTTGCAAGAAAATTATGCGCAAAAAATGCGTGAAAAAAATGTTGTACATAGCCATGTGACCCTAGGTCTACCTCTCCTCTATTAACACCTTATGTCTAAATAACATACCATCTCTTGGCTTGGTCACCAAAACCCCGTAATTATTCCCATTTTAAAGTTCTCTCATCCAATCCCTCTGTCACATACCCTATAAGCAAATGGTCCATCTGCGGATATACAATGACGGTCTGTGGTTAAATTATCTGACACTTTTCTATGTCAACCACAACATTTTCACCCATTCAAGAACTTAAGTTCATTCCAAATTGAAAGTTCAAGAATGCTGCTTTGATCCTGGATTCCTAGCATTTTGATGTGCTCTCTGCTGCCATTATCACTCCTCTAACACAGCCTTGAGAGATAACCAGTGTGATGAGATTGAGTTGAACATAAATCTCCTTGTAAACCAGGAATCCCTCACGAGAGAACGGTCTCTTAGAAGACTATAATTATCCTCCCTGTTGATTGTGACTAACACCGTGATTGCAGATAGCAGTAACTACGAGGCTGAGGCACCAAAACACATTTCGTCCCCAGGCCCAATCTTCCGTGCTCCGTAGATCACACCATCTTCACTTGTGAAATAATTTTTTTCCTCGGAATTCAGGGTCACTTAAAAGAGCTCTCACCACAATCCATTCCTCTCCTCAATCCTCCGAATCAGCGTAGATCATTCTGTACATTCTTTCGAAGATCTACAAGGCTGACAATCCCAGAACGTCTATATTTGCGGTATATATATATATATATATATATATATATTGCCCACTGAACGACTTGCAGCCTCTAGGATTCAATGTTAAACACATCAAAGACAACCTCCCACACCTCTACCTTCAGACTCCTTCCACGTCTCCTTAAATACGAACATTCCCCAATACCCACTGCCATGACCTCTTTTCACTAAAACACATCAGTAACTAACTTCATCTTCTCTATAATTCTAATTCAATCTTCCAACAATATCAGATATACAGCACTACCTTTGTGCCTCCATATCATGCCAACAATTCGAAGGTAGTCTAACGGATCAATGCAGGAATAAAATCCATTAAAACCACTAGTGTGACTCAGGTACATAGTAGTATTTATGATAGAAAACCAAAGAAAAAACTATTTATTACGATCTTCTCAATTCCCTTAACAAAAGCCATAAAATGAACTAACTTCCCACACACAAGTCATGTGGACAGTTCCCTACGGCAAGGAGACCTTCACTCCTTTGCGCACGACAGGACCACAATCTTGTTGTTTTTGTGCCAGGGCGCGTCGACAACGAGGTCATTAGCGCCCTAACAATGACCAGTTAATACTGTGGCTGAAAATTATACTAAAAACACTGTCTGCGTGGTCGACCATAATGACAGTAAATAAAAATAAAATAAAAAATAAGATGTGGTTTTAAAGAGGCCACCAGAAACTAAAATCGTTTTTTAACTGCTTAATGTCTCCTATAACAACTAGGTCTTAAGAGACCAGAAAGGATGAGGGGCAAGGAATGGGAAGGAATTTGGCCATGGCCTTTTGAAGGAAGCATCCCGGCATTCACCTGGAGTGATTTGGGGAAACCATGGAAAGCCCAAATCTGGATGCCCGAACGGGGATTCGAACCGCCGTCCTCCCGCATGCGAGGCCAGAACACTAGCCGTTACACCATCACGCTCGGTCTAAGACCGTTGGTCACATGAATGGCTTTAAAGGAGCCAAGCAGGTTCACAGAAGATTTAAAATACTACATGTCTCGCTGGCTGTATAGTGGCCAGCAAGACAGAAATTATAACAATATAAACAAATAAAAACAATATAAAAAATAAAAACAGTGTATTTGGGTGGGCGGCGATTGACCATCCTCTCCAGTGTCTTCCCCACGCAGCTTGTCAAGGCGATACTACGATAGCTACCTGGCAACAATTTGTCTTTGCCTGGTTTTAAAATAGGGATAAGCGTTGCTTCTTTCCACGAGTCGGGGAAGTGTCCTCCGGTCCATATGTCATTAAAAATATCTAGAAGGTACTCCTTAGCATCTTTATTAAGATGCCTCAGCATCTGGTACTGGATCAAATCAGGCCCTGGAGCAGTGTCGTTAGCGCTGTTTAACGCTGACTCCAGCTCCCAAAATGTGAATGGGCAGTTGTAGGCCTCTGTATTCGACGAATCGAAGCACAGCGCGCGCCTCTCGGCAGCAATCTTGCGTGGCTGGAACCGAGGGTCAAAATTGGTGGATGAAGTGATGGCGGCGAAGTTCTCCGCCATCAGCTGCGCTATGCTTCGTTCATCGGTGACTATACGTCCGCGATCCAGTAAACCAGATACTGGAGGGCGGGAGTACCTTCCAGATATACGGCGGATAGACTCCCATACTTTCGACGAAGGTGTGGAACGATTTATAGTGCTCACAAAGATCTGCCATGACCTTTTCTTGCTCTCCTTAATAACACGACGCGCCTCAGCTCGGGCTATACGGAACGCTGCCAGGTTGTCGGATGTAGGGTGCAACCTGAAACGCCGCAACGCTCGTCTGCGACCCTGAATAGCAGAACGACATTCATCGTTCCACCAGGGGACGCGCGTCCTTCGCAGCGTTCCGGAGCTTTTCGGCATGGAAACGTCAGCTGCCTGGTGAATCGCCTGTGTAAGGTGATTCACCTTCTCGTAAAGACTGTTATACTCCTTTAGAATTATAGAGCGGCGGTAGAGTTGCCAGTCGGCTTTGCTGACGTTCCATTTGCGTCGGTTATTCCCTCCTCCATGCTCAAACTCTACGTGCATCCATATTGGGAAGTGGTCGCTTCCATGAAGGTCACGATCCACCTCCCAATGCACGGAGTCCGCGATTGAGGGGGAGCACAGTGAAAGGTCAATGGCAGAGGACGATCCGGAAGCAGTTGTAAAATGTGTCATTGCACCAGTGTTGAGGAAACATATTTCCTCTTGCTCTATTAATCTACCAACCATTCGGCCTCGGGGGCAATCGGCGTTTGAGCCCCACTGCGCATTATGTGCGTTGAAATCTCCTAAAAGGAGGAATGGCCGAGTGAGTTGCCGCAAGATGTTAGACATGTCGTCATAACTGATGGGCGTGTTAGGTGGTAGATAAATAGAGCATACTGTGAGATGAGTGGGACCATAAATCCTCACTGCCACTGCTTGTAAATCAGAGGTGAGAGCTACGGGTTCGGAGTGGACAGTGTTTCGGACAAACACCGCCACTCCACCCTTCGCTCGATCACCCTCGGTATCGTCCTTACGGTACACGTCATACCCTCTTAGCACAGGTTGGTGTGATGGTCTGAAATGTGTCTCTTGTAGACAGAGACACAAAGGTTCAGACCGTGCTAAGAGGTGTAACTCCTCTTTGTGAGCTGTAAATCCATTGATGTTCCACTGAAGTATGGGAGCCATCCTTACCTATTTAGCCTCACCCGCCCCGGTTCGGGTGGGTCTTCGGCCACTTCCTGCTGAGGAACGGGACCAGACTCGTCCACCAGCATTTCCGATTCTTCTTGCCCGGAGGCGGAGACAGACATCTCCGACCCAGAAGACTCTTCAAAATCTTCCCCATCCTTTTTCTTCTTCTTCCTCTGCTTCTTCTGCTTACTCTCCCTGCCGGGTGGCGGTCTGGGAGGAGAAGAAGAGGGGGACTTAACAAACTGGGTCGGATCAGTCTGTCTAAACTTTATACCTCGGATCTTTTGGTCACCTCTATTTCCACCGCTAGCTAATGGTATCGCTACCATTTCAATAGCTCGCGGTGGAATAGGAGGTGCCGTTAATCTGATTGCTGGTGGAGACTTTGTTTCTGCTGCTGGGATGGTCGAGGTTGCAGATGTGTTGCTAGCGACATCCGCTGGTCCTAGGTGTCATGACCTTGGTGGATTTTGCACCACACTTGCACTGACATGAGCACGTAGTGCTTGTGCCCATGTCTGCAAAGGATGTCTGCGTAGCAACACTTTCTTTCCTGACGGGAGTCGAGACCGTCTTGGCAAAGCTTGTTCCAAATATTGGAGCGGCGAGCGCTTTCGCCTTCTTCTTTGCCTCTATATAAGGTATCCGCTCTTTGGTCTTCAACTCCTGTATCTTGCGCTCTTCAAGATACACTTGACACTCCCTGCTCCAGGCCGGGTGCGACCCGGAGCAGTTGACACACACCTGTGGGAGCGTGCAATTGGCACCAGGCTCATGTGCCCCCTTGCCGCATCTACCACAGGTGGGGTTGCCCTTGCATGACGCCGTCGTATGTCCGAACCTCTGGCACTGGAAGCAGCGCATTGGGTCCGGAACATACGGACGGACGTTCAAGTTGATATAGCCAGCTTTTATACACTTGGGCAACACTGGAGTGTCAAACGTCAGGACGAAGGTGGCAGTCTTTTCAAGACTGCCATTTACCCTCCGTGTAATCTGACGCACCTCGACCACTTGCTGATCTTCCCACTCCTTAACCAGTTCCTCAGTCCCTAAATCCATAATGTCCCGGCAGGTGACAACGCCTTTACTAGAGTTTAGGGTTCTGTGGAGTTCGCAACTGACTGCGAACTCCCCGAGCTTCTCGCAATTAAGGAGCTGGGAAGCCTGCCTACTGGTGGTTGTTTCCAGCAGCAGCGTCCCGTTCCTCAGCTTTTTAATTGATTTTAACGTTCCAACCAAACCTTCTAAGCCTTTATTGATGTAAAAAGGGGACACCTTTTCAAATGTCCCCTCTGCCCTCTGCATTATTACGAAAGCGTTCGGTATTGAACACACTTTCCTGTTACTTTGACTCTCCGAAGCGGGTGGGCTATCAACCCTGGCCCGCTTCTTGGTACTGGGTGTATTGGGTTTAGCCTGCGGCACACCCGGACCGCAGGTTTTTGGGTTTTTGGATTTGTGAGGTTGAATTTTGATCCCACGAGTAAATCCAAAATAAAAAGAAATGCTCTTACAACAGGGGTGCGCAGGTGCCCCTGAGGTTGCACGTTAACGTGTGATCCACCTCTCACACATGCACCTCCTCGGCACGTGGCTGACCTTGAGGTTGAGGGGTTTTTTATAGAGGTTTTTACCGTCCTCGCGATCCGGGCGATGAAGCCAAGATCCCCGTTCTCCTAGGCACACAACGTTCCACCGCCACGCCCTACGGTGGTCGTTGAAGCATGTTAGGAGTTTACGGTGTGGGAAACTTGCGGCGCTCACAAGTTTCCAGCTCGGGCACCGCGGGTTCGCCAAACCCGTACCTGGCACTTGCGTACCAGGCCCCTGCGGGGGTATCTTTTTCTCTTCAAGATACAATTGACACTCTCTGCTCCAGGCTGGATGTGCCCTGGAGCAGTTGACACACACCTGTGGGAAGGTACAACTACTACCTGGCTCGTGTGCAGCCTTTCCACATTTCCCACAGGTGGGGTTGCCCTTGCAGGTCGCCGTCGTATGACCGAACCTCTGGCACTTGAAGCAGCGCATGGGGTCTGGTATATACGGGCGCACATTAAGTTTTAAATACCCTGCTTTGATGTCTTTGGGCAACGTTGGAGTGTCGAAAGTCAGGACAAAGGTGGTCGTCTTTTCTAGACTGCCGTTTACCCTTCTCTTTATCTGACGAACCTCGACCACATGTTCGGATGCCCACTCCTTAAGGAGTACCTCGGGCTCTAAATCAATGAGATCCCGGCAGGTGATCAAGCCTTTACTTGAATTTAGAGTTTTATGGGGTTCGCATTTTACTGCGAACTCCCCGAGCCTCTCAGACTTAAGGAGCAGGACAACCTGCTTGTGAGTTAACGTTTCAAACAGCAATGTTCCGTTCCTCAGCTTTTTAACTGATTTAAGGGTTCCCTCTAAACCTTTTGGTATGTAAAATGGAGAGACTTTCTCAAAAGATCCCTCCAGCCTTTCCATTATAATGAAGGCGTTATCCAATAAATAACCCTTCCCGTTACTGTTGTTGTCCTGGTCACGGGGAGGGCTTTCCACCCTGGCCCGCTGACCAGTATTTTGGGCGTTGGAGTGACATTTGTCCTGCGGATTGCCCAGGCAGCAGGAGGTGGTGTTAGGTTTATTATATTTCCTCGTTTTGGTACCACGAGCTCGGAGGAACTAAATGTCGAGTGACGTGGAGCCCCCGCATCACACCACCAAGCCCAATACAACAGGGGTGCGGCAGGTGCCCCTGAGGTTGTACGCTAACGGGTGGTTTGCCTCACCACCCATCCACCTCCTCGGCACGTTACTCACCTTGAGGTTGAGGGTTTTTTTTATAGAGGTTTTTACCGTCCTTGCGATCCGGGCGATGAAGCCAAGATCCCCGTTCTCCTAGGCACACAACGTTCCAACCCCACGCCCTGCGGTGCTCGTTGAAGCATGGTAGGATTTTACGGTGTGGGAAACTTGCGGCACTCACAAGTTTCCTGCTCGGGCACCGCGGGTTCGCCAAACCCGTACCTGGCACTTGCGTACCAGGCCCCTGCGGGGGAACTTCTTACTGCTCTTTCCACCTTCTATAAAACAGTAGGACAGGAACTCATCGTTACTCACTGCAGTCCATGTTGACAGCAAGGTCACTCGTCATGTCAACAGCAAATTCTTCAATTAGGTTTCCTTCTGCGTCCACGCATTCCTTCCTGTAACAGTTACATCCAACACAACAATACAAGCAATGTTTCAGATACAATAATGCAGTATCATTGCAGTAATTAACAAACATTCTGTAACCCATTGTTAAGGTCTAACTCTTAGTAATTAGAGCTCCGCAGTTAAATTCGTTAATCGTATCTTAATTTATTTGTCGATTTGGAAGATGCTATAAACAGTGCATTGTGCAGATTCCACATTAGCTGGTCCAGCCATGCCAACGGCAAGATAAACTGCAGCTTGAAACTCTATCAACCACTCTAAAGATCAAATGAATTTATAATTATAATTAATAAATAGGCCTTACAGTAAAAATTTGATATAAAGTATAAACAATAGAGGTTGATACTGACAATTCTATTATCTAATCTATACTACTGAATTATAAATCTGTAAGCAAGTTGCGCATGTCTCTTTATTTGAACGGTTACCACGAAAAAACTACCGCAGCAATTTGGATATGGTTATCAAGTTTTTAGAGCTAATGGTCTGATTCAAAATCTGCGCAAATAGCTAATAACTTATATGTACCATGGGAAGAAACAGGTATTTAAAAACCTTTTTATATGGAAATTTGTGGGCCATGAATCATTATACATTACCAGACATGCACTACTTTCGCAAAAATGTAACGAAAATTCACGCTGCTTAACTAATGATTGTTTAATATTTTGAGCGTGAATATTTAGTTTTTCAGTTTTCTGGAATGCAGTTTATAAACGGAATATCTGAATCAAACGTAATGATCATTACTAATATTTAATTTGCTGAAAAATTATGCATTTAACAGTTTGACCAAAGATGAATCTTTGAATTGTTTATATTGTATTTATCTTTGGTTATAGTTATTCACTATTCGGAATTAGTTACTCAAACTACTATATAATATATTAAATCTTCAATAAGAATAAAAGAATTGTGATATTTACGGTAAGGGAGTGTGCACAAACCACGTAGCTCCATATTGGCCTCCTTCCAGCCAACCCCTCCCAGCCCCCTGGACCAAGCCACGTAGTTTGTGCACGCCCCCTAAGCAACTTAGTGCCCAATATATATATTAAAGGGTTTTATTGTCGCTGTAATTTGTGAAATCCAGGCCGCATACAGTGGATTTATTATTGCACATGTTTTAGCCCTATTTCAATTCTAAATGGTGTATTAAGAAATTAATTGTTATAATTTATCCTATGCGAACAGTACTTGGAATCCTAAAATTGACAACGTTGACACTTACCTAAATTGTAGTTAGTGACACATTTAATGTGTTTAGGTGTATCTGCATGTTTGATTTTGTAATAGCAATATCAGTATAAGTTGTGGTTAGGTTGGCCCAACAAAAATATAACGCACGAGGAATTCAATTATTCTTAGTAATTATTGTTGGTTGGGGTAATTCCGGACGGTTTTGACAGTTTCGATGATTTTTTCAGTGTTTAATTGGTTTTAGTCCTCATAAATTTGTTAAATTCACAATCAATGAGTATGATCAGAATCCTTATTTGGTAATGAATCCAATCATGTCAATTTAATGGCTAAAAAATTATTTTACTGCTGGTAAGTTAGGTTCTGGAATTACCCCATCTTGTCCGGGATTACCCCATCTTGTCCGGAATTACCCACTGTCAGTGGGGTTATTTCGGACACAGATCATAGATCAAAGCAATGTCCATCCAATAATATTTAGGAAGTATATATCTTAAACCTTCATTGGAATGAAGGTGAAGTGTTAGCCTCCAGACAATCCATCGACAATTGTAGATTTTGGAAAATTATAAAAGTTGCAGCTCCTTTGACTGTCATATTTTTATTTTCTATATCCCTAACAGCATTAGCCAAGTCATCAGCTGAATAGGAGGGGCCAACCTTTTTTTTAACGTAAGTTCATGGCATTTTATACCTAAAAAAGACCAAAATGTGAATTAATAATGAAACCTGGATAGGAAACCTTATCGTCCGGACTAACCTCAAAATGGACGCAGGTACACCAGTCATTTTCCAAAACACATAAAATCGATCATTCATAATCTTGACAAGTTGATGAAACACTATATGGTTCAATAAAATATTGTTTTCTCTTACCTGCAGGGCTCTAAAGAGGAGTAGTTGGTTTGAAAAAACGGATGTTTATGACTGTTCTCCTGAGTCCGCCCTTATCACAACAATGACGTACACAAAAATGGTGCCAAGAACTATCAGTGTGATCATCTGATCTCGATGTACAACATACTAGCATGGGAATTCCCTAACCTTAAAATTAAGTCTGCCATTAAACTTTTTCGTAATTACCCCGTTCCGGAATTACCCCAATCAGCCCTAATAAGCTGTTGTCAATATGGCGGCCACGAGTAGTAATGTTGATGGATCGGTCGGTGAAAAACATAAAATTATACGCGAAGTTAAGTGTAAAATGTGTATAAACTTAGATGCAGATTTGTGTACACCGTGCAAGGTAAAAGTGAAAACTTCAAATGTTATTGTTACACGAGCAAAGTCTAGACAAAATAGTGCAATAGCAGGTCCAACAGCTAATGACTACGATAATATTTGTATATGTGATAAATTAAGACTTGAATTAGTAATGAAAGAAGACATTGTCAAATCGTTGAAGGAGAAGATTGATCAGATTTCAGAAGAAAATAACAGACTGATGAATAGTGATGTTGAAAACCCGGAAAGGTTGACACATGTTGTGAAAAATAGTGGCAAAACATCGTTTAGGCCTAAAATCGCGGTATCAACAGTTCCAGTAAAGAACGTAATGAAGTTCGCGATGATTATGAAGAAGAACGTGTAAAGAAAGCCCAGATACAAGCAGAGAGAAACATGAAGCAGAAATCAAAAGCTGCTAAACCGGAAAAAGTTCATATCGAAAACTCGACAATGTTTACAAATAAAAAGACGATAAATCTGGCAAACAGTAAGTTGGAAAATGTTACAGGTGCAACAGAAATAAAGGAAAAGGTTAAGAAAACCTCTCAAACAATTAAAGAAATGTGCAAAGATGAAACTAAGTGTGCTCCGTCGTCATGTATTGTAAACAAAAAGTGTGCCTTAAGTGAAGAGACAAAAACTAACATCAGCGAGAGTGAACTGAAAAACAGGAACGACAGAACAACAGAAGAAAAGCAGACAAAAGCAAACAGAAGTAAAATCGCAGGTGTTCAGGAACTCAAGTGTTCACAGACACAAAGAAATGAGAAAAAAAAGTGCTTCTACTGTCTGACAGTCAAGGGAGGTACTGTGCCAACTTTTTAATCTCTTTTCTTGGGGATGGTTATCAAATAGAAAGTGTAATGAAGACAAATGCGACAATTACAGAAGTTATCAGCAATATTGATGAGTGGACATGTAGTTATTGACTAAATGACACTGTTATAGTGATGGGGGGAACAAACGATATAGGATATAATAATGATATTTTCAAGAATATAGCAGGTAAACTGATAGATGTAACTAAAAAGACAAATGTCATCTTAAATCCAGTACCATATAGATATGACAAAACAAATATGAACAGTCTAATTAGGAGTTTTAATGAGAAGATGCTAAAAGACATTAATAGTTCAAGTAGTGATAAGAAAAGGTTAAGCTTAAACTTTGAAATAGAAAGGTTTTGCCGATACAATTACACCAGACATGGTCTACATTTAAATAATAATGGAAAAATGAAAATATGTGTTAGAATGGTAGATATAGTAAAAAAATTCTGAAACTCAAAGTAAAAACCACATAAAGGTTCAAAAGAAGTTAACTTTCATGGACAAGTGGTTAATAAGCAGTAGAAATGCTGGGGATGACAAGCAAGAAACAAACACTTACAAAGAAACTTACTCAGCAATATCTTTGGAATATCGTGGAAGCAAGTACCTTCCGAACGTGTTTATTTAAATTATAATTTAATATAGTTAATAGTTAGTTTTTGTTATAATAGTAATTTAAAACTCTAAATTCAAATACATTCTACTACTGTGAGTGTTTTTATTAGTGCAAAAAAATTTAATTTGCGATTTAGTGCCGTGATCTGTTCCGTGTTTATCTTCTGTGCTTGTTTACATTTTTGAACGCTAGGCTTAAGCTAAAATTTTTGTTATAGAACGTTAATATCGTTTACATTAGTTTTTAGTAATCATATTATCAGTGATCTTTTCCGTAAGCCTTGTTACATCCGTAATTTGTAGATTCGGTGTTCCCTGGTTTTTGTTTATATCCGTGCTTAACGTCTAGTATCAATATTCTTGTTACAGCTTAACAGAATTTCATAGTAAGTTTGTTTTGACTGCATTAGTTTTGTTTCTCAGTAAATTGTGAAGTTATTAAATGATAGTGAACTGTTTTTTAAATAGAAAATCAGTAAAGTGTAAACAACTTTTATTTGTTTACATTTGAGGTTAGGTCAGAACAAGAGTTCTAGGGTGTCAAATTTCGTTTTAATTGTTTAAAGAGTTCTTTTTATATTATTTGTTTGTTTTGGTTGTAAGTCTTGTATAGTTGACAAGTATTTTTAATTCACTTTTCGAAAAGTTTCGAGTGATTTACATAGTATTTTGTTTAGCATTTTTCTTAGAATCCTACTTTTACTTTTATTTGGCAACTGAAACACGAGTAGTTAATTAAGTTCATAAGTTTTTAAAAGTAAATGTTTCAAAGTTTTTATTCTCCTAAGTTATTAAGTTTTTCTGCAAGTATCAAAATGGATACTAAGTGTGAAAGTTGCCGAAGACCAGTAAGAGAAGGAGTGACGTGCCGGGACTGCGGGCGCTGGTTTCACTGGGGGTGCAGCCATGTTACTAACAGTGACTTTTGTGTCAGTATTGCCTGGAACTGTCACTCATGCAGAATTATTGATCAGGAGCAGCGGATTCTGAAGCTCCAGTCAGATCTGGCATCTGTGGAGAGGAATTTATAGGCCCTGAAGGCAGAAAACTCAGTTCATAGATTTAGGCAGAACAATGACTGGAGGGAAGTCAGCTCTGGCAGGAGAGGTAGGAGACGCTATTTGTCTGATGGTTTCCAGCTGGAGACGTCCAATGTGTTTCGGCCATTGGAGGACATAGATGGCGGATATAGATGGCGACTCTGAGGACCGTCAAGTTGGACTGAACGATCTGGGATCATATAAAGTAAAAGGGAGAACTTTTCAGGAGGTATCTAAACGTAGGAAGGTACTGTTACTTGGAAGCAGTCATGGGAGGGGAATCAGTGAGATGGTTCAGTCTGACTTGGGGCCAGATTATGAAGTCTGCAGTATTTTCAAACCAAATGCAGATCTTGGAAGTGTTGTAGCAAATGTGGAAGACTTAGGGAAAGATTTTTCAAAGGAGGATTGTATTGTAATTGTGGGGGTACCAGGAAATAGTCTTGATAAGGACCTCAATTACTCAATTGAGGAAGACATTGCTCACATTTCCAGGAACACGCATCAGACAAGTGTGGGATTTGTGGGTTTGCTTGAGCGTTATGATAAACCCTGGATGTGGCATAACATTAGGCGTACAAATGCATCGTTCGAAAGGGTTCTCTGGCAATCAGCAAATTCCCACATTGGTTTGATAGATGTGGCCTGCATTGGTAGGGACAGTTATACTCGCCATGGACTCCATCTGAATCTCAGAGGTAAAAGGAAACTTTCGCTTCTTATTGCTGATGAGATCAGGGGATGCCAGGTGAGTGAAAGAGGTATTCCTGTGATAAGTGGTATTAAGTCGCGTCCTTTTTTAGGGTAAATAAAATAAATGTATTAAGATGTCTAAAAGAAATTAACGTCTCTCCTGATCAAAACTTATCGAAATTAGAAATTCCATCTGACATACCAGTATATACTAATAAAGTAAACAATTTAAATTCATTGAATCAAAGAGTTCAGACCACTATTCTCCATCAAAATATAAGGGGGATATTTAGTAAAACTGATGACATTACCTTATGCCTAGAAGAGATTCAAAATTCCAGAAATTTCAATGCAGATGTTTTGTGCATATCATGAACATCATTTGTCTGACACAGGAATATCTCAGCTGTCCATCCCAAATTAAAAACTAAGTTCTCATTTCTGTAGATGTAAAATGGAGAAAGGTGGAGTTGCCATTTTTGTTAAAAATAATATTCAATGCAATAGTGTAGCTGTAAGTATTGTATAGAACAACACTTTGAATGCTGTGTTACTAAACTAGAATATGGTAAGGAAGAGCTCATATTAATAGCAATTTACGGGGCCCCCTCAGGAAATTTTAGTCTTTTTATCACAGTTAGAGTCTTTGTTACCATGTTTCAAAAATAACAAACAAATAGTTTTATATGGAGATTTTAATATTGACTTTCTCAATCAAAGCAATGAGAGGCTAGATATGGAAGCCTTGATGTTGTCTTTTAACTTAATGGCACTTGTAAATTTTCCTACTGGAATACAAAATAATAGCAGGACTTGCAATTGATAATTTTTTGTATGGATATTTCTCAGTACAGTAATTACGACATACTTCCAGTAATAAATGGTATCTCAGATCATGATGACCAGCTGCTATGTATCAAGTCCAGAAACACTATTAACAGGAAAAGTGGGTTTATAGAAGAAATATTAATGAAAACAATATAAAACATTTCATAGATTCCTTAAATAATGAACAATGGTCAGAAGTGTACAATGCACAGGGTGTAAATGCAAAATTTGATTCCTTTCTCAATACATTTTGTAACGGGGCTGATTAGTACTAAAGGCAATAACTTTAAAGGATTAAAATTCCATGTATAACATTAAATATATGTGCTTTGAATTTTCAGTTACAACTCGTTGGTTATTATCAACAGACAGACAGATGAACTCGAACCTTCTAAAAAGTAGACATCGCTTCGGTGAAATCAGAATTACTAATTCACTAACCTGCAATTTTTCGGAAATGAAGTTTAAGCTACGACCTATGTAGACTGTATGACGGGTGTTGGTTTAGATTAGTTATCGTTCTTATTAAAATGAATTTATGAAAACTGAGCCTTCTTTAGTTGAAAATATATATAAGAATTATTTCTGGTTCTAAAAGGAGTTGTTGTTGTTGTTGTTGTTGTTTTAGGGCGCGTCGACGTCTAGGTCATTAGCGCCCTAGCTAAAACACGGAATGACAATGTGGGATAAAAATTGGTGCCGTCTGCATGGCCGAATGTAAAGGGGTCGGCCACACAGACAGCATAATAAAATACGAAAACACTGAATAAAATACTGCCCACATGGCCGACTGTAAAGAGGTCGGCCATGCAGACAGCAGATTCAGGTAAAACATTAAAACAGTAACTATAAAAAGGACATAAATTTACAAACTTATATCACTGGCTGGTTGGCTGTAAACGGGCCAATCAGCTTACGTAAACAATAAACGGACGATCTGGATGGCTGTAAAGGGGCCACCCAGAAGTAAAATTTCGATTTTTTTAACAAAAAATAATTAACACCGAACAAAGCAGTACAGGGATTGGTGGTTGTAAACACTAAAAACTAGGCCGATCTCCCCAAAATTTTTGGGTAAAGACCGGCCAGATTACAAAATTGTAAAACTTTCACCACATTGTCATTATTTAAAATAAGAGACAGATCATTGTCTAAGCCAACGTCTGCCCTTAAATCTAAAAACAACACACAATCAATTAAAATGTGGCGTACCGTCAAAGGTACGCCACAAGCATCACATTCCGGTGGGTCCTCCCGGCGGAGAAGAAAGCTGTGCGTCAGGGGACAGTGTCCTATACGGAGGCGAGTAAGGAGAACCTCATCCCTCCTCGCCCGCTGGAAGGAGCTGCTCCACGGCTGAACGGTCGGTTTGACCAGCCGGAGCTTGTTATGCTCAACTTCCAGCCACTGCCCCTGCCAATCATCAAAAACAATTCTCTTCGCCGCCGAGGCAAGGTCTGACTTTGGGACCGGTTCAAAGTCGGTTCTGACCTTGTCGCAGGCTAACTTGGCAGCTTCATCAGCTGCCTCGTTCCCCCTGATTCCCACATGGCCCGGTACCCAGCAGAATAATACCTCCTTTCCACGAGATTGGAGGGAAAGGAGTGTGTCCTGGATGTCCTGGACAAGACGATCTGCTGGATACATATTTCCTATGGCCTGAATACAGCTGAGGGAATCACAGCATATGATGAAACACTTATCGCGATTTATTTTCATATGCTGGAGCGACTTTAGCACGGCATAGCACTCGGCAGTAAAAACGCTGCATCTGCCGTCAAGTTTATATGTGTAAGTCGCTCGAGGGAACACGACGGAGCAGCCAATTCCGTTAGCCTGCTTAGACCCATCCGTAAATACCGGGGTAAAATTATGATGCTCGTTTAAGACATCTGTAAAAATTCTGATAAAAACATTATCTGCGGTACACAGCTTGTTGTGCCGCGATAATTCTAAAATCGTTCTGGGCCTCTTTAAAAGCCAGGGAGGAGATTTACTCCAACCCTGGTGATAAAAGGAAGGAAGCTCGAATCCGTATTGTTCTAAAATTGCCTTTGTACGGTAGCTGAACGGTTTAGTGGCTCTATGCCGATTGGTATAGAGCCGTTCGTAGTTGGGGTGCAGAACTATGTCGTACACGGGACTCCAAGGTGTTATGGCAACGTGTAGGAAGTGTCGCACCATGAGGAGTCGCCGACGGATGGTAAGCGGCGGCGCGCCAGAGTCAACACAAATGCTGACAATGGGGCTGGTGCGATATGCACCCGTGGCGAGCCGAATTCCTGCATGGTGGACACTATCCAGTATACGAAGATAACTGTCCCGTGCCGAACCATAGACAATACAACCATACTCCAACCGCGACCGTAGAAAGGCTCTGTAAAATTGTAGCAGGCAGGAGCGGTCAGCGCCCCATGACCTGCCACACAGGCATTTTAAAACATTTAGAGCTTTTGAGGCTCTGGCTTTCACATCTTTAAGATGTGGCAGCCAGGTTAGCCTACTGTCTAAAATGAGGCCCAGAAACCTAACAGTATCGGTAAAACGTAAAACAGTGTACCTCAGGGTGAGATGGGGCTCTGGTAACAGAGTCCTACTACGACTAAAAAGTACACACCGGGTTTTCTCGGCAGAGAAACGAAAACCGGTGTGCACTGACCATTCATCCAGCCTGTTCAGCGCGAGTTGCAGCTGCCGCTCTGCGCTTCTCAGGCTGGAAAATGCAATAAAAATTAAAAAATCGTCCACATACATGGAGGACCGTATGGGACTCCTTATAACACTTAAAATGCTATTATCGCAATAGCGAAGAGAGTCACGCTTAAAACTGAACCCTGAGGAACACCGTTTTCCTGAATAAAAAGATCAGACACTTCACTACCGACTCGGTACCGGAAGCAACGACCAGATAAAAATGATTTTAAAAAACGGGGTAGGTTGCCCCTAAAACCCCATTTATGTAACTGTTTTAAAATCAAATGCCGCCAGGTAGTATCGTAGGCCTTTTCAAGGTCGAAAAAAACACCCACAAGGTGTTGGCTGCGGACGAACGCATCCTGTATCGCCGCTTCCAGCAGGATCAGGTTGTCCAAGGTGGAACGGAACTTCCTGAATCCACACTGAAAGCGGCTCAGTAGGTTTTGGGATTCTAGACACCAGACGAGGGGGCGATTAACCATCCTCTCCAGTGTCTTACCCACGCAGCTTGTAAGGGCGATACTACGATAGCTACCTGGCAACAATTTGTCTTTGCCTGGTTTTAAAATTGGAATTAGTGTTGCTTCTTTCCACGAGTCGGGGAAGTGTCCTCCGGTCCATATGTCATTAAAAGTATCCAGAAGGTACTCTTTAGCATCTTTACTAAGATGCCTCAGCATCTGGTACTGGATCAGATCAGGCCCTGGAGCAGTGTCGTTAGCGCTATTCAACGCTGACTCCAGTTCCCAAAATGTAAATGGGCGGTTGTATGCCTCTGTATTCGACGAATCGAAGCACAGCGCGCGCCTCTCGGCAGCAACTCTTTGTCGCTGGAACCGAGGTTCAAAGTTGGCCGATGAAGTGACGGCGGCGAAGTTCTCCGCCATCAGCTGCGCTATGCTTCGTTCGTCGGTAATAATACGTCCATGATCCAGTAATCCAGATACTGGTGGGCGGGAGTACCTTCCAGATATACGGCGAATGGACTCCCATACTTTCGATGAAGGTGTGGAACGATTTATTGTGCTCACAAAGTTCTGCCATGACCTCTTCTTGCTCTCCCTAACAACTCGACGCGCCTTAGCTCTGGCAATACGGAACGCTGCTAGGTTGTCAGCTGTTGGGCACAGCTTAAAACGACGTAGCGCCCGTCTACGACCCTGGATGGCGGAACGACAATCGTCGTTCCACCAGGGGACGGGCGTCCTTCGCAGCGTTCCGGAGCTTTTCGGCATGGAGACGTCAGCTGCACGGTGAATCACTTCTGTGAAGTGATTCATCTTCTCCTGTATACTACCACAGGGTTGTAGCAGTACAGAATGGCAGAAGAGCTGCCAATCTGCACCACTGACGTTCCATTTACGCCGGTTAATACCTCCTCCCCGCTCACACTCAACGTGCATCCAAACAGCGAAGTGGTCACTTCCATGTAGGTCGCGATCCACCTCCCAATGCACGGAGTCCGCGATGGAGGGGGAGCACAAGGAAAGGTCAATGGCAGAAGACGTACCGGTAGCAGTGGTGAAATGAGTCATTTGCCCTGTATTCAGGATACAAATTTCCTCCTGCTCTATCAATCTACCAACCACTCGGCCCCTGGGGCAATCGGTGGTGGAACCCCACAACGCACTGTGGGCGTTGAAATCTCCCAAAAGGAGAAAGGGCCGAGTGAGTTGTCCTATAATGCCAACCAGGTCGTCGTAGCCGACTGACACACTGGGTGGCAGATAGACAGAGCATACGGTCAGTTGGATTGGACCGTGTATTTTCACCGCTACTGCTTGTAGATCAGAGGTGAGAGCAATGGGTTCGGAGTGGACAGTGTTCCGAACAAACACGGCCACTCCGCCCTTCGCTCGATCACCCTCAGTATCGTCCTTCCGGAATATGTCATAACCTCTTAGCACTGGCTGATGTTGTGGTCTAAAATGTGTCTCCTGTAGACAGAGACACAATGGATTAGACCGTGCTAAGAGTTGGACTTCCTCTTTGTGAGCCTGAAATCCGTTTACGTTCCACTGAAGTATGGGAGCCATTCTACCTATTTAAAACCACCCGCCCCGGGTCGGGTGGGTCAGGGTCTGGTGTCTGCTGTCTGCTGAGGAACGGGACCAGGGTCTACGTCCACCAGCATAACGTCATCTTCGGGGTCCGAAGACGACTTTTGTTCTAAGGCCTCGGCGTCTTGCGGATCTTTATTCCGCCGAGGCCTTCCCCCCTTCTTCTCCCCACCAGTTGGGGAACTGGGTGGGGAAGTAGAAGGGGACTTCAAGAACACAGTGGGGTCCGTGTGTTTGAACTTCGGACCCCGAACTTTCCGCACTAACTGCCATCCGCTTCCGGCAGATGGCGTTTCTGCAGCTACTATAGGTGGAGATGTAGCTTTTGCCATGGGTGCTGCTTCTGCTGTTGCAGAGGCACCCACGGCTGCAGCTACTGGAGCGGATGGCCGTGATTTGGCTGGTGGACTTGATGACCCTGCTGCTGTAGTTGTTGGGTTAGCAGAAGCGCTACTACCGACGACCGCGGTCCTTGGTGTTAGGACCTTAGTGGGCTGCGCACCACACTTGCACTGGCACGAGCATGTCATGCTCGTGCCCGTGTCCACAACGGTCGTCTGCGTAGCAACGCTCTCCTTCCTGACGGGAGTTGACAACGTTTTGGCGAAGCTAGTGGCGAAGACCGGTGGCGCCAGCGCCTTAAACCGTTTCTTTGCCTCGCCAAAGGATATTCTTTCCTTAGTCTTCAACTCCTGTACCTTCTTTTCTTCAAGGTACACTCGACACTCCCTGCTCCAGGCTGGATGTGACCCGGAGCAGTTAATGCACACCTGTGGGAGGGTGCAACTTGCACCCGGTTCATGAGCCGGTTTTCCACATTTCCCACAAGTGGCGTTGCCTTTACAGTTCACCGTCGTATGCCCGAACCGCTGGCACTTAAAGCAGCGCATCGGGTCCGGAACATACGGGCGAACGTTTAGGTGTAGGTATCCTGCTTTTATGGACTTTGGCAACGTCGGAGTGTCGAACGTCAGGACGAAGGTGGCAGTTTTCTCAAGACTGCCATTAACCCTTCGTTTGATCTGCCTAACCTCGACCACATTTTCTGATCCCCACTCCTTAAGGAGTTCCTCGGACTCTATATCTATTAGATCTCTACAAGTTATCACTCCTTTGCTGGAGTTTAGAGTTTTATGGAGTTCGCATTTCACTGCGAACTCCCCGAGCTTCTCACACTTAAGGAGTGAAACAGCCTGCTTGTGGTTAGATGTTTCCAGAAGCAGGGTCCCATTCCTCAGCTTTTTCACACTCTTCAAGGTTCCCGCTATTCCCTCCAAACCTTTATTTATATAAAATGGAGAGACCTTCTCGAAGGATCCCTCCGTTCTAGCCATTATCACAAAGGCGTTGTCTATTAGACACACCCTTTCGTTACTGTTGTCTTGTTCTGGGGGAGGGCTGTCAACCCTCGCCCGCTTGTTAGAACTGGGTGTATATTTTTTAACCTGCGGCACACCCGGGCCGCAGGGGTTTTGTTTTTGTTTGTGAGGCTTCGTTTTGATCCCACGAGCAAAAACATTTAAGAAGAAGCGCTGATACAACAGGGGTGCGCAGGTGCCCCTGAGGTTGTACGTTAGCGAGTGATCCGCCTCTCACCCATGCACCTCCTCGGCACGTATCCGACCTTGAGGTTGAGGGGTTTTTTATAGAGGTTTGTACCGTCCTCGCGATCCGGGCGATGAAGCCAAGATCCCCGTTCTCCTAGGCACACAACGTTCCACCGCCACGCCCTGCGGTGGTCGTTGAAGCATGGTAGGAGTTTACGGTGTGGGAAACTTGCGGCGCTCACAAGTTTCCAGCTCGGGCACCGCGGGTTCGCCAAACCCGTACCTGGCACTTGCGTACCAGGCCCCTGCGGGGGGTTCTAAAAGGAACGATTAAAGAAGAAGTTAACCGCGAAGCGCGTTTCAATTTCTAACACTTCTCGAAGGAAGTTTCGAAAAAGGAAAGTTGTCAATACTCCAAACAGTGAAATAGGTAACGGCTGGATAACAAAGGGTATTAGAATATCTTGTAAAACAAAAAGAGACCTGTACTTAAAAGTAAGAGAATCAGATAACTATACACTTAAAGCTCATTATAAACTTTATTCTAAAATACTAAGAAATGTAATAAGAAAGGCCAAGAACAGGTATATATCAAAGAAAATAGAGAATTCAGGCAACAAGATGAAAACTATATGGAATATAATAAAAACTGTAACAGAAAAAACTGTAAATCACTCTAAAGACATAAAAATATAACAAAATGGATCTGTCCACAGTGAAGTAGGGGAAGTTTGTGAAATATTTAACACATATTTTACTACAGTTGCAGAGAAATTAGGCGTAGAAAAGCAGTCCCCATATAGTGCCCTTAGGCTTCTTCAGACTGCTTACCCAAATAAATTTGTGGAAATGCAATTGCCACCAGTAACAGTCTCAGAAATAAATAAACTCATTAAACAATTAAAACCTAAAAATTCTTCCAGCTATCACAATATTTCAAGTAAATTACTAAAAAGATGTTCAGACTGTATCGATCGTGTACTTGCCCACATTTGTAATGAATCGTTAAGTCAAGGTGTGTTTCCAAATAGACTAAAATATGCAGTTGTAAAACCGTTGTTTAAAAAAGGAGAATCAACATGTGTAGATAACTATGGTCCCATTTCATTACTTTCAGGATTCTCAAAGATTTTTGAAAAAGTCATGTATTGTAGAGTAATAAAACATGTTACGCAAAATAATATCCTCACTAAATCCCAATTTGGGTTCCAAAAAGGATCATCTATAGAAATGGCTATATATTCATTTTTAAATAACACATTTGAGGAACTTAATAATAAAATGAGCCCTGTAGGAATATTTTGTGATCTTGCAAAAGCGTTTGGCTGTGTAAATCAGGAACTACTTTTGAAAAAAATGGAATACTATGGTATTTATGGAATCGCAGGTAAATGGTTTAGATCATACATGGAAAGTCGAATGCAAAAAGTGTCCATTTTTGATACTAAAATAAACAAAGATGCTTCATCAGACTGGGAAAAATTAAAACATGGAATTCCACAAGGTTCTGTCCTAGGACCCCTCCTCTTTTTGTTGTATATCAATGACCTTCCTGGAAACTTATCTGACAAAGTTAAGAGTGTTTTATTTGAAGATGACACTAACCTCACTGTGAGAAAAACACCAAACAGCAATCTAGAATTTAATGTAAATGAAGTACTTAGTGAAGTAGCAAATTGGTTTCAGGCAAATTCATTAACACTAAATTTTGAAAAAAAAATACATTATATTAGGTTTAAAACAAAAAATTATGCACAGCCAGATTTACAAGTAAGCTATAAAAATAACACAATTCTAGATCTGCTGTTAGAGAATGTGTTCGTATTGCAAAGGTGGCACTACTTAACTGCTTCAGTAGTGAAGTGATATGTTCATGCCAACAGAGTTTCTCATCTATTTTAATACCAAGGAATTTTATACTCTTTGTTTCTAATATTAACGAAACAGGTTTACTCCTCATATTTTCATTCAGTAATGTCATATGGCATAATTTTTTGGGGAAACTCTTCACAAAGTAAAAAAGTTTTCATAGCACAGAAAAGAGCTATTAGGATGTTATGTAGGGTAAAACCAAGAACTTCTTGCAGACAACTTTTTAAAAAACTCAGTGTTCTTACAATGAGTTCTCAATATATATATTCTCTCATGTGCTTTGTCATAGATCATTGTAACCTGTTTACTTCTAATTCACAGGTACACAATCTCAATACTAGAAGCAGAAATAACTTGCACAAACCACAAACATCTCTGTCATTAGTACAAAGAGGAGTAAATTATTCTGGTATACATGTGTTTAATAAACTTCCCAAGGGTATAAAACAATTTGCAGAACATAAAGATATATTTAAAGAAAAACTGAGAGATTATCTTATTGGTAACTCAAGAATTTGAACAAAACAATTAATTGTATTCAAAATGACTTTTGCAAATCACAGTTGTAAAAATTTATGTTTATTTTATTGTCTTTATTTTTCTTTGTAACATATAATTATTTATTACTATTATTATGACTCATATTGTATGTATGTATATTAACCATGACATGTTTCACATCCCAGAGGTGCTTCCTCAGCAGGGATCCATGAGACAAGATTGATAAATAAATAAATAACAATAAAATTAAGAGTAGAATCACATTCCTAGACAAATTGTTAATGAAACATAATACAGCCAAGAACAAAACAGAGTCAAAAACAAGTAATTTTTTAGGGAAAGTAACTCAACATCACACAATATTATAGTGGAGGAACAAAAGTATTCTATAGGAAAACATGAGATTAGCAAGAATGAAAATAGAAACTATAAAATCATACATTAAAATGTGCAGTATATCAGAAGCAAAACAAATGAGCTAGAATTATTGATAGAAGAAACAAGTCCAAACATAATAATACTCACTGAACATGCATTAAAAAATGAATTAATTCCAGGACTGCACATTCAAGGGTACACTGTGGGAAATAGCTACAGTAGGGAAATGTATAAAGGAGGAGGAATCTTAATTTTAGTAAAACATAAACTAGATTTTAAAGTAGTAAATATAAATTCACAATTATTGTGTGAAAAAGATTTTGAAATGTATGGTATTTCAATCTGCATAAAAAGCAAAATTTTGACTGTAGTGGTTTATACAGAGCACCGGCAGGAAACATTGAAATATTTTATGAAAACCTATACAAGGTGCTAGAGTCATTGTGTAGTAGTTATGACCATGTAATTCTAATGGGAGATTTTAATATTGATTTATTAAAGTGCAATAAGATGATAAAAGAACTTGAAGACATTTGTAGCTGTTTAGGACTTAAGATCTGTATAAAAAGCCCTACAAGGGAAACTGCAACTTCAAAAACAGCAATAGATAATGTAATAACTAACTACCCAGAGGATGAATATGCAACAAAAGTAATACGCACATCAATATCTGATCACTATGGGCAAGAAATTAGTATAAAACAAGAAGCAGAACATGAGGAAACGTGGCTCCATGAAGAATATCGACCATATACTAAACAAAATATTGAATGGTTTAAAAACCCTTTAATGAGAGAAACATGGACTGAAACAGTCAATTCTGACACAACAGACGAAAAATATGACTCATTCATAAACTTAGTTAATTATTACAAAGACATAGCTTTCCTGGTAAAAAACAAAAAGCAATCAAAGAATAAAACAACACACAATAAATGGGATACAGAAGACATTATAGAACACAAGGACCATATAAAATGGGTTAGTAGATGTGTAGGGAAGGGTATCCATCACTGAAAAAAATATCTGAAAAAGTGTAAAAATGAATTAAAAAATATGATTAACAAGAGAAAATCAGATAACATTCAAAACATACTACACAGAAGTAGCAATAAGCAAAGAGCATTATGGAAAATTATTAATAGGGAGAGGGGGAAAAATCAGATTATGAACCAGGATAAAAGCATTGAACAGATTGTGTATAATGAGGCTGTAATACATGATTCTAGGCAAATTGAATGTACATTAAATGAACATTATATAAATATAGCAGAAAAACTAACAGTCACAGTAGCAAGTCAAAAGACAATGATTTAGCAGGCATTAAGGTGAACACGGATTCAGTATTCCTTAGACCAACAACAGAAAAAGAAATAAGGAAAATTATAAAGTCATTAAAACCAAAAACGTCCATGGGAACTGATGAGATATCTAATATGCTTATAAAAGAATGCAATAGCTATCTCTTAAAATCATTAGTACACATAATAAATCATTCATTTACAAGTGGAACATTTCCAGATTCCTTAAAGATTTCTAAAGTTATACCTGTTTTCAAGAAAGGGGAAAGGTCAGATGTAAACAATTATAGACCGTTGTCACTAATATCTAGTATATCAAAATTTTTTGAGAAAGCAAAGGAACAGAGGTTTATTGACTTCCTAAACAAGCACAACATAATTACTGATTCTCATCATGGTTATAGGAAATACAGGTCTACAGAAACAGCAGTCACAAAGTTTGTAGATTCGGTAAAGAAATCCCTGGATGATGGAGAGTATACAACAGCAGTACTTATTGATCTATCAAAAGCCTTTGACACAGCCAATCATCAGAGGTTACTTAACAAACTAGAAAAATGGGGAATAAAGGGTAAGGCCTATAAATGGATAGAATCATATCTGTCAAATAGAAAACAATTTACAATCATAAAAAGCAACCCAGACTTTAAAAATGTAACATCAAACACCCTCACTATAAAAGCAGGAGTACCACAGGGCTCGGTGCTGGGGCCTCTGTTGTCCATCCTATACATAAATGATATCCCAAGACCAATAGGGGAGAATGATTCAATGGTTGTTTATGTAGATGATGCAACTGTGAAGATGTCAAACATCAAATTATGTAATCTAGAAACAATCCTTAATCTTTACTTCCAGAGATTAGCAAAATGGTTAGAATCAACTTAAACAAAACCCAAATGATATCATTTCAGTCGAAAAGAACAAGGTACTCTGTAAATTTAAACATAAGCAGTGAGCAAATAAAGGAGACAGAATCAGCTAACTTGCTAGGAATTCAAATAGACAAATTCACGAATTGGGAAAAACAGGTGGATCAATGCTGTAAGAAACTAACCCCTATTGTATTTATGGTCAGCTACCTCCAAGAATTCTGTATCAGGGATATTCTGATGACTATCTATTACTCCCTTTTTGAAAGCCAACTGAGATATGGTATATGGTATATCTCACTCACAAAGAAGGTTGTTAAAATGAATGAGCAAGTGCACGAATATGAAACACGTAATAAAATTAATTTCAATTTACACGCACACAACACAAAAAAATTTGAAAATTGTCCCTCCTATTAGGGAGTGCAACTGTTCAATAAGCTTCCGACAGATATTAGATTATTTAGTAACAAGGGAGAACAGTTCAAACATAAGCTTAAAGAGTATTTATGTGATAAAGCCTTCTACTCAATTAAAGAGTATTTAACTGATGAATGAGGGAAGGAAAGGCAGAATAAAAAATTGTTTGTAGTCAGGGGCGGATCCAGGATTTTGTTTTGGGGGGGGGGGGGCTTGAGCGGACTTTGGTTTGGGGGGGGCTTGGCTTGAGTGAATTTTGGTTCATAGGGCTTGCCTTCAGTGGAATTTGGCTTTGGGGGGGGCTTGAGCCGGGAAAAACGTAGTTTTTATAGCCTCCTCGGGCCTCAAATCCGTAGAGCTAAAAAAAAAAAAAAAAAAAAAAGGTCTCAAAACTACAATGTCGGGGGGTGGACCAAGATACTTTTGGGGGGGGGCTTGAGCCCCCTAGCCCCCCCCCTGGATCCGCCCCTGTTTGTAGTAGTAGTTTGTACTTATATAGGATATTACAGCACATATTTGTCAATAACATGTAAAAAAAAATGTATTAAACGATTTATAGTTAACTTAAGGCATAAAATTATTAATTAAGATAAGAATAATATTGAATATACTGCACTTTGACTTGTCCTAATTCATTATACAAGTTGTATGTAAATTATGTATAGGACCAAATAAAATGAATGAATGAATAATTGCCATGTTAGTCATGACATGTATCGCGATGTAAGCTCCCACCTATTTTGCAAGTCCAGTGCATATTTCCTGATGGCTTTGGTGAAATTTGTTTCTGGTCCAGGCTATATTTCATTCTAACCCCCTTCAGTTTTGAGATATGACGAAGGAAAATGGCTCAAAATGTGGGTAGTTGCATAGAAGCTATTAAGAAAAAAATACATGTTTATTAGTCACGGCATAGGAATATATTGATATGGAATTACGAAATCTTGCTAGTGATCTTAGTACATTCGTTGCTGCAAATGCTATCGTTGGCGGCAAAGATAGTTTAGAATTAGCCGCCGCCTGTACCGCCGCCATCAGTATCGCAGATAGTAACTTTCGTGTTGCGTTATATTAAAGTTATACTGCCTCAACTATAAGTCGTAAGTAGAATGTAGTTTATTATTAGTTAGTTTTGTATATTAATATTGTAATTTTGTTAACACCAACATGTATATACATCCACAGTCACTGACGATGCCCCATTCCACAAGGGCGAAACGCGTCTGAGCTTACATCAATAAAACCAGTTGCTAATAGACGGTGTTTTTATTTACAATTGTGTAATAAGCAACTGCGGAAGGATGGCCAATATACCATATATTATGCAGCCTCGTCAGGCATTTCCTACGGCCACATACCATCGCTATAAAAACCAGCACCTCAGTCTTCACAAAACCATTCTTAATATCAAATTTAATAAATTATGTATTCAGCATAACCTCTTACCGAACTATGTAAATGTGAGGGTCGGAAATTGCTTTTTGTGCTGGTTTTGAGGTAAGTCAAAAGCGGAAAAAACAAATGATAATGAATGAAATAAGAGCACTATACAGTAAAAAAGCCCAAACAAAACAGAACGCTGTACACCACACACTTGAAACTTGCTGCAAATCTAAACAACCCAGATGTCCTCAGGAGTAAAATTGAAAAAGTTGAAAACTACACATCACCAATTATTGACGCAATTAAAGTAAAGCACAATGAGAAAATTAATACACTGAAAAACAAACAGAACACACAACCTATAGAAAAGGGAAATAATAGACCTACAGCTATTCACAATTTTCATCCAAAGCTCATCAACCTCTACGATATGCAATTAAATGAACAAGAGACACAACTATTACAGAAAGGCCCAAAACACAACACAAACACAACAAAGAAAGAAACTTACCTTGAAAACATCATCACAGAATTAGAATATATAATAGCACAAGAAGAAAAAGCACAAAACACATCACTAAACATAGGTTTAACTATACAACTCATAGCAAAAGAAATAAGGCATATAAACTCAAAATACACTAACAGGCACAACACAAAACACACAGCACACTTAAAAGATTGAAAACCAAATTACAGAGAAATGAGGTAGTAATAACAAAAGCAGACAAGGGAAATGCTGTAGTATTAATGCAAAAATCAGAATATATTGAAAAAACAGAACAGTTCATCGAAAGCAACCCAATTACACAATTAAAATCAGATCCTACAAACAGATTTCATAACAACATAAAAAAGTGCTTTAAAAACATCAAACATATCCTCACAGATTGGCAAAAACAAATCTTTCCCCTAAAAAATCCCAAGGCTCCCAATCTCAGAAGTCAACCTAACATTCACAAAACAAACATTCCCATACGACCAGTAATAAACTTTAGAAATGCACCATCATACAAACTAAGTAGATTCACACATGAGTTTCTCAATGAAAATTACAAATATCACAACAACAGAATATCCAGAACACAATGCAATTAATAGACAAAATAAAGACAACACAAATCCCCCAAACAGCAAAACTTCTATCATTTCATAGGGTGAACATGTTTTCAGTGATTCCAGTCAGTGAAACAATCAATATAATACAAAATAACCTCTCAACACATAACACAGTTCCCAGCACATATATCAAGGAGATAAGAGAGATATTACATATTATCACATCACAGAATTATTTCCAATTCAACAACAGATACTATATTCAAAACGAAGGACTACCTATGGGCTGACCTGTCTCTGGCATTATGGCAAACATCTTTATGGACCACATAGAGCACCACATATTTACAAACACAAAATACAACATAATCTTTTGGTACAGGTATGTTTTTGATATTCTTTGTTTAATCATGAAAACACCCAGTTCTACAGTGAAATTAACAATATCCACAGCAACATACAGTTTACTATTGAAATGGAAACAAATAGACATCTGAATTTCCTTGATGCAACAATTACTAGAAATGACTCACTCCTCTCATTCAACATATATAGAAAACCTACACACACAGACACAATAATACACAATACATCCAATCACCCTCAAAACCATAAACAGGCAGCACTCAGGCACATGCTAAACAGGTTAAATACCATACTACTATCCAAGAATGATTTTGGAACAGAATACAACATAATCACACAAATTGCAAAAAACAACGGGTACACAGAACAACTTATTGGACAGCTCAATACTAAAATCCAAGAAAAAATAAGAAATCACATCACACACATAACAACAAACTGAACCAAAATAAAAAACAATGGTACAGAATGAGCTACATCAACAAACAAACTCACAGAATAAGTAACATATTCAAAAAACAAGAGCTAAAAATTGCATTTCAGACAAACAACACAGTACAGAAACACTTAAACAACCATAATGAAATAGATCAGTACCAGCAATCAGGGATATATGAACTGATTTGCCAACAATGTCAAGCCAAATACATAGGACAGACAACCAGGAACTTTATTACAAGATACAAAGAACACATCAGAGCCATTACATGTACAAATCACTCAACATTTGCAGAACATTTGTTAGATCATAACCACCAACCCACCACGATTCAAACAGACATGAAAATACTGAAAATAAATAATCACAAGAAACACCTACTTACAGTACAGGAAAGTTACCATATTCACAAAGACATTGCATCAAAGCAAACTGTACTTAATGAATTCACTTATTTAACAAATGAGACATTGTTTAAAACAGTGAAAAATAACCAAGACACAGGAATATAAAACACATAAAAAGTAAATTACAACACTGACGCCACTGCACAGAGACATAATTTAATAATACATAGACGTTATATTACAAGCAAAAAACATTAGGTTGGTATCACTGTAAACGAATGTAAACAACAAGGTTTTGCTGTTCATCAGACGAAAAAGTGTCAATTTCAATAGATTTTGAAAACAGTGGTAGGGTTACCTCCAAAAAACAGGGTAACAACAGCTATTCTCATAGTTATGTGGAACCACAACTACAGTTCACGTCATAAAAAAAGTGCAAATGGAGCTATTCCTGACCACCATGTAACTGCCTCAACCATAAGTCGTAAGTAGAATGTAGTTGATATACAAATGGAGACTTTCCCGGCATATTGATTCAAAGGAAGTTTCACGGGAGTCCAGCCGGATGGCTTGCGGTAAACCGATTAAGCAACGGTGAGCGTGGTCAGCGCTTGGATTGGTGACCATTTTGGCTCCATACGCAGTCCGCAACACTGATACCCTCAGTTCCAGCGCGCTGATTTGGCGTCCTGGTAACCCTCTATACACGACATTTGAATTTCGGCAGCAGCGAAGCCAGTCTGTTTGTGATTTCGAGAAGAAACATCTAAATAGACCTGATGAAGACAACCGAGCAGGTTGTCAAAACGTCGTCGTTTTATGACACCATCCGGCTGGACTCCCGTGAAACTTTCATAGAATGTAGTTTATTATTAGTTATTTTTGTATAATAATATAGTAATTTTGCTAACAACAACATGTATATACATCCACAGTCACTGACGAGGCCCCATTCCACAAGGGCGAAACGCGTCTTAGCTTACATCAATAAAACCAGTTGCTAATAGATGGTGTTTTTATTTACAATTGTGTAATAAGCAACTGCGGAAGGATGGCTAATATACGATATATTATATATTTCTTTTTTGCTATAATATGCACTTTTTTATCTAAGGAAATCTACGTCCTCAGGAAATTTCGGACCTGAACAATAGATAATTCTCCGTACGCCCTTACTGGATCGTTAGTGATAAGGTTTCGCGTAGCATTAATTTCTTAAATTTCATGTATTATAATGTGTTAAAATATTAGTAAAAAAGAAAAAAAAACTTTTGCACATCAGTATGAAAACCGAATCTTACGGTAATAACTAAAAGAAAGAAAAATTATTACATGAAATTTATAGTTTTTGCTTCTCTGCATTAATATTTTATACTAAAATAAAAAAGGTAAAGTATTTTTTTTGGGGGGGGGGGCTGCCTACTATAGGTATTAACCATTTGAAATTTGAATTAACTACTTCGTTATGTCCTCATCTTCACGTATTGTAATTTCAATTTTTGGAAAAGTCGCCACAAATTAAATTAAAAATGTCAAAATATGAGAGCGACGCCTAGCTATTAAATGCCACCGGTGCTGCAAAATTAATGAAAATCTGTTGAAATGGTGGTTAAATCCTTCATTGGAATGTTTTCTCCCCTTCTCTCCGTTGTAAAAAGTCGCACAAAATTAACAAATATAAAATATTTGTCCGAGATGCAGTACAATGATTGCCATCATAGAAATGATACAAGCGATCGGAGACAATCCAATTTCCGAGATGGATGCCGCATAACGAATTTCCCGTTTACTCGTGGTCCAGGCCGAATTTCAACCTAACCATGATCTCTGTGACAAAACAAAACTCTTTAGGTTGATACGATACCTGTACCGATAATTTGGTGTCATTTTTACAGCTCTACAAACATTTCACGGTTGCGCTGAGTCTCAAATCTCGGCATTTTTAATTTAATACATGTAAATTTCTCCGGAAAATGAGAGTGCAAAACGTGAAGAGGATATTTTGTGGAGGCAGTTATTCCAAATGTTTACCAGTTTCGGGTAGGAGAAGAAAGAGACAGATCACCCGCATTTTTACACACGCTAATACCTGCCCGTACAAAGCAGCAGGTAAATGCTAGTTAAAAATAAATTTGCATAATAGCAAAACAAAGTTATGTTTGACTGTAGAGAGGAAATGAAATAACATATTTAGAAACATTTAATGGGTTTCTAATATCACTACACATAAAGCTAGCAGAATTTATAACTGAAAGAAAATATTCAGAGTTTAGTGTAAGTAGTGCTGTAAAACGTTCGGCATGAAATAGTGAAAACATTCGGAAAATTATTTAACTTACACCATTGCAAAGTCAAGTAGTTAACTACAAAAATATCAGTGAGAATTTAAATAATACAAGAAAATATATAAAAAGCAAAAATTGTGAACCGAATAACCTGAATTCCTGTAAAATAGAAGAGAATTGTATTACAGCAAAAAGAAGAGAGCGAAGCCAACAATTCAAAATACGAGTATCAAAGTAGTGAGAAGAAAAAAGTGCTCTTGGTGTCAGGCAGCTGAAGCAAGTATTGTGACAACGTTATAAATACCACCTTTGGAGCAGAATCTACACTAATAAAATGCTAAGCTTGATTATTGTGTCGCCACGACATAACGCTATGACATCACGTATCAAGCCTTCGCTGGTAGAAACTACGGACAGAGATATCACTACATATAAATGGTTAAAAATTTATTTAATAACAGCATTCGCAAAGAAATTTATTGCCAAGATACTAAAAGAGAAGTAGATATTTCATTTAAATCAACGCATTAATTATTAGTTGCTTCTTGATTATTTATATTCAATTGACGGACATGTAACAGATCATTAATCAAAACAATTAATAATAATGTAAACGGATGCATGTTTGTAAAATGGACTCCAATCCATTCTAAAAACCAAGCCGGTCTGCCCAAATTTTTTGGGACAAGACAACACAGTACACAAAATTTACAAAAGTACGCCTCACTGTCACTCTCATTGTTTAGTAAGGGACAGATCATTGGCTAGACAACATTACACAATCGGTTAAAATGTGACGCACCGTCAAAGGTGCACCACAAGAATCACATTCCGATGAGTCCTGGCTGAGAACAAGGCTATGCGTCAAAGGACAATGTCATACTTGTATATAGAGGCAGTAAGGACAACCTCATCCGTTCTCGCCTACTGGACGGAGCTGCTCCATGGCTGAATAGTCAGTTTGACATGCCAGAGCTTATTATGCTCAACTTCCAGCCACTGCTTTTGCCATACATCCACAATTATTTCTCTCCGTAGAAAGGTCTGATTTTGAGACCTGAGAAAAGTAGATCCTGACCTTGTCACAGGCTAACTTGACAGTTTCTCCTGTTGCTTCGTGCCTACATTGTAAATTCTAATGAAGATGAAGCATTATAGAGATACTCATACACACGCCCATTGCAAGTTTTTATCACAAGTTTCATTATTTTCTCTAAACGTATTGTGATAAATATTTATTTTTAAACAATTTATTTCAAAATACGAAGTGTGACGCTTACAAGGGTGGCCGCAACTGCAGGCGGTGATACGAGCCATCAGGATCACAAGTTGGTGGCCTGGCGCCTCTCCCCAATGCAACCACACCTTCTGCCTCCAGCTGTGCTGCTATCTGCAATGCCAGGCGGCGTTCGCGTTCACACGAAGTTTCCCACGAACCAGCGAAGTGACGGCTGCTGTCAACTATAACAAATGTCGCCAAAATCAGTCAGTTATCTGATTTAACTACTACTTCACAACCAATAATGTAATCTGTTTCAGGCGGAGATTCTGTCTCTCTCTCTCACTGTTTTTTTTTTTTTTAAATAAAGTAAAAATAAAAAACAGAACAAATCCAATGATGCATATAGCTTGGGTTCAAAACCATCATTCTTGACACTTATGAATCACAAATATTTTCTTGCTGAGAGTGTCTTTTGACTGCAACAATAATCAAAAACTAAAGAAGAGAAGAGTCCAACAAAAATATAAAGTTAAAAATCTTAGTTCTCAGCCTGAAAGTTGATTGGATCTTCAAAACTCGAACCAAAGAAATTAAAACCACCATGAATATCTAAAAACTATACATTATCTACTCATAGAAAAGAAGCTCCATATCAGCACAGAAATCAAAGAAAACAGCATAGACAGCATGGGTAAATAATGATATTAAAGCTCTCTATGCAAAGAAATCAGAACTCAATAAAAATTTGTATGAGAAACATCTAGAACATTCTAAAGCAATAAACAACACTCAGGTATAACAGAACACTATCAAAATTATAGAAATCAACACCGCAAAAGACAATGAACATCTGAAAAGGTTACACCTCAGTAAAATTGACTTTTGCTGAAACATCACAGCAATTCATTGGACCATACTAGTTTTAATACCCCTACACTAGCACAGACTTTCCATCCACGAGCAGTCAATTTGACTAATGCTGAGCCAACAGACAAAGAGAAACAGCTTTTGGGGAAAAGACTGAAATACAACCAATGCAGTTACAAATAAATTCATGGAGAATACCATAATCAAAGCAGAACACATTCCTAGACAAGAAGAAAATAGCAGCAAAAGCCAGGTCAACACAACCCATGCAAGAGAGTTAATTGTAACAGAACTACATCACATCTCTTCAACCCATAAACACACACAAAGAAACAAATACAAGATTGTACACCAACTAAAAAGAAAACTAAACAACCAGGATGTTACTATTAGCAAAGCAGAGAAAGGTAATACTGTAGTACTAATACAAAATGCAGATTACGTAAGTAAAACAGAAGATTTCATACTCAATAACAATATAGTCAAACTCAAGTATGACCCAACATCAAAATTCCAAACAGAGGTTAAGAGATGCCTGAAAAATGATAAATTACTTTTCAGAGACAGGTAGATCCCGTTACATACAAACAAATACAGGAGCACCCACAATGAGAAGCCAACCAAAACTTCATAAAGACAATATTCCAATAAGCCCAGTGGTGAACTTTAGGAATGCCGAACATACAAATTAGCACAGTACATACACACACTCCTTCCAAACACTACAAATATCACAAAAACAGAAACATATTAAACACATCTCACCTTATAGAAAATTTACAGATCACTTGGATCCCTGACACAGCAACTATAGTATCATTCGATGTAGAAAGTATGTTCTCAAAAATTCCTGTGGTTGAAACCATACACCAGATTAAAAACAATCTTAAAATTCACAGTAACATGCCGTCAAAAATAATCACAGAAATAATTGAGCTCCTGGACCTAATAACTTCTCAACTATTTCAGTTTTTATAAAGAATATTACATACAGGAAGAGGGTTTACCCATATGGAGTACAATATCAGGAATAATGGCATCTATTTTTATGGATTGTATAGAGAATGGAATATTCCAGAAAATTATCCCTACAAAATAGTACAAGTATTGGTTTAAATATGTTGATGACATAATCTGTCTTCTGGATGAACTACATCAACAAATTGATGAATTTCACACTGATATTAGAAATATACAAAAATATCAACCTTACTATTGAAAAAGAAACAAGAAAACAGATACTCTTCCCAGACATAACAATAAAAAAGATATATAATTACCATACGTTCAATATTTATAGAAAACCAACCACTACAGACACTATTATACATGCCTCTTCCAATTACATCTATCAACCACAAACAAGCTGCTATCAGATAAATGTTACACAGAATGAATGTGATACCCCTCTCCAAAGAAAATTATACAACAGAGCTCAATCATATTATGGTGATAGGATGCAATAATGGCTATAACACCAACATGATACAAAAGATTAATTAAAAAATCAATATGCAAATATGGCCAGCAAACACATCCAGCCCGTCAGACAAATACCCAAACCACAGTAACTAATTACACACAACAAGAAAACAGACAATGGTACAAAATGATCTATTTGAACACAAACACATACAGAATCAGTAACAATCTCAGAAAAATCGAAATAAATATGGCTTTCAGAACTAAACAACGCCACTCAAAAATATTTTAATAGAAATACAGCTGAAAGTAAATACCAACAATCTGGAATATATAAAATAACCTGCCTACAGTGTAAGGCTCTTAACATCAGACGCCAAGAAAATTCAATATAAAGACCACATAAGGGCATTAACATTCTCCAATCATTCTACCTTTGCAGAACATTTAATTGATAAAATAATTGTTTAAAAAAACATAAAAACCGCCTTCAAAGATAAAAAGAGCACTAAAAATTATAAAATAACTTTATACCTTGCTTAGGAAAAAGTAAATCTAAATGGACAATATTTTATACTACTGTCATTGAAATTTTGACATTAATTAGTTATTTTTGGATTGTTGTTTGTTGTTGTTGTTGTTTGGGTTTTAGGGCGCGTCGACGACGGGGTCATTAGCGCCCTAACAACAACCAGGCGTGACAGCGTGGCAAAATTGCCGTCTGTGTGGCCGACTGTAAAGGGGTCGGCCACAGAGACAGCACAATAAAATACTAGCATACTAATTAAAATACCGTCCGCGTGGCCGACTGAAAAGAGATCGGCCACGCAAACAGCAACGTAAAACATAAAACTGAAAATAGGCAATAAATTATAAAAATACATATATTAACTGGTTGGCTGTAAAAGGGGCAACCAGTTTAAAAGACGCGTAAGCTGGCTGGCTGTAAAGAGGCCAGCCATATAAGCAGTGTCACAAGTAAAAACAGTACTTGGATTGGTGGTTGGAAAGGGCCACCAATCCAATTTAAAACCTAGGCCGATCTGCCCAAAATTTTTGGGACAAGACCGGCCAGGCTGCAAAACTTTAAAACCTTAGCCACGTTGTCACGGTCATCGCTTAAAATAAGGGACAGATCGTTGGCTAAGCCGACGTCCGCCCTTAAGTCTAAAAGCAATACACATTCGGTTAAAATGTGGCGTACCGTCAAAGGTACGCCACAAGCATCACACTCCGGAGGGTCCTCTCGGCGGAGAAGAAAGCTGTGTGTCAGAGGACAGTGCCCTATACGGAGGCGAGTGAGGAGAACCTCATCCCTCCTCGCCCGCTGGAAGGAGCTGCTCCACGGCTGAACGGTCGGTTTGACCAACCGGAGCTTGTTATGCTCAACCTCCAGCCACTGCCTCTGCCAAATATCAAAAACAAATCTCTTCACCGCCGAGGCAAGGTCTGACTTTGGGACCGGTTCGAAGTCAGTTCTGACCTTGCCGCAGGCTAACTTGGCAGCTTCATCAGCTGCCTCGTTCCCCCCGATTCCCACATGGCCGGGTACCCAGCAGAATACAACCTCCTTCCCATAGGACTGGAGGGAAAGGAGGGCGTCCTGGATGTCCTGGACTATCCGGTCTGCTGGGTACATAGTTGCTAACGCCTGAATACAACTGAGGGAATCACAGCATATGAGATACTTCATGTCGCTGCGCGCTTTCATATGCTGGAGCGACTTTAGCAGGGCATAGCACTCCGCAGTGTAAACACTGCACCTGCTATCCAGCTTGTATTTGTAAGTCGCTCGAGGGAACACTACTGAACACCCTACACTGTTAGCCTGCTTAGACCCGTCCGTATACACCGGGGTAAACGTGTGATGCTGATTTAAAATGTCTCTAAAAATACTCTTAAAAACACTGTCAGCGGTACACAGTTTATTGTACCGAGACAGGTCTAAAATTATTCTGGGCCTCTTTAAAAGCCAGGGAGGAGATTTACTCCAACCCTGGTGATAAAAGGAAGGAAGATCGAATCCGTATTGTTCTAAAATTGCCTTTGTACGGTAGCTGAACGGTTTAGTGGCTCTATGCCGGTTGGTATAGAGCCGCTCGTAGTTGGGGTGTAGAACTACGTCGTACACGGGACTGCCTGGTGTTATAGCAACGTGCAGATAGTGTCGCACCATGAGGAGTCGCCGGCGGATGGTAAGCGGCGGCTCGCCCAAGTCAGCACAAATGCTGACAATAGGGCTGGTGCGATATGCACCCGTGGCGAGCCGAATTCCAGCATGGTGGACACTATCCAATATACGTAGGTAACTGTCCCGTGCCGAACCATACACGACACAACCGTATTCCAGCCGCGACCGTACAAAGGCTCAGTAAAATTGTAGCAGGCAGGAGCGGTCAGCGCCCCATGACCTGCCACACAGGCATTTTAAAACATTGAGAGCTTTTGAGGCCCTGGCTTTCACATCTTTAAGATGTGGCAGCCAGGTTAGCCTACTGTCTAAAATGAGGCCCAGAAACCGAACAGTATCGGTAAAACGTAAAACAGTGTTCCTCAAGGTGAGATGGGGCTCTGGTAACAGAGTCCTACTACGTCTAAAAAGTACACACCGGGTTTTCTCGGCAGAGAAACGAAATCCGGTGTGCACTGACCATTCATCCAGCCTGTTCAGCGTGAGTTGCAACTGCCGCTCGGCACTTCTCAGGCTGGATGAGGCAATAAAAATTAAAAAATCGTCCACGTATAAGGAGTACCCTATAGGACTCCTTATAACACTTAAAATGCTATTTATGGCAATAGCGAAAAGAGTCACGCTTAAAACTGACCCTTGAGGAACACCGTTTTCCTGAATAAAAAGGTCAGACATTTCACTACCGAATCGGTACCGGAAGCAACGACCAGATAAAAATGATTTTAAAAAACGGGGCAGGTTACCCTTAAAACCCCATTCGTGCAGCTGCTTTAAAATAACATGCCGCCAGGTAGTATCGTAGGCCTTCTCCAGATCGAAAAAGACTCCCACAAGATGCTGGCTGCGAATGAAAGCATCCTGTATTGCCGCCTCCAGGAGGATCAGGTTGTCCAAGGTGGAACGGAACTTCCTGAATCCACACTGAAAGCGGCTCAGCAGATTACGGGATTCAAGACACCAGACGAGGCGGCGGTTAACCATCCTCTCCAGTGTCTTCCCCACGCAGCTAGTCAAGGCAATACTACGATAACTACCTGGCAACATTTTGTCTTTGCCAGGTTTTAAAATTGGAATTAGTGTTGCTTCTTTCCACGAGTCGGGGAAGTGTCCTCCGGTCCATATGTCATTAAAAGTATCCAGAAGGTACTCTTTAGCATCTTTACTAAGATGCCTCAGCATCTGGTACTGGATCAGATCAGGCCCTGGAGCAGTGTCTTTTGCGCTGTTCAGTGCAGACTCGAACTCCCAAAATGTAAATGGCCTGTTGTAGGCTTCTGTATCCGACGAATCGAAACACAGCAACCCTTTGTTGCTGGAACCGAGGATCGAAACTGGCAGATGAAGTGATGGCAGCGAAATTCTCCGCCATCAGCTGCGCTATGCTTCGTTCGTCGGTAATTATACGTCCTTGATCCAGTAATCCAGATACTGGTGGGCGGGAGTACCTTCCAGATATACGGCGGATGGACTCCCATACTTTGGCTGATGGTGTGGAACGATTTATTGTGCTCACAAAGGTCTGCCATGACCTTTTCTTGCTCTCCTTAATAACACGATGCGCCTTAGCTCTGGCTATACGGTACGCTGCCAGGTTGTCGGATGTAGGGTTCAACCTGAAACGCCGCAACGCCCGTCTGCGACCCTGAATGGCGGAACGACATTCATCGTTCCACCAGGGGACCGGCGTCCTTCGCAGCGTTCCGGAGCTTTTCGGCATGGAAACGTCAGCTGCCTGGTGAATCGCCTGTGTAAGGTGATTCACCTTCTCATCAATACTGTCATACTCCTTTAGAGTAAGGGAGCGGCGGTAGAGTTCCCAGTTGGCTTTGCTGACGTTCCATTTGCGTCGGTTATTACCTCTTCCACGGTCTAACTCAACGTGCATCCATATTGGGAAGTGGTCGCTCCCGTGAAGGTCCCGAACCACCTCCCAATGCACGGAGTCCGCGATTGAGGGGGAGCACAACGAAAGGTCAATGGCAGAGGACGATCCGGATGCAGTGGTGAAATGTGTCATTGCACCAGTATTTAGGATACATATTTCTTCTTGCTCTATTAATCTACCAACCATTGGGCCTCTGGGGCAATCGGAGTTTGAGCCCCACAACGCACTATGTGCGTTGAAATCTCCTAAGAGGAGGAATGGCCGTGAAAGCTGCCGCAAGATGTTGTATAGGTCGTCATAACTGACGGGCGTATTTGGTGGTAGATAAATAGAGCATATGGTCAATTTTATAGGACCATGAATCCTCACTGCCACTGCTTGTAAATCAGAGGTGAGAGCTACAGGTTCGGAGTGGACAGTGTTTCGGACAAACACCGCCACTCCACCATTCGCTCGATCACCCTCGGTATCGTCCTTACGGTACACATCATATCCTCTTAGCACAGGTTGGTGTGATGGTCTGAAATGTGTCTCTTGCAGACAGAGACACAAAGGATCAGACCGTGCTAAGAGGTGTAACTCCTCTTTGTGAGCTGTAAATCCATTGATGTTCCACTGAAGTATGGGAGCCATCCTTACCTATTTAACCTCACCCGCCCCGGTTCGGGTGGGTCTTCGGTCATTTCCTGCTGAGGAACGGGACCAGACACGTCCACCAGCATTTCCGTTTCTTCCTGCCCGGAAGCGGAGACAGACATCTCCGACCCAGAGGACTCCTCAAATTCCTCGTCGTTCTTGTTCTTCTTCTTCTTCTTCTTCTTCTTCCCCTTACCCTCCCTACTGATGGACAGTCTGGGAGGAGACGAAGAAGGGGACTTGACAAACTGGGTCGGATCAGTCTGTCTAAACTTGGGACCTCTGATTTTCTGGTCACCTCTATTTCCACCGCTAGCTAATGGTATCGCTACCATTTCAATAGCACGCGGTGGAATAGGAGGTGCCGTCAACTTGATTGCTGGTGGAGTCTTTGATACTGCTGCTGGAATGGTCGAGGTTGCAGATGAGTTGCTAGCGACATCCGCGGTCTTAGGTGTTATGACCTTGCTGGACTTTGCGCCACACTTGCATTGACATGAGCACACTGTGCTTGTGCCCATGTCTGCAAAGGATGTCTGCGTAGCAACACTTTCTTTCCTGACGGGAGTCGAGACCGTCTTGGCATAGCTTGTTCCAAATATTGGAGCGGCGAGCGCTTTCGCCTTCTTCTTTGCCTCTATATAAGGTATCCGCTCTTTGGTCTTCAACTCCTGTATCTTGCGCTCTTCAAGATACACTTGACACTCCCTGCTCCAGGCCGGGTGCGACCCGGAGCAGTTGACACACACCTGTGGGAGCGTGCAATTGGCACCAGGCTCATGTGCCCCCTTGCCGCATCTACCACAGGTGGGGTTGCCCTTGCATGACGCCGTCGTATGTCCGAACCTCTGGCACTGGAAGCAGCGCATTGGGTCCGGAACATACGGACGGACGTTCAAGTTAATGTAGCCAGCTTTAATACACTTGGGCAACACTGGAGTGTCAAACGTCAGGACGAAAGTGGCAGTCTTTTCAAGACTGCCATTTACCCTCCGTGTAATCTGACGCACCTCGACCACTTGCTGATCCTCCCACTCCTTAACGAGTTCCTCGGTTCCTAAATCCATGATGTCACGGCAGGTGACGACGCCTTTTGAAGAATTCAGGGATTTGTGGAGTTCGCATTTAACAGCGAACTCCCCGAGCTTCTCACAGTTAAGGAGCTGGGATGCCTGCCTACTGGTGGATGTTTCCAGCAGCAGCGTCCCGTTCCTCAGCTTTTTAACTGATCTCAAGGTTCCAACCAGTCCTTCCAACCCTTTATTAATATAAAAAGGGGACACCTTTTCAAATGTCCCCTCTACCCTTTCCATTACAATGAAAGCGTTCGGTATCGAACAGACTTTCCTGTGACTATGGCTTTCTGAAGCGGGAGGGCTATCAACCCTGGCCCGCTTCTTAGTACTGGGTGTATTGGGTTTAGCCTGCGGGACACCCGTACCGCAGGGTTTGGTGGTTTTTGTGGAAGACTTAATTTTGGTCCCACGAGTAAAACCAGTTTAAAAAGAAGCGCTAATACAACAGGGGTGCGCAGGTGCCCCTGAGGTTGTACGTTAGCAAGTGATCTGCCTCTCACCCATGCACCTCCTCGGCACGTATCCGACCTTGAGGTTAAGGGGTTTTTTATAGAGGTTTTTACCGTCCTCGCGATCCGGGCGATGAAGCCAAGATCCCCGTTCTCCTAGGCACACAACGTTCCACCGCCACGCCCTACGGTGGTCGTTGAAGCATGGTAGGAGTTTACGGTGTGGGAAACTTGCGGCGCTCACAAGTTTCCAGCTCGGGCACCGCGGGTTCGCCAGACCCGTACCTGGCACTTGCGTACCAGGCCCCTGCGGGGTTATTTTTGGAGTCGGTGCCAGCTGTCACATAGCGAAGATCGATTAACTAGTGTTAGAGGCGAAACGGGGAGTACGAACAAAAATTGCCAATATTTTACAGCATGTCGCGAGGCAGATAGTGTTATAGCGGGAGACAGCTTAGGGAAACAAATTAATAGTATTTTAAGCTGTGGCTCAGGCTTATTGGTCATCCAGGCATATCTCTGGCGCTACAGTGTCAGTTGGTAGGTTGCATCATGCAGTAAACGATTTACAGTTAGTATAATATCCGCGTATCATCTGTATGTTTCAGTTTTGTTGAAACATGTTTCTAGCATTAATTGTAGGTAAGCAGTAACATGATTTTTTATGTATTATTGTTATTCCTTATTATTTTTATCTTTTTTTCCTTGCTTTCGCTGGCACCGACTCCAAAAATAACTAATTAATATCAAAATTTCAATGACAGTAATGTAAAATATTGTCCATTTAGATGTACTTTTTCCTAAGCAAGGTATAAAGTTATTTTAAAATTTTTAGTGCTTTTTTTTGTTTGAAGGCGGTTTTTATGTTTTTTTAAAACAATTATTTTATTTTTAAATTTTTAGTGGTATTATAATTTTTTTATATTTTAAATATGCCGCAGCAGTTCCCATTTTGGGAACTTCCTGGTAGCTCAAAGGTTAAAGCGCTTGCTTTCAAAGAAGAATTCTGTCTTTAAATACCCCAACAACTTCCAGACGAGGTGAATTGAGTGTTGTGTTAAGGAATGTCAGTTTACATTTTGGTCCAGGCTATGTTTGGATCGAATCATAACATCTGTTAAAGCTGTTGGTCGATAACCGAAACATGTAACATCTGGGCATTAATACATACCACATACAGAAATCTCTCTGTAATATATCTGTTTTCTCCGGCATCAAACAGAAAATATAGATTTTTAATTGGTTTTCACAACGTGAAAGCTTGGGATCCAAGTTGAAATCTGAAGTACATGTTGAGACATTATGACAAATTTATTTTATAAATTTTATGCCACGACTTAAAAATAGCTTAATTGATTTTGACAGGATTTACAACTGTGGATTTTTGTAAAGAACATTGGAAAATAAAAGGGGTGAGGGTAAAGGAGAACAGGGATTGGGCTTTTGTATATCAAATGTAAACTGCCTTTTCTGATTTATTTGAAGTATACGTGTGAAATTTCTATTGACATCAGATGGAAATTGTAGGTATGAATAAAAAACAATTAAGGGGTTTGGAGACGAAGAGAAGTTTGGTTTTTGTAAAGCTAGTGCGGGCAGTATTTTTCTCTTTGTTTTAAAGTATACATGTACAAATTTCCATCGAAACCAGACAAAAACTGTAGCTTTATGTAAAGAACATTTGCAAAAACTAAATGGGCTAAGGGAGTGAGTGGTTGGGTTTTGTAAACAGAATGTAAAGACTATGTTTCTCTTTGTTTTTAAGTATACATGGGCAGTGTTCCATGGAAATCTGATAAAACTGTGGGTATCTATAAAGAACATTGGAAAATAGGAGGGGTGGGGGTAGCAGGGAAGAGAGGTTTGGCTTCTGCAACCAAATTGAAACACAATTGTTGTGTATGTTTTAAAGTATACGTGTGCAAATTTCCTGCAGAATCGGATAGAATCTGTAGATTAAAGGATGGAAAGGAAGGAGTAGAGTTCGGACTCTCGAAACCCAATGTAGACAGTCTTTTTCCGTTTGTTTTGCAGTATACGTGTGCACACTTCCTTCAAAATCAGAAAGAGACAGTAAAGAACATTGACAGTATTTAAAGGGGTAGAAAGGGGGATTTGGTTTGCGTTTTGATTTTTTGGTCAGAAATCTATTCCAAAAAAATTACATATGTATGCGCCAACATTCATAAAGATCGGTCAAATGGTGTCGACTGTAGCTCTCTAAAAAGTAATTGACAAAAATCAAAGGGGTGGAAACGGGGAGAGGGGTTCAGTTTATGAAAACCAAGAGTTAGCATTATTTTTCTTTTTGTTTTATATTAAAAATTTGGTAAGTTCTGTCTAAACTGAATAAAAACTGTGGTTGTGTATAAAAATTAAGTGGTTTAATGGGGAGAGGGGGGTGGTTTTTAGATCTTTTGGTCAGACACCTTGTAACATAACCATGAAAATTACGGGTATATTTTTAGTGTAGATTGTGATCTGAGAGGTAGATATAACGTCTTTGGCGTTGAGCGATTGTCTAGCATGCTTTGGAACAGTCTTGTAATGTGGACGGTCGAGTAAGTTACGGGCAACGGGAGCTAACTTGCCGGGACTGCGTGCGTGTGTGTGCCGCTTAACCGATGTTCCGAGGTATAAAACACTGTGTGGACATTACTGAGGTATTTTGTGGACTATGAAGGTTGTTCTGAGTGAAATGATTTCATATAAACTATGTATGGTGAACCGCTGCTGAGTTGGACCATATCGATTGTGTAATAATTAATTACGGGGCTTGTACTAAATGTTTCCAACTTTAATTATACTTGCATCTGCATTCTTTGGTGAAGAAGATTAGTTTTTTTTAGTGTCTGCTGGCTTGCTTAGGGATTTTGTAGTTTCAGATGAATAAATTTGAGTGAACTGTGAAAGCTAAAACGTGTGTGTATTTCTCAGTAGTTTCTTACCTGTTTTCTGTGACTGCAATTCAATTAGTTTATCCAATTAGCAAAATCGGCAGACTGGCGACCGCACGGCAAACCGAACCTTTTAATTATAAGTGATAAGTAGTGGAGAAAAGTATTGTACATTGTGTTAATCAGTATAGGTTCACTGCTGCATCGACGAACTTTAATTAATTTAAAGCCCCAACAAACCATATATGACGTTACAACCTTCTTCGTGAAAAAATACATATAAGCACCAACTTTAATGGTAATCGGTGAAACGATCGCTACTGTAGCTTTTTATAAAGAACATTGACAAAAGTTAATGGGGTTGAAGGACGGAAAGGGGTTGAGCATTGGCAAACCAAATGTTGACAGGATTTCTCTCTTTGTTTTAAAGTACACATGGGCTAAGTTCAATAAAAATTGGATAAGAAATATAGATTTCTATAAAATTAGGGGGTGTAAAGGGAGAGATGGGGTGGTTTATTTATTTATTGGTCAGAAACTTTCTCCATGAAAAATTACATGTTTATGCCAACTTTAATGGAGACCAGTTAAATGGTGTCAACTGTAGCTTTGTATAAAGAACATTGGCAAAAATTTAGGGGGTGGATAGGGGGAGAGGGCTTCAGTTTTTTCAAACCAAAAGTTGACAGTATTTTTCTCTTTATTTTTGACTATACATGTCCAGAGTTTCATCGAAATCGGATAAAAAATGTGGGTTTTATAAAAATTAAGGGGTGTAAAGGGGAGAGGGGTGGTTTTTTATTTATTTATTTTTTGGTCAGATTCTCCATAAAAAATTACATGTATATGCTTAACTTTGATGATAATCGGTCAAACGGTGTCGAGTGTAGCTTTTTATGAAGAACATTGCCAATAATTAAAGGGGTGGGTGGAAGGAGGGAGGAGGTTGAGTTTGGGAGACCAAATGTCGACAGGATTTTTCTCTTTGTTTTAAAGTACACATGGGCAAAATTCAATAAAATCAGAAAAGAAATGTAGGTTTCTATAACATTAAGGGGTGTAAAGAGGAGAGGGGTAGTTTTTTATTTTAATTTTTTTGGTCAGAAACCTTCTCCATGAAAAACTAAACGTAATTGCCAACTTTAATGGAGATCAGTTAAATGGTGTCGACTGTAGCTTTGAATAAAGATAATTGGGAAAAATCAAGGGGGTGGATAGGGAGAGGGGGGGGGGTTCAGTTTTTTTAAACCAAAAGTTGACAGTATTTTTCTCTTTATTTTTGGCTATATATGTCCAAAGTTTCAACGAGATCGAATAAAAAATGTGGATTTGTATAAAAATTAAGGGGTTGAAGGGGGTAGAAGGGGTGGTTTCTCAATGAAATTCATATGGGACCACTTTGGAGGTATACCCTATCCACTACAAAAATTTCATTTAAATCGGTTCAAAATTGGCGAAGATATCGCTGAACATTAAAATATATATATATATATATAATTGAGAACCTCCTCCTTTTTTCGAAGTTGGTTAAAAACAAACATGAACACACAGAAATGGGAAAATACATGCAAATATTGACAATCAACAACAACAAGAAAAATATGTTGACAATTCAAGAATATTTTCATATCCAATAGGCACTAAATGAAGGGGGCAAAACATGAGCAATGAATATGTCCATCTCACAAACCATACATTATTTAGGGCACTAAAATGAACTCGCATTCAAACACACCGCTATATAAAAGATAAAACATAAGCACATGAATCAAAACAAATTAGGTTGCTGATACATGTGCCATAGACAGATAACTTGTTTCAGAAGCTATATTCGATAAGTAATGTGTTTAAATATGTTTTATATGCAAAATTGTACAGTGGATGACAAATCTCAAGAAGAAGAATAAACTGATGTGGAACAGTTTCGAACTATAATCTATATAATTATATAAAGATGAATGTATGTATGTTTGTTGGTTTATGTGTTCTTCATACAAATCACAGTTTCCATCTGATCTCGATGAAACTTTGCACACTTATTTTTTGAAACAAGGAAAAAAATACTGTCTACATTTGGTTGAAAAATTATCTGTATAAATAATTCATGTTGTCTTATAATTTCGAAAAATTACTGAACTGCGATAGACATACGCGCTGGATTTGGAGGTTTCTGTTTTTCCGTGTAGCGGTCAGGTAGCTCAGTGGTTAAAGCACTTGCTTAGTAATGTTTGGGTAGTGCTCTCCGGTTCAAATCTCCGTGTAGGCTAAAATTTTTTAAAATTGATTTTGATCGTAAGAGTCACGCCTGGGCGGTCGGTTATTCGGATTGAATGTTAAACTGTAGATATCACAAAGTTAGGGGTGCAATGCGAGGAAAATCGTAGGTAGTCTTGCAATGTTGTAGGTGTATACTTTTTTAAGTTATATTGTTCCCTCAGGGGTGATTCGCAGTCAGTGTGTGTGTATAATCTGCAGTTATAATACTATAAATGCGGAAGTAAGTCTCTGTCTTTTGTTATGTTTTGACAACTAAATGCCTATACCGATATTGACGGAATTTGAGAAGAAAATCTGTAGGTAGGGCACAGGACATTTTTTTTGTTCTAGTCACGAAATTTTGAGAACTTATCAAATGGTGACAGGGTGTTTGTCTGTAACGTTACCTCGATTACTCAAGCTATGCTTCTCGCTCATTATGTAAGTGTATAATTTGTTAATAACTTTCGTTTAGAGAAAAAACATATTATTTAGTACAGATGTCGATTTTCTCTCTTACCGAGCGTGGTGGTGTAACGGGTAGCGTTCTGGCCTCGCATTCGGGAGGACGGCGGTTCGAATCCCCGTCTGGGCATCCCGATTTGGGGTTTCTATGGTTTTTCCAAATTACTCCAGGCAAATGCCGGGATGCTTCCTTCAAAAGGCAATGGCCGAATTCCTTCCCATTCCTTGCCCCCCCCCCCCATCCTTTCCCATCTCTAAATACCTCACTGTTAGAGAGACGTTAAGCAGATAAAAAAAAAAGATTTTCTCTGTCCTATTATTTTATGTGTGCTTAAATGTTTCTGGCACCAGTTTATTTTGTCTTCTTTTTTGACATGCCTTGCGGGCGTAAATTGGCCTAAGTTGTAGCTCTAGCAGCTAAAGTTATTAGAACCCAAGAAACGGATGTTCATGCTGAAGAAAGAAGAAAAGATCTAGCTTAAATACAGCTGCCCTTGGTTAACACGCCCACCTCCCCCCCTCCCACACATCCCCTCACCTTCGTTTGTTTTTCTGTTTTTAAATATGTTGTAAATTGATTTTCTTCAAGAGACACGTTTGATGGTAGAATAATTTAGTGATGGCTTCCCCGTCATATCATACCGATTCGGTTTTGTTTGGGACCAATCTTTCGTTACCAACAACTTTCTATATTCAATTCTGGCAAAGAAATTGTTAATCCACGCGTACAAAATGTAATATATATATAAAAAAAACTAAGTAACGTAAAATAGGATACAAATAATAATTAATAACAGATTTATATTACTATTTAGATAAACATTATGATAAACATCAAAATTTGTACATAAATTATTTTGAGGCACCGATCATCGTACAATTAACTGAAAAGCGTATGCTATAATGAAGTTTCATTTTATAGCTGCAATATATGGATTAGAAAACCCAGTGTTAGTATATCAGCTAAGGAAAATGGCCTAAATATTTAAAATGGAGGCAGTATTTACGGCATAAATACTCGTAAAAAGCAAGATGGCCGCGGTCGCGCATCATGATATACAGTGACGCTCCGTGCTATAAATGTGTTTTAATGTGGATTACTAGTCGGGACATTCTTCTTACTCTTAGTAAATGAGAACTAAATGTAATATTCACCATTTGTGACGTGATTTTATGTCAAAGAAAAATACAAAAGTGTTTTACGGATTGAAGATTGTGCGAATGCATGTGCGTTTGTGTTTTTAAATAATTCTCTGTGTCGCGATTCAAGGCTGGGTCGCAATCTGCTAAAATGGCGTTAATCTGTTTGGTTTGTAATTCCTCGTGCGAAGAAGATCATGGAAAGTACTTCAAATGTGATAGTTGCCAACGTCCTATCCATGTGGACTGTGGAGAACTAACTGCATCGGAGGTTAGGTGTCTAGAACTGAAAAAGCGATCCTTGAAATTCTTTTGTAATGACTGTGAGAACGGGTTACGATCGCTTCCACAGGTTTTAATACAAATTGCAAAGCTGTCGGAGGACGTGAGCAACATGAATAAAACAATTGAACAATTAAAATCAGGCAATATTAGTTCACCAACTGAAAATGAGGTGGTTAAAAACATCGATGTAGAATCTTCGATCTTTGACGAAATGACTGACAGAGCTATGCGCAAGAACAACTTAATTGTATTCAATGTAAAGGAGTCTGATTCGATCGCGTTTACTGAGCGGATTGAATCGGATAAAAAATCAGTATCAGAAATTTTTAACGGTCTGAAACTGCCGTGTGAAGTAAAACAGTTCAAATGTTTTCGATTAGGAAAACGATCTGAAAATGATAAGGGACGAATTAGACCAATTAAAGTGATTATGAATGACTCTGAGACTGTTCTGACAGTTTTGAAAAACAAACACAAAAGTGATAGCCCAATAAAAATTTCTGCTGACTTAACTTTGATGCAAAGAAAGGACCTAAACAAACTTCGTGACCAGTTAAACATCCTGAATAAGGACAAAGTGATAAAAACTATTAAATATGTTAATGGTATACCTAAGATAGTTGATATAATGAGAAACAATAAGTATTCAAAAAACTGAACGGTATAAAAAGCATAAAATTTTATTATCAAAATGTGCGTGGACTTAAAACTAAACTGAGGGAAATTGAAAAGGCAAATTACATTTTTAATGATTATGACGTTATTGTGTTAACAGAGACATGGCTTGACCCAAGAGTTTACAATGCAGAGTTAAATCTTAATAATTATGTCATATTTAGAAATGACAGAAATGTAAACAATAGTCCATTTTCTCGAGGTGGTGGTGTTCTAATAGATATTAAGAATAAATACCAATGTCTCCAATTAGAAGTGTCAACTGATGTTGAGCACTTATTTATAAGAATCTTAGGAAATAAAAATAGCTTAATCATAGGAGTTGCATACTTTCCTCCACTAACAACAGAAACTACTATGATTTCTTACTGCAAGGCTGTTGAAGAGATAAATCTTAAGTTCCCGGACTCTAACTGGCTACTGTTTGGAGACTTTAATATGCCAAATGTGCAGTGGAGACACAGTAATAATGGCAGCTATCCTTTCTACACTGTTAAGACAACTCTTCGGGAAAAGACACTATCAAAGAAATTATCGGATACAACATCGTTATTGAACATTTTTCAAAATAATAACAATGTGAATATCTTTGGTGTAACACTTGATTTTATATTCGCAAACTTTCTCAATATAAATTGTTCTGTAGCTAATGAGTGTGTAGTATCTCCCGATGCTTATCATCCATCTTTATGTTTAGAGTATATCGTTAAGTGTGACAACCCCTCGGTACAAAACACAAATTGGATTAAAGATTTTAGTAAAGCAGATTACCCTAGTATAACATTAGAATTGGGAAAATTCATATCTAATATTGACTGGAATGGAAACTCTTTTGAGGAGTGTGTCAGTGGATTTTACTCTTGTATAAATAAGTGTATAAATTTGTATGTACCAAGAAAACAAATCTTTGTGTCAAAATTCCCAAGATGGTACTCTAAGGAACTTAGAACCACTATCATCGAGAAAAAGACAGCTCATATTCTTTACAAGCAAACTGGACAAAATTACTTTCAATTTTCTAATCTCAGAAATAAATGCAAGACCTTAGCCAAAAGAGACCTTAATAACTTCAGTATAGATTTAGGGAACTCAATTACGGAAAATCCTCAAAATTTTTGGAAATATGTTAATTCCAAAAGATGTAGTAGAGATTTACCCAATGTTATGTTTAAAGACTCGCAGGCCCTAAATGGAGGTACAAGTATAGTTAATGCATTTGCGGAATACTTTAAATCATTTTATAAACCCTCTCATAACACTACAGTATACTTAGAGGATCAAACAAATTTTACTATAAGTTCAATTAATATTTCTAATTCAGAAATTTTCTCAGAAATTGAAAAACTTGACGACAATAAAAGTGCAGGTCCTGATGGTATTCCACCAATATTGCTTAAGAAATGCAAATATATAATAACTTCAATATTGAAATTATTATTTGATAGATCTCTTAGTGAAGGCATAGTCCCAAATGAATGGAAATCAGCATTTATCACTCCAATACACAAATCAGGCCCCAAAAGTGATATTAGAAACTACAGACCCATTTCAAATTTAAACGTAATACCAAAACTCCTGGAATCCATTGTTACTAAAAAATTAAAGATTAAGATGGTTCCTTACCTATCACCAAACCAGTATGGATTCATGGAAGGAAGAAATGTCCAATCAAACTTAATGTGTTACTCACAATATATTTTATCCTCCTTAGAAAATGGAACCCAAGTTGATTGCATATATACTGACTTCAGTAAAGCTTTTGATTCGGTCAATTATAAACTACTTGTTCTCAAACTTAAATCTTTTGGGATTGTGGGATCCCTTCTCAAGTGGCTTGAAAGTTACTTAACTAACAGGGTTCAAATAGTTAAATATAAAACATTTACTTCATTTGAAATATTAGTACTATCCGGTGTCCCACAGGGTTCCCATCTCGGTCCACTTCTGTTTATCATTTTTATAAACGACATAAGTAAAATTTTGAAAAATGTTAAGTTTTTATTTTTTGCTGATGACCTAAAATTATTTAAAAGTATAGAGTCAATTAAAGACATATGTGATCTTCAGAACTGTTGCTCTGCTCTCAATAACTGGTGTAAAGATAATGAATTACATTTGAACCCATTAAAATGCAAAAGTATTTCATTTACACGATCAAGTAATAAAATTTTATCAAAATACTCTGTAAGAGGTATTGAGTTGGAACGGGTGTACTCAGTTAGCGATTTAGGTGTAATATTTGACAGTAAAATGAGTTTCGATGAACATGTTGATACCATTGTAACCAAATCCTTACAAAAACTTGGTTTTGTTATGAGGACATGTCGCGAAATCCATTCCACTGATGCACTTAGAATAATATATATCTCCATTGTAAGATCAACATTAGCATATTCATCAGTAATTTGGTCACCGTACATGTTATCTCAAACCAAAAGAATAGAAACTGTTCAGCATAAATTTTTTAGATACATGGCATTTAGAATGGGTTTTCCAGACCCATTTCATGATCATAAATACACCCAACTTGCATCCATCTTAAGAATACCATCTCTGCAATCATTTCGTGAACTAAATGATCTTAAATTTTTGTTAAATTTGTGCAATGGTAATATTGATTGTTCAGAATTGCTAGGTAGTTTAAGATTCAACGTTCCCCAAAGAATTACTCGTCAATCAACAACATTTTCCCTATTGAAATATAAACATTTGTATACAGAAAATAATCCCCTAACAAGAATGTGCAAGCTTGCTAACTGTAATAATAGGGTTAAACTTGGAACAACGTCATTCAACCCAGACAGTTTGTTACGCTCTTTTGTCTTAAGATGTGAATGAACAAGTAACAGTAAATTAAAATTAAAATTTGTTTTTGACTTGGTAGTTTTAGTATATTGTAAAAATTTTATTATTCTAGTAATAGTAGACTATAAGCCATTTTTTATTAAGTTGTTTTGTATGGTATTTAAAGCATTGTATACCAACCATTGTGAAATTTTAAAGTTGTACAAATGGACCCAAAGTCCGTAAACAAGTAAATAAATAAATAAAATAAATAAAGTGCACAAAAGTCAAGCCAAGCAAATATAGGATGACAGAACAAATACCGATGATAATTTTTAGTAGGGTAACAAAAATATTCTGTGCTGTCCATAACTAAATAGCATGACTAACGTGTCTTCGTAATGTTGTCAATACAAAGAAGCATCCAGTTATTCGTAGTTATCAACATGCAACAGACTAGCGAGGATATCATTGTCACCAACCGTCGAATTCAAAAAATTAAACCATGGCTGTTCGGTCAATTTGACCAACCAAAGATTATTACACTCAACTTCAAGCCACTGCGTATATAATACATAGAAGATTTCACTTCCCCTTAACCAAATTCCACAAAATAACCTATATAACAGACTGACCAAACTAAAAATCCCACTGCCTACATCAATCATCTCCCTTATGAGAACGTAACGACAGGACGTGCATCAAGCGATAGTTCGCTTCTTAAGGGAAGCAGGTATCACTATATAACCCAGGCCATTCAAGAGACCCATTATAGCTAAAACGCCCTAAAAATAGAACTACTTCAGGGATACAAAGCTTTATGCTAAAATCCACAATTACCAAACATACAATCCGGATTTCACCACATAGATGAGGTTTATTATCTAAAATTAATATTATTAAAGCACCAGCTGTTAGTAAACTATTCGCTCCGCTGGTATTAAAATGTCTATTATGTCAAATAATACGTTAACATAACTAACAACTGACACCACACCATCTGCACTATCGGTATCAGAAAACTTGTACACAGACAATATGTCCAAATATAGTAGCAAAATAGAGTTATTACACCACCTGCACTATCAGTATTATTACAAAATTGTATAGAACTAGTATGCCAAACAATAACGTAACATAATCATCAATAGTCATGTCAACATTTGTACTATTGTTACTAATAAAAATTGTTTAAAACTATTATGTCAAAATAACATTGTATAGAACTATTATGTAAAAAAAAAAATTAAAAAAAAAAAAAAGATTTCACTAATGTGTGAACAGCTGTGGAAATCAGTCCTCTACTTACTGCACTCCAGTGCTCGTTTCACTAACGTTGTTGTTGCTGCTTTAGGACACGACAACGAGGTCATTAACGGCCCAAAAATTACCAGCTATTACTGTGGCTTAAGAATGTACTAAACTACTGTCTGCACGGTCGACTGTAAAGGGGTCTGCCACATAGACGACAAATAAAATAAATCAGAAAAATAAGACGTGACTTTAAAGGGGCCACCAGGACCTAAGACCGTACAACACCTGGCTGGCTGTAAAGGGGCCAAACAGGTTCACAAAATAATTAGAAACACTATATGTCTCAGTGCCTGTATATTGCCCAGCGAGACAGGAATAATAACAACCTAAAAAATAAAAATAATGCACATGGATGGGTGGCTGTAAAGAGGCTACCCATTCATCTTAAGACTAGGCCGTTCTGCCTAAAATTTTAGGCACTAGACCTGCCAATACACAAAATTTTAAAACACTCGCCACGTTGCTGGTCTCATTGTTTAAAATAAGGGACAGATTGTTGGCCAGGCCAACGTCTGTCCTTAAGTCTAAACACAATACACAATCAATTAAAATGTGGCGAACCGTCATAGTTAGCTGAAAGGAGCTGCTCCACGGCTGAACGGTTGGTTTGACCAGCCAGAGCTTATTATGCTCTACCTCCAGCCAATGCCTCTGTCAAACGTCAGAAACAAATCTTTTCACCGCCGAGGCAAGGTCTGACTTTGGGACCAGATCAAAGTCAACTCTTACCTTGTTGCAGGCTAACTTGGAAGCTTTATCAGCTGCATCGTTCCCCCTGATTTCCACATGACTAGGTACCCAGCAGAATACGACCTCCTTTCCAGAAGATTGGAGGGAACGGAGGTTGTCGTGTAGGTCTTGGACAAGACGATCTTCTTGGTACATGCTTCCCAAGGCCTGAATGCAGCTGAGAGAATCGCAGCATATGATGTACTTTGTGCCGCGACTTACTTTCATATGATGGAGAGACTTTAACAAAGCGTAACATTCTGCTGTGTATATGCTACACATGCTATTAAGCTTGAATGTGCAGGTCGCTCGAGGGAAAACTACGGAGCAGCATATTCCGTTAACCTAACGGCATACTACGCGGATCCGGATCCCGGAATTCGCAACCGCAAACTCATAATAAAAATCCGCGTTTGGAGCTAGATGACACATAGGTGGGGAAACCGCATGCTCCAGGTGGTTTCCGTCGCATTCTTCGTTCAGTGTTATTTCAGTTTGCTCAGAGAATGGATCTGGCTCACTTCATAAATGTCGCAGTTGTTTGCACTGCTGAATGTGAAGGCTTGTTGCAGATGCATTGTAAACGTAGATATTCTGTGCTCCCATACAACCGTGGCCCAGATAAGTTTCCATAAAGTTCAATGATAAATTTTATATGTACTACAGAATTTCAATGTCATCATTCGATCATCTGTTTGAAGTCCTACGTCCTTCCATCACGAAAGAAGATACTTCCTTCAAACTGGCAATATGTGCAGAAAATAGGTTGACCATCACCCTCAGGTATGGACCTATGCACCCTTTCATTAAATTAATGTAACGTAAAATCTGTTTAGTAGTTTTATTATTTTTCTCGAGGATACGAAAAATGAAAACTGATGTAATAAAAAAAAGTGTTTGACCATTTATTCTTTTTTAGAAGTTTATGCTGGAATGATCAAAAAGAGGTGTGTGATAGGGTCGGCGTATATGAGGAGGGCGACGAAAAATGCGAAAATGTAGTGGGTGATGGGGGAGGAAACTGTCTGGGAGCCGTTGACGGAAAGCGCATTCGCTGTACTAAGCCTCGCAGCTCCGGTTCTAAAATTTTCAATTACAAAAAGTTTTTTCGGTGGTTCTGTTGTTGTTGTTGTTTAAGTTTTAGAGAGCGTCGACGACGAGGTCATTAGCGCCCTAACAAAAACCAGGCGTGACAATGTGGCGAAATTGCCGTATGTGTGGCCGACTGTAAAGGGGTCGGCCACAGAGACAGCACAATAAAATACTAACATACTAACTAAAATACCGTCTGCCTGGCCGACTGTAAAGAGGTCGGCCACACAGACGGCAACATAAAATATAAAACTCTGACAAGAATATAAAATTACATAGATTAACTGGTTGGCTGTAGATGGGCCAACCAGGTTGAAAACAAGTTAGATGGCTGGCTGTAAAAGGGGCCAGCCATATAATCAGTGTCACAAATAAAAACAGTACTTGGATTGGTGGTTGTAGACGGCCACCAATCCAATCTAGAACCTAGGCCGATCTGCCCAAAATTTTTGGGACAAGACCGGCCAAGCAACAAAACTTTAAAACCTTAGCCACGTTGTCACGGTCATCGCTTAAAATAAGGGACAGAACGTTGGCTAAGCCAACGTCTGCCCTTAGATTAAAAAACAATACACATTCGGTTAAAAAGTGGCGTACCGTCAAAGGTACGCCACAAGCATCACACTCCGGAGGGTCCTCTCGGCGGAGAAGGAAACCATGTGTCAGAGGACAGTGCCCTATACGGAGGCGAGTAAGGAGAACCTCATCCCTCCTCGCCTGCTGGAAGGAGCTGCTCCACGGCTGAACGGTCGGTTTGACCTGCCAGAGCTTGTTATGCTCAATTTCCAGCCACTGCTTCTGCCAAACATCAAAAACAAATCTCTTCGCCGCCGAGGCAAGGTCTGACTTTGGGACCGGGTCAAAGTCGGTTCTGACCTTGTCACAGGCTAACTTGGCAGCTTCATTAGCTGCCTCGTTCCCCGATTCCCACATGGCCTGGTACCCAGCAGAATACCACCTCCTTCCCACAAGATTGGAGGGAAAGGAGGGCGTCCTGAATGTCCTGGACTAGTCGGTCTGCTGGGTACATAGTTGCTAATGCCTGAATGCAACTAAGGGAATCACAGCCTATGAGGTACTTCTTGTCGCAGCGTGCCTTCATATGCTGGAGCGACTTTAGCAGGGCATAGCACTCCGCAGTGTAAACACTGCACCTGCTATCCATCTTGTATTTGTAAGTCGCTCGAGGAAACAAAACTGAACACTGTCAGCCTGCTTAGAGCCATCCGTATACACCGGGGTGAAAGTGTGATATTGATTTAAAATATCAGTAAAAATATTAATAAAAACACTGTCAGCGGTTAGCAGTTTGTTATGCCGTGACAGTTCTAAAATTAATCTGGGCCTCTTTAAAAGCCAGGGAGGAGATTTACTCCAACCCTGGCGATAAAAAGAGGGAAGCTCGAATCCGTAATGTTCTAAAATAGCCTTCGTACGGTAGCTGAACGGTTTAGTGGCTCTATGCCGGTTGGTATAGAGCCGCTCGTAGCTGGGATGTAGAACTATGTCGTACACGGGACTGCCAGGTGTTATGGCAATATGCATATAGTGTCGCACCATGAGGAGTTGCCGGCGGATGGTAAGTGGTGGCTCGCCCGAGTCAGCACAAATGCTGACAATTGGGCTGGTGCGATATGCACCCGTGGCGAGCCGAATTCCTGCATGGTGGACACTATCCAGTATCCGAAGATAACTGTCCCGTGCCGAACCATATACGATACAACCATACTCGAGACGCGACCGTACGAAGGCTCGATAAAACTGTAGCAGGCAGGAGCGATCAGCGCCCCACGATCTGCCACACAGACATTTTAAAATATTAAGAGCTTTTAAGGCCCTGGCTTTCACATCTTTGAGATGCGGAAGCCAGTTAAGCCTGGTGTCAAAAATGAGGCCCAGAAATCTAACTGTTTCAGTAAAACTTAAAACGGTGTTCCTCAAGGTAAGGTGAGGCTCAGCTAAAAGGCTTCTGCTACGAGTAAAAAGTACACACCGGGTTTTCTCGGCAGAGAATCGAAAACCGGTGTGCACTGACCATTCATCCAGCCTGTTCAGCGCGAGTTGCAGCTGCCGCTCTGCGCTTCTCAGGCTGGACGATGCAATAAAATTAAAAAATCGTCCACATATAAGGAGAACCGAATGGGACTCCTTATAACCATAGATATACTGTTGATTGCGATAGCAAATAGGGTCACGCTCAAAACTGACCCCTGAGGAACACCGTTTTCCTGAATAAAAAGATCAGACACTTCGCTACCGACTCGGTACCGGAAGCAACGACCAGATAAAAAAGATTTTAAAAAATGAGGAAGGTTACCCCTAAAACCCCATTCATGTAACTGTTGTAAAATAACATGTCGCCAGGTAGTATCGTATGCCTTTTCAAGATGGAAAAAAACACCCACAAGGTGTTGGCTGCGGATGAACGCATCCTGTATTGCCGCCTCCAGGAGGATCAGGTTGTCCAAGGTGGAACGGGACTTCCTGAATCCACACTGAAAGCGGCTCAGAAGATTACGGGATTCAAGACACCAGACGAGGCGGCGATTCACCATCCTCTCCAGTGTCTTCCCCACACAGCTAGTCAAGGCAATACTACGATAACTACCTGGCAACAATTTGTCCTTGCCAGGTTTTAAAATGGGAATTAATGTTGCTTCTTTCCACGAGTCGGGGAAGTGTCCTCCGGTCCAAATATCGTTAAAAATATCTAGAAGGTACTTTTTAGCATCCTTACTGAGATGCCTCAGCATCTGGTACTGGATCAGATCAGGCCCTGGAGCAGTGTCATTTGCGCTGTTCAACGCTGACTCCAGCTCCCAAGATGTAAATGGGCAGTTGTAGGCTTCTGTATTTGACGAATCGAAGCACAGCGGGCGCCTCTCGGCAGCGACTCTTCGTAGCTGAAACCGAGGGTCAATGCTATCGGACGAAGTGATGGCGGCGAAGTTCTCCGCCATCAGCTGCGCTATGCTTCGTTCGTCAGTAATAATACGTACATGATCCAGTAACCCAGATACTGGTGCGCGGGAGTACCTTCCAGATATACGGCGAATGGACTCCCATACTTTCGACGAAGGTGTGGAACGATTGATAGTGCTCACAAAGTTCTGCCATGACCTCTTCTTACTCTCCTTAATAACACGGCGCGCCTTAGCTCTGGCTATGCGGAACGCTGCCAGGTTGTCGGATGTAGGGTACAACCTAAAACGCCGCAACGCCCATCTGCGCCCCTGAATAGCGGAACGACATTCATCGTTCCACCAGGGGACGGGCGTCCTTCGCAGCGTTCCGGAGCTTTTCGGCATGGAAACGTCAGCTGCACGGTGAATCACTTCCGTGAAGTGATTCACCTTCTCCTGTATGCTCCCTACAAGTTGTAGTTGTACAGCGCGGAAATAGAGTTGCCAATCTGCACAACTGACGTTCCATTTGCGCCGGTTATTTCCCCCTCCACGATCGCACTCGACGTGCAACCAAATAGGGAAGTGGTCGCTTCCATGTAGGTCGCGATCCACCTCCCATAGCACGGAGTCTGCGATTGAGGGAGAACACAAGGAAAGATCAATGGCAGAAGACCCTGTATTCAGGATACAAATTTCCTCCTGCTCCATCAATCTACCAATCACTCGGCCCCGGGGGCAATCAGTGGTGGAACCCCACAACGCACTGTGGGCGTTGAAATCTCCCAAAAGGAGAAAGGGCCGAGTGAGTTGTCGCGTAATGCCAACCAGGTCGTCGTAGTCGACGGACAAACTGGGTGGCAGATAGATAGAGCATACAGTCAGTTGTATTGGACCGTGTATTTTCACCGCTACTGCTTGTAGATGAGAGGTGAGAGCGACGGGTTCGGAGTGGACAGTGTTCCGAACAAACACGGCCACTCCGCCCTTCGCTCGATCACCCTCGGTATCGTCCTTTCGGAATATGTCATAACCTCTTAGCACTGGCTGATGTTGTGGTCTAAAGTGTGTCTCCTGGAGACAGAGACACAATGGATTAGACCGTGCTAGGAACTGGACTTCCTCTTTGTGAGCCTGAAAGCCGTTTACGTTCCATTGAAGTATGGGAGCCATTCTACCTATTTAAAACCACCCCCCCCCCCGGATCGGGTGGGTCTTCCTTCTCTGATAGCTGAGGAACGGAACAAGGTTCGTCCACCAGCATGATATCGTCTTCGGTGTCCGAAGACGATTTTCGTTGTGAGGCCTCGGGGTCTTGCGGATTTTACATCCGCCGAGGCCTGTTCCTCCTCTTCTCTTTTCCAGAAGGGGATCTGGGAGGAGAAGTCGGAGGGGATTTCACAAACATAGCGGGGTCCGTCAGCTTAAATTTGGGACCCCTAACCTTCTGCACTGTTTGCCATCCGCTACCGGCAGATGGCGTTGCCGTTATCACTACTTTTGCAGATGCTGTTTCTGCTTCAGGGGCCGCTTCTGCTGCTGCAGAGGGACCCACTGCTGTAGCGGATGGCAGTGTCTTTGCTGGTGGACTAGCTGAGCTTGCAGTCGATGTGGTCGATGTTGTCAGAGTATTGCTACAGACGTGCGAGGTCCTAGGTGTAATGACCTTGATGGGTGTGGCACCAAATCTGCACTGACATGAGCACATTGGACTTGTGCCCATGTCCGCAACGGACGTCTGGGTAGCAATACTTTCTTTCCTGACGGGAGTTGATAACGTCTTCGCGAAGCTGGTAGCGAAGACTGGTGGAGCCAGAGCCTTATATTTCTTTTTGGCTTCGCCATAAGAAATCCGCTCTTTCGTTTTCAACTCCTGTATCTTTTTTTCCTCCAGATACAATCGACACTCTCTGCTCCAGGCTGGATGTGCCCCGGAGCAGTTCACACACACCTGTGGGAGCGTGCAGTTAGTGCCTGGCTCATGAGCCGCCTTTCCGCACTTCCCACAGGTGGGGTTGCCCTTGCAGGTCGCCGTCGTATGACCGAACCGCTGGCACTTAAAGCAGCGCATTGGGTCCGGTACATACGGGCGAATATTCAAATTCAAATATCCTGCTTTGATGTTTTTGGGCAACGTTGGAGTGTCGAACGTCATGACGAAGGTGGCTGTCTTCTCAAGACTGCCGTTAACCCTTCGTTTAATTTGATGAACCTCGACCACATGTTCTGTTGACCACTCCTTAAGGAGTTCCTCGGTCTCTAAATCCATAAGGTCCCTGCTGGTGATGACACCTTTACTTGAATTTAGAGTTTTATGGAGTTCGTACTTCACTGCGAACTCCCCGAGCTTCTCGCACTTAAGGAGTTGGACAGCCTGCCTATGGGTGGATGTTTCCATAAGCAGTGTTCCATTCCTCAGCTTTTTTACAGATTTGAGGGTACCCGCAATACCCTCTAAACCTTTCTGAACATAGAATGGAGAGACCTTCTCAAAAGATCCCTCCACCCTTGTCATAATAACGAAGGCATTGTCAATAGTACAACCCTTGCCGTTACTGTTGTTTACATCCGGGGGAGGGCTTTCAACCCTTGCCCGTTTGTATGAACTGGGTGTGTTTTTATTTACTTGCGACACACCCGGGCCGCAGGGGTTTTTTCGGTTTTTTGGGAGTAGGCATTGTGGTCCCACGAGTAAAAACCATTAAAGAAAGAAATGCTCTTACAACAGGGGTGCGCAGGTGCCCCTGAGGTTGTACGTTAGCGAGTGATCTGCCTCTCACCCATGCACCTCCTCGGCACGTATCCGACCTTGAGGTTGAGGGGTTTTTTATAGAGGTTTGTACCGTCCTCGCGATCCGGGCGATGAAGCCAAGATCCCCGTTCTCCTATGCACACAACGTTCCACCGCCACGCCCTACGGTGGTCGTTGAAGCATGGCAGGAGTTTACGGTGTGGGAAACTTGCGGCGCTCACAAGTTTCCAGCTCGGGCACCGCGGGTTCGCCAAACCCGTACCTGGCACTTGCGTACCAGGCCCCTGCAGGGTCGGTGGTTCTAATGGCAGTTGCAAATGCCAACCTACGATTTATTTCTATTGATGTGGGGTCTTATGGTCAAGAAGGCGATTCGACTGTATTTCGAGACAGCACTTTCGGTACGAAGTTATACTTGGGACAACTAAATATCCCATCACCTACCTGGAACTAATGGTAACCCCCAGCCTTTTGTTTTTCTTGGAGATGAAGCGTTTAAATTGCACGCCAATCTTTTGATATCCTTCCCCCAGCGCAGAATCGATTCTCGTCGACGGGTTTATAATTATCGACTTTCGAGGGCCTGACTTCAGTGGAGTGTGCATTTGGATTGATGGCTATTTTTCACACGCTGACTGTGGTAGGACCTGATTTTAAAGATTGCATTGACAAAGCTTATTGCATTTTACACGATTTAGTTTGACGAAGGGATGGAGTGAATTACGATTATGATGAAAATTAAAAGCTCCCATTCCCTGACGTCATTGACACCGGATCATGTCCGCGTGTTTGTGGGATTCAAGTTCGGGATTTTTTGCCGATTACTTTGTTGGAGTGGGTGCCGTTCCATTTCAAGAAAAATACTGTTACTGAAACTAATTTTATTACTTAACAATAAAAATAAATTTTTGTATCTACATTTTTTTTTATCTGTTCTTCCTTGTTCAGTTCATCCTATTCCTGGTAAAACCCTCTTGCTACAGTCAACTAAGCCTTCTTCTTTTCAAATTTGTCTTTGTACACATCGCTCCCTTTATCCCAAATTGCCTGTTGTTGCTCAGCAAGCGCAATAATCTCTTCAGACATCTTTCACATGCAAGAATCGAGACTGAGGGGCTGATGTGTCACTACCACCTGATTTCTTTGTGCTTCCCCCTCGAATCCGTGTCGCAGCCGGTTCCGGAAATTTTCATTCCGCCGACAGGATGCAGTAGAAAAAAACCGGGCGCGTTTTCCGGATTGCGGTTTCTCTAGTTTGTCATGCCCTGCAAGGCAACACGTGCTTGCGGATTGATAGGTACCGCAGCTTTTTGCGGTTATGCGTTTTATCACACTGTATGTCATTAACCTTAGCCTGCTTAGACCCATCGGTATATACTGGGGTAAAATCGTGATGTTGGTACATAACATTGTTAAATTTTTAATAAAAACACTGTCAGCGGTAAACAGGTTGTTGTACCGTGACAGGTCTAAAATCGTTCTGGGCCTCTTTAAAAGCCAGGGAGGAGAGCCTCGCGATCCGGGTGATGAAGCCAAGATCCCAGTTCTCCTAGGCACACAACGTTCCACCGCCACGCCCTACGGTGGTCGTTGAAGCATGGTAGGAGTTTACGGTGTGGGAAACTTGCGGCGCTCACAAGTTTCCAGCTCGGGCACCGCGGATTCACCAAACCCGTACCTGGCACCTGCGTACCAGGCCCCTGCGGGCACGAGCAATTCTCATATTTGTATCTCGAAACTACTCTCCCACCATCTCGAAGTTTCATGTACCAGCAACCCTACTGATGTTAAGTATCTCTTTTGTTAGAGCCAGGAACTGTGAGCTTTAAAATACCCAGGAAGCCTCCAAAGAAAAACGTTGAACTTTAATCATCTTCACGCAGTTCGGACTCATCACAAGACGTTTTTACGAAAATTGTACCGCGCGTCCCAAACAGCGTATTTCTGTTTTTTTTTTTTTTAATAACATCATCATGGTATCCACACAGTAATCCACATTGACTGAAATGTTTCTCGTTGAAGCATGCATGTTTCATTGGCTATCCGAGATAGTTCAGTAAGCAGTTAGTCTGGTCGGTACAGAGAGACGGGCACCACTCACAGCATGGCAGTGTGTCCGCGTCGAGCTCGTTAACGTCTATGGATCCGGCCTCTTCGTCGATAGCTCCGGTGTCTGGGTCAACACAGACGCATAGGCCCTGCACACACTGCAGAGTGTCGAACGACCCGTCCGGCATGCAGCGGGCAACTGAGGAAGAGCCTGGACCCAGCAGCTGGGAAGCCGTCCAGGCAGCGCGCGAACATCCTGCAACACAAAAACAATATGTTCAATTTTCCGATAATTCAGAATGTAGCTTTTCTTTCGTGCATACAGTAAGATGCTGCACGGACAGTTCGGAATGTAACATCCGTTTCGCTATAAATTAAAAAAACGTGCATGGAAAAAAAGATATTTTACTATACAGGTAAATTTTCTAACTACCACCTACCAGTTCCGTTTATGCTTTTGTAGAAGGATTTAATTATTTAACACATTCCTTCTTAATAAAATTCGACCCCGTATGTACCTTTCACGATATATTGAAGATTTGCGTTGTTGAAGTTCAGCGATGCAAATCACTCCATGGTCAAATTGCGGGAGATGGTCAAAAACGTCGAGTTTGAGTTGATTTAGTTCGTAAGTTCTCCAAGCACTTTGACGACGAGAACTGTGGATCTCTGTAAGAATTTTCTTTATCTAGCGGCAACATAACTCCTGGTAGCCTAATTTACGGTCAATACATAGTAAAAAAACCTTGCGAGAATGGGTTACATGATGGGATTAAAAATATATTACAAATTGTTGTTATATGCATAGATTGCTGCGTAAGGAGGTTATTTTTTTACCACTTTGAAAGAAACTATGGATTGTTTCTAATAAAAACTTGAAAGATCAGGTAGTATTTATTATTGAAACTATCCTATGGGATCGCCTTTTTCTAGAACTTTGTCCAATATACTCATTGACCATTTGGAAAATGAGATGTGGAAAAAAAACCTTTTATGACAGAAAGGATACAATATTATATATTGGTGGAGATTCGTTGATTATAAAATATGTATCATCAATGAAACAGATAACCGAATAATCGAGTTGCACTAAGACAAACAATATACACAAAAAAATCGCCTTCATAACAGAAAAGGAAAATTGAATTTCTTGTATCTCACCATAACAAAAGATGCAAAGACATATTGTAATGTCCAGCATCTGTTGTCATTAATTTTCCGTCGCCTCTCCATGTATTTGTGAGACATTTCGCCCAGCCGTTTTGTGAGACGGCGGAGTGTGGAATTCCTGTCTGGCGACAGGTTGACAGCGTGGCTGTGTCTTTTGTTTGTTTGACAGATGGAGTCCCCGAAGGTTGGAAGGGGGCTAGTGGACATGCTGTAGCGAGAGGACACTGGGGGGTTAGACCCTGTACAGTACGCCCGTGTGTATGTGGGAATGCAGACTCCAAATACGTGGAGGCTACGATTTGTCACAACATCATTTGTCGTGGTGTTTTCTTCATGTGCCTCCACGAGTGAACCCACTTCTGTTGGTGGATGGTGTCAAAAGTGTTACTTCATCGTGAAGGAAACCTCATGACTGCCAATGCCGACAGCTTCCTGCAGATACGATAAGTGACAATTTCATATGAACATTTTTACCCAGCATACGCCCAAACTTAAGGAGTTTTCTTGCTGTCCCTAGCTGGGAATATTGTGTTTATTGTCTGTTTGCTTCCGTTCATTTACTTTACTGTCTGAGTTCATTTTTTATGTAATGTTAAATAAACATGTTTTTTTCCTGAGTGATAACGTTTATAAATTAATTATTTCTTTAAATTCTGCATTCGAGTTTACTTTTTGTAATTACCGTGTGTAAGCTCAATTTACATCCTAACAAAAATATTAAAAATACATTTTTTACAAATGAATCTTACATCTCATGCACAGAGAATGTGAATGTTTAAGGTCACAAAGAACCTAACATTTCAACATTCATTTCAGACATACAGGAAACCTGCAGCAACAGATAAAATAATACACTCCACATCAACCCACCCACAAAACCACAAACATGATGCAATATGTTTCATGCTAAACACAATAAACAAAACGCCACAAACCATAAAAAAAGAGAAAAACAATCAAACATAACTCAACACAATAAAGGATGGATATAAATCACAGACAGTCGATATAATAAACAGAAAAATCATAAACAAAATGAAGAAAGAACAGAAATAACAAACACTACAAAACTTCAGCCATCCAATACCCACCAGGTAAGAACACCAACAACACAGATAATTCAAAACAAACCACAAAATACACCGAAAATATAAGTAAATGGTACTCAATTCCATATTCCATCAAATACACCCACAAAATCATATTTTTTTTAAAGGCATAAACATTGCTCTACGAACAGACAACTCAGTACAAAACAAATAAAATCTAGCTTAGACAGAGACAGCTATCAATACTAGTGGAATTTATCAATTAACATGTCAACATTGTGAGGCAATATACATAGGACAGACAAGGAGACAGTTTAAAACCAGATACAAAAAACACATACGGGCACTTAAGTACAGCAGGTAGGTAGGTTTAGGTTTTAGGGCGCGTCGACGACGAGGTCATTAGCGCCCCAACAAAAACCAGGCGTGACAACGTGGCGAAATTGCCGTCTGTGTGGCCGACTGTAAAGGGGTCGGCCAGAGAGACAGCACAATAAAATACTAACATACTAACTAAAATAGCGTCTGCGTGGCCGACCGTAAAGAGAGCGGCCACACAGACGGCAACATAAAATATAAAACTGTGACTAGAATATAAAATTACATACATTAACTGGTTGGCTGTAGAAGGGTCAACCATGTTAAAAAACAAGTTAGATGGCTGGCTGTAAAAGGGCCAGCCAATTAAGCAGTGTCACAAATAAAAACAGTACTTGGATTGGTGGTTGTAAACGGCCACCAATCGAATCTAGAACCTAGGCCGATCTGCCAAAAATTTTTGGGACAAGACCGGCCAAGATACAAAACATTAAAACCTTAGCCACGTTGTCACGGTCATCAATTAAAATAAGGGACAGATCGTTGGCAAAGCCAACGTCTGCCCTTATATCTAAAAACAATACACATTCGGTTAAAATGTGGCGTACCGTCAAAGGTACGCCACAAGCATCACACTCCGGAGGGTCCTCTCGGCGGAGAAGGAAACCATGTGTCAGAGGACAGTGCCCTATTCGGAGGCGAGTAAGGAGAACCTCATCCCCCCTCGCCCGCTGGAAGGAGCTGCTCCACGGCTGAACGGTCGGCTTGACCTGCCGGAGCTTATTATGCTCGACTTCCAGCCACTGCCTCTGCCAAATATCGAAGAAAAATCTCTTCACCCCCGAGGCAAGGTCTGACTTTGGGACCGGTGCAAAGTCGATTCGGACCTTGTTGCAGGCTAACTTGGCAGCTTCATCAGCTGCCTCGTTCCCCCTGATTCCCAGATGGCCGGGTACCCAGCAGAATAAAACATCCTTTCCCGATGATTGAAGGGAATGGAGGGCGTCCTGGACTAAGCGGTTTGCTGGGTACATGTTTCCTAACGCCTGAATACAGCTGAGGGAATCACAGCATATGATGTATTTATTGTAACGACTTACCTTCATATGCTGGAGCGACTTTAGTATGGCGTAGCATTCGGCAGTGTAAACGCTGCACCGGCTATCCAGCTTGTATTTTTAAGTCGCTCGAGGGAACACTACTGAACAGCCTACACTATTAGCCTGCTTAGACCCATCCGTATATACCGGGGTAAAATCGTGATGCGAGTTTAAAACATCAGTAAAGACTCTTATAAAAACGTTGTCAGCGGTAAACTGTTTGTTGTACCGTTGTTGTTGTTGTTGTTGTTCGGGTTTTAGGGCGCGTCGACGACGAGGTCATTAGCGCCCTAACAAAAACCATGCGTGACAACGTGGCGAAATTGCCGTCTGTGTGGCCGACTGTAAAGGTGTCGGCCACAGAGACAGCACAATAAAATACTAACATATTCACTAAAATACCGTCTGCGTGGCCGACTGTAAAGATGTCGGCCACACAGACGGCAACATAAAATATAAAACTGTGACTAAAATATAAGAATAACATACATTAACTGGTTGGCTGTAGATGGGCCAACCGGGTTAAAAAACAAGTTAGATGGCTGGCTGTAAAAGGGCCAGCCATATAATCAGTGTCTCAAATAAAAACAGTACTTGGATTGGTGGTTGTAAACGGCCACCAATCCAATCTAGAACCTAGGCCGATCTGCCCAAAATTTTTGGGACAAGACCGGCCAAGCAACAAAACTTTAAAACCTTAGCCACGCTGTCACGGTCATCGCTTAAAATAAGGGACAGATCGTTGGCTAAGCCAACGTCTGCCCTTAGATCTAAAAACAATACACATTCGGTTAAAATGTGGCGTACCGTCAAAGGTACGCCACAAGCATCACACTCCGGAGGGTCCTCTCGGCGGAGAAGGAAACCATGTGTCAGAGGACAGTGCCCTATACGGAGGCGAGTAAGGAGAACCTCATCCCTCCTCGCCCGCTGGAAGGAGCTGCTCCACGGCTGCACGGTCGGTTTGACCTGCCGGAGCTTATTATGCTCAACTTCCAGCCACTGCCTCTGCCAAACATTAAAAACAAATCTCTTCGCCGCCGAGGCAAGGTCTGACTTTGGGACCGGGTCAAAGTCGATTCGGACCTTGTCACAGGCTAACTTGGCAACTTCATCAGCTGCCTCGTTCCCCCTGATTCCCACATGGCCTGGTACCCAGCAGAATACCACCTCCTTCCCACAAGATTGGAGGGAAAGGAGGGCGTCCTGGATGTCCTGGACTAGACGGTCTGCTGGGTACATAGTTGCTAATGCCTGAATGCAACTAAGGGAATCACAGCATATGAGGTACTTCTTGTCACGGCGTGCCTTCATATGCTGGAGCGACTTTAGCAGGGCATAGCACTCCGCAGTGTAAACACTGCACCTGCTATCCATCTTGTATTTGTAAGTCGCTCGAGGGAACACTACTGAACAGCCTACACTGTTAGCCTGCTTAGACCCATCCGTATACACCGGGGTGAAAGTGTGATATTGATTTAAAATATCAGTAAAAGTATTAATAAAAACACTGTCAGCGGTTAGCAGTTTGTTATGCCGTGACAGTTCTAAAATTAATCTGGGCCTCTTTAAAAGCCAGGGAGGGGATTTACTCCAACCCTGGCGATAAAAAGAGGGAAGCTCGAATCCGTAATGTTCTAAAATAGCCTTCGTACGGTAGCTGAACGGTTTAGTGGCTCTATGCCGATTGGTATAGAGCCGCTCGTAGCTGGGATGCAGAACTATGTCGTACACGGGACTGCCAGGTGTTATGGCAATATGTGTATAGTGTCGCACCATGAGGAGTTGTCGGCGGATGGTAAGTGGTGGCTCGCCCGAGTCAGCACAAATGCTGACAATAGGGCTGGTGCGATATGCACCCGTGGCGAGCCGAATTCCTGCATGGTGGACACTATCCAGTATCCGAAGATAACTGTCCCGTGCCGAACCATATACGATACAACCATACTCGAGACGCGACCGTACAAAGGCTCGATAAAACTGTAGCAGGCAGGAGCGATCAGCACCCCACGACCTGCCGCACAGACATTTTAAAATATTAAGAGCTTTTAACGCCCTGGCTTTCACATCTTTGAGATGCGGAAGCCAGTTAAGCCTGGTGTCAAAAATGAGGCCCAGAAATCTAACTGTTTCAGTAAAACTTAAAACGGTGTTCCTCAAGGTAAGGTGAGGCTCAGCTAAAAGACTTCTGCTACGAGTAAAAAGTACACACCGGGTTTTCTCGGCAGAGAATCGAAAACCGGTGTGCACTGACCATTCATCCAGCCTGTTCAGCGCGAGTTGCAGCTGCCGCTCTGCGCTTCTCAGGCTGGACGATACAATAAAAATTAAAAAATCGTCCACATATAAGGAGAACCGAATGGGACTCCTTATAACCATGGATATACTATTGATTGCGATAGCAAATAGGGTCACGCTTAAAACTGACCCCTGAGGAACACCGTTTTCCTGTATAAAAAGATCAGACACTTCGCTACCGACTCGGTACCGGAAGCAACGACCAGATAAAAATGATTTTAAAAAATGAGGAAGGTTACCCCTAAAACCCCATTCATGTAACTGTTTTAAAATAACATGTCGCCAGGTAGTATCGTATGCCTTTTCAAGATGGAAAAAAACACCCACAAGGTGTTGGCTGCGGATGAACGCATCCTGGGCCCGGTGAAACATGTGTTTAACAATACCACCAACAGATAGCGCCACGGGCAAAACACGTACAGTCCACAGAAAGAAAAAATAAATCCATACAACTACCCCAACGGATAAAAGGATAAACAGCAAATGTCGATTAAAAAATTATGAAAGGTCTATTTTTCTTTACTGTGGACTGTACGTGTTTTGCACGTGGCGCCATCTCTTGGTGGTTTTGTTAAACACATGTTTCACCAACGCCGTGAGATTTGTCACCGCCGCCCTGAGATTAAATGTACCTATAATGCAACTTTGCCATGTTTAACATAATGGCAAAGTTGCATAATAGGTCCAACAAACCTCAGGGTGGCGGTGACTTCAGTACTTCATAATTCCACCACTAGACACCACCACCAGCAAACAGGTACAATCAATTCTACATACATGGTAAAAATGGACCTCGCAATTCCAGAAAACGATTACAATACTATCCGTTAACTTTTCTTTTTCCAAACTGCCATTTGCTGACTTGGAATAAACGTCATTTACCCCAGCGGTTTCTAAGATACTCATATGGGACACTTTAAGCAAGTAATTTCAATCTATTTTAGCGTAAAGATTAAATGGACCTATAACGCAACTCGCCCGTATTCGCGAGGACGCAACCAAACAATCCACGCTACCGGCCAGGTTTGCATCCTAATTATTGCTCTTCAGTCTCAGAACTGTTAAGTAATTGTACTACTTGCAGCAAACGGGAAAAAAATTACTTTCAAGCATGTTACTATTTTATGGACCTTTCTTGACGATAGATATTTACCATACTGCCGTGTGTTGACATCGAATTAATGTTATTTACCACAGCGCATTTTATGATACTCATATGGGACACTTTAAGCAAGTAATTCAATCTATTTTAGCGTAATGATTAAATGGACTTATGGCACAACTTGCCGGCATGCGCGAGGATGGAAATCGAACAAAGCATGCAACCTCTCCGCTCTCTGATTATTTTGTGATTCAGGCCTTTGGTTACTTGTATATTTTAAGTTTATTTCTAAAATTTGTTGTTTTTAGAATGTGTCATTGACAATATTTGGACATTTTAATGCGAAAATAAGTTAGTGAATTTTAAGAAAAAGGAACCAGTCGCAGTTCAGGTAGGAATTTGTAGGATGTCTTTCCAGATGTGTGGCCTTGTCGCATTTCCTGGAAACTTTGAGTCCACTAGACAATGGATAAGGAATGGGGTTAAGTGGGTGGGGAAAGTGTGTGTGGTCACTGTACCATTCCTTGCAGA
>JARYHS010008074.1:17972278-18005278 GCA_031002005.1 Vandiemenella viatica | reverse complement strand
CTCGATGCCAAAAAAATTATTGTTATAAATATTTTTATGGTGATTATCATCCCAGCTCAAGTTTTTAATAAAAGAAATTATGTTAAGTAAAATCAATAATCAAAAAATACAATGAAAGTTTTTTACTATTATTATAACCACTCGTAATAGTGTATTTTAAACAATAAAAATTGTAACTATTATAGTTTTATAGTATTTTAAGTTAAAGGGTAGTTGATATAAAAATTTAATGAAAATAAAAAATAGACGAAATTGAGAATCGAACCCAGAGCGCCCAGTCATGACGCAGGCTCGTTATTGAATGGGCTATCCCGCTGCTGGCTTGACCGGAATTTCACTAGTATATAAGCTGGGCTTCAAAAATTATAGGCCGTTTTCTCCGAATCTTTTGAGTGTTGCCCCCGCAGGGGCCTGGTACGCAAGTGCCAGGTACGGGTTTGGCGAACCCGCGGTGCCCGAGCTGGAAACTTGTGAGCGCCGCAAGTTTCCCACACCGTAAACTCCTACCATGCTTCAACGACCACCGTAGGGCGTGGCGGTGGAACGTTGTGTGCCTAGGAGAACGGGGATCTTGGCTTAATCGCCCGGATCGCGAGGATGGTAGAAACCTCTATAAAAAACCCCTCAACCTCAAGGTCAGCCACGTGCCGAGGAGGTGAATGGGTGATGAGGGAGATCACTCATTAACGTGCAACCTCAGGGGCACCTGCGCACCCCTGTTGTATAAGCATTCCTCTCTATACTGGTTTTTCTCGTGGGACCAAAAATTCAGCCTCACAAAAAAACCAAAGAACCCTGCGGTACGGGTGTGCCGCAGGCAAATAAAAATACACCCAATTCCAAGAAGCGGGCCAGGGTTGATAGCCCTCCCGCTTCAGGTAGTAACAGTAACGGGAAAGTCTGTTCCATTGTGAATGCTTTCATCGTAATGCAGAGGACAGAGGGGACATTTGAGAAGGTGTCCCCATTTTATATCAACAAGGGATTGGAAGGACTTGTTGGTACACTTAAGTCTGTAAAAAAGTTGAGGAACGGGACCCTGCTGCTGGTAACATCCACCAGTAGGCAGGCTTCCCAGCTCCTTAATTGCGAGAAGCTCGGGGAGTTCGCAGTTAGTTGCGAACTGCACAGAACCCTAAATTGTAGCAAAGGCGTTGTCACCTGCCGGGACATTATGGATTTAGGGACCGAGGAACTGGTTAAGGAGTGGGAAGACCAAAACGTGGTCGAGGTGCGTCAGATTTCACGGAGGGTAAATGGCAGTCTTGAAAAGACTGCCACCTTCGTCCTGACGTTTGACACTCCAGTGTTGCCCAAGTGTATAAAAGCTGGCTATATCAACTTGAACGTCCGTCCGTATGTTCCGGACCCAATGCGCTGCTTCCAGTGCCAGAGGTTCGGACATACGACGGCGTCATGCAAGGGCAACCCCACCTGTGGTAGATGCGGCAAGGGGGCACATGAACCGGGTGTCACTTGCGCGCTCCCACAGGTGTGTGTCAACTGCTCCGGGGCGCATCCTGCCTGGAGTAGGGAGTGTCAAGTGTATCTTGAGGAGCGCAAGATACAGGAGTTGAAGACCAAAGAGCGGATACCTTATGTAGAGGCAAAGAAAAAGGCGAAAGCGCTCGCCGCTCCAATATTTGGAACAAGCTTTGCCAAGATGGTCTCGACTCCCGTCAGGAAAGAAAGTGTTGCTACGCAGACATCCTTTGCAGACATGGGCACAAGCACTACGTGCTCATGTCAGTGCAAGTGTGGTGCAAAATCCACCAAGGTCATGACACCTAGGACCGCGGATGTCGCTAGCAACACATCTGCAACCTCGACCATTCCAGCAGCAGTATCAAAGACTCCACCAGCAATCAAGTTAACGGCACCTCCTATTCCACCGCGTGCTATTGAAATGGTAGCGATACCATTAGCCACCGGTGGAAATAGGGGTGACCAAAAGATCAGGGTTCCAAAGTTTAAACAGACTGATCCGACCCTGTTCGTCAAGTCCCCTTCTTCCTCCCCTCCCAGACTGTCCAGCAGTAAGGAGGGTAAGGGAAAGAGGAAGAAGAAGAAAAAGAACGAAGAGGAATTTGAGGAGTCCTCCGGGTCGGAGATGTCTGTCTCCGCTTCCGGGCAGGAAGAAACAGATATGCTGGTGGACGAGTCTGGTCCCGTTCCTCGGCATGATGTTACCGATGACCCACCCGATCCGGGGCGGGTGAGGTTAAATAAGTAAGGATGGCTCCCATACTTCAGTGGAACATCAACGGTTTTACAGCTCACAAAGACGAGTTACACCTCTTAGCACGGTCTGATCCTTTGTGTCTCTGCCTCCAAGAGACACATTTCAGACCAACACACCAACCTGTGCTAAGAGGATATGACGTTTACCGTAAGGACTATACCGAGGGTGATCGAGCGAAGGGGGGAGTGGCGGTGTTTGTCCGAAACACTGTCCACTCCGAACCCGTTGCTCTCACCTCTAACCTACAAGCAGTGGCAGTGAGGATATACGGTCCTATTAAACTGACCGTATGCTCCATCTATCTACCACCAAATGCGCCCGTCGAGTACGACGAACTTACCGAGTTATTGAGGCAGCTTACTCGGCCATTCCTCCTCGTAGGAGATTTCAACGCACATAGTGCGTTGTGGGGTTCGAACACCGACTGCCCCCGAGGCCGAGTGGTTGGTAGACTGATGGAGCAGGAAAACATTTGTATTCTGAATTCAGGACAAATGACCCACTTCACCACTGCTTCCGGATCGTCCTCTGCCATTGACCTATCTTTGTGTTCTCCTTCAATTGCAGACTCCGTGCATTGGGAGGTGGATCGAGACCTTCATGGTAGCGACCACTTCCCTATTTGGATGCACGTTGAGTGTGATCGTGGAGGCAGCAATAACCGACGCAAATGGTACGTCAGTGGTGCAGATTGGCAGTTTTGTTGCCGCTCTGTATTACTGCAGCCTCGCCATACTATTCAGGAAAAGGTGAACCACCTAACTGAAGTGATTCACCTTGTAGCTGACGTTTCCATGCCGAAATGCTCCGGAACGCTGCGAAGGACGCCCGTCCCCTGGTGGAACGATGAATGTCGTTCCGCTATTCAGGGTCGTAGACGGGCGATGCGGCGTTTTAGGTTGTTCCCAACACCTGACAACCTGGCAGCGTTCCGTATAGCCAGAGCTAAGGCGCGTCGTGTTATAAAGGAGAGCAAGAGAAGGTCATGGCAGAACTTTGTGAGCACCATAAATCGTTCCACACCATCGTCGAAAGTATGGGAGTCTATCCGCCGTATATCTGGAAGGTACTCCCGCCCTCCAGTAAGTGGTTTACTGGATCGCGGACGTATAGTCACCGATGAACGAAGCATAGCGCAGCTGATGGCGGAGAACTTCGCCGCTATCACTTCGTCCACCAATTTAGACCCTCGGTTCCAGCAACGCAAGATTGCTGCCGAGAGGCGCGCGCTGTGCTTCGATTCGTCGAATACAGAGGCCTACAACTGCCCATTTACGTTTTGGGAGCTGGAGTCAGCGTTAAACAGCGCTAACGACACTACTCCAGGGCCTGATTTGATCCAGTACCAGATGCTGAGGCATCTAAGTAAAGATGCTAAGGAGTACCTTCTGGATATTTTTAACGATATATGGACCGGAGGACACTTCCCCGACTCGTGGAAAGAAGCAACGCTCATCCCTATTTTAAAACCTGTGAAGGATAAGTTGTTGCCAGGTAGCTATCGTAGCATCGCCCTTACAAGCTGCGTGGGTAAGACACTGGAGAGGATGGTCAATCGCCGCCTCGTCTGGTGTCTTGAATCCCGTAATCTCCTTAGTCGCTTTCAGTGTGGATTCAGGAAGTTCCGTTCCACCTTGGACAACCTGATCCTCCTGGAGGCGGCAATACAGGATGCGTTCATCCGCTGCCAACATCTTGTGGGTGTTTTTTTCGATCTTGAAAAGGCCTACGATACTACCTGGCGGCATGTTATTTTAAAACAATTACATGAATGGGGTTTTAGGGGTAACCTGCCCCGTTTTTTAAAATCATTTTTATCTGGTCGTTGCTTCCGGTACCGAGTCGGTAGTGAAGTGTCTGATATTTTTATTCAGGAAAACGGCGTTCCTCAGGGGTCAGTTTTAAGCGTGACACTTTTCGCCATAGCGATTAACAGTATATCACTCGTCATAAGGAGTCCCTTACGGTTCTCCTTATATGTGGACGACTTTTTAATTTTTATTGCGTCGTCCAGCCTGAGAAGCGCTGAGCGGCAGTTGCAACTCACGTTGAACAGGCTGGACGAATGGTCAGTGCATACCGGTTTTCGTTTCTCCCCTGAGAAAACCCGGTGTGTTCTTTTTATTCGTAGCAGAAGTCTTTTAGCAGAACCACACCTTACCCTGAGGAACACCGATTTACATTTTACTGATACTGTTCGTTTTCTGGGCCTCATTTTAGACGCAAGGCTCAGCTGGCTGCCACATCTTAAAGATGTAAAAGCCAGAGCCTTGAAAGCTTTAAACGTTTTAAAATGTCTCTGTGGCAGGTCGTGGGGTGCCGACCGCTCCTGCCTGCTACAGTTTTATCGAGCCTTTCTACGGTCGCGGTTGGAATACGGGTGCATCGTTTACAGTTCGGCACGGGACAGCTATCTTCGGATGTTAGATAGTGTCCACCATGCTGGAATTCGACTCGCCACGGGTGCCTATCGCACTAGCCCAATACCCAGCATTTGTGCTGAGTCTGGCGAGCCGCCGCTTTCCATCCGGAGGCATCTCCTCATGGTGCGACACTATGTACACGTTGCCACAACTCCAGGCAGTCCCGTGTACGATATAGTGCTACATCCCAACTACGAGCGTCTCTATGCTAACAGGCATAGAGCCACTAAACCGTTCAGCTGCCGTACAAAGGCTATTTTTGAACAATATGGATTCGAGTTTCCCACTTTTTATCAACAGGGTTGGAGTAAATCTCCACCCTGGCTTTTAAAGAGGCCCAGAACGATTTTAGAAATGTCAAGCTTTAACAAACTGTCTACCGCCGACAGGGCTTTTACCAGATTTTTTAGTGACATTTTAAACCAGTATCAGGATTTTACCCCGGTGTATACGGATGGGTCTAACCCCGCAGGGGCCTGGTACGCAAGTGCCAGGTACGGGTTTGGCGAACCCGCGGTGCCCGAGCTGGAAACTTGTGAGCGCCGCAAGTTTCCCACACCGTAAACTCCTACCATGCTTCAACGACCACCGTAGGGCGTGGCGGTGGAACGTTGTGTGCCTAGGAGAACGGGGATCTTGGCTTCATCGCCCGGATCGCGAGGACGGTACAAACCTCTATAAAAAACCCCTCAACCTCAAGGTCGGATACGTGCCGAGGAGGTGCATGGGTGAGAGGCGGATCACTCGCTAACGTACAACCTCAGGGGCACCTGCGCACCCCTGTTGTACTAGCGCTTTCCTTTAAAATGTTTTTGCTCGTGGGATCAAAACGAAGACTCACAAACAAAAACAAAACCCCTGCGGCCCGGGTGTGTCGCAGGTAAATAAAAACACACCCAGTTCTAACAAGCGGGCGAGGGTTGACAGCCCTCCCCCAGAACATGGATGCAGCAACAGGAAGGACATTGTAATAGACAATGCCTTCATTATAATGTCAAGGAAGGAGGGATCCTTCGAGAAGGTGTCCCCCTTTTATATACAAAAAGGGTTGGAGGGTCTTGCCGGGACCCTTAAATCAGTCAAGAAGCTGAGGAACGGGACTCTGCTTTTGGAAACATCTACCCATAAGCAGGCTGTCCTTCTCCTTAAGTCTGAGAAGCTCGGGGAGTTCGCAGTTAAGTGCGAACTCCACAAAACTCTTAATTCGAGTAAGGGCGTGGTCACATGCCGCGACCTTATCGATATTGAGACCGAGGAACTCCTTAAGGAATGGTCAACAGATCATGTGGTCGAGGTAAGGCAGATCAAACGAAGGGTTAATGGCAATCTTGAGAAGACTGCCACCTTCGTCTTGACGTTCGACACTCCAACGTTGCCCAAAGCCATAAAGGCCGGCTATTTAAATCTAAATATCCGTCAGTATGTCCCGGACCCTATGCGCTGTTTTAAGTGCCAACGGTTCGGGCATACGACAATGACGTGTAAGGGCAACCCCACCTGTGGGAAATGTGGAAAGGCTGCACACGAGCCAGGTAGTAGTTGTACCCTCCCGCAGGTGTGTGTCAACTGCTCCGGGTCACATCCAGCCTGGAGCAGGGAGTGTCGATTGTATCTCGATGAAAAGAAGATACAGGAGTTAAAGACCAAGGAACGACTACCTTATGGCGAAGCGAAGAAGAGGTTTAAGGCCCTTGCGCCTCCCGTCTTCGCTACCAGTTTCGCCAAAACCTTGTCTACTCCCGTCAAGAAGGAAAGCGTTGCCACACAGACGTCCTTTGCAGACATGGGCACAAGTACAACGTGCTCATGTCAATGCAATTGTGGCGCCAAAGCCACAAAGGTGATAACACCTAAGACCGCGGACGTCGGTTGCAACGCGTCTGCAACCTCGACCAGCAAGACAGCAGGTCCAGCAGTCCCACCAGCAGAGGCACAGCCTTCCGCTACAGTAGCCACAGCAGTGGTATCGTTGGCTACAATACCCGCTAAAGATAAAGCTGTAACAACGCCATCAGCTAGTAGCGGATGGCAAACTGTGCAGAAGGTTCGGGGTCCGAAGTTTAAACACACGGACCCCACTGTGTTCTTGAAGTCCCCTTCTACTTCCCCACCCAGTTCCCCAACTGGCAGGGAGAAGAGGGGGGGAAGGTCTCGGCGGACAGAAAGATTCCCAAGACGCCGAGGCCCTAGAACAAAAGTCGTCTTCGGACCCCGAAGATGACGCTATGCTGGTGGACGTAGACCCTGGTCCCGTTCCTCAGCAGACACCAGACCCTGACCCACCCGACCCGGGGCGGGTGGTTTTAAATAGGTAGAATGGCTCCCATACTTCAGTGGAACGTAAACGGCTTTCAGGCTCACAAAGAGGAAGTCCAACTCTTAGCACGGTCTAATCCATTGTGTCTCTGTCTCCAGGAGACACATTTTAGACCACAACATCAGCCAGTGCTAAGAGGTTATGACATATTCCGGAAGGACGATACCGAGGGTGATCGAGCGAAGGGCGGAGTGGCCGTGTTTGTTCGGAACACAGTCCACTCCGAACCCATTGCTCTCACCTCTGATCTACAAGCAGTAGCGGTGAAAATACACGGTCCTATCCAACTGACCGTATGCTCTATCTATCTGCCACCCAGTTTGTCCGTCGACTACGACGACCTGGTTGGCATTATACGACAACTCACTCGGCCCTTTCTCCTTTTGGGAGATTTCAACGCCCACAGTGCGTTGTGGGGTTCCGTCACCGATTGCCCCCGGGGCCGAGTGGTTGGTAGATTGATAGAGCAGGAGGAAATTTGTATCCTAAACACAGGGCAAATGACTCATTTCACCGCTGCTACCGGTACGTCTTCTGCCATTGACCTTTCCTTGTGCTCCCCCTCCATCGCGGACTCCGTGCATTGGGAGGTGGATCGCGACCTACATGGAAGCGACCACTTCCCTGTTTGGATGTACGTTGAGTGTGAGCGGGGAGGAGGTAATAACCGGCGTAAATGGAACGTCAGCGGTGCAGATTGGCAGCTCTTCTGCCGTTCTGTACTGCTACAACCCTGTGGTAGTATACAGGAGAAGGTGAATCACTTCACAGAAGTGATTCACCGTGCAGCTGACGTCTCCATGCCGAAAAGCTCCGGAACGCTGCGAAGGACGCCCGTCCCCTGGTGGAACGACGATTGTCGTTCCGCCATCCAGGGTCGTAGACGGGCGCTACGTCGTTTTAAGCTGTGCCCAACAGCTGACAACCTAGCAGCGTTCCGTATTGCCAGAGCTAAGGCGCGTCGAGTTGTTAAGGAGAGCAAGAAGGAGGTCATGGCAGAACTTTGTGAGCACAATAAATCGTTCCACACCTTCATCGAAAGTATGGGAGTCCATTCGCCGTATATCCGGAAGGTACTCCCGCCCACCAGTATCTGGATTACTGGATCATGGACGTATTATTACCGACGAACGAAGCATAGCGCAGCTGATGGCGGAGAACTTCGCCGCCGTCACTTCATCGGCCAACTTTGAACCTCGGTTCCAGCGACAAAGAGTTGCTGCCGAGAGGCGCGCGCTGTGCTTTGATTCGTCGAATACAGAGGCATACAACCGCCCATTTACATTTTGGGAACTGGAGTCAGCGTTGAATAGCGCTAACGACACTGCTCCAGGGCCTGATCTGATCCAGTACCAGATGCTGAGGCATCTTAGTAAAGATGCTAAAGAGTACCTTCTGGATACTTTTAATGACATATGGACCGGTGGACACTTCCCCGACTCGTGGAAAGAAGCAACACTAATTCCAATTTTAAAACCTGGCAAAGACAAATTGTTGCCAGGTAGCTATCGTAGTATCGCCCTTACAAGCTGCGTGGGTAAGACACTGGAGAGGATGGTTAATCGCCGCCTCGTCTGGTGTCTAGAATCCCAAAACCTACTGAGCCGCTTTCAGTGTGGATTCAGGAAGTTCCGTTCCACCTTGGACAACCTGATCCTCCTGGAGGCGGCAATACAGGATGCGTTCATCCGCAGCCAACACCTCTGTGGGTGTTTTTTTCGATCTTGAAAAGGCCTACGATACTACCTGGCGGCATGTTATTTTAAAACAGTTACATGAATGGGGTTTTAGGGGAAACCTACCCCGTTTTTTAAAATCATTTTTATCTGGTCGTTGCTTCCGGTACCGAGTCGGTGGTGAAGTGTCTGATCTTTTTATTCAGGAAAACGGTGTCCCTCAGGGGTCAGTTTTAAGCGTGACCCTATTTGCTATCGCAATTAACAGTATATCTTGGTTATAAGGAGTCCCATTCGGTTCTCCTTATATGTGGACGACTTTTTAATTTTTATTGCATCGTCCAGCCTGAGAAGCGCAGAGCGGCAGCTGCAACTCGCGCTGAACAGGCTGGATGATTGGTCAGTGCACACCGGTTTTCGATTCTCTGCCGAGAAAACCCGGTGTGTACTTTTTACTCGTAGCAGAAGTCTTTTAGCTGAGCCTCACCTTACCTTGAGGAACACCGTTTTAAGTTTTACTGAAACAGTTAGATTTCTGGGCCTCATTTTTGACACCAGGCTTAACTGGCTTCCACATCTTAAAGATGTGAAAGCCAGGGCCTTAAAAGCTCTTAATATTTTAAAATGTCTGTGCGGCAGGTCGTGGGGCGCTGATCGCTCCTGCCTGCTACAGTTTTATCGAGCCTTTGTACGGTCGCGTCTCGAGTATGGTTGTATCGTATATGGTTCGGCACGGGACAGTTATCTTCGGATACTGGATAGTGTCCACCATGCAGGAATTCGGCTCGCCACTGGTGCATATCGCACCAGCCCTATTATCAGCATTTGTGCTGACTCGGGTGAGCCACCACTTACCATCCGCCGGCAACTCCTCATGGTGCGACACTATACGCATATTGCCACAACACCTGGCAGTCCCGTGTACGACATAGTTCTACATCCCAGCTACGAGCGGCTCTATGCCAACCGGCATAGAGCCACTAAACCGTTCAGCTACCGTACGAAGGCTATTTTAGAACATTACGGATTTGAACTTCCCTCTTTTTATCGCCAGGGTTGGAGTAAATCCCCTCCCTGGCTTTTAAAGAGGCCCAGATTAATTTTAGAACTGTCACGGCATAACAAACTGCTAACCGCTGACAGTGTTTTTATTCATATTTTTACTGATATTTTAAATCAATATCACACTTTCACCCCGGTGTATACGGATGGGTCTAAGCAGGCTAACAGTGTAGGGTGTTCAATAGTGTTCCCTCGAGCGACTTACAAATACAAGATGGATAGCAGGTGCAGTGTTTACACTGCGGAGTGCTATGCCCTGCTAAAGTCGCTCCAGCATATGAAGGCACGCCGCGACAAGAAGTACCTCATATGCTGTGATTCCCTTAGTTGCATTCAGGCATTAGCAACTATGTACCCAGCAGACCGTCTAGTCCAGGACATCCAGGACGCCCTCCTTTCCCTCCAATCTTGTGGGAAGGAGGTGGCATTCTGCTGGGTACCAGGCCATGTGGGAATCAGGGGGAACGAGGCAGCTGATGAAGCTGCCAAGTTGGCCTGTGACAAGGTCCGAATCGACTTTGACCCGGTCCCAAAGTCAGACCTTGCCTCGGCGGCGAAGAGATTTGTTCTTGATGTTTGGCAGAGGCAGTGGCTGGAAGTTGAGCATAACAAGCTCCGGCAGGTCAAACCGACCGTTCAGCCGTGGAGCAGCTCCTTCCAGCAGGCGAGGAGGGATGAGGTTCTCCTTACTCGCCTCCGTATAGGGCACTGTCCTCTGACACATGGTTTCCTTCTCCGCCGAGAGGACCCTCCGGAGTGTGATGCTTGTGGCGTACCTTTGACGGTACTCCACATTTTAACCGAATGTGTATTGTTTTTAGATCTAAGGGCAGACGTTGGCTTAGCCAACGATCTGTCCCTTATTTTAAGCGATGACCGTGACAACGTGGCTAAGGTTTTAATGTTTTGTTGCTTGGCCGGTCTTGTCCCAAAAATTTTGGGCAGATCGGCCTAGGTTCTAGTTTGGATTGGTGGCCGTGTACAACCACCAATCCAAGTACTGTTTTTATTTGTGACACTGATTATATGGCTGGCCCTTTTACAGCCAGCCAGCTAATTTGTTTTTTAACCTGGTTGGCCCATCTACAGCCAACCAGTTAATGTATTATATTTTAGTCACAGTTTTATATTTTATGTTGCCGTCTGTGTGGCCGACCTCTATACAGTCGGCCAGGCAGACGGTATTTTAGTTAGTATGTTAGTATTTTATTGTGCTGTCTCTGTGGCCGACCACTTTACAGTCGGCCACACAGACGGCAATTTCGCCACGTTGTCACGCCTGGTTTTTGTTAGGGCGCTAATGACCCCGCTGTCGACGCGCCCTAAAACAACAACAACAACAACGGATGGGTCTAAGCAGGCTAACAGTGTAGGATGTTCAGTAGTGTTCCCCCGAGCGACTTATAAATACAAGTTGGATAGCAGGTGCAGTGTTTACACTGCGGAGTGCTATGCCCTGCTAAAGTCGCTCCAGCATATGAAGGCACGCCGTGATATGAAGTACCTCATATGCTGTGATTCCCTGAGTTGTATTCAGGATTTAGCAACTATGTACCCAGCAGACCGTCTAGTCCAGGACATCCAGGACGCCCTCCTTTCCCTCCAGTCCTGTGGGAAGGAGGTCATATTCTGCTGGGTACCTGGTCATGTGGGAATCAGGGGGAACGAGGCAGCTGATGAAGCTGCCAAGTTAGCCTGCAACAAGGTCAGAATTGACTTTGATCTGGTCCCAAAGTCTGACCTTGCCTCGGCGGGGAAAAGATTGGTTTTCGAAGTTTGGCAGATGCAGTGGCTGGAGGTCGAGCATAATAAGCTCCGGCTGGTCAAACCGACCATTCAGCCGTGGAGCAGCTCCTTCCAGCGGGCGAGGAGGGACGAGGTTCTCCTCACTCGCCTCCGTATAGGGCACTGTCCTCTGACGCACAGCTTTCTTCTCCGCCGGGAGGACCCTCCGGAATGTGATGCTTGTGGCGTACCTTTGACGGTACGCCACATTTTAACCGAATGTGTATTGTTTTTAGATCTAAGGGCAGACGTTGGCTTAGCCAACGACCTGTCCCTTATTTTAAACGATGACCGTGACAACGTGGCTAAGGTTTTAAAGTTTTGTTTCTTGGCCGGTCTTGTCCCAAAAATTTTGGGCAGATCGGCCTAGGTTTTTAATTGGATTGGTGGCCATTTACAACCACCAATCCAAGTACAGTTTTTACGTATGACACTGCTTATATGGCTGGCCCTTTTACAGCCAGCCAGCCAGCTAACTTGTTTTTTTTTTTTTTTTTTTTTTTAAACTGGTTGGCCCTTTTACAGCCAACCAGTTAATGTATGTATTTTTATATTTTACTGCACTGTTTCAGTTTTAAATCTTATGTAGCCGTCTGTGTGGCCGACCTCTTTACAGTCGGCCACGCAGACGGTATTTTAGTTAGTAGGTTAGTATTTTAATGTGCTGTCTCTGTGGCCGACCCCTTTACAGTCGGCCACAGAGACGGCAAATTTGCCACGTTGTCACGCCTGGTTGTTGCTAGGGCGCTAATGACCCCGCCGTCGACGCTCCCTAAAACCCAAATAACAACAACAACAACAACTTGAGCGTTGCGTCTTACAATTCCAGGAGGTAAGCATCCTAAAGCGGTAAAATTTTTACACAAAGTCTCGTCTCAAAATGAAATCCCAAGGTCGTGACCTCCCCTTGTAAGTCAATTAAAGCAGGGTATTTTAATTCGAATGTTTGCCCGTATGTACCAGATGCTCTGTTATAAGTGTCAAAGGTTTGGGCATACGACGGTGAACTGCAAAGGAAATGCTACCTGTGGGAAATGCGGCAAGAGTGCCCATGAGCCGTGTACCAAGTGCACGCTACCTCAGGTATGTATTAACTGTTTCGATTCGCATGCTGCTTGGAGCAAGTCGTGTCGAGTTTATATCTTAAGAACAAAATATTCAGGAGTATAAATGCAAAGAAAGAATGTCGTACGTCGAGGTGAAGAAGAAGGTAAAGGCGCTTGCCCTGCCCGTCTTCGCTACTAGCTTCGCGACTTTGGTGAAAATTCCTGTCAGAAAAGAAGGTGTTGCCACCCAGATGACCACCGCAGACATGAACACGAGCACAATGTTCTCTTGTGAGTGTAAATGTGGCGCAAAATCCGTTAAGGTCAGAATACCTAAGACCGCGGACGTCGGTAGCAACACGGCCGCATCCTCGACCACTTCAGCGGCAGCCTCACCAAGTGTAACAGCAGACTCCTGTACCGGCAGCAAACAACTGAAGCTGTATCAGCAGCAGTACCACCTATAAAGATACAGAAAAAAGTTTGGGGCCCGAAGTTTAAACAAACGGACCACACAAATTTCATAAATTCACTCTATTTATCCCCCCCCCCCCCCCATGTTGCCCAGTGGCAGGGAGAAGAAGGGGAAGAGACCTACAAAAAAAGCAAAAAATAAATAAAAATAAACAAAGACTCTTGGAGGTAGTTGAAAGTGAGCCGGAGATGCCTATAGGATTTCCGGACCCCGAAGATACAGTGATGTTGCTGGACGAATGTATACCCTCTCTTCAGTTGCCAGAAAGTGATGTCCCACTCTTAGTGGGGCGGGTTAATTTTAATAAATAGGATGGCTCCGATACTAAAGTGGAATTTAATTGATTTTCAGCTCACAAAAAAGAGGTACAACTCTTAGCACGGTCTTATCCTTTCTTTCTCTGCTTGCAGCAGAAACATTTTAGACTGTCACACCAGCCTGTGTTAAGAGGTTATGACATATACCAAAGAGACGATAAGGAGGGTAAACGAACGAAGGGGGAGTGGCTGTGTTTGTCCAAAATACTGTCCACTCCAAAACTATTGCTCTCACCTCTCCTTTACAAGCAGTACACCAGTTAATTATGAACAACTGATAGATCTAGTGCAACAAATTTGACGGCCATATCTTCTGCTGGGAGACTTTAACGCCTATAGTGCTTGGGGGGGGGGGGGGCGGGGGGGTCGACCACCGATTGTCCCACAGGTCGAGAAATTTGTAGTTTATTGGAAAGAGAAGAGTTGTGCATCCTCAATAACTGCCAAATGACGCATTTCACAACTGCTTCTGGTACTTCCTCTGCCATTGACCTTTCTTTGTGCTCTTCATCAATAGCAGACTCCTTGCACTAGGAGGTCGATCACGAACTTCATGGAAGTGACCACTTCCCAATTTGATTGCACATGGAAATTGAACGTGGAAGAATAACCATTAATCATCTGCAAGATGTCAGCAGAACTTTTCTGTTGAGAAAACCCAGTGCGTACATTCTACTCGATCTCGTAGCCTTTTACCAGAGCCTCTTCTTATCCTGAGGATCACAGTTTAGAGTTTAAGTCCCCGCAGCAGCTTGGTATGCAAATGCCAGGTACGGGTTTGGCAAACCCGCAGTACCCGAGCTGGAAACTTGTAAGCGCCACAGGTTTTCCATACAATAAACTCCTACCACGCTTCAATGACCACCGTAGGGCGCGGCGGTGTACTGTTGTGTGCCTAGGAGAACGGGTATCTTGAGGTACACCGTTTTAAGTTTTACTTAGTCTGTTAGGTTTCTGGGCCTCATTTTAGACAGTAGGCTAACGTGGCTGCCACGTCTTAAAGACGTGGAAGCCAGAGCCTTAAAAGCTTTGAATGTTTTAAAATGTCTGTGTGGGCAAGTCTAGGGGCGCTGATCGCTTCTGCCTGCTACAATTTTATAGAGCCTTTGTATGGTCGCAGTTGGAGTTTGGTTGCATAGAATACGGTTCGGCACGGGACAGTTATCTACACATTTTAGATGGTATCTACCATGCGGGAATTCGGCTCGCTGCCGGTGCCTACCACGCCAGCCTGGTACCCAGTATCTGTGCTGAGTCTGGTGAGCTGCTGGTTTTTAATCCTCCGACACCTCCTCATGGTGCGACACTAACTGCACATTACCACAACAACTGGCAGTCCCGTGTTCGGCGTGGTTACTCACCCATGCTTTAAACAGCTACATAATAATCGCAATAAGAGCAACTAAACCGTCTAACTTCCGTACAAAGGCTGTTTAAGGAGAATATGGGTTTGAGCTTTCCTTCTTTTATCAACAGGGTTGGCGTGAATCTCCTCCTTCACTTTTAAAAGACCCAGAAACCAGCATCACGATTTTACCCCGGTGTAAGGATCTGCCCCTGGTTTTGTTTGATGTTGAATAACCCCTCTTCAGTGTCTTACAGATTTCAGTTTTACTTCTGTTTTTGTCCTCTAATCACAAGATTTCAAATTACATTATAACGCTAATAATTTAGCTTTCGAATATCTTTAAAGTATATAAGAACAGCAACAAACTGTGCCTTGCTTAAAATTGCTTCAAAGAAACGTACATTGTTTGGAAAGGTTTGTAGAAGTCAGTTTTTTGGTTATATATTGGGTTAATTAAACTGTTTCTTTTTCATAGTATGTATAACACTAATCACAATGTATCACGTAGATTCCTAACGGAATTGGCAATAAATTTACTGTGTGGCGTTATAACGACCATACTTTCATGAGCTACGGAGGTCAAATAAATAAGGAAAGTGAATGGTACTTTTTTCTATAGGACCAGCTGGCAACCTCCTCCTGTCCTACCCTTACCAATGAGTGCTTGGCGGGGTACCAACTGCTGTACCCTGGTGTCTGCAATTGCTGCCCGTACTGCTTCCAGTACCTCGGTGAGTAGATGCCATCAATCGGGACTATATCAATTGAAGGTTCGTCCACACCAATGTTAGAGCTCACAGGAAACCAATACATGAAAATACGTTTTCGTGAATTCTCTGTATGTTTCGTCTAATCTCTCAGGTCGATGTTGGGAGACTGATTTATGCTAACAAGTTCTCTTGTTAAGGTACCAATTTTTTTAAAATTTGTTTAGTACTAAGCAAACAGATGTGCTAAACTACATACCACCCTGTTTTAGTTAAACATTTATATTTTGCGTGGCATATTTATGCCAATTCTAATTATTAAAATGTTAGTCATTGCTCATACATGAAGCTGGTCCCAGTTATTATTTTCTTAGTTGTATTATATACTGTTATGAATCCAGTATTTCTTCTCTTCTAACATTGAATGTGTGTCCTCGGTCTGCATATTTTCTCTTCTACCCATTTCGAGGTGTGTGTGCCTTCATTCTATTTGGTGCAGGTGGAAATCGCTTTCTTATTTCCTGGGAAAAGAGTAACCACTTGCTCTCCTATTCTTCTTTTGGAAACAGTTTGTATTCTTTCAGCAATTCACGTCAGGATTGGCCACTGGCATCTGTGATGATGGCGGTAGTTAGCGACAGTTCTTTCTGTTGTATATCAACGTCAGTTCGGCCTGTATAGCCCCAAACTGGTGGAAAATGTTGTTCTTTTTTTATTATTTACTAGGCCTATTTAAATACTCTAAGTATAAACTCTACGAATGAAGGATACCAAAATCAAGGATCAAAAATGATTGATTTTCTGAACTAATATATTATGATGAGGGCACGAAATTGGACATATTGCTTGTCAGGAGAAGGCTTCTGGAAGGAAGTCTTCTATGAATGCCTTGTCCACGTCATAACATAGGCAGTTACCATGCTTAGCCCTTAATAAGATTCTCTGTAAAGATGAACTGGTGTAGAATTCTGTTGCCTGCCCTAGTGTCACAATGTTAGTAAGTGTTGTAAATGTGAATGACAGTTGTAGTGTGTGTGTGTGTGTGTGTGTGTATGTGTGCATCTAATAAGAAATACAATGATTTAGGTGAGAGGAAATCCTTTTTTCCATTTCTGGATATTTTATAACATCTCTGGCTAAACAGAGCTCCTTTCTTTATTGGATAATATGAATCCGGGAAACTTCTACATTGAGGTAGCCATTTTAACGTTATCAGAGATCGTATGTAGGCTTTGTTAATACATTTACTCGTATACTATTTTCAGTACTCATGTTAGTTGATAAAACAAGACAAGACAAGAAACTGTTCTTCAGTGGTTTATGTCATGTCTTTTATATGATAAATTTGTTTTAGCTATCCATAAGGAAGCTTCCACTATATTTTGGAGATAACTTATAAAATCGTGCATATCATAATAAATTTGGATGACATTAAATAAAGGAGCTTATAACATGTTTATATATATATATATATATATATATATATATATATATATATATATATATATATATATAAAAAGATTACTTCCAAATGTATTGTTAGTATTGTGCTTGCAGAGGCGGGTGAAGTGTGTTCTGTTGGTGCTCCCGCTCAGCCATTGCCATCTGCTGTTTGTGGTCCTGGACTTACTTGCAAGACGGATAACTCTACCGGAGGAAGTGGAGAAGCTGTCTGCATGCCCAGTGAGTATAGAAATTAGATTTTAGCTAGCGTTAATCATTTGGTGCAGTGGAAATTGCTGGGTTACTGTTTGCTTTGTGGGACACTTGGACTGAAGATACCAGAGTGGAACTCTAACATCCCCTCCCTTTTCCCCACCAGAGACTACCTTACTAATCAGCAGCCACACTAGCCGTGGAATTGGAACTCAGAAGAACTAACCCTACCCCCGGCCTATTCGTTGGAGGGAGATACGGAATCTCAGCGTGAAGTGTCTTTAGCCACCTGGCAATTGCCCACAGGAAACCACGTGGAGGCAGTGCTAGTAGAAGACGTGTCCCTGCCATATCGAAAGTTTGTTACAATGCACTGAAAAACGCTGGTCACAAGTTGCTTCTTGAGGCAGCTGACATTTCCTTGTACTACTAATAGAAGATCTTCTTTCTTGCCTAGATTTGGTTGCATCTTCTTACTTCTGTAGATTCTCTTGATTCTTCTTTCGTCCTGGTATGGTGCATACCATTCTTCTCTTTGTCGTCTCCTGTTTAGCTTCCGTTTCGATTTTCTTGTATGCCTGTTCTATGGTTTTGTCGATAATGCCCTTGTTCCCAATTTCTACCTTTGCCCCTCTCGGCGTCTCTAATCACGAAGGAAGCGCACACGAATTCCGAGTAATCTTGACGTCTCCTCGTCTTGAAGTCTTTTCTCCTAGTCATTGGCCTCTCTTGCAGTTCATGTTGCCTTAGTAATGTGTGCAGTGTCTTCTGTTACACCACAATGGACTTGGTTGATGAATTCCACTCCCTTTTGATATAGTAGTTTCAGTGGTCTATGGCCAGTTACAAAACATGTCACGGAATATGACATTTGCGTGTCTCGTCTCCAGTTGCTGCCTCGTTCGCTTGTCGGCTCGATGAACGTAGGCTGCCCTCCCTGTTTCACTTTGCTGCCATCAAGCCCACTAGACATCACGCTGGCGTGTATCAAGCCATGCTTCTCTTATGTGCCGCTGGTGAAAGGGTGCACTTCCTCTCGCTAAGTCGGTTCTATAAGTTCGCAATCCTTGTATTTTAGCCGCATCTCCAAGACGAATAAAGTATCGCAGGGCCTGCCTAGCTGCTTCCAGGCATGCAGCTGGTAATTGTTGATACCGTTAGTCATCGGCATATGGAAAGATATCCAATTTTTGTCGCTCGTTTCCCATATTCCAAAAGAAAATTGATCCTTGAGGCATTCCATCATTGTGACTTTAACACATTTATCAAAATCGCTCGACACTCGTTTAGCTTTGTCTTTGAAACAGTCTTTTTACCGTGCTGTGCAGGTTTTCACAATAATTTTCCTGTCTCAGTCTCAGTATAACCACGCCGTCAGTGACTTTAACAACCCCCCCCCCCAAAAAAAAAAAATAAAAAATAAACAACTGAGCCACCACACATTATCGCCAGCTATGTCGACAAAGATAGCCAAAGCACGATTGTTTTCTGGACAGGGTATTCATTCCTAGCAGTCTCCTCACAGCATCCTCTGTGCCAATCCCTAGCCTAATATCAAATTGGTGCCTGACTCTATTCCCGCCTCCTTGTATACTTTGCAGTCTCACCATAACTCTTTCTGTTCATGTAATACTGGAAGGAGGCTGAAAGCTCTATAAGACTTTTACTGATCTTTAGTTTTCTCTTCCAGATTGAGCAGGAAAAATATTTTTCCCTTTTTCCATGTTGCTGGGAAAGTTGTTTCTCTGAAGCAGCGATCTATTACCGGCTCCTGTATCTCGGTTTGCGTATTTCATAACCTTTTAATAGCGATGACGTCTATGGTTTCTGGCCCAGCGCTTTCAGTGACTAACAATCTCAGATGGCACTGCGGTAATTTGAGCGTCTAATTGTAACAAAGTGATTAATATTCTCAAATCGTTACTGTGGTAGGGTAAGTCCGCAATAGTTGGACCATGTTTTTTAAAGCATTTTTCCCCAAAACTTTGAAATGTATAGGATTTGTTATATTATTATTACTTGCGGGTAAGCCCAATAGGACTACTCAAAGTACTCAAAAGCGTTTTTTCGCTTTACTTTGTGCCCATATTTCTTTCATATGCTTGCTGCGGGCTTCTTTTCTCTCATCTGACCATATTGTTCCAGGTCTCTTCTTTAGTCTTTCCTCCCCCGCAGGGGCCTGGTACGCAAGTGCCAGGTACGGGTTTGGCGAACCCGCGGTGCCCGAGCTGGAAACTTGTGAGCGCCGCAAGTTTCCCACACCGTAAACTCCTACCATGCTTCAACGACCACCGTAGGGCGTGGCGGTGGAACGTTGTGTGCCTAGGAGAACGGGGATCTTGGCTTCATCGCCCGGATCGCGAGGACGGTACAAACCTCTATAAAAAACCCCTCAACCTCAAGGTGAGTAACGTGCCGAGGAGGTGGATGGGTGGTGAGGCAAACCACCCGCTAGCGTACAACCTCAGGGGCACCTGCCGCACCCCTGTTGTATTGGGCTTGGTGGCGTGATGCGGGGGCTCCACGTCACTCGACATTTAGTTCCTCCGAACTCGTGGGACCAAAACGAGGAATAATCAAAAACCCAACTCTTCCTCCTGCGGCTTGGGCAACCCGCAGGGGCTATGTCACTTCAACGCCCAAAAAAGAGTTAGTGGTAAGCGGGCGAGGGTTGAAAGCCCTCCTAATGAAAAAGAAATGGGTAACAGGAAGGATTATCTTGTTGATAACGCCTTCGTTATAATGGCACGGCTGGAGGGATCTTTCGAGAAGGTCTCTCCATTTTACATCCACAAAGGTCTAGAGGGTATTGCGGGTACCCTAAAATCTGTCAAAAAGCTGAGGAACGGGACCCTGCTATTAGAAACATCTACTAATAAGCAGGCTGTCCTACTCCTTAAGTGTGAGAAGCTCGGGGAGTTCGCAGTAAAGTGCGAACTCCATAAACACTCTAATTCGAGTAAAGGCGTGGTCACCTGCCGCGACCTGATTGACATTAGTACCGAGGAACTCCTTAAGGAATGGTCAACAGAACATGTGGTCGAGGTTCGTCAGATCACACGAAGGGTTAACGGCAGTCTTGAGAAGACAGCCACCTTCGTCCTGACGTTCGACACTCCAACGTTGCCCAAAGCCATTAAAGCTGGCTATTTAAATCTTAATATCCGTCCGTATGTCCCGGAACCAATGCGCTGTTTTAAGTGCCAGCGTTTCGGGCATACGACGGCGACGTGTAAGGGCAACCCCACCTGTGGGAAATGTGGGAAAGCAGCACATGAGCCAGGCACTAGTTGTACTCTCCCACAGGTGTGTGTACACTGCTCCGGGTCTCACCCAGCCTGGAGCAGGGAGTGTCGAGTGTACCTTGATGAGAAAAAGGTACAGGAGTTGAAAACCAAGGAACGGCTATCATATGGCGAGGCGAAGAAGCGGTTTAAGGCGCTTGCGCCGCCCGTATTCGCTACCAGCTTCGCCAAAACCTTGTCAACTCCCGTCAGAAAGGAGAGTGTTGCTACACAGACGTCCTTTGCAGACATGGGCACAAGTACAACGTGCTCATGTCAATGCAAATGTGGCGCTACGTCCACAAAGGTCATAACACCGAAGACCGCGGACGCTGGTAGCAGCACATCTACAATCCTCGACCACAAGGACAGCAGGTACACCGGTTCCACCAGCAGAAGCACAGCCATCCGTTGCAGAATCTTTAGCTGCAGAACCAACCGCAACAGCAGCATCCGCAGGAGTACCTGCGGCTGAACAAATGGCAGCAACATCCGCCGATAGCAGCGGATGGAAAACTGTGCAAAAAGTTCGGGGTCCGAAATTTAAACATGCGGATCCCAGCATGTTTGTTAAGTCCCCTTCCTCTTCTCCCCCCAGACCACAAACTGGGAGGGAAGGAAAGGGGCGGAGGCCTCGGCGGAAGAAAGACCCGCCAGGCTCTGAGGCCTCACAAAATGCGGAATCGTCTTCGGACCCCGAAGACGACCAAATGCTGGTGGACGAACCTGGTTCCGTTCCTCAGCATTCACAATCGGAGGACCCACCCGAACCGGGGCGGGTGAAATTAAATAGGTAGGATGGCTCCCATACTACAGTGGAACGTTAACGGCTTTCAGGCTCACAAAGAGGAAGTCCAACTCTTAGCACGGTCTAATCCGTTGTGTCTCTGTTTACAGGAGACACACTTTAGACCTATACACCAGCCTGTGCTAAGAGGATATGACATATTCCGAAAGGACGATACCGAGGGTGATCGAGCTAAGGGAGGAGTGGCGGTGTTTGTCCGAAACACTGTCCACTCCGAACCCGTTGCTCTCACCTCTAACCTACAAGCAGTGGCAGTGAGGATATACGGTCGTATTAAACTGACCGTCTGCTCCATTTATCTACCACCAAATACGCCCGTCGAGTATGACGAACTTACCGACATACTGCGGCAGCTTACTCGGCCATTCCTCCTCCTAGGAGACTTTAACGCACATAGTGCGTTGTGGGGCTCGAACACCGATTGCCCCAGAGGCCGAGTGGTTGGTAGATTAATGGAGCAAGAGGACGTTTGTATCCTGAATACAGGACAAATGACCCACTTCACCACTGCTTCCGGTTCGTCCTCTGCCATTGATCTTTCGTTGTGCTCTCCTTCAATTGCAGACTCCGTGCATTGGGAAGTGGATCGCGACCTCCATGGAAGCGACCACTTTCCCTATATGGATGCACGTGGGTGTTGAGGGTAGAGGAGGAAACACCCGACGCAAATGGAACGTCAGTAAAGCAGATTGGCAGCTCTTCTGCCGTTCTGTTTTGCTACAACGCCGCGAGAATATACACGACAAGGTGAGTCACTTCACAGAAGTGATTCACCACGCTGCTGACGTTTCCATGCCAAAAAGCTCCGGAACGCTGCGAAGGACGCCCGTCCCCTGGTGGAACGACGAATGTCGTTCCACTATCCAGGGTCGCAGACGGGCATTACGTCGTTTCAGGTTGAACCCAACAGCCGACAACCTGGCAGCGTTCCGTATAGCTAGAGCTAAGGCGCGTCGGGTTATTAAGGAGAGCAAGAAAAGATCATGGCAGAACTTTGTGAGTACCATAAATCGTTCCACACCTTCAACGAAAGTATGGGAGTCTATCCGCCGTATATCTGGAAGGTACTCCCGCCCGCCAGTATCTGGATTACTGGACCACGGACGTGTGATAACCGACGAACGAAGCATAGCCCAGCTGATGGCAGAGAATTTCGCTGCCATCACTTCGTCTGCCACCTTGGACCTTCAGGTCCAGCAGCGAAGGACTGCTGCCGAAAGGCGCACGCTGTGCTTTGATTCGTCGGACACAGAGGCGTATAACAGCCCGTTCTCATCCTGGGAGCTGGAGTCTGCACTAAACAGTGCTAATGATACCGCTCCAGGACCTGATATGATCCAGTACCAGATGCTGAGGCATCTTAGTAATGATGCTAAAGAGTACCTTTTAGATATTTTTAATCATATTTGGACCGGAGGACACTTCCCCGACTCGTGGAAAGAAGCAACATTAATACCTATTTTAAAACCTGGGAAAGACAAATTGCTGCCAGGTAGCTATCGTAGTATTGCCTTGACAAGCTGCGTGGGGAAGACACTGGAGAGGATGGTAAATCGCCGCCTCGTCTGGTGTCTTGAATCCCGTAATCTGCTGAGCCGCTTTCAGTGTGGATTCAGGAAGTTCCGTTCCACCTTGGACAACCTGATCCTGCTGGAGGCGGCAATACAGGATGCTTTTATTCGCAGGCAACACCTTGTAGGTGTCTTTTTCGACCTCGAAAAGGCTTACGATACTACCTGGCGGCATGCTATATTAAAACAGTTACACGAATGGGGTTTTAGGGGTAACCTGCCCCGCTTTTTAAAGTCATTTTTATCTGGTCGTTGCTTCCGGTACCGAGTCGGTAGTGAAGTGTCAGATCTTTTTATCCAAGAAAACGGTGTTCCTCAGGGATCAGTTTTAAGTGTGACCCTTTTCGCTATTGCGATAAACAGCATATCATACGTAATAAGGAGTCCCATCCGGTACTCCTTGTACGTAGATGATTTTTTAATTTTTATCGCATCGTCCAGCCTGAGAAGCGCTGAGCGGCAGTTGCAGCTCACGTTGAACAGGCTGGACGAATGGTCAGTGCACACCGGTTTTCGTTTCTCCTGCTGAGAAAACCCGGTGTGTACTTTTTACTCGTAGCAGAACTCTTTTACCGGAGCCCCACCTTACCTTGAGGAACACTGTTTTACGTTTTACTGATACTGTTCGGTTTCTGGGCCTCATTTTTGACACGAGGCTCAACTGGCTACCACATCTCAAAGATGTGAAAGCCAGAGCCTCAAAAGCCTTAAATATTTTAAAATGTCTATGTGGCAGGTCGTGGGGCGCTGACCGCTCATGCCTGCTACAGTTTTACAGAGCCTTTGTACGGTCGCGTCTGGAGTACGGTTGCATCGTTTCCGGATCGGCACGGGACAGTTATCTTCGGATACTGGATAGTGTCCACCATGCTGGTATTCGGCTCGCCACGGGTGCATACCGCACCAGCCCGATTGTCAACATTCATGCTGACTCTGGCGAGCCATCGCTTACCATCCGCCGGCATCTCCTCATGGTGCGACACTACCTAAACATTGCCATAACACCAGGCAGTCCCGTGCACGGTCTAGTTATGTATCCAGACTTTGAACGGCTATACACTAATCGCCAAAGAGCCACAAAACCGTTCAGCTACCGTACAAGGGCTATTTTAGAGGAATATGGTTTCGAACTGCCCGCTTTTTATCACCAGGGTTGGAGTAAATCTCCTCCCTGGCTTTTAAAGAGGCCCAGAATAATTTTAGATATGTCTCGGTATAACAAACTGTTTACCGCTGACAGTGTTTTTATTAATATATTTAGAGATATTTTAAACCAGTATCACACGTTTACCCCGGTATATACGGATGGGTCTAAGCAGGCTAACGGAGTTGGTTGCTCCGTCGTGTTCCCTCGAGCGACATATACATTCAAACTTGACGGTAAGTGCAGCGTTTACACTGCCGAGTGCTACGCCGTATTAAAGTCGCTCCAGCATATGAAAGTACTGCACAATAAGTGTTTCATTATATGCTGTGATTCCCTCAGCTGTATTCAGGCCATAGGAAATATGTACCCAGCAGACCGTCTAATCCAAAACATCCAGGACGCCCTCCTTTCCCTCCAATCTCGTGGGAAGGAGGTATTATTCTGCTGGGTACCATGCCATGTGGGAATCAGGGGGAACGAGGCAGCTGATGAAGCTGCCAAGTTAGCCTGCGACAAGGTCAGAACCGACTTTGAACCGGTCCCAAAGTCAGACCTTGCCTCGGCGGTGAAGAGATTCGTTTCTGATGTTTGGCAGAGGCAGTGGCTGGAAGTTGAGCATAACAAGCTCCGGCTGGTCAAACCGACCGTTCAGCCGTGGAGCAGCTCCTTCCAGCGGGCGAGGGGGGATGAGGTTCTCCTTACCCGCCTCCGTATAGGGCACTGTCCTCTCACGCACAGCTTTCTTCTCCGCCGGGAGGACCCACCGGAATGTGACGCTTGTGGCGTACCTTTGACGGTACGCCACATTTTAAGTGAGTGTATTTTATTTTTAGACTTAAGGGCAGACGTTGGCTTAGCCAACGATCTGTCACTTATTTTAAACAATGATAGTGACAATGTGGCTAAGGTTTTAAAGTTTTGTTGCTTGGCCGGTGTTGTCCCAAAAATTTTGGGCAGATCGGCCTAGGTTTTAGATTGGATTGGTGGCCATTTATATCCACCAAACCAAATACTTTTTTACTGGCGACACTGCTTAAATGGCTGGCCTTTTTACAGCCAGCCAGCTAACCCTTTTTTTAAACTGGTTGGCCCTTTTACAGCCAACCAGTTAATGTATGCATTTTTATATTTTATTGCCTGGTCTCAGTTTTATATTTTAAGTTGCCGTATGTGTGGCCGATCTCTTTACAGTCGTCACACAGACGGTATTTTAGTTAGTATGTTAGTATTTTATTGTGCTGTCTCTGTGGCCGACTGTGGCCCTTTACAGTCGGCCACAGAGTCGGCAATTCTGCCACATTGTCACGCCTGGTTGTTGCTAGGGCGCTAATGACCCTGTCGTCGACGCGCCCTAAAACCCAAATAACAACAACAACAACATTTAGTCTTTCCTCCCTTTCAACTTGCCACTTGTGAATTTTGGATTCTAATATATCTCTGTTTCGATATCTTCTGGAGCAATTCCTGCTAATATATTTTTGTAATATCTTTATTTGACCTTGAACAAATGCATACACCACTTCAGCTGTTACACTGATCACATTTGAGGTTATGATTTTGTTTTTGTTTTTACTCGGCGGTTCATCCATGCTAGGGGTTCTCGGGTTAGATGAACCACCTCCTAAGGATTGATGGACTTCCGGTATATGTTACTAAATCTAGGTGTAACGCAAGAAATACAGGTTATAAAAGGTATAAACATTGTTTATTTTCAAATATAAAGTTACAAACTGCTTGATAAGTGGTAAGTCTAGACGTATAAGCTATTTGAAAAAGGAAAGGTGACTTTGGTAGTCAGTGTACGTAGAAAATATAGGTAGTCTAATTTATTTTCACATGGTTCAGAATATTTAATCATTTTGCAGTCACCTTCTTTCGAAAATCTCACTTCCCACAGTAATAGCATTTATTTTTGAATCTTATGCAGCCATCAAGTGTCCAGCGAGGATGACACACACTTAATCCAATCTTCATCTAGTTTTGTTTCACTGTAGTTCTCTTTACACCACATACAATAATCTTCATCCCAGTCATTTTCATAAAGATTATGGTTGAAAATTTTATTAATATCACCGTGGGTGAACTGTTAAAGTCCTGGCCTCGCATTCGCGAGGACGCGGGTTCGAATCCCCATCCGGGCATCTGGATTTGGGTTTCCTTGAAGAAAGCCATGGCCGAATTCCTTCCCGTTCCTTGTCCCAAGTCCCATCCCGCCTCTAACGATCATAGTCGTCGACGAGGCGTAAAGCCATAAGTAAAAAAAAAGTATTAATACCAATATCTTTAGATTCTGAGTATGGCGTAAGTTCTTTCTCATTTTGCGTTCTCTTCCTTTTATTAATTGTGGTTTGCTTCCTATTTTCACTTTCTTCTCCCCGCAGGGGCCTGGTATGCAAATGCCAGGTACGGGTTTGGCGAACCCGCGGTGCCCGAGCTGGAAACTTGTGAGCGCCGCAAGTTTCCCACACCGTAAACTCCTACCATGCTTTAACGACCACCGTAGGGCGTGGCGGTGGAACGTTGTGTGCCTAGGAGAACGGGGATCTTGGCTTCATCGCCCGGATCGTGAGGAAGGTACAAACCTCTATAAAAAACCCCTTAACCTCAAGGTCGGACACGTGCCGAGGAGGTGCATGGGTGAGAGGCAGATCACTCGATAACGTGCAACCTCAGGGGCACCTGCGCACCCCTGTTGTATTAGCGCTTCTTTTTAAACTGGTTTTACTCGTGGGACCAAAATTAAGTCTTCCACAAAAACCACCAAACCCTGCGGTACGGGTGTGCCGCAGGCTAAAATAAATACACCCAGTTCTAAGAAGCGGGTGAGGGTTGATAGCCCCCCCGCTTCAGAAACTAAGAGTAACGGAAAGGTATGTTCGATTGCGAACTCCTTTGTTGTAATGATAAGGAAGGAAGGATCATTCGAAAAAGTGTCGCCGTTTTATATCCAAAAAGAATTACAGGGTCTCGTAGGGACCCTAAACTCTGTAAAGAAGCTGAGGAACGGGACACTGCTGCTGGAAACAACCACCAGTCGGCAGGCTAACACACTCCTTAACTGTGTGAAACTCGGGGAGTTCGCGGTTACTTGCGAACTCCATAAAACGCTGAACTGTTCTAAGGGCGTAGTCACCTGTCGTGACATCATTGACATGGGAACCGAGGAACTTGTTAAGGAGTGGGAAGATCAGAAAGTGGTTGAGGTACGTCAGATTACGCGAAAGGTTAATGGCAGTATTGAAAAGACTGCCACCTTCGTGCTGACGTTTGACACTCCAGTACTACCAAAGAATATCAAAGCAGGCTACATAAATCTTAACGTCCGTCCGTATGTTCCGGACCCGATGCGCTGTTTTCAGTGTCAGCGGTTCGGACATACGACGGCGTCATGTAAGGGCAGCCCCACCTGTGGTAAATACGGCAAGGGGGCACATGAGTCGGGTGTCAGTTGTACGCTACCACAGGTGTGCGTCAACTGCTCCGGATCGCACCCGGCCTGGAGTAGGGAGTGTCAAGTGTATCTTGAAGAGCGCAAGATACAGGAGCTGAAGACCAAAGAGCGGATTCCCTATGGGGAAGCTAAAAAGAGGGCCAAGTCGCTCGCCGCTCCAATTTTTGCAACTAGTTTTGCTAAGATGGCTTCAGTTCCCGTCAGGAAACAAAGTACTGCTACCCAGACGTCCGTTGCAGATATGAGCACCAGCACAACGTGCTCATGCCAATGCAAATGCGGTGCAAAAACCGCGAAGGTCGTAACATCGAAGACCGCGGACGTCGATAGTAGTACGTCTGCGACCTCAACCACACCAGCAGCAGTCACTGAAAGTCCACCACCACCAGCATCAAGTGTCAGAGTTGCGCCACCTCCAATTCCACCCCGAACTTTGACAGTTGTGGCACTACCATCTGCTACATCTGTTAATGGAGGTGATCAGAAGATCCGGGGTCGGAAATTTAGACAGACAGACCCGACCCAGTTTATTAAGTCCCCCTCTTCGTCTCCTCCCAGACTGCCCAGCAATAGGGAGGGGAAGAAGCAGAGGAAGAAAAAGAAAAAGGATGGGGAGGGATTTGAGGAGTCCTCTGGGTCGGAGATGTCTGTCTCTGCTTCCGTGGAGGAAGAAATTGAGATGCTGGTGGACGAGGCTGGTCCCGTTCCCCAGCATACAGCGACCGATGACCCACCCGAACCGGGGCGGGTAAAATTAAATCGGTAGGATGGCTCCCATACTCCAGTGGAACATCAACGGTTTTATGGCTCACAAAGAGGAGTTACAGCTCTTAGCACGGTCTGATCCTTTGTGTCTGCCTCCAAGAGACACACTTCAGACCAACGCACCAACCTGTGCTAAGAGGCTATAATATTTGCCGGAAGGATGATACCGAGGGTGATCGAGCTAAGGGGGGAGTGGCTGTGTTTGTTCGGAACACAGTTCACTCCGAACCTGTTGCTCTCACCTCTAACCTACAGGCAGTAGCTGCCAAAATTCATGGACTGGTACAATTGACAGTGTGCTCGTTATATCTACCGCCGGGGTCACCTGTTGATTTTGGTCAACTGGCTGATCTATTGCGGCAAATTTCCCGGCCCTTTCTCCTGCCAGGAGACTTCAACGCGCACAGTGTGCTGTGGGGGTCGACCACCGATTGCCCCAGAGGCCGGGAAATCTGTAGATTATTGGAGCGAGATGACGTATGTGTCCTTAATACCGGCCAAATGACTCACTTTACTACTGCTACCGGTACATCCACTGCCATTGATCTCTCTCTTTGCTCTCCTTCACTGGCGGACTCCGTGCGCTGGGAAGTGGATCGTGACATTCATGGAAGCGATCACTTCCCGATACGGCTGCACGTGGAGTTCGGCCGTGGAGAAAGAACTATAGACCACAAATGGAATGTCAGCAGAGCTGATTGGCAGCTCTATAGCCGTTCCGTTACTCTCCACCAGTGAGAGAATATTGAAGAAAAGGTGAAACACTTCACCGAAGTTATTCACCGGGCAGCTGATATTTCGATGCCTAGCAACTCAGGAGCGCCGCGTAGAACGCCAGTCCCTTGGTGGAGCGATGAATGTCGTTCAGCCATTCAGGGCCGCAGGCGAGCCTTGCGCCGTTTCAGGTTGCACCCGACACCTGACAACCTTGCGGCGTTCAGAGTTGCTAGAGCAAAGGCGCGTCGAGTGATTAAGGAGAGCAAGAGAAGATCATGGCAGACTTTTGTGAGCAACATTAACCGTTCCACTTCATCAACAAAGGTATGGGAGTCAATCCGCCGTATATCTGGAAGGTACTCTCGATCACCAGTATCTGGATTACTGGATCAGGGGCGTGTAGTCACCGACGAACGAAGCATAGCGCAGTTGATGGCAGAGTCATTCGCTGCTATCACTTCCACTGCCAGGCTGGAACTTCGGTTCCAGCAACGAAGAACTGTTGCAGAAAGACACAATCTTAGCTTCGAGTCGCCGGATTTCCAGGTGTACAATTCCCCTTTTACATTTTGGGAGTTGGAGTCCGCCCTAAATGGGACCAAGGACACAGCACCAGGACCCGACCTGATCCAGTACCAGATGCTGAGGCATCTCAGCAAAGCTGCTAAAGAGCACCTTCTAGGTATTTTTAACGATATATGGACCGAGGGACACTTCCCCGACTCGTGGAAAGAAGCAACGCTAATACCCATTTTAAAACCAGGGAAAGACAAAATGTTGCCAGGTAGTTATCGTAGCATCGCCTTAACAAGCTGCGTCGGGAAGACACTAGAGCGGATGGTTAACCGCCGCCTTGTCTGGTGTCTCGAATCCCGAAAACTATTGAGTCGCTTTCAGTGTGGATTTAGGAAGTTCCGTTCCACCTTGGACAACCTGATCCTGCTGGAAGCGGCGATACAGGATGCCTTTATTCGCAACCAACATCTTGTTGGCGTGTTCTTTGATATCGATAAGGCCTACGACACTACATGGCGGTATGGTATTTTAAAACAACTCCATGAATGGGGTTTTAGGGGAAATCTACCCCGTTTCATACAGTCATTTTTATCTCAGCGTTGCTTCCGGTACCGAGTCGGTAAGGAAGTGTCAGATGTTTTTATCCAGGAAAATGGTGTTCCTCAGGGTTCAATTTTAAGTGTTATTCTTTTCGCTATTGCGATAAACAGCATCTCAAATGTAATAAGGAGTCCGATACGGTTCTCCTTATATGTTGATGATTTTTTAATTTTTTGTGCATCATCTAGTCTGAGAAGCGCTGAGCGGCAGTTGCAGCTCGCGCTAAACAGGCTTGATGAGTGGTCAGTGCGAACTGGGTTTCGATTTTCTCCTGAGAAAACCCAGTGCGTACTTTTTAGTCGATCTCGTAGCCTTTTACCAGAACCTCGTCTTACCCTGAGGAACACCGTTTTGTCTTTTAGTAATAATATTCGTTTTCTGGGCCTCATATTTGATATTAGGTTAAGCTGGCTACCACATCTAAAAGATGTGAAAGCTAGAGCCCTAAAAGCCCTCAATATTTTAAAGTGCCTTTGTGGCAGGTCATGGGGTGCTGACCGCTCCTGCCTGCTACAATTCTATAGAGCCTTTGTGCGGTCGCGGCTTGAATACGGTTGTATAGTATACAGTTCGGCACGGGACAGTTATCTGCGCATTTTAGACAGTGTCCATCATGCAGGAATCCGGCTCGCAACCGGTGCCTACCGCACCAGTCCGATTATCAGCATCTGTGCTGAGTCAGGCGAGCCACCGCTTTCCACCCGCCGGCGCCTCCTCATGGTGCGACACTACTTGCACATTGCCACAACACCAGCTAGTCCCATGTACGATGTAGTAATTCGCCCAAACTACGAACGACTGTATACCAACCGCTTAAGAGCAACCAAACCGTTTAGCTTACGCACAAAGGCTATTATGGAGGAGTATGGGTTTGAGATGCCCCCTTTTTATCACCAGTAAATCTCCTCCCTGGCTTTTAAAGAGGCCCAGAACTGTTTTAGAATTGTCCAGGTACAACAAGGTGTTTACCAATGACAATGTTTTTATCAGAATGTTTATGGATGTTTTAAACCAGCATCACGATCTTACCCCGGTATACACGGATGGTTCTAAGCAGGCTAACGGAGTTGGCTGCGCTGTAGTGTTCCCTCGAGCGACTTATAATTACAAACTGAATAGCTATTGCAGCGTATACACTGCAGAGTGTTACGCCTTGTTAAAGTCGCTCCAGCATATGAAAGTAAGTCGCAGCATGAAGTACATCATATGCTGTGATTCCCTCAGCTGCATCCAGGCCATGGGAAGCATGTACCCAGCAGATCGTCTTGTCCAGGACATACAGGACACCCTCCGATCCCTCCAATCTTCTGGAAAGGAGATCGTATTCTGCTGGGTACCTGGTCATGTGGGAATCAGGGGGAACGAGGCAGCTGATGAAGCTGCCAAGTTAGCCTGCAACAAGGTCAGAGTTGACTTTGAACCGGTCCCAAAGTCTGACCTTGCCTCGGCGGGGAAAAGATTTGTTTTTGACATTTGGCAGAGGCAGTGGCTGGAGGTAGAGCATAATAAGCTCCGGCTGGTCAAACCGACCGTTCAGCCGTGGAGCAGCTCCTTCCAGCGGGCGAGGAGGGATGAGGTTCTCCTGACTCGCCTCCGTATAGGGCACTGTCCTCTGACACATAGCTTTCTCCTCCGCCGGGAGGACCCTCCGGAATGTGATGCTTGTGGCGTACCTCTGACGGTGCGCCACATTTTAGTTGATTGTGCTTTGTTTTTAGACTTAAGGGCAGACGTTGGCCTGGCGAACGATCTGGCCCTTATTTTAAACAATGATACCAGCAGTGTGGCGAGTGTTTTAAAATTTTGCGTATTGGCCGGTCTAGTGCCTAAAATTTTAGGCAGATCGGCCTAGTTTTAAGATGGATGGGTGGCCTCTTTACAGCTACTCATCCATGTGCATTGTTTTTAATTTTTATATTTTTAAAATCCTTTTCGCTGGCCACTATACAGCCGGCGAGAGATGTAATGTTTTTAATTATTTTGGGACCCTGTATGGCCCCTTATTCAGCCATTCAGGTGGTGCACGGTCTTGTGCTCTGGTGGCCCCTTTTCTAAGCCACGTTTTATATTTGTGAATTATTTTATTTGCTGTCCGTATGGTCGACCCCTTTACAGTCGACCATGCAGACAGTATTTTAGTACTTTCTTAAGCCACAGTTTAGTTTGGTAATTGTTAGGGCGCTAATGACCACGCTGTCGACGCGCCCTAAAGCAATAACAACAACAACAACAACACTTTCTTCCTCTAACTTCTTTTTCCGCCACATTTTTTCTTTTCCTCTCTGTCTTTCTTCTTTTCCTCCCTGTCTGTCTTCTTTTCTTCCCCTTCTTTATTCTTTTATCTCAATCTTTAACTCTTTTTCATATTTTTTCTATTTAAGGGCAATTATGTTTTTCTGAGTGCTCAAAACTGTCGATATAGCTTGAAACTTTCTATTCAGTCTTAACGTTATTGATAGAAGACATGGGATTTATTTTGCCCAATAACTTCGAGGGATTACATTTTCAGATATATCCTTGTATTGTTCAGAGGATCCAGGCACAGGAACATCTTCATAGCTTCTTGAAGGACCAGCATTACTATCGCTTCTTGAGCTACTAGGACCAGCGACTTGATATCATTGCTTGAACTACTAGAAACAGCCACAGCGACATCGGTCATCCCATTTAGGAAAGCAAGAGATGTATCTAGAGGCCTGGAATTTATGGATTCTGACAGAGAAAGGGCAGTCTGGTATCGCCTCGGACTCAAAAGGAATGATTCCACAGGTTCGAAAATCACTAATTCCATTATCTACCTTTGTTGACTTCCCCCAAGCTAAGAAGCTTACCGAACTGCAGCCGGGTAATGTTCCTTTAAGGATTATTGGTTAGGTAACTGGAGCAAGCAGAATAGTACTTCATTATTAGAGACTTGAAGAAAGCACGAACTAATGGCTAAAGCCAATGGCTGGTGTGGGGAGGAATATTCATCAAAATCATAACATTATTTTACCCACCGGGATATGATGCTTGTGGCGTACATCTGACAGTGCGTCACATTTAAATTGATTGTGAATTGTTTTTAGACGGGCAGACGCTGGCCTT
>JARYHS010008074.1:17954093-17971278 GCA_031002005.1 Vandiemenella viatica | reverse complement strand
TAAAACGTACTCGGCATATCAGCAATAACAACAATCAAAATACAACTCAGCCAGCAACGCTTCGGGAGTTCGGGTAGGCTTTTGTACCACACATCATAGCTACGCGCAAACAGCCAATACTGAACCGATGTAACAGAATTCCCCTCTTTACCCCTGAGGATAACGCCCTAACCGGGCCCACATCAAGACAGCAGCAACGCGGCGCAACTAGTTGCCCGACGAAGTCAGCGGTAGCAATAATAACAAAAACCACCCGTAACACGTCCTAATCATACTGCAATCACCCACTCCCACCGTGCATTCCAGGGATAACAGACATACTTTTAACCCTAGCGCAACTGCACAACGCCCTCATGCCTCTAAACCTTGGCAGCAGCGGACATACAAGTACGTAAACCAAACTGGTGGCGTTACGCACAAACCACAGAATCTCTATAAGTATGTATATGCAGAAAGCTTATCCTGTGGAAAGTTTCATCTGCCTCCAAGAACAAGAATTCACCTGCCACAGTTGATACTATAGATGTGAATAGCAGAGACACTTCCTGAAACATGCACGACACACGTGATCGTACGAATCCTAAAGCCAGGAAACACTAACATACCACCCAATAGTTTTGCTATCATGTGTCTACAAAACAGCAGAAAGCCTCTGGAAACAACGTTTAGAATTGTGGCTGGAACATTATAACCAGCTTCCAGAATCACAATTTGATTTTCGGAAAAATCGCAGCACTATGGACAACTTAGCTATTCTCATCACAGACCCCGAATGCTCATTTAATAACCGTGGTTACTTACTGGGACTATTTCTGGGAATCTCGAGCGTCTAATGTAGAGCTGGTTATTCTCATGAGGAAATAACAAGCGCTTGGTTTTCCGACTCACCTGTTGCAACTCCTACTTCCATCAACGCACGATTTATGTTAAAATAAATAAAAATAAAATACATAAATCATACAACATTTTACGCTTTTAGCAGGTGTGATATTAATCAAATAATCCAGTTACTTCCGAGCGGTTACTGTAAGACTAAAAGAACATTGTCGTCACTCAAGACTTGGTCATACAACAAAATCAGCTGTAGCAGAACATCAGATAGAAGAAGACCATAAAATTCAATGGGAGAAGACAGAAGTTATAGCACAACCCAAAGGTTTTCTAGAACGGAAAATAAGGGAATCAATAGAAATTTTCAAACATCCCAAAAATTTCAATAAAGACGGCGACTATGGCTTAAGCGAGACGTGGAAATTTGCACTCGTGGACGTTCGCAACACAAAATCTCTGGAACAGTTGATATCCGCTGCCGGTAACCAAAACAATTAGCTCAGCGACGGAGTTGTGTGAAAACCATGACAAGTGATATTTCGATTCTGGAAACCCTGATGAAGGTTGTGAGGTACACAACCTCACATTTTGTGATTTTGACAATATTAAAGCTATTTTTTTATTTAATAATTTAATTGTATATAAGTTACTAACTCTGAATTTTAAGTTCCAAGGTCAAAGCATGTCAAGATGGATATAATGAGATCTCTGGAAAATAAAGAACAGTCGAGAGAGTTGAAGAAATGATTTGGATGGAAGAGGACGTGTTGGTTGTGGAAAGAACATGGTTTAAGAGAAAAGATGAAACAGAATGGCTAGATGGAAGCCACGAAGAATCCTGGCGGGATTAATAACAAGAAAATATTAGCCTGAGGGAGAGTAAATTAGTGTTTAATAAAGATAATGTAATATGACTTTGGAAAAGATAATTGTCTGTTAAATGGAAAATATAAAAGTTGTGAGATAAGTAGAAAGTGTTTTATTTGAGATTGAAATAGAGATATAAACAAAGGAGTTGATTTTAAGTTTATATGATAAGAATTTGATTAATAATAATTTGATTTACAGCGTGAGTATCGGAATAAAACCAGCAACGGACAATGAGGGATCAAGGAAATCCTTATGTACTGGTCTGGTGCAGGAAATATAAGTAAAAGTATTAATTTCAAAGTATGGTAAAGTAATACTAACATGTGTTCTCTACGAAATAAAAAGTAACGAAAAGGGTACGTTACAAGGCGCCAGGTTGGGCGCCGAAACGTCGGTACTAACCCATCAATCAAAGCAGTGCGATCCCTGAAAAAAAGTAAGTGGAATATTTGGTTAAATAAATAAATCATTATTTAGTCCATTTACGGTAAATCGAGGAATTCCACAGGGCTCTATCCTCAGCTCATTGATATGCACTATGTATACCAGTGACCTAGAGGAAATACAGATAGTGATCCTGATGACATTTTTGTCTACACCTATTCCGCGTCTTTCTGGACGGTATATACGTGAATCTCGGAGACAGTGAAGAGACTTACTAATTAGTTACATCAACACGGTCTCCACTTATCCCCTCAGAAGTCATTTGTAGTGCTTCTCACTCGCAAACGAGATCCATACCGGCTGGAACGCATCAGTCTGGGTCAATGTGTATTCTTTCTATTACGCTCTAAAGTAAAATTCCTTGGCCTAATCTTAGACAGCAGACTACTGGACAGCACAAGTGGAATACACAACAGCCAGAATTGTTAATGTTGTTGTTGCTTTAGGCAGCATCGACAGCGATGTCATTAGCGCCCTAACAATAACCATCAATAACTGTGGCGGCCAGACATAACTAGTGGTGCCCTGAACATAATTCGTCCAGTAGTGCATACCTGGTAGGGAGGAGATCCTGCTGGCTCATGCTCTACCGACCACTTATGCACTTCGCATTTATGTAGGAGCCATCAAAACAAATCCCACAAATGTCCTACTCATAGAAACCACTGAAGCGCCACTCCGTCGTAGCCAACAATATCTCGCAGATAAATATCTACTTCAAAGGCTCTCCAACACACCACACCGAAACTTCAAATCTTAAGGAACAATATGGGGCCGTGTAGAGAAAAACTCTCCCCTCGATGACCGCTCTTGGTGCACAGTTATCCTACACTTAGAAACATAGCACCGCTCATAATAAAAGGACATATTCTACAAGCATTCTCGAAATCAAACGAACGCTCTACATCAACAATGCGTACCTATGTTCTACTCTCTCAGCTCAACCAGAAATTTGCTTCTATCAACGTTTTGGTGGGACTTCACCCAGACCTATACGGATGGGTCCTAGACAGACCACAGTGCTGGATTCGTGTACAGTCGAACCTCTATAAGACGAATTTCAAGGGGTAAGGGAAAAATTCGTACTACCGAGGTATTCTTAATAAAGTGGTTCGTTTTATCGAGGTTTAATACTGCCGTTATTCGTCTTATAGAGGTTTCTCCTCGCTCTGAGATAACCTCTATAAAACGAAGATTTTTATGGCCAACCTCTATAATACGAATCATTGTTACCGTTACACTAAAGTTATTTTTTCAATGTAGGAAAAAGGTTAAAAAGAAAAAAAAAAAAAAAAAAAAAAAAACATGTATGTAGCAATTTTAAAAATACATACTCGTTTATATTTAAATCACTCAAGTATCAAAACAAACAATAAACTGTTTGAAAACCATGTACTGTATAGTAAAATGAAAACAAATCTGAAGCCAAAATACGGTAAATATAAATGGAAACCAAACTTATACATATGTAGTATGTACATATAATAAATAAGGACTAACTAATCTTAAAAAAGTCATCAATTTTAGATTGCTTACTTGCATGAAGGGTTACCATATCCAATGTGGAATCCAAATCGATGATGGCTTTCACTACACTATCACTTAAAGCATTTTTCTTTAAGAAAAAACACTTGAGCACATCAATAGCTTCTCTTGCGTCTTTCGTTGACAGTTCCGGTCGATCACTCTCCGCGGCTGCATCCTCCTCATCATCTTCAGCTGCGTCATCTTCTTTATGATTTGAGGGTTGAACAGAATCCAGGATATCCTCATCCGTCAGCTCTCCACATACTGCTACATTATCATCGAAATCAACAAATTCTTCAAACTCCATTTCCTAGTCTTTCGGTAACTTTGTTCCAGTTTTGATCTGGGCCTACTTCTGCATTTTGGGGTGCTGGAGTTCGAGGTTGGTCATCGTCCTCATCTTCGAGGTCCGTCACACGAAATCCACATTTTGCAAAACAGTTAAAAACAGTTTTGTCGGTTACGTTTGACCAGGCCTTGTTAATCATCCACATTGCATTTAAAACGTTGATTTTAGTCGGTACGTCTTGATCCATATATGTCAAAAACTGCCGAACAACCTCCTTTCTGTAGTTCACTTTGAAATTTTTAATAATTCCCTGGTCAAGTGGTTGGAGCTTTGATGTGGTGTTTGGGGGAAGAAATTGGACTGAGATGTTTGACAAGTTTGGAACAGTTCCGTGTGCACTACAATTGTCAATAAACAGCAGGATCTTTTTCTTTTTCTTCTTCATTTCTGTGTTTACAGTTTTCAGCCATGCACTGAACTCATCACCATTCATCCACGCTTTTGAGTTGGCCTTATACAGTGTTGGTAAACTGTTCACATTTTTAAAACATGTAGGTTTTTGTGACTTGCCAATAACCAAAGGCTTGAGCTTATTTTTTCCCGAAGCGTTGACTCCAAGCAACACAGTTAATCGGTCTTTGCTGTGTTTGCCTCCATTGCAAGGGTCTCCTTTAAACGTCATTGTTTTATCTGGTAGGCACTTGAAAAAAAGTCAGGTCTCGTCTGCATTATATATATCATCTGGGTGGTAACCCTGAGTAATGTCAGCAAGTTTTTCTTTCCAATCATCGCATACTGTACTGTCCACAGACGCACATTCACCACACACATTTTTAAAAACAATATCATTCCTTTTTTTAAATTTTTCCAGCCAGCCATTACTGGCACGAAAATCAGGGTGTCCCAATTGTACAGCAAACTGCTGTGCCTTTTCTTGGAGAATAGGGCCTCCGATTGACAAATTTTTATCGCGGCACTGCTTTAACCACTTTAAAGTGGCTTTGTTGTTGTTGTTGTTGTTTTTGTGGCTTTAGGGCGCGTCGACAGCGAGGTCATTAGCGCCCTAACAATGACCAGCTAACAATGACCAGCCAACACTTTAGCTAAAAATAATACTAAAATGCCATCTGCATGGTCGACTGTAAAAGGGTCGGCCATACAGACAGCAAATAAAATAATTCACAAAAATAAAACATGGCCTCAAAAGGGTCACCACGACCCAAGACCAAAAAACACCTGGATGGCTGTAAAGGGGCCGAACAAGTTCACAAGATAATTAAAAACACTACATTTCTCGCTGGCTGTATAGTGGCCAGCGAGACAGGAATTATAAAGATATAAAAAATAAAAACCAATGCGAATGGATGGGTGGCTGTAAAGAGGCCACCCAAACATCTTAAAACTAGGCCGATTTGCCTAAAAATGTTAGGCACTAGACCGGCCAATACACAAAATATTAAAACGCTCGCCAACTGTTGATCTCGGTGTTAAAATTGTTGCTTTAGGATAACCCACAGCGGGGTCAATAGCGCCCTAAAAATTGCCAGCTTTTATCGTGGCTTAAGAATAAACTAAAATACCATCTGCATGGTCGACTGTAAAGGGGTCGGCCATACAGACAGCAAATAAAACAAATCATAAATTCTGACGTGGCTTAAAGGAGCCACCAGAACTTAACGGTACGACACCTGGATGCCTCTAAAGAGGCCACACAGGTTCAAACGATTATTTAAAAAACTACATGTCTCACCGGCTGTATAGTGGCAAGCGAGACATGAGTTGTAACAGTATAAAAAATAGAATCAAAGAATATGGATGGGTGGCTGTAAAGAGGCCACCCATCCATCATCCTACCGGTTTAGTTTCACCCGCCCGGGTTCGGGTGGGTCTTTGGTAACTGCCTGCTGAGGAATGAGACCAGGCTCGTCCACCAGCATTTCAGTTTCTTCTGGCTCCGAAGAAACACACATCTCCGACTCAGCAAACTCACTAAAAACCTCTTTGGCTTTTTTCTTCCTCGTCCTCTTTGGTTTGTTTTCCCTACAACCAGGTAACCTGGGAGGGGATGAAGAGGGTGATTTCACAAACTGAGTTGGGTCCGTCTGCCGAAACTTCGGGCCCCGAATCTTTTGATCACCTCCGTTTGCATTGGAAGAAGATGATGCGTTTACGGGCACTGCACGTGGAGGAATAGGAGGTGGAGTGGATTTAACTGCCGCTGTTGCTGGTGGAACAATTACTGCTGCTGCTGGTGTGGTCGAGGTCGCAGACGTGCTGCTACCGACGTCCACGGTCTTAGGCGTAACGACCTTAGCGGGTTTGGCACCGCATCTGCACTGACATGAGCACGTAGTGCTTGTGCCCATGTCTGCAAAGGACGTCTGGGTAGCAACACTCTGCTTCCTGACGGGAGCTGAAGCCATCTTAGCAAAACTAGTTCCGAAAATTGGAGCGGCGAGCGACTTGGCCCTCTTTTTAGCTTCCCCGTAGGGAATCCGCTCTTTGGTCTTCAGCTCCTGTATCTTGCGCTCTTCAAGATACACTTGACACTCTCTACTCCAGGCCGGGTGCGATCCGGAGCAGTTGACGCACACCTGTGGTAGCGTACAACTGGCACCCGGCTCATGTGCCCCCTTGCCGCAATTCCCACAGGTGGGGTTGCCCTTACATGACGCCGTCGTATGTCCGAACCGCTGACACTGATAACAGCGCATCGGGTCCGGAACATACGGGCGGACATTCAGGTTTAGATACCCGGCCTTAATATTCTTGGGCAATATTGGAGTGTCAAACGTCAGGACGAAGGTGGCAGTCTTTTCAACACTGCCATTCACCCTTCGCGTGATCTGACGTACCTCGACCACTTTCTCAGTTTTCCACTCATTCAGAAGCTCGTCTGTCCCTAAATCCATGACATCACGACATGTGACTACGCCTTTACTGGAATTTAGGGACTTATGGAGTTCGCATTTTACGGCGAACTCCCCGAGCTTCTGACAATTCAGCAGTTTGGTAGCCTGCTTACTGTTGGTTGTTTCCAGCAGCAGCGTCCCATTCCTCAGTTTTTTAACATTATTAAGGGTACCAACTAAACCCTCTAGACCCTTTGAAATATAGAAGGGTGACACCTTCTCAAATGTTCCTTCTATCCTTTCCATTATTACAAAAGCGTTCGCTAACGAACATTCTTTTCTGTTACTTTCACTTTCAGGAGCGGGGGGGCTATCAACCCTCACCCGCTTCTTAGAACTGGGTGTATTTATATTAGCCTGCGGCACACCCGTACTGCAGGGTTTTGTGGTTTTATTGGAAGACTTCGTTTTGGTCCCACGAGTAAAACCAGTTTAAAAAGAAGCGCTAATACAACAGGGGTGCGCAGGTGCCCCTGAGGTTGCACGTTATCGAGTGATCTGCCTCTCACCCATGCACCTCCTCAGCACGTGTCCGACCTTGAGGTTAAGGGGTTTTTTATAGAGGTTTGTACCTTCCTCACGATCCGGGCGATGAAGCCAAGATCCCCGTTCTCCTAGGCACACAACGTTCCACCGCCACGCCCTACGGTGGTCGTTGAAGCATGGTAGGAGTTTACGGTGTGGGAAACTTGCGGCGCTCACAAGTTTCCAGCTCGGGCACCGCGGGTTCGCCAAACCCGTACCTGGCATTTGCATACCAGGCCCCTGCGGGGAAAGTGGCTTTGTCTACTTCCTGAAATTCACCGGTCTTTGCGCGTTTGCAAAACTTAGAAAGTCCACTTGCTTCATCGTACTTGTCTCTATTCTTTATAATCGTTGCTAACGTTGTTGAAGGGATGTTAAACTCCTTAGCAATGGTGATTTTCTTCTTCAACGGGTTTTCTTCCACATGCTTCAAAACTTTACGCTTGAACTCTACTGTTAGCGCCGTTTTTGACTTTTTCCCTGCCATTACTGTTCATACAATAAAGATACGCACAACGGTCAGTCTTAAAACACAGCCGGAAGGGACACTTAAAAACACAGCCGGAAGGGTTACTCAACACTGCAAAGGCACGTGCCAAACAATGACTGATGAAGGAAGAGGGTAGGGTGGGGAGTTTCATGTTAAGACAGGCTTCTGTTTGTTTTCAAAACTACCCACTATGGAGGTTAAGATCATAAGAAATTCGTCTTAAAGAGGTAACATTCGTCTTGTAGAGGTCTTGTGCTAAGAATATTCGTTGTATAGAGGTTAATCAGTCCAAGCCCATGTCACAAACAAATTCGTCTTATCGAGGTTTTTAACCTAATTACTGCTTTGTATAGAGGTGTTTTTAGCATTGACCTTTATGGAAGTTTCAAGGGGATTTTAAAAAATTCGTCTTATCGAGCGATTCGTTTTACCGAGGTTCGTACTAACGAGGTTTGACTGTATTATTTATTGCCTGACTATCAACTATGGAGCATTCTTCTCTCTCCCAGTCGATGCTTCAATTTACACGGCTGAAACTCTTGCCATTAAGGAAGCGATCAATTGTGGAAATGGCCAAAATTTCAAGAAAATACTCATCCTAACAGATTCCAGAAGCACTCTACAGCGACTCCAAGATCCACAATGGAATCTCAGCAGCAATAATGCATAACGGACATCATCGAGAAGGCAGTGTCAGTGCAGACATCCTATTTATGTGGGCATAAGGCCATTACGGTTTCACTTACAACGAATTAGCAGACTGCCTGGCTAAACGACGAGCCAAGGAAGTTATGCTCCTTGCCTTATACAGACTTTCTCCCCTCGGCGAAGCAAAAGTTGAGACAGGATCTTCAAGACTTCTGGACCGCAACATCGCCATATAACACCTATATTCATCCGTCAGTCCCAAAACGCGACAGGTATCAACATTACAGTGCTAAAAGACAATACCTAATATCCATCCCTCGAATGAGATTAGTTCACGGTTCTTTTCACAGTGATTTATATGGAATAAAACTGGAAATCCGTTTCTTCAGTATGTCTTCACTATAATTTACATCTTTTACATCTGTGTTTCTTCACCGTTTCTATAAAAAATTCTTCTGCCTTTATTTTTAAGAAAAAATTAGAGGGTAACAATAGAATCCGAATTGGAAAACTCTCAACTACAGCGCCACGCGACTCCGAGCATACATGAGTCGTACCATCTAGCGTCATGTTCCCAATTTGCGCCGTTCTGTTTGGCTCTGTAGCTTACAATAAAAGCGCTCCGTGCTGCGTCGCATCACACGCACTACACACATCTCAATTTGCTCCCTGCCTAAGGGAGCTGCGATATGGATGTGAAGTGTATTAGGAACTTATTAAAATGCAGCATGAGTCTTTAAATGTTGATTTCAAGTAACTGAGCTAAATAAATAAAGCAATATTTATTTCGGAACAGTGATTATCATTTCTAACATTAACAATAATACCTATCTTTTTGGTCGATTATAAGTTATGAGCTACATTCAATTAAACCTAAGTTGAGTTGCAACTGGGAAGTATTCGAGACGAAATTGGACATTTTTCGCCCATAACACGCTGTTATCCCGATTGGTGTGGAAATGCTATGGATATACATGTGTCGTTGAGATTTGTCTGGCAGCTAATTATTCTACATTAATTGAGTGAAAAGCTCTCACCAGACGGGGAATTGAATCCACATCTTACCGAATATTAGGCCTGAACGCCATCTACACCAACCAGCGTTGAACTTTAAATTAATTTCGATGGAGCAAACCCTTTCAATAAAGGGCAAAAAAGCTATTTGCTTGCGTGTATGCAAATAGCGAAACTGCATCACTAAACGGCACAGTAAATTATAGAATGAAATTTAAGTGTATTGTCCAGAATGTATCGCAAACTACTGTAAAAAAAAAAAAAAAGTTGTCCTGAATAAGTGAGAACATAACAGTAAAAAGAATGAAAGCTACATCAGTGCCGAGTGTATCATGATCTGCATACTACCCTCAAAGTTCCTTTAAAATATCAAAGTAGGCCCTAAAGGCTTTGGTTATTGCCAGAGAGATAGAATATGTCTTCCAACTGAGTAATGTAATCCAGCAGATATTATTAGCATTTCCATTTTCATTTATGAATACTAACAGATAGGTATGTGGCAGATTGACGAATATTACGAAATTTCCCAATGTTACAACGCCGGGAGTATTACTGTGAAAATCGCTCTAGTTTCTAGCTAAACTGCATATTCAGACAATTGACTTAATGCAATCAAATTCCAATTGAACCCGTCCGTAGTAATCAAAGATTTTGAGTAAAAGAACTTTCAACACGGTGCCCCTGCGGTTACAAGTGATGAAATTTTTTGGTAATAGAACCGCCCTTCCGAGTATTGTCAAAAAATGATCGCGTATGCAGGTTTTGGCACAACCAACAACCTCATACTGGTATTTCATTTTTAATATTTAGGTCAATATCCTTAGCTGCTATACTAATGTTGGGTTTTATTCTCCGTCTAGTGCAGCTATCAAATGAAAAAAACTTTGTTATGGCCTATGCATCAGTGCCCTAGAACAAGTTATGTACAATTTTTTTTTTTTTTTGATGTGCAGCATAATGTTTATCTAAATGAAGGTATAAATTTTATTATTAAATATTATTATAGCTTATTTTACTTACAGTTTTTTTATATTACATTAATGTATGGAATTGTTCCATATCAGTTTCTCCCCTTGAAGTTTCTCACTCACTGAACAATTTTCACCAAGAAACATAATTTACACACGTCTGATTTTTGAAAGTAACTTCTGAGCAATAACAACAACTAAGCTTGTTTCAGAAGTTACTTTCAAAAATCAGACGTGTGTAAATTATGTTTCTTGGTGAAAATTGTTCAGTGAGTGAGAAACTTCAAGGGGAGAAACTGATATGGAACAATTCCATACATTAATGTAATATAGAAAAAACTGTAAGTAAAATAAGCTATAATAATATGTAATAACAAAATTTATACCTTCATTTAGATAAACATTATGCTGCACATTAAAAAAAAATTTTACATAACTTGTTCTAGGGCACTGATGATGGTCTAATAAACCGAAATGCATAGGCCATAACAAAGTTTTTTTCATTTGATAGCTGCACTAGACGGAGAATAAAACCCAACATCATACTGGTATAATCGTACCGAAGTGCAGATCAGTATTCAGCGGTGTCAATGGCCTTATTATTCACGATGATGAAAGCATCTACTGTGCATGGTTCAGCTTGTCTTGTAAATTCCATACGATGTAGATCTTGGTTGTATACAGACAGAAAGATCATCCCCAGAAATGTATTCCCACTTTTCCAGATTTACTTAGCAGCGTGAAATGCAAGTTCTGTAAGTATTCAGGTCCTTCCGCGTGGTATAAAGAAGATTGTAGCCAACAACCGGTTTCTCCTTGACATCGCACAATGTCCTCCAGATGACAAATTGCGCTAGAGCTCCATCCGGCTAATTCTAGTTGACGCTGCACGACGCCTTCCTTTCTCTCAGACTAGATGGCTTAGTTTCATAACCAAACATTGGATGATTCTTCACCTTACAACCGAATGTGCTATAACTATGAGACTATCTATTTCGCAGACAGGTTGACCTTAGGCAGCTAGTGACGATGTATCCTGTCTCATCGAAAGCAATATCCATGTGTTTGGCATTCTTCAAAGAGAGAGAGCCACCGAGCGGAGAACATCTGCTTGTGCCAGCAAGTGTAGCTATAGTGTTTCCGTATGATAATATGCAGAGAACACACTGTTACTGATTGCGCAGTGAGACCTGAGGTTTTACAGGTTAGTTGTAGGGATCGCAATCCAGCAAACCGGACTCCCGCAGTATCTTAAAATATTTTACAGTTTGGCGAAAATCGAAAAATTTCCGCGGAGCCAAAATTCGTAAAATGTAACGGAAACGTATACGAGTCTGCGCTACGTTGCTGCCCACCGTAGCTTTCAGACCCGACTCGGGCTCAACCGGTTGCATTGCTCCATTTAGCCGTTAAATATTCCAATGAATATTTAACCCCCGTCAACAAATGTGTTCTTATCTTTCGTCGTAATTAGTAAGTAAACAGATTAACTTTTACTCGTGCGTATTTATAGGAACTAACGTTTGTTTTTGTTGCATGTATTAATGTAATTCGAATTATGTACAATCTTCTAGCTATTTATTAAGATTATAGTGGACTGAGTAGTAACACTCGGAAAATTCTAACGTTATTATCTATAAGCTCCAAAACTTTTGAATCAATGAATACATTGTTTCTAATAATTTTAAGAAATTAATCATACCAATGAAATCGTATTTACGACAGTGCAACTACGTAATTACTTGTATTAATGTAACACAGTGTCGACTTGCATGAAAGCTCTAAAAGAGTTACAGCTAAATTATTTTTGTTATGTTGCACGCTGCTTGGACCGGGAAGATCCTTCTCGACGGCTGGTTATATATGCTGTTCTTTATTAAATAAATTTGGAGACCAAACAAGCAATCCCGTTTTTTTTTTCTTAATATATTTCTTCCTAAAATTTAAGTGGCATTTACCAAATGTTTCGTTTTTAAGTCTCAATGTGGTTTAGTATTTTTAGTTACGCGTCTTGCATATAAATAGCAAGTAGTGTTATTATTTGATTGTTTGGAAGATATATAAATTATTTTTCAACCTGATGTGATTTGCTGTAAGACATATAATGTGTCAAAAGACTGAATACTTGCCATATGTGATTATTTACTTAAATTCTAGAAATAGATTTAGTAACAATAACTTAAATGATGAAAGTTCCTTTAATAGGTAAGAGATTAATTTGGAGTTATTGTTAAGCTGTTGCATGATTAGTTTGACCAGCTGGATTCTGTTACGCTCGAGTTCCAACTACTTCCTATGCTAAACACGATTTAAAGAATAAATAATAAAAAGGTGAATATAGTTAAGTAGACTACATGCAGGTATAACAAAATGTAATAAGGTGTAGAGGTTAAGAGGAAACAGTAAATACTAAATATTGTGACGATCAGGGGCAGTGCATTTCAGTAAATGGAGCTAATATCTGGGAACTGAAAGCTCGGGAGATGACCTGCTCTAACGACTAACTCAGCTGCTGCTCGAAGTATACTTTTGATTGGGGATCGCGAATGGGAGCTCTGCTTTCACCAATCTCATTTAAATGGAATAAGAGGCCTTTAGGGTGAGTACTATTAATATAATATCGATTCACGTTCGAATTTCAGATGTGGTGGAAGTCTGTTAGACTCGCGACGCCACACGTCCAGACATTTCGATAGGGTAGTCGGATAGGTAACGGATGGCTCAGTAGAAATTTAGAAATTAATACCTTGTCTGATAAAATTTGTATACCTACGCAATTGTGAACAGGAAATGTAAAAAGAGTACACTGTCTTCCTGTGGTACTCAGTCTAACCGAATACAGTTAAGGCATTGTGTAAGCCAGGCTTCCCCACTCGTTGGCTCTACCAGTTTTACGGATCTACCGTATACGGATGTGCGTTGAACATCACTCGTGTTAGGCAAAAGTTCAAGGCTGCTACAGCCGGACGAAAAGCGACACAGCATGAGCAGGCTTAACGACAAGTAGTTTTCTGTACTGAGTTGACACTTTTTAACTTCCATTTAAGTTTCTTAAGTGTTTCCTGCAACTTTTTCGTACGGCTATAAAAACGTCTTTGACATTTTGCCTCCCACGAATCGTGTAACGAGAAATGAACTAAAACAATTATTTGTTAATATTTTAATATCCAGCATACTGAGGCTGAAAAATGATTAGAATTTCTCCTTGAGACGATTGTTAACTGCAGAACCATCTCGATTTTTTCAGCACATCGACGCTACATCTAAAAATTTTCAAGTATTTTACGGAGAAACAGGCAATTCTTCAGATGTAATACTGAATGCGTCGATAGGCTGCTGAAATTTTCTATCAAAGTGAACACATAAATCGCACTTGGTTTTAATATTTGTTATTTAATAAAGAATGTGCTAATGGTGTCGTGTTTTACCTAATTAGAAGCAGTGTTTTCCAGCGCACTACTCCAGGAAGGAAGTAATTGTCTTTATGCGTGCCATCACGTGAAAGTAACCGCATCACGTAAGAAGTAACTGTATATCACCTGCCTACAAGGTGCACGGGAAATGCTATACTGTTGCCAGTCCCGGCACTGCGACTGAGTAAAACTTAAACGAAGGCTATTTAGAATTGAAGCAGTTCTTTGACCACAAGCGACGGCTACGTTTGACTGTATGCTGTTCTACGGTGGTCGTTGAAGCATGGTAGGAGTTTACGGTGTGGGAAACTTGCGGCGCTCTCAAGTTTCCAGCTCGGGCACCGCGGGTTCGCCAAACCCGTACCTGGCACTTGCGTACCAGGCCCCTGCGGGGAATTATGGTCGAGATCACAGACGTGTTGCTACCAACGTCCGCGGTCTTAGATGTTGCGACCTTAGCAGATTTTGTACCGCATTTGCACTGACATGAGCACGATGTATTTGTGCTCATGTCTGCAACGGTTGTCTGAGTAGCAACACTCTGTTTCCTGACGGGAGTTGAAGCCATCTTAGCAAAGCTAGTTACGAACATTGGAGCGGCGAGAGTCTAGGACTTCTGTACCAAAACGCGCGTAGTGATTACCATCCGGCACAGCCCAAGACAGTTCTCACTGCTCTAGCCCACAGAGTTAAAGAAACATGCGATAACGACAGCCTACCTTGTGAGTTAGAACATTTATGTCATATCTTCGGACGAAATGAGTACAGAGAAAATCAAATACCATTGGCGGTAGCTGTAAAATAAGAATGGAGAAAGAAGGACTTGTGGAATTCGCTTCAAATTAACCACATACTCCTGTGGTCATACCTTTTAAGAAAAAGTGTACATGGAAGCGAAATCACACTTACCTTAGACGTGAAGCAACATAAAAGTTACGAATTGAGACTTCACAAAAACCACCATTTCACTATATATTGCCATGCGAAAGATAACATCTGCACTCTGCACAATTATAAAAACGCTGGCATCACATGATCACAACAACAACAACAACAACAACAGCTGTGAAATCTCTGATGAATTTTTCTGACACAATATGAATATGATTCTGTGCAGTGTGTAATAGGGCAGAGGCAAGGATATTTCTATGTGAATTGCTATTTCATTTTGCTATGAATAAAACAGACATCACGCCGAGAAATATATTTTTTTCTTTTGCGTGAACCGCCCATAAACAAAAGCAGCAGAACCAATTTCTTTTGGCACTATTTAGCGGTGAGCATTACAATTTTGTGGCAAATGGCCGCTTGCGATTGGTCGCGATGTGCGGTCATCAGTAGTTTACTGGAAGTATAATTTATGTATGAATCCGCGTATTACATTACGTTTACTTACTGAGTAATAAAATTATTTTGGAAACGCTGTTTGTTGTTGTTGTTGTTGTTGTTATTTGTGCTTTAGGGCGCGTCAACATCGGGGTTATTAGCGCCCTAACAAATACAAGACGTGACAATGTGACAAAATTGCCGTCTAAGTGGCCGACTGTATAAGGGTCGGCCACAGAGACAGCACAGTAAAATACTAAAATACTGACTGCAATTCCGTCTGCATGACTGACTGTAAAGGGGTCCGCCCCACAGACGGAAAAAATAAAACATAATAATAATAATATAGTAGTACACGGAACACAGAGTAAAAATACATACAGACTGGTTGGCTGTAAAAGGGCCAACCAGTTTGAAACATCGGACTAACTGGCTGGCTGTAAAGGGGCCAGACAGGTAAACAAGGTCACAACTAAAAACAGTACTTGGATTGGTGGCTGTAAAAGGCCATCAATCCAATCTAAAACCTAGGCCGGTCTGCCCAAAATTTTTGGGACAAGACCGGCCAAGCTACAAAACTTTAAAACCTTGGCCACATTGTCACTCTCATTGTTTAAAATAAGGGACAGATCGTTGCCTAAGCCAACGTCTGCCCTTAAGTCTAAAAATAAAATACAATCACTTAAAATGTGGCGTACCGTCAAAGGTACGCCACATTCATCACACTCCGGTGGGTCCTCTCGGCGGAGAAGGAAACCATGAGTCAGAGGACAGTGCCCTATACGGAGGCGAGTAAGGAGAACCTCATCCCTCCTTGCCCGCTGGAAGGAGCTGCTCCACGGCTGAACGGTCGGTTTGACCAGCCGGAGCTTGTTATGCTCAACTTCCAGCCACTGCCTCTGCCAAACATCAAAAACAAATCTCTTCGCCGCCGAGGCAAGGTCTGACTTTGGGACCGGTTCAAAGTCGGTTCTGACCTTGTCGCAGGCTAACTTGGCAGCTACATCAGCTGCCTCGTTCCCCCTGATTCCCACATGGCCCGGTACCCAGCAGAATAATACCTCCTTTCCACGAGATTGGAGGGAAAGGAGGGCGTCCTGGATGTCCTGGACTAGACGATCTGCTGGATACATATTTCCTACGGCCTGAATACAGCTGAGGGAATCACAGCATATGATGAAACACTTATCGCGATTTACTTTCATATGCTGGAGCGACTTTAGCACGGCGTAGCACTCGGCAGTAAAAACGCTGCACCTGCCCGTCAAGTTTATATGTGTAAGTCGCTCGAGGGAACACGACGGAGCAGCCAACTCCGTTAGCCTGCTTAGACCCATCCGTAAATACCGGGGTAAAATTATGATGCTCGTTTAAGACATCTGTAAAAATTCTGATAAAAATATTATCTGCGGTACACAGCTTGTTGTGCCGCGATAAATCTAAAATCATTCTGGGCCTCTTTAAAAGCCAGGGAGGAGATTTACTCCAACCCTGGTGATAAAAAGAAGGAAGCTCGAATCCGTATTGTTCTAAAATTGCCCTTTGTACGGTAGCTGAATGGTTTAGTGGCTCTATGCGGTTGGTATAGAGCCGCTCGTAGTTGGGGTGTAGAACTACGTCGTGCACGGGACTGCCTGGTGTTATGGCAACGTGCAGGTAGTGTCGCACCATGAGGAGTCGCCGGCGGATGGTAAGCGGCGGCTCGCCCGAGTCAGCACAAATGCTGACAATAGGTTGTTGTTGTTGTTGTTGTTGTTATTCGGGTTTTAGGGCGCGTCGACGGCGGGGTCATTAGCGCCCCTAACAACAACCAGGCGTGACAACGTGGCAAAATTGCCGTCTGTGTGGCCGACTGTAAAGGGGTCGGCCACAGAGACAGCACAATAAAATACTAGCATACTAATTAAAATACCGACTGCGTGGCCGAC
>JARYHS010008074.1:17869875-17953093 GCA_031002005.1 Vandiemenella viatica | reverse complement strand
ATCAGTACTTGTTTTCAAAATTTTGACATATATGTTGTATATGAATTTAAAAGATAAAACAACTACCACATTTCCACCATGGGTTTCGACAATTAGGTTAATTATTTTAGGTTTATGCTTTTCAAATCCCATCCTGACATATTGCTTTTCCCCACCATGAGCTGCTGGCCTAGCTGGCACATTCAGTTAGCTGCTAGCTTCCATCATGCAGCCACCTCATTCTACTGTTAAACTGTAGGTCCCCTGAACATTGTAGGACTACGGGGTTAGGTTAAGGCAGCTATGACAGGGGCAGAATGCGCAGCCAGTAAAAACCCTGTAACCAGGTCGTTATAACCACATGGAATAATTAATTATTATTACATACTATCAGAAAGCACAACTTCATATGTGAATCAGCTAGTTTAATAATCTACCACAAAGGACCATGTCAGTAAGGGAAAGTAATAAGTTAATGTCAACACTGAAGCAGTATTCACTTGAATGCTGTTTTTTTCTGTATTTATGTGTATTTACGAACAAAAAGTTAGTCTTTAATCACAGTGTTTATCATTAATGGAAATGGTGTTGAGCTTTAACTAATTTTGATAATGTATTGGTAAAATTAAAGTTACATGACAAACACAAAACTCAAAATCCACATAGACGAAGAGATGGGCACAGCAAGTACATTATAAAAGACTTTAATTTTGAAAGTAAAGAAAAAAATAAATCATTCACCAAAAATTGAAGGGCTGCAGAAGCAAAAATAGTACACAGGCATAAAAACACAACATATCTGGTCTTGCCCTTACTCATGAAAGTAGAAACATATGACTGAGCATCAACAGTCACCACAGCCACACTAACTGTGATTTTCCACTTACTTTTTTCGGGGATCACACTGCTTTGATTGATGGATTAGTGCCAACGTTTCAGCGCCCCACCTGGTGCCTTCATCAGGGTTTCCAGAATCGAAATACCACTTGTGATGGTTTTCACACAACTCAGTCGCTGAGCTAATTGTTTTGGTTACCGGCAGCGGATGTAAACTGTTCCAGAGATCTTGTCGTTGGAGGTTTTGTGTTGTGAATGTCCTCGAGTGCACATTTCCATGTTCGCTTAAGTCATAGCCGCCGTCTTTATTGAAATTTTTAGGATGGTTGAAAATTTCTATTGATTTCCTTATTTTCCATTCTAGAAAACCTTTGGGTTGTGCTATAACTTCTGTCTTCTCCCATTGAATTTTATGGTCTTCTTCTATCTGATGTTCTGCTACAGCTGATTTTGTTGTATGACCAAGTCTTGTATGATGACAGTGTTCTTTTAGTCTTACAGTAACCACTCGGGAAGTTTCGCCAATATACACCTTTCCTAGTGTTGCAAATTGAAAGAATTTATTTACGGAACTTACATTTTACATGTGTGTTTTATATCTCACTGAATCCTATAATGTCTTACATAATGATTCATAAATGTATCTATATAGGTAACATAATTTTATTCATCCTCTATATCAGTACCACATTCATTAGTATCAGCACCACCAACACTAGTTCAGTCGGTGTCGGAATTTATTTCCATAACTTCAGAAATAGTTACATTTTCTTTTACTGGTTGTTTTTGTATTGTACGCAAAAGATTTTGAGATTGCAATTTTAAATTGTGATAAAGTACACACAGTGCATAAAGACTGCCTTGATAATTCTCTTATTACGGTCTTTTAAGTTTGAATTTACTATCATACAAAATGGGAGCTTTATTTCTTTTCCAATCGTTGGTTTACGCCAACAGTTGCAAGGAAATGATTCATAATTACTGACAATTTAATGACTGAGTATCACTATACGCTGATAGTCTATCAAGTATACGAATATAAGGAAAGCACAATAAGTAATAAAAAGAGGCAAAAAAACGTATTTAAATTTAAAATTCCTAATTTTTTGAAAAGATCCGTAGGTCTACAGATAAATTCATAGGGTTGGCAGCACTAATTGAAATAGCGAGTATCAATCCAAACAACAGGGAACGGGGATTCCTTCTCGCGCAACCGAGCCTCTTCGGGAAGTCCCCGTTCGTAAAAGAAAACTTCAGTGTTGCCAATATTTTTGTAATTTTCTTTTCTACTGAACCAGGAAAGTATAGTAGATTTAAAAATCATGATAAGTACTTAGTGTAAATTCTAAAACAGTCATATTAAACGATATATGCCTTAGAAGTTTGAGATTTAGTAGTTATTAAAAAACCCGTGTCCCAGAAAGTTTTTTTTTTTTTTAAGTCAGAAAAAAAAACGTTTTTTTACAACACTAACCTTTCCATTATCGCAGGGAATATTATATATTCCACTTGCTTGTAATGGTGGTCTACGATCCTTTACTGATCTTAAAATGCCTCTTATTTTGTTGTTACTGAAGACTGGTTGAATATTGACTTTCATCAGTGCTTTTCCAATTCTGTCAGTGACTCCTTTTATGTAAGGTAAAAAAGTCTTCTTCTTTTGTTCTGTTACCTCTCCATGTACATTTTTATTGTTCCTATTGTTACTGCTTAAGGGGCTGGCTATCATCTGACCACTATACCCATTCTTCCGTAGGATCCCGCGTAAGTGTTTCCTTTCTTCTTGTATGTGCTCTTTATCTGCTACTCTTTCCGCTCTAAAAAATAAGGTTTTGATCAAAGCTCTTTTTAGAGCTGGGTAGTGATGTGATGCAGCATTTAAGTAGAAGTCTGTATGTGTAGGTTTTCTGTACACAGTGTGTGTTAATTTTCCCTCTTTTCTTTTCACCGGAACATCCAAGAAAGCCAGTTGCCCATTAGTTTCTAATTCCATAGTGATCCTTATTTTCGGATGGATGCTGTTAATATGGTCCAGAAAAACTTTTAACTCTGCCTCTCCATATGGCCATATCAGAAACATATCATCTATGTATATCTAAACCAGATCAATGGTTTGTTACTTGCTGTCGAAATGGCTTCACATTCAAATTTTTCCATAAATAAATTTGCTATTACTGGTAGGTGAATAGTGGTCCCATAAAAATTTCACTAAGGAACAACCCCCTCTACCCCTTTACACCCCTTAATTTTTATATAAACCAAATTTTTAATGTGATTTCGATGGAACTTTAAACATGTATAATTTAAAAGAAAAAGATTTGGTTTGCAGAAACATAACCCCACTCCCCCTATCCAACTCCTTATTTTTTGTCAATGTTCTTTACACCTAGCTACAGTTTACACCATTTAACCAATCTCCTTGAAAGTTTGTATACATATATTTTTTCTTGGAGAAAGTTTCTGACAAAAAAAAATTTAAAAAAACATCACCTTTCCCCCTTAACGCTCCTTAATTTTGATACAAACCCACATTTTTAATCCAATTTTGAAGGAACTTTGCACATGTATACTAAAAAAAAAGAGAGAGAAAAAGATACTGTCAATATCTGGTCTGAAAAAGCTGAAGCCCTCTCCCTTTTCCTACCTCTTTAATTTTTGTCAATGTTGTCAATGTTACAGTTATCACCATTTGACCGATCACCATGAAAGTATTTTTTCACGAAAAAGGTTTCTGACCAAAAAATCTGAAACCCATCTCCTTTCCCCACTACACCACATCATTTTTTTTTTTTTTTTTTTTTTTTTTTTTTTTTTTTTTTTTTTTTTAAATTTAAAACTCACAGTTTTGTCAGGTTTTGATGAAACTTTGTACACTTTTACATTCAAACTAAGAGAAAAACACTGTCAACATTTTGTTTGCAAAACCTGAGCCCCTCTCCATCTCTCCAGCCCCTTAATTTTTGTCAATGTTCTTTCTAAAAAGCTACGGTCAATGCCATTTGACCAATCTCCATGAAACTTTTCACTTATATGCATTTTTTCATGGAGCCAAAAATACCCTCTCTCCTCGTTTACACCCCTTAATTTTTATAGAAACCACAGTTTTTATCCAGTTAAGATGGAACATTGCACACTTATACTTTAAAATAAAGTGAAAAATACTGTCTGTTTGACAAAGCCCAACCACTCTTCCCCTTTCCACCCTCTTCAATTTGTCATTGTTGTTTATAAGAAGCTACAGTTGGCACCGTTTGATCAATCACTATAAAAGTTGGTACATGTACATATTTTTTCATAGAGCTAATTTCTGACCAAAAAAATCCAAACATCAACCCCTCTCCCCCCCTTTATACTCCTTAATTTTTGTATAAATCCACATTTTGATGGAATTTTTCATGCATATAGTTTAAAACAAAGAGAAAAATACTGTCCATATTAGTTTTACAAAAACCCAATCCCTGTCTCCCTTTCCACCCACTTAATTATTGTAAATGTTCTTTGTACAAAGCTACAGTTTCTATCCGATTTTGTAGGAAGTATCTACATATATATATATATATAAAACAGTAAAATAATGTCTAGATTTGATTTAGAGCACTGATTCTCAAACTTTTAGCTCCATGTACACCTGTGAAACGTCCCAGGCATGGCGAACCCACTTATTCACCATTGTGCGTGTTATATGCTTGAGACAGCCAGTCTGGCATTATGTAAATCTTGTTGTGAACCCCCTATGATGAACTGGCAAACCCCTAGGGGTTTGTATACCCCACTTTGAGAAACACTGGTTTAGAGAAACCAAACCCCTCTCCCCCTTTCCACCCCCTTAATTTTTGTTAATGTTCATCATACAGATCTACAGTTTTTATCTGATTCTGAAAGAACTTTACACACATATACTTTAAAACATACAGAACAATTCTGTTTAAATTTGGTTTGCAGAATCCCAACCTATGTTCCCTTTTACCCCCACATCTCTTAATTTCCAGTGATCTTTATAGAAACCCACAGTTTTTATCAAATTTTGATGGAACACTGCACATGTATCCTTAAAAACAAAGAGGAACATAATGTCTACACTTTGTTAACAAACCCCAACCTCTCACTACATTACCCCATTTAATATTTTGTAAATATTCTTTAGACAAAGCTACAGCTTTTATCTAGTTTCAGTGGAACTTTGCACATGTCTCTTTAAAACAAAGAGTAAAATACTCTAAACACTAGTTTTACTAAAACCAAACTACTCTTCCCCTCTACACCCCCCCCCTTTTTTTACACATACCTACATTTTTTATCTGATAGCAATGAAACTATGCACATGTATTCTTTAAATCAAACTGAATAAGACATTATTCATTTGGTATACAAAAGCCCAATCCCTCTTCCCCCCCCCCCCCCCCACCCGTTTTAATTTCGAATTTTGTTTCCAACCCACAGTTTTAAATCCCATCAAAATCAATTCAGCTACTTTTAACTTATGGCATGATATTCATAAAAAACATGTGACCTAATCTTTCGACATGGATATTGGATTTAAAGTTGCACACCAAGTTTTCGCGTTTTGAAAACCCATTAAAATCTATATTTTCTGCATTATGCCGGAACAAAAAAATATATTGCAGATAAAGATTTGTGTATATGGTATGTATTAATGCCTGAATGTCTCATATTTCAATTATCGAGCAGCAGCTTTAACAGACTTTTGGTTGAAACACAGCCTGGACTAAAATGTAAACTGACATTCCTGATTACAGCATTCTATTAATCCTGTTCTGATAATTGTTAGGGTGTATTGACCAGAATTTTTTGAAAACAGGCACTTTAAGCACTGAGCTACCAAGAAGTTTTGCTGCAGCATACTTAAAATACAGAACAAAACATAATACCACTAAAAAGTTAATAGTAAAACAATTTTAAAAAATAATAACTGCCTTCAGAAAACACACTAGAAATTTTAAAATAATTTTACACCTTGCTTAGAAGAAGAAAAATCTAAATGGAAAATATTTTACTTTACTGTTATTAACATTTTTATATTACTCAGTTATTTTTGGAGTCGGTGCGGGCAAAAGCAAGGAAAATAAAAATAAATAATGACAATAATACATACAAAATCATGTTACAATTATCTATGATTAATGCTAGAAACATGTGTCAACAAAACTGAAATAAATAGATGATATGCCAATATTGTCCTAACTGTTTACCACATAATGCAGCCTACCAAATGACAATGTAGAGCCAGAGATACACCTTAATGACCAACGAGGCTGAGCCACATATTAAAATACCATCTAATTTGTTTCCCAATACAGCAAATAAAGTCCTGTAATTCACTCCTCGCGACGTGATAGCTGGCACCGATTCAAAAAAATAACTGATTAATATAAAAATTTCAATAATAGTAATGTAAAATATTGTCCAGTTAGATTTTTTTTCTTCTAAGCAAGGTATAAAATTGTTTTAAAATTTTTCGTGTGTTTTTTTGAAGGTGGTTAAAAAAAAAAAAAAAAAAAAAAAAAAAAAAAAAAAAAAAAAATCTTATTGTGATACACAGCAGTCTCTACTTCTGATACAAATCTATCTCAAATTTATTATTTTATCTATTGACAAAATGTTTTCATGCCTGCTGATCGTGCCTTGTATTTATTCATACTTTTTGTACTCCTGATTTGAAGTCATTTAAAAATTGGTATCTTTCTTCTTTTGGTTTAAATTTTCTATGTCTTTATTCCCATAGTTTAGATTATTATTATTATTCATTATTTTGAATTTGCATCTAGATGCTTAATAGACTACTTTTTGTATTACATCTATGATTTTTGTTCATTCTGAATTCTAATTGTGGATTTCTCCCATTTCATTATCTTTGTTTAGGGTTTCCTGATTACCAGACATACATTTCTTCCTGTAATTGCACATCTTATTTTAATGTTTAGAATTTATCATATTTTAATATGATGTCATCATATTTTAATATACTATATGTTGTTATTTTAATAAGTGTTCTTTCAAAGTCTTGGGTCGAAACTTCAATACAAACTTAATCTTTAAACATTTGAGTGATGATAAACTTTCATATAATTCATTGATCTTTATTTCTGTTACATTTCATTAGGATGTATCTGAAGATTACAAAAGTCCTCGGCAAGCAGTAACTACATATCCTCAAATCAAAGGTGCACACTAAACCTTCTCACTCACCGGCTGGTTCTCATTACGTTTGTTGTTGCCATGCCTACCAATTCCTTTTATAATTTCTCCATGTTATGCCACAACCCTCGCCAAGTTTACCATATCTTTGTGAAAAATTTTGGTAAACTTTTTTTTAGGGCTTATATAGGGACCTTTGTATCTCTTCACTCTGTCATTAATTACAGTACATATATAATTTTTTTCCAAAATAACAACAATGAAATAAAACCAATAAAACACCCCTTTTCCAGTCCTGTCACGGGCACCATATCGTATTTTAATATGATATCATCATACTTTAATATACTATATGTTGTTATTTCAATAAGTGTTCTTCCAACGTCTTGGGTCGAAACTTCAATACAAACTTAATCTTTAAACATTTGATTGATGATAAACTTTCATATAATTCATTGATATTTATTTCTGTTACATTTCATTAGGATGTATCTGAAGATTACAAAGGTCCTCGGCAAGCAGCAACTAGATATTCTCAACTCTAAAGTCCATACTAAACCTTCTCGCTCACCGGCTGGTTCTCGTTACACTTGTTGTTGCCATGGCTATCAATTCCTTTTATAATTTCTCCATGTTATGCCACAAATTGTTATAATTCAATTCTGCTCCTTTGTCAACCCTCACATCTATACTTAATTTGGCAAGTTTCTGACTCAATAGAAAATAATTTATTACTGTTTGTCTTTCTCTATCATCTCATATTATTATATGAATTTATTTGTGTCATTATTTGTAAATTATGAAAACATGCAAAATCATTCAGAAGTTTCCAGTTGTAGCTCATGGTGTTTTCTCCATTGTTTCCCATAATAATATCCATTAATATATGCCAAGTCTTGTGTTCATATTGCTTCCAATAATAAAGTAATCATTTTTATTGTATTTTTTTAGTATTTTTTGCTAACTTCTTCAGAATGTCCTACTTTTTCATGCTCTTCCTCTGGAGATTGTGTACATAAAACACTTAAATATCCTTGTTTAACTCTCAATGTCAGTGAAACCATTCTTTCACCTACCCACTTAAAGAGCATTCTTTTATTCCTTAAATATTGTGTGCTTTATAGCCAAAATGGCATAAATTGAACCCATATAATTTAGTCATGTCTGTCTGTGCTTCTTTATACCATAGTCTCATTGATGAGTATTCACTTATTTTAAGGGTAAAGGAACAGTTTTGCAGTATTTATTCAATGCATCCTTGCTTTCACATCACGTTCATATGCCAGCCAAATAGCATCCACTAAATCATTTGTAACTCTGTCCAAGTCCTCGTGGCAGCCATGATTGTAATACTGCTTGCTGCTTACAATTGCATTATGCCAATTCTTATCGCCAGCTGCATAGCTACTGAAATTACAACCACCAGTTAGTGCAGCAAGTTTCCCACTGTATAGGAGTTACCTACGAAAAGGAACCCACAACATATAGTATTGCTTCGGGAAGCTTATGTCAGTGTGGAAATCACTAGCACTATAGAAACCCCCACTCTTCGCTTGTAACTCCACCTCACAGCCAATTAGAACAGCGCTTCTCCTAGAGCACTGAGCACTCAGCGAGCCACACCCCTAACAAGGTTTCCTGAAAACTGAGCATTGTGGGTGATCGGTTAACACTCTGGGCTTGCATTTTGGAGGACGCTGACTCAAATCCCTGTCCTGGCATCCAGATTTTGGTTTTCCATGGTTTCCACAAATCACTACAGGCCAAAGCTGGGATGCTTCCTTCAAAAGGCCATGGCAAAATTCCTTCCCATTGCTTGTCCCATCTCACTTCTTATGACCTTGATATCAATGAGGCGTAAAGCCATAGGTAAAAAAAAAAAAAAAAAAAAAAAAAAAAAAAAAAAAAAAAAAAAAATTTAAAAGAACTTTTCCTGAATGTTTGCCCTACAGGACTACTAGGCAGTCCACCTATCATCATGGACTCAGCCACAACAAGCAGCCAACATGGACATACCATTCATAAAAATCTTCTAAGAGGTACTAAAAGCTAATTTTATCTACTGCTCGCCTGTTTGCATAAATTGCAGTATGTTAAAACTCCAAGTTAGAAACTTAGTGCATTCACTGATTAGCCACTCATTTCAGATAGTGTTCACTGTGCCTAGCCCTGCAGTCACCCATGTGACACCATAATTCCGTTGTCTTTATACAAAATTGACAAAATTTCGTAGGAAGAAGTATTTTAATAATTACAATCAGATCCTTAGACAATATTACCTCTAATCACCCCAGAAAGTAGTGTAAATTCTTGCCCTCTTCCAAACCATCCCAGAAAACAAGAACAAAAAATCAGGTACGCCTACAAAAAAAAATGAGACTTTCTATTGAATGTGGTATCATTGACCAGATATTCAAAAGTGCAATCAGTTTTCATTTGAAACCTTTTATTTAGGTCTGGATTTCGAGAAATATAAACTCACAATATTGTTAAAAACGTGTCCCTCCTTAATTTTCTAATCACTCAACTGAAAACTCAGAAAAAAAAAAAAAACTATTAAAGAGTGCTTTCAATGAGAATTGTTTTGGATAATTTTAAACTGTTATAGTATTCTGTTAACTGCCTTCTTAATTTTACAGTCCATGAAATAACCTTGAAACTAGGGATTTCCACCACTTAGTTCCATCTACGAAAGTTAACTCTCGAGCTTCTCGGCTTGTAATACAGGTAGCAGAAATAATGATCAGGTTGTTTCAATATTAGTTTGTCCGAGGGTCTGCTGGATTATATAACTACTATACTCCAACCTATAAGCATGTAAACATAACATAGCATTGGTGTGATAACCGATATAGAATTTAGACATAAAACGCTTTAGGACAGAGATGATTCTTCCCAGAGACAACAGCTATGCCAGGAGTGATCAAACACGCCCCACAGGCAAACACTTCAAGTTCTGTGCTTTGTACCAAATTTGGGGCATGTTGCTCGTTGTCGTTACATTTCACGTACGTGCTGAGGGTTAGTAAATGAATAAATACATGGTAATTATAAATGATTGGCGCGCTTAGCTTAGACACACGCAACTTCAGATGGCGGTGAGCAGCGAGATCGATATTCTTACATGTCAAAAGTCACAGAAATTTAAACAATTTAGTGCATTTTCAATAATTTTACAAAAATTTCATGATTTCTCCAACATTTGGAATATTTGCGTTTTTTACTCATCTTTACAAAATTTTTGGAAAAATACTTGTATCATTTATATGATTCTTGTGCGATCTTCATATAACGATTAGTAGTTGTACAGACGTGTTTTGTAAACTTCTTGGTTTGTAACATGGAGGAAGGAAATATATGGAGGAGAAGTGACGTTAAATTGGTGAAGCAGGCTCGCGCATGCGCAGTGGCGGCAGCGGCGATATTGCGCTTCCAAACAATTGCGGTGTTCCCAGTATATCCCGAAAACTAAGCAAGATATCGAAAAATTTTATTCTTTAATTTCGATTTGTCTCGTCGTGTTTCATAAGAATCGATCATTAAATTTGACTTTTGCGAAATTTTTCTTCTTCATTTCAACTCAAGACACCTCACTTTTGATACAGTATATCTCTAGAACTAGGTGAGATATCGAAAATTTTTATTCTTTATTTTTCATTTGTCTCGTCTTTTTACATAAGAATCCATAATCCAATTTGACTTTGACCAATTTTTTCTTCTGAATTTCAACCAAAACCATTTCACATTTGGGACAGAATATCTCGAAAACTAAGCAGGATATCAAAAAATTTTATTCTTCATTTTTTATTTGTCATATCAAGTTACATAATAATCCATCACCAGATTGCGGCGTCACCTTTATCCTAGAGTCCCCTTGAGGTTTTTGTACATATTCCCCGTGTCTGTATGGAAGCGGCCATGCCCCCTCCACTCCGGCCATGCCCCCCCACTCCTCCTCCGCCCTGCTTCACTTCAATGCGTGGTGAAGGTCTCTTGCGTCGTCTCCATATATTTCCTTCCTCCATGTGTTTTGAAAACTTCTTGGTTTGTAATGGTATTCATGTGTCTTATCTTTGTGTGTTGATGCTAAGGAGAAGCACTGAATGCAAGTGCTTTGGTGTGTGACTGTGTGCGCTAACATACTGTACGTTGTTGGATACTGCAGGTATCTCAGCCACATCGTTTCTCGAGTAATGACATTTCCAGTTTGACTCTTGTTTATCCGGAATCGAGTAACTGTTACATATCAAGCGTAAATCGTCGGGGTTGATATATGTGCGAGGCACTGCCCTAAAATACCTCGGTTTGTTGGACTCCCATCGGCTTATTTGTCTTAGAATAATCGATTCGCCATTTATGATTATTACTAAGAACATGTAGGTGTCATTGTGTGTAATATATCTCATAATCATCTGTAAAGAAAGTATGCAACTATACCACATGTATTCATACGGAGTATGACAGTTACTTTAAGGTCATTTAACAGATTTTTCCATCACGGTATGCTTTTCGTTTCATGTTACTTCCAAACGCGTGGCAATTGATTTCAGCACCAATCCGACGAAGACGTTGTCACCATCAAATGACAATCGCTATACTTACCCACATATTGGAGTCGATATTAGGTTAGATAAACTACTCATACGAAGTACCGACACCAGCAGAATATTGCACAGTTTACACTAAGCCAAGAATCCTGTTGTGCCTGCGCACATTAGTGTTGTGTGCCCGGATGATGTAACGTCCACAACTTTTGTCGTGTTGCCGAAGGTAGTGTATGATCAGGTATGTATCTATTGCAGGATGGTTATGACTCGCCGTGGGTGTGATAAGATCCTGTGGATATCTCAACTACGTACGTCAATTTTTGATTAACGACATTTACAGTTTAACTCTTCTTTATCTAAAATCCAGCATGTCCAGCGAGAGTCGTTGGTGTTGATGCATTTATGGGACACAGCCCCAAAATTTTTCAGTTTGCGATTGTTTTCGTAAGTATATTGGTCTTAAGATAGATAATCGACTTATCATACATAGTCGTTGCCTAGTATCATAACTCAGAAACATCGGTTACGAATTTATACAACGAGAACTCACTGCTACCTTAGAGTCATTTAACAAATTTGTCACCAAGACACTGTATTCTTTGCTGCAGTTTAAACAGAAAAAAATCATGTCGCATTACCACCAAACGCCCGGCAGTTTGCTTTAGCACCAATGATCTAAACCTCATACCACTGGTAAGAAACTTCAGCTATACCGTATACCATTGAGATCATATCGCTCATTTGCTGCAACAGTGACATAACTCAAAAACTTCAATTTTACAGGAGGGTCAGTTCAAATGTTTCATGTGTAATAACTTTATGCATTCACTAGAAAAAAACTTATATCTATGTTTTAGAGAAAGAACACAATGTAATAGAAGGGAAAATGTACAATTTCAGTTACAGGTCATGGGGAGATTTCTTTTATATCCTTACAATCATCCTCATTTTGAATTATGACATTCTTGCTGAAATTAATGTTTTTCTGTCATGGCATAAGATCAAATGTGTCGTTTTTGTAATAGAAATAAGTGCAAAACAGTAAATGTTTTCTCAATTTATAGTTATGTCACACATTCACAATACCTGAAAACAAAGGGGATTTTGGTTTGCCAAACAACAACTTCATCAAAAGATGCTTTATTTAATTTGCCAAATTTCTTAAGATGAAAATACAAATTTTAAAGGAAAGAGATTTTTTTTAAAGTAATAATAATGAGAGCTTGCATAAGAAAGAGCAATATTTTTTTTGGGAAAAAATGAACAAAATTATTTTCCAACCAAGCAACATTGTGAAAAAAAGTAATGACTTAATCTTTTAATTCAGTCAGATTATAAAAAACTTTACTATTTAAAATTATTATTTAAACATCATGAGCACTCAAGCTATTATAGTAATTATCAACTTAAGGAAATTTTAGTTCAGTCTCAAACTTTATCACATAAAGATAATCTTGGTCCAGTCTTGTTACATTTAGTTAATTAGCTTCACAAACCTTACAACATTTCATAGAAAGATTTATAAAAGCTTGGTATAGCATTCTTACGAAATAAGCCTAGGAGATCTTCCTTCTTCTTTTGAGAAATTCCTGGTCTTGAATTAAATGCTGGATTTAATGTAATATCTGAGTCACAACTTTTCTTCTTCCTTTTGATTATTATTGCCTCTCGAAAGTCATCTGCATACGAGTATTTATAAGAAACAGAATTGGGAGAATCCCTTACTATTTTAAACATCTTTACTTCTGATAATTTGAATTCTGCCATATTCAGAGGACCTATGTCTCTAGTCAGAGCTTTAATGTCATACAAATCCTTGTAACATTATTCTTTGACATGGAAAGGTTGTCCCGTTTTTTTCGCAGATCGAATTGCGGAGATGAAAGAATCAGGAGTATACAACGGTCCGCTTCTCATAACCATTCTCTATCAATGAGTGAACGGAATCACCTTCTTTCTGAGAGTGGCCTTTAACAAAGAATTTGTGTGTAATTGATTTCAGGCCTAAATAACGTGTGGCGTAAAAGTAAAGAGCAAGCATAAATTTATTTTTCTGCTGCCATGCACAGTAAAATATAACATCTGCATCATGTTTTTTGGCAGCAATCTTTTTTAGATAAGGGAGCGTGCATAAACCGAATAGCTCCATTTTGGCCTCCTGTGATCCCCCCCCCCCCCTCGTAGCTTTTTTCCCCTTTTGATTCCAGAAGACATTTTGTATTGTTTTCTCTCGTCAGACTATCGTAAATTACTTATAGAGATAATTAACTGAGGGAAATAAATATTCACATGCTGTTGTGTGTTCTGTTCTTCATTTTAACTGTGGAAAATGTTGTGAAAGAAAGCTACATGGCCTGGCTCGGAAACCCCTCCTCCCCCCACGTAGCCCCTCGTAGCCTGCCAGCCAACCCCCCCCCCCCCCCATGACCAAGCCACGTAGTTTGTGCACGCTCCTTAAAGAAGGACACATGTACTTAATTCATTTGCACCACGATGGCCGTTTGCTTCATCCCAGACAACACAATTACATGTATTGCTCTTCAAGTCATACATAGTGAAATTGAAAACATTTAATTTGGATGTATAGCTAGAATAGAGAAGCATCCCCTTTAGGTAGTTGCGTTACAGCCTGTAGAGTGTAGATCATAAACAACCACTACAGCATTAGAATTTTCTTTGTCTGTTTTTTTCACCTCTCTTGACAATTGTTTTTCGATAAGATGTTGGCTAAATTTTTCTTATAACTTTTTTCTTCACTGTCTGCATTTTCAAAAGCTGCGCAGGTTTCACATAAATCTTTCTTTGGAACGAAAAATAAAATACTTTAATCTTTTTTAAATATTCTATAGAATGAAGTATAGTTGGCAAAAGGTACCTTCTTTTCTTTGCAGATAGCCACATAGTCCTTGTGGATGTCTGCAATTGATTTGCTTTCATCAATGAAGAGCCTCGTTGTATTTGCCCTTAGGTAATGGCTTTCAATTTTCGGTATCGAATTAATGTGCTGCCTCACGCCTTCCCTTATCATTGGATCTAAAGATTTCTGGTGTTTTATTGCATTATTTATATTAAAATAGACTTGCACCCGTCGCATAAATGTAGTGTAAGATATCAAAATGCCACCAAGAGCAAAGTTTTTTTTTTTTAAATTTAATATCGATGTTTCAACTTTATTGAGTCTTACTTTTTTTTTTTTCAAGGCAAAAATTACTTTAATGAAAAATAAAAATAATGTTAAAAACATAGTTATAAAGTTGAAAAGACATGGATAAAATTGTCATGTCATTTCATCTTTACAGCAACATCTGCAAGTTTCATAATATATTGCTTCTTTTCTTCTCTTTTGTTTTTTGGTTTGATTATAACTTTTTGCTTAAAATAAAAGACCTAAAAAAAGTCAAAACCGCGGCATTGAATTAAAAAACTGTTTTTAATTGTTAACCCCATATTGACTATCCTCATGTACATTATTAATTAAATGTGAGCATTCTTTCAAAAAAATTTAAATAAGTGTCTCATTGAGTGTTAATAGTAAAATTTTAGTAACAAGACTGACATAAGTGTGAATCATAGAAGACGAAAATTATGTCGGAGCAGAAGATATCATGCAAGAACGTCATATCGTCTCAAACCATAAAGTATAGACAAAGTTTATGCAGTGCGGTATTTTGCAATAACGTCATAACTCAAAATAATCCAACGACAAACAAGGTGGCTTGCATCAAGAACGACACATTAAGGAATAAAACTAAAGGCATTTAAGCAGATTATTTCAAAAAGAATGTCACAATTTGATATAACACATTATTGAACAAATGTAAATATAATGCGAATAATCTCACCATTTACACAATATCGTCATAAACAAAAATACGCCACTCTTGAACAAACTTGTCGCTATGTTACTTGACAATAGCCAAAACTCAACTGATATATGACAGTGTTGTGAATAAACTGAAGGGCGGTCTGTTGAGAAACAATAGTGACATAACCTGCTCTCTCTCGGCGAATAGTTGAAGCTCAAATGTGTCATTCTACAAACTAAAAGTATACACGAAAATGGATCATCCTTTGGTCATAACTCAATAAAGGTCATTTTTTAGTTATGTCACTGTTGCAGCAAATGAGCGATATGTGTACATACCCTGACCGCATCTTTTAGAGTCATTTAATACAATTCCCCCCCCCCCCTCCCGCCAGACACCTAAGTTAAGGGTTATGACTTGGTACTGTTGAATGCAAATTTTTCTTGTGTTCCAGTCTAATGAACATACGGAATTACTATTTTGAGGATGGTTTCATACCATCTCACTACAGAAAGCACAAGCCTCGTATCCACTTGAGCACACTCAGGCGAATGAGCCGCTCATTCATTTGCGCGCGCTCGTTCAAGCGTGCTCAAGGAAAAGGAAATTTTGGTCGAAGGAGCCTGGTTTCAGTGCTCAGAAAACGCTCGGCTATTGACGTGTTGTCACGTGTAGCTACGCGCAGCAGCTGCGGCCTTTATAATTATTATCAATACGATGTCAAAGCAGAGAAGAAAATTACCAAATTGGTGGATTATAGAAAGTCATCGTCAGCGAAGAAATTATCTTAATAATTTAATTCGCGAATTGATTTTAGAAGGAGACAATGAGCTATTTCAAAACTTAACGAGATCGATTTCGAACATTTGCTGTCATTAGTTGGACCTCATATTAAAATGCACGATATGCCTATGCGTGAGGCGATCTCACCAGAAGATAAAATTAATAATAATTTTAAGATTCCTAGCCTCAGGAAGTCACTACACAAGCCTGCAGTATATGTTCAAAGTATGTAAACAAAGCGGGTAGTCTTTAATGGCACTGTCGAGTCACTCCAAAATTATATAAACGCTGGTACCTATTTTTAATTTGTGTTTACAAATATAGATTTAAAGGTTATTTTTTTTATTATGGTATTGATTTCAAGTTTTCATTAAAAAATTAGGTAAAACAATTATATTGTCATAGATGAATTAGCCTGGCACAAAATCAATATGTTTTAGGCATTTAGGATCTGAATTATGTAACACCAAATTCAATCAAAATCCGTTCAGCTGTGAGAAATACTATTATAAAAGACTTACCACTTCCCGTTGTAGAAGTTCTCTTCTGTTTTGATCGTCCTCGCCTGAATGACCATAGCTGGCTTGTTATGTTTTTCTTTACATCATCAATATTAAAGTTTAATATCTCGCTGATTTCACGCCATGCAACTTATTTTTTAGTTCGATTATAATACTGGAGCTATCCCATAACACCCTCTTTGAATCATACGCATCAATTAGAGTTAAGCAAGTTTCATTGTCCCACGTGCTCGCGCTCATTGTAGAAACCGCCAAATACCGTCCACACTGAGCGCCGAACAAACACTGGCTCACCTTTGAGCATTTTAAAAAACCGACAACCGATCGGCTCGCCCCGAGCGCGCTCGCTGTCGTTCGTTGCGAGCGTGCTCAGGCGTCCACACTTGAGCCGCTCGCTTCACTGAGCGGCTCATTCGCCTGGGTGTGCTCAAGTGGATACGAGGCCTAAACCTATTGCTGAAGCACACTGGCAGTTTCACATAACAATTTTTACATTACGAACATATAGCGGCTTATCCACAAGGATTTACTGATTCCTCTCCATTCAAAGTACTTTTAACAATCATGAGTATTTATTTTAGCAGTAAACACCCGTCGCTCAAGTCATTTTCAACTGTACAAAGAGATTTTGGGTATTATTGTGTAGAAGAGAGAGATTGGACGTTTTTGTAAGTGTGTACCTGTGGTTAAATTAGACGCTTGTGAGTTTGGTTTGTGTGAATAAGCGTGTGTAATGAGGACCAGACTTACTCTTCTGAAATACTCAAATGGTATGTATAGCGGATTCGACAAGTCCGTGAAAAATACAGTCGAGTCTTAACAATGCCGGTGTGGATGTTTTCAGTACGACTTGAGACCATTACTTATTCCACCCACTCTGACCGGCTGTGGGATAACAATTTCAGTATAAAACCTTTAAAAATTCCATCTACACAGCTGTTTTTTCTTCAGGGTCTGATTGGCGAGTAGGAAACACCAGGCAACCTCCTGCCCCCGTAAATATGTCCATAGAGTTTTGCCTGCAATTAATCATAACGTACGTACACTAGAGCTGTAATGCTCTAAATGCTTCAGTTATTAACGAAAACCATGTGTACATAAGGAATCTGGGTGCTACGTTATTCATTTAACGCTTATATCCATCATAATTCTGAGTTAATGAATGTGTCTTGATACCGCTGAATACAAGTTTTGTGTGTGTTTGAATGTAACGAAAGTATGAAATCGCTATTTTGGCGTAACTGGGTGGCTGAAATTACTGTTGCTCTTTCAGATAAATAAACGCATTCTGCTGCTTTAATAAGAGCGACCAACTTGATTGGGTGAATTGGAATAAGGCTAATTGAAAATAAAAAAAAGATGAAATTTAATGCTCGTTCAGGATTTCTCACATCTTAGCACCCAACTACCCCAGAAACCTGTGACATTCAGCTTGTCTGGTAAAAACCAGTCAATCTTGGAGTTTGGTGACATGGTGCATTTTAAAGCTTGAAGTCCCCCTCTTTATCTGGTTACTTGAAGTCTGTAAGGACAAACGGCTGTAAAAAGTGGTACCCCGTCATGTCCAGGAAACAGGACCCACATCATTATGAAGCAACTATCAGTTAGCTGACAAGTTGGCTCTATGTGCTCATTGGGTTTTTTTCAGTTCTGCTTAATGTTTCCTTACGAAAATGCCTGATAATAGTCTTGTCCGAACCTTTATGGTATGGAACGTTTCGTGACACTTTGCTTGTCTGGTAGAAGTTAGGTCCAATGTGCGGATACTTCCCACCGACAGATCTGAGCCAAAGAGCTGAGAGGAGTCGCTCGATCCGTGACTGCGTGTCACAGTTCTTACGAAAGCGTCACAGAATCGATATGTACATTGGGTTTGGATTATCTGTCGGACAGAAACGTAGGTTTCGATTGAATTTGGTAGACATAATTATGAACAGCACCTTTCATTTAAAAGTGCGGCGAGTTACTTCTTCCACCAATCTATTTGGGTCGCAGTGACAGGAGAGAGAAGATTAGAGAAATTACGGTTCATAGGGATGAATTTCGGCAGCTTGATTGAAACAGACAGTGTTAATATTTTGCCGAAACTATCATTGCTTAAAACAATCTGGCTTTGGTACAATAAGTGCAACGAAAGGATTATTACTTTTTTTGGATCTGAAATAGATCTGTTGGTTTAACTCTTAAGTTAAACACGAAGGTATAGAGACAGTGTAATGAAATGATTAATAAATACTACGAAAATGTCATAGGTCTATTGTTGATTCAACTTGTAAATCAATCACCAAGGAATGAGAACAGTTTGACGAGAGCTTTAGTGATTTTTCGGTACTGTCATGAATCTGCTGCAGGTACAACTGGTAAGACAGCCACGTAGGACACAGTAAGACAGTGTAATGAAATGGCAGGCCCTTTATTGGGACTTTCATATGGTTCAACTTTTAAGTCAGTCACGAAGGATAGAGTAGAAATTTATAATACAGGAACTTCCCTAGATCAGTAAAATTCATAAGTCAATCACGAAAGGAATGACAGACACCCTTATAACGCTTGCTCACTAGGCCACAAACTAACTGACATGTAAGGTCGTTGGAAGGTCTTGTCGCAACAAAATTACGCCTTCTATCCGATTACGAATGTACTGTTATAGTAATTGTGCTGAATACACCTGGAGAGCTATAGTGTTCCAAATCGAAACGATGTTTGGTCTAAAACAGCAATATGGATTGGAACCTTAGTGGGAGTGCATTAGTCCATACAATTTGTTTACGATCAACAGTCTGAGGAATAGATATTATTTCTCACGACTGCAAGTGCGTCCATCCACCGCATATCCAAGTTCTCCATGATTTCGTCACGGTTGCTGTCAAAGGACAATCAATCTGCATAAGGGTTAGTGACTCCATTATGACAAAGAGAAAGAACGAATATCTTATTAATGATAATGTATAACAGCTGATTACATTGTACTAGTCATATGTTTCGTATTTCGTATTCCAGGTTATTATCAATAATTTGACGTTCCTGCTTTCATTCTATGTTCCCTATGAAATTACCTTAGTGAGTAACCCCCAAATATTTTTTGTTGGTTGCGTGAGACAGTGCCTGATCTACCAAAAGAAGACGGTTTAAAATTTCCTGGCAGCCGATACCAATATGGGTTGGCCACTCTATGTCGCTTCTACTCTAATGCTCATGAGCAGACATGATGTGACTCTAACAATGATTAACGTCTTTTTTTTTCTCGTCGACTTCGAAGTCATTAGACACGGGAAGAAACTCATCCATGGAACCACATCAGTAAACGCCTAGAGAGATTGTGAGGCCGTGTACAGTATCACGTTCGAAAACTGTCAGAGCACCACGAGATTTACGACGAAAACGAAACGAACATTTGTTGTGCGTGCTCTTTGTACTTGTGGGCAGTCAGTTGTATGGGATTAGCAGCGTGAGCATGGTCAGCGTAGTCTGGATTAGGAAATATGGCAAACATCGATCTGGCTATCACTAATTAGGGTCCAAGAGATTGTATCACGACTTTCGCTACACTCCGCTGCAGGGTTGGTTGAAACAACTCCTTGCGCGAGCGTAAGAAGTGCCTTTTTATTTATGCTATTCAGAAGCCTAGGGTACTATCCAGAACGCTTGTTTACCCTCTACTGATAAAAAAAATAATAATATAAACCAAATTTCGTGAAATTTCGTTTTCCAAGTGTAGCGCCAACAGTTCATTGAGCGAATAAAATAAAAGTAACGATCTGGTGGCTCAGTGGTCTGGGTCCTCAGTTTGAATCCCTGTCTCTGCGGGGATTTTCATATGCCCTTAACCCAACCTTCACCTCTGGTAATGCTAGTTTGGGTATGTGAAGAATGCCATAACGCTTCCGTGGTTCGGATTCCATTACATGGGATAGAGTAGGATAGGTGGAAAGGAACTGGTCACTCAACCTCAGATTCTAGGCTAAGTATACCTCTTTCTGAAGGGTGCAGTCAACCTTCAGGTTGAATACCAAGCTTAGCTTTTTAAATAAAGTGGGTTATGTTTATATTTGTCAATAATGGTTGTTTTTATTTATGGTTTATTGCCAGATAAAAAGATACAAATGATTATTGTCCTCTGCTTTTTTCAGTCTATTTAAAGAAGACGAAAACTATTTGTTCTTGTATATGTAAAATTCCTTTGCTTCTGTACACCTGTTTTTTAAGTGAAACAGCGTGTGATGTGGATTTAACTTCAGAAGTTTTGTTATTCAGTTACTGATGGGGGAACACGTTAATGTGGAAGCATTGCAGTATGGAAATTAAGTAAAGCATTTATTGAATGGTCAATAAATTACAAGGCCCACTAAAGCTATTGCGACCTCTTCAGCGACCGCCGCCTCCACCGCCGCCGCCTCCCCAACCACCCCCGCCACTGCCACCCCAACCACCGCCCCCGCCGCCACCGCCGTAGCCTGGATACCCTCCATAACCAGGGTAGCCTCCTGCCCCCGGGTACCCTGCTGGACCGTAGAAACTGCCGGCGTAGCTTCCTGCATAGCCGCCAGGACTGTTTCCATGGTAACCTCCATAGTATCCACCGCCATGCTCGTTTTCGTAATGGTGGTGGTAGAACTGCCGGCCTGAATTGTTCTTCTTGGCTGTGGCTGCAACTTCCAATGTCAGCCAACAGCAGCACACCTGTCACACAGTACGTTGATATTAAGGTCGTCACAATACTTAGAATATTATACGAAGTAGTAACTATTAAGGTCAGAGTGTGTTAGTTATTTCAAACAAAAATCTGGAACAAGATACCACACTCAAATATTCAGAATGTGAAGTCAACAACGAGAATGATAAAGATGTAAACAAAAACCTTTAATATTTCGAGTAAACTGGGAAACTATAAATAATAATGCAATGTTGTTGAAGGCCATTTTTCCGCAGTTGCTCAGTAAATTAATTCATAAAATAACGCCAATGCAACTGTATTATTGAATAGGTTTATTGCCGTACGCGTTTCGCCTCTCCTCGAGGCATCATCAGCGACGAATTATTTACATTAGTGGATTTCAGGATAGTAACCACACATCTTTGCTTTCTCTCCAAAGCATGTTTCACATGTGTACACAACAGCAAAGACAAATGGCTGTAATGGAAACATGCTTTGGAGAGAAAGCAAAGATGTGTGGTTACTATCCTGAAATCCACTAATGTAAATAATTCGTCGCTGATGATGCCTCGAGGAGAGGCGAAACGCGTACGGCAATAAACCTACACAATACAGTTGCATTGGCGTTATTTTATGAATTAATTTAATATAAATAATAAGCTAAAGAAGAAATAAAAATAGGAACAGGATTGAAGATATGCAACACAATGGCCTTTGCTACTTTGATTGAATATATAGTAAAATTGGCACTGGATGGAATGACCGATTGTGATTTTTGTGAGTGTGATTATTGGTGATGACTTTTGAAAATAATTGACTATGTGTGTGCATTTTTGAGTGAATGTGTGATTGTTAAATATAGGTATTGTTTACAAAAGTGACAAGAAATCACTTGTGTGTCGAAGTTGAATAACTGATTCGCGACTGCAGGCAGCGAATTAAGCTCGGCCACCCATCAGTTAGTGCCCAGAGGGATCGCACGGATGGGTGACGAGGAAAGGCCGCTCTGCACTTCAGCGCCATGCACGTCGAGCGCCTCATTCAACTCGTCTTTACCAGCGGACGTTGTGACAAGTGCAACGAATCAGCAAATGGATAAGGATATCGAAATGGATGAAGATGCTATGCCAGCCGCTGTGTTCAACATTCAGCGTATACATGGTGACGTGTATGCGGTGAGCAAAGATTTAAACCCAAGAAAGCGTTCCACTACTCCACCAGAGAGGACCAACAATAAACAGCCACGCGCCGTCAACTACGGGAAGGATGAGACGCGTAAATCTGCTGGAGTCAGCCTGGCAGTGACGAAACTTGGTTCAGCCAAGAAGCCAAAGAATGCCAAGGTACAAAAGAAGAAGACCATCGAAGCCGCTGACAATACTGCAGCCTCGGTCTCCGGGCGGAATGGAGTCAAAGGACGTCGTTCTCGCAACCAGAATTGGCAGCCAGACCAGGAAGGTTTCATAATGCCGAAGAAGACAGCAAAGCCCCCACCTTCATTGGACCCAGCGGCGATGGAAGTAGAAAATCGTTTCACTGCCTTGACTGTTGACGACACGCCGCGAAAGGAGACGAGATGCGACTCCATTCCACCTATAGTAGTGGAATTCGCAGAAAACTACAAGACCCTTCATGATCGGGTGGCAGATGTTATCAAGAGTCCATTCGCTGCGAAAACCGCAGGTGGCGACAAAATCAAATTCAGCATGACTACTACCGAAGACTTTGTGGCCGTCACTTCTCTCCTTCAACAGTGCAATATCCCGTACTACACTTTTCCGACCGGAGCGGTGAAACTGTTGAAGGTGGTGTTTCGTGGCATTCCCAGGACTCTGCCAACAGAGACATTGAAAGAAGAGCTGACAGAAATGGGCTACGAAGTGAGGTCTGTTGCTCAACTTCGTCGCCCCGGCAGTAACGATGTAATGCCGCTTTTCCTAGTAGTATTACCAGACCTGCCCTTAAAACGCACAATATTTGAGGTTGACAAGCTGTGCCACCTCAGAGTATCGACAGAGAAACTGCGATCGTCGGCTGGACCGCAGCAATGTTTCAATTGTCAGTTGTTTGGCCATGTGGCACGCCATTGCAAAATGCGTCCGGTGTGCGTCAAGTGTGCAGGGCAACACGACGCAAAAGACTGCCAAACGCAGAAAGGCCGTGACCCACCAATCTGTGGAAACTGCCACGGCAACCACGTTGCCAGTTGGAAACGCTGTCCAGCCTATAAGCGAGCCCGCGATCGTCAAAGAGGAGTGGGGACTGAGGCTCCTCAGAGGCATCTACAACAGCAGTCAAACCAACAACAAATGTCGGAGATCAGTGAAATATCAAAATCAACGAAACCGAATCCACAGAAATTGAAGAAAACGAAGAAGCAGAAGGGCAAGAAACTGGCATCATCCAAAGTGCAATCAGACTTATCCTTCGCTGAAGTAACCAAAGATGTGATTGATGTTTCTCCCCCCCCCAAACAGCCACAGCACCAAGACACTTCGACGCAGCCGGTGAAGCAAAGCCCAGTTGCAAAGTCCGAACAACCGATGGCGTTGCAGACTGTACCACCAAAGCGTCAGAAAAGACAAGGTCTACCACACCAGCATCCAGATGAAGCAGCAGAGACGAACTGGACAAACCTCGGGAGACTAGTCAATATGCTTGAGAATATACTTAGCATGATGGTCAGCCTCCTAACGCGGCCGATAGAATGTCTTCGGACATCACAGCTGCAGTGACGTCGGTGCTTGTCAACACCACCATAACCCAGCAATACAACCATGAATAGGAGGCCTCACATTCATAGCCTCACTTTCTGTGTGTGGAATGCTAACGGCATTCATGGACAATTACTTGAGTTTCGACAATTTTTGCGGGAAGAAGATGTGGACATTTGCCTCGTCAGCGAGTCCCACTTGAAACCTTGCCTACGGGCGGCAGCACCAAACTACTGCTGCTACCGGAAAGACCGACTAACGGCCGGTGGGGGTGTTGCGCTGTACATTAAACGCGGTATTCCTCACTGTGAAGTACCTCTTCCTCCTCTTCAGCAGGTAGAGGCTGTCGCGGTTCAGGTGAAAACATCCTCAGGTGCTATCACCGTCGTCGCAGCCTACCGACCACCACGCAGAGTGCTTGAAGAAGCAGACATCGCCGCCCTTATCACACTTCCTGGTAAAATCCTGATTGGTGGAGATATGAATGCAAAGCACCAGGATTGGCATAGCATAACTGCCAATCCGGCTGGTAACCTCTTGAGACGCCTGGCCCACTGCCACAACCTATGTGTATGGGCACCTGAAGAACCAACGCATCATCCTGCAAATGGAAACCGGCCTGATGTTCTTGATATTGTTATAACAAAGGGAATCACAGGTTTTGTTTCGGCAACAACCCTTAACAGACTATCTTCGGACCACTCTCCTGTGCTACTTGAGGTCGACGTTGGAGAGTGGCAGCCAAACAATCACCCAATTCCTGATTACAAGCGGACCGACTGGGACCGGTTTAGGGAAGTCGTAGTGACTAAACTGGAAAGCGGTACAGTGGAAGGAAATGTTGAGGAGGCTCTGAGATTCTTCACCAACACCGTAAATGAAGCTACAAAAGTCGCCACACCACTTGTTCATACACGCATAGAACGTTCCTGCCAGCTTCCACCGCACCTCATTGCGCAGATCAGAAACAAAAATCGGATCGCCAAGGAGTGGAAACTAACGAGGAACCGTGCCACTCGCCGCCTCCTCAATCAACTGCAGCGAGAGCTGAAGGCAGCGTTGGTAGAACACAGAAATCGTGAGTGGTCCGCACGTGTTGCAATGCTGCGACCAAACGATGGCAGCATGTGGAACGAAACTAGGCGACTCACCCGCCGGAGGAAGCCGATACCACCACTCCACGGCGAACGTGGTCTTGTATTTCTACCGGAAGACAAGGCTAACGCGCTCGCTGACAGTTTTGAGAAAAATTTCCAGCCCGTCGATGACGACGTTGACGACCGCCACATTGTAGCAGTACGTCGCCGACTGCGACGGTACATGTCAGCCAATGATGACCATGACATCATTGCGATTGAGCCGCAGGAGGTAGCTAGCTACATCGCCGGGTTGTATCCGCGAAAGGCACCTGGGCATGACCAAGTGGACAATCGAGCACTCAGAAATCTACCACCAGAAGCCATCAACTACTTGACGCGGCTCTTCAATACCATCCTGCGACATCAGACTTTCCCTAGAGCATGGAAGCATGCCATCGTGGTCGGTATTCATAAGGCTGGGAAAGATCCAATCTTTCCCCAGCATTACCGGCCAATCAGCCTGCTACCCGCGCTCAGCAAAGTGTTCGAGCGAATTCTGCTGAAGCGTATTGACACCTACATCCAGGCTGCAGGCGTCATACCCGATCATCAATTTGGGTTCCGTAGAGGGCACTCCACAACGCAGCAGTTGATGCGTGTTATAGAGGCAGCCACAAGGGCCTTCAACGAGAGAAGCTATTGTGGTTTGGTGTTGCTCGATGTCGCCCGTGCATTCAACTCAGTGTGGCATACGGGTCTGCTCTGCAAGTTGTACGAATGGGGCTTGCCTGGACCCTACGTAAAATTGATCCGCAGCTATCTGTCAAGGCGCACATTCTGCGTCAGGGTTGGTGATGCCATGTCAACACGACGGCGCATTCGTGCAGGTGTACCACAGGGTTCAGTGCTGGGACCAGTTCTTTATAACCTGTACACAGCCGACATTCCAGCACCTGTGAATGTGAAAACAGCCACGTACGCCGACGATACGGCATTCTTTACATCCAGCCGTAGCAGAGCCATCGCGACGAGACGATTGCAGGAAGCTCTTCAGCAGACGATAGCCTGGGCCAGAAGGTGGCGGATAAGTATAAACCCTGTCAAAACTCAAGCGATTATGCTGACGCGACGCCTAGGACGCCGTAGTGAGCAACTACCTCACCCGCAACTTCAGCTCAGAGGTAAAACCATTCCCTGGGCACCAACTGCTCGTTACCTTGGTGTAACACTTGACTGTAAGCTGACATGGCGAGCTCACATCAAGGACATCAGGCAAAGGGTAAGTGCTCGGCTCCATTCTCTTTACCCTATACTTAACCGGGAAAGTTCGTTGGTACCTCACCTAGGAGTTGCCATTTATTGCTCCTTGATTAGGCCGGTAATTGAATATGCTTGCCCCGTCTGGGGGTACGTTGCTAATTGCCACCTGAGAAAGTTGCAGGTGCTGCAAAACAGAACACTGAAGCGGGCACTACATCTGCCCAACCGTTTCCCCACCGTCGCAGTCCATGAGGCGTCGGGAACAGAGAAGCTCATTGACAGGTTCCGGCAACATGCCTATAAATTCTACAGAGCAGCACATCACTCTGCCAATCCACTGGTCAGTTGTCTCGGCGAATATGAAACTGCCGCTGACAAACATAGCAGGCCATTGGTGCTGACGGAGCGCTAAGGACCAACTAATAATACGCCACCAAGACGACCAATCACAAGTGAAGAGAAGACCACTCAAGAGAAGACTGAGGGAGGAAATGTCTCAGGACAACAACCCCCAACCGACCAGCTTTAATGCTGAGACTGGCGAAGATGGATGGCTACTTTGATTTATAAATGCAAGAGTTCATTTCCTATTCAGTGAAAAAAAGACAAAGCTGCTATAATTTTTTTTTAACGAAATTAAATAGATGCCCACAAAAACAAAGTTTAAAACACCATCATATCGCAGGCACTACAAATGTAATCATTGAATATCAAGAAGCAAAATTACGGGTAAAAATCTACCCAGCAAGTTGGCATTATTGAAAATAGCCATATGAGATAAGTTTTTATTAGACGCCCAAAGATTATGCAATACTGCCGGGATCAATTAAAAGGGGATCAAGGTTGCTAGTAAGGAAGAGAACTACTATGATTTATATTAAGGAAAGTGTTTCTGAGAAATCATGGAAATCCGTACCTGGCTTAGAAACACCAGTGCTCCAGTCTCAATGGAGAGTAATTTAACATTCAACCAGAATCCTTTGATGGAGAGAAACTACAGACTTTGCTGAACTGAGCGATCATTTGCTTTTCATCATTACTCGACGGACTATCTGCACATTTCTACCAGCAGTTCTGATCTCTAATAAACCAAGTGATGTGCGAAATAGTTAGCGAGACATAGGACTATAATATCTGTTTCCCGGAAGGCATTACGGCTTTAAACAATAAGAGAAGACGCAGAACGGCAATCCTCACGATTTAACTTAGAATACAAGCTCTGTTTACTAAAACTGTGCACATCTACATAAAATCAATTTTTAGTACAGGAACCAAAACCAAGTTCAAGCAAATCCGTTCCACTATCCTACAGCGCGGAAGCTATTGGACATATCGGAGCCATGTGCTATGTGTAAGTATTACTGCATACCACTGAGAGCTACCGACTGAAAAAAAGTTTGGAAAATTCTAGATGATTCTGATGGAAATTAGAATATGTTACAGACAGTCAACGCCATTCGGATTTTGTAAAATTACACACTCCGGACGGTTTGAGTAAATATTAAAAATTTTAAGACATTAGTTAATCAGGTGTAGTCTTTAGTTAAGGTATACGTATCTTGGAACCACAGTAAATAGCCAATGGGATGAAGTAAAGTCACGTATTGGTAAAGCCAGGGCTACTTTCAATAAAATGAATAACCTTTTTAAAAGTCGTAATTTATCGATTACCACGAAAATGAGACTCCTGCGCTGCTATGTGTTCTCTTTCCTCCTGTATGGCGTTGAAACGTCGGCATTAACAGAAACTATCAGTAAAAGGTTAGAAGCTTTTGAAATATGGCAGTATCGAAGAATGTTGAGAATACCATGGACAGACCACACCACAAATGCTGAAGTACTCCGCAAAATGAAAAAAGATATGGAAATATTGACCACTGTAATATCACGAAATCTTCAGTACCTTGGCCACACCATGAGGAATATTAGTCGTTATGAACTCCTGCATTCTATTATCCTGGGGAAAATACCAGGGAAGAGAAGTGCTGATAAATAGAGAAATTCTTGGTTAAAAAATCTGAGAACATGGACCTCCAAGACAACTACGGAGTCAATCAGAGCATCAACCAGCAGAGATAAGACATCCAAGATGGTTGCCGACATCCGGAACGGATAGGGACAAGAAGAAGAAGTTAATCAGAGGCGGGATAAGAATGGGGACAACAAACGGGAATGCGTTCGGCCATAGCCTTTTGAAAGAATTTTTCCCGCATTCGCTTGGAGTGTTTTCGGAAAACCACAGAAAAATGAAATCTTGTGGTCGGATGGAGATTCGAACTGAATATCTGGCCCGGGCGTTACCGCTCATCCTCCAGGCACGGTTCAAAAGTGATCATATACCTGTCTCTCTCGCGCATGATGTCACACTGTTACAAGCAACAACTTTTTGATTTTCTATCCAAGTTTATAATTGTATTGGTTATTTATTTATAAATCTAGATTTACGATTAGGTGGCTATATGAGAGGATACCAAAAATTAATATCACGAAAAAATATGAATTTAAGGCAATAAATAGCTAACTATAAAAATACTTTTTTATTTCGCATGCGATTTATTTTTCTCTTCCAAAGATAAATATACATTATTTATTTCCAAGAAAGTTGGCAACCCTGTTCAGCAGTAGCGCTATGGCCTCGCTCTCGGAAGGACTCGGGTTTATATACCATCCAGTTATCCAGGCTTCGATTTTCCATGGTTTTCCGAAATCACTACAGGTGGATACTGGGATGGGTCCTTCGAAAGGCCATGACCGATTTCCTTCCCGTTTCTGGTCCCCACTTCTTTCCGTCCTAGACGACAACGAGGCGCAAGACCATAGGAAATAAAGGGTTATTATATATATATAAATATAGCTGTGTGTGGCTACAAGTCTTTTTTTTTAGAAAATTTCAGAGGTTCATCTGTGGTCTGCTTCAAACAAGAAATCTACAAGGAGGGCAGAATGATGGATAATTAATGGTCCATTAATAGCAATAACTTCAGAAGACGTGATTCTTGCACGAACCTTCGAACATCACTTATCGGACATACGGTTTCAACATGATTCATGTGAGTGCTTCACTTCTTCGAACTCATTGCCAGTGACTCTTAACATCTGGTTATTAATTAATACAAAAGGCTCAAAAAAGCCACCCGAGAAAGGCTGATGAATTAAAGTAAGGAAAATCGTACAGACACCGCTGCTCGCTTCTTCACAACTGTTCTCAAACGATGTGATTACAGTCTGTGGTGAAGCAAGGCCTAATGTTCGAGCACAGCAATTCCTCAACGTTGTTCACTTTATCAATAAACCTTGAACTGTGGCTCTGAGTGCTGAACTATTAATTACTGTCGCTGATAAGGATGCTGAGCTGGATAGGAACTGAAAACATAACTCTTATAATGGCCACAAAGATAAATAACAACATATTGTTTATCCCATATAAAACAAGATTAATAAGGAAATTATAAAATTGGTCCGGATCAGTTAGCCAAATGTTTCTATACTCATTGACAATGATTCAGAGAGATCGATGAAGCATTTCAGCAACGGAAGTAGTCTTCATGATAGTGTCGAAACTGATGACGTGATGAGGAAGAAAAATGAAGCTACAAAAATTTGCGACAACAAAAACCAAATAATTGTGTATAAAATGACATGAAAACATTATGAAAACAGAACATCTTTGATCGAAAACAATATGAGAAACTCAATCAATTGGGAGAAATGAAAAAAAAATCAGATGAAGCAATATCTCCTTTAAGACAGGGAAGCCTGAAAAATGAGGTACTGTAAAACCCTCTTAGATTAAGAATGTTGTATATTATTATTTAGAGCTCATAATAAAGCACTGTATAATAGCGATGAGTGGCCGTCAATTTTAGAGAACTTTTCTTCTCAGGTCTATTTTACAAACGCTGTTACCTAGGAACTTGTAAGTTCTTTCTAACATCCATCATTTCCCGTATTTAAACAATAAATGCTTACAATACTTATATATAACACAGTTCTCGAGCAAAACAAACATTTTGCGATCACTTTTCCATACATTAACACTAGCTGTTACCCGCGACTTCGTACGTATTGCTAGAATGTAATATGGAAAGCAGTAAGCTACATAAAAAGTGACCCTAAAACACAGATTCAGAGCAATATTACTGGGAATTCATCACCATACCATTCATTCTACCATTGAATCTGTCTCAGGAAGAGAACCAATAAGCATCAAGATTAACTGTGCGAGACTAACAGATTTTGGTTTGTGGTTTAAAACTGTGTCACTTTCTGCGGACTGTATTTTACATAACATTTTTGATTTAGTTATTCTTTGCTGAGATATATAGCCTAGGTGGGTTGGAACCTGTGAGGTAGCAATATACAGGGTGTCCAGGAATGAAAGGATAATCCCTCAACCGCAGAGAGGTCTCATCATGTCCTAGACAAAATTTTATTTTAGTAAAAGTATCACCATTTTTGAGATCTTTTTTTTTTTTTAAACATGTAACTTTTCTCAGTTTATTCCACGCCATTTCTAGAAATTAAAACTTTTTGAATCCTGTTGTTTTTTAATTTACTCAAGGATGTTTGAGTAATCTAAAACAAGCCTTAAAACGCTAAAAAAAACCTTTAAAAATCTTTTTTAAATCATTATCATAATTTTCTTACTACATGTATAAAATGCACAGTGGTCTCTTTAGCAGATTGAACTATCATAAAAACAATCATTTTAAAAGAAGTAAAAAATAATTGTACCATTTAAGATTTTTTTATAAGGGTGTTTTAAATTATATTAGAAGACACAAATATCATTGAATAAATTAAAAAAAAAAAAAACAGGGTTCAAATAGTTTAAATTTGTAGAAATGGCATGGAATCAACTGAACAAAGTCACATGTTTCGCTAAAAAAAAAAAATATTTAAAAAATCAATGTCTCGAAAATGGTGAGACTTTTTCCAAAATAAAATTATCTCGTATAGTAGGAATTGATGTGACGTATATGCGGTTGCAGGATTATCCTTTCATTCCTGGACACCATGAGAAAAAAAAACTTCTTTCCTAAATGTTCTCATACTACTTTCAGCATCTGTCCCTGGGCGTTATTAATAACTAGTGTAAGCCCATAACCGTTTTTTGAGCATGGTCATGGGTCTAGAATAGGTCCAGTTTTTAAGGTCAAAGATTATAACAGACTAACGTGATCTGTCCAAATGCGAACTTGACCTGTAATTCTCTCTTAGGGTGAATAAAATCTCTTGAGCTTGAAGAACTGAAAAGTATTAATAGACGTAGTTATTAAACACGGACAGGAACGTCGCACTATCGTACAATTGTTTAAAAGGTCGTGGTTACTAGACTCGAACTTGCTTAAATACAAACTTGACTTGTATTTTAGCCTTAAAGTTCACTCTGCAAAATTCCTGTTTGCTTCCAAAGCATCACATTGTTTTTATATATATATATTGTGAGTGAGCACTCATAATGTAATCTTTCGTCATAGTGTCTGTAACGGCCAGAGAAAATAATACCGATTCCAGATTATTAAACAGTTGAGCAACTCAGAAGAAATCTATTGCCAAAATACTCGCTTCATTTACAAATTTTTTGGTCTGATGTCCACTTTAAACAACCTAATAACTCAAGTACATCTAACATGAACAAAGACGATAAACGAAAGTGGTTAATAAAATATGTAAAAAGCAAATAAATCGTCAAGCAACAACATTATCGAAAGATTTAATTAAACTGAAATTTAGCCTAGCCCGGAATGACAATTGGCCTTCGTGGTTACAGCAGAGACCATGAGCAATTTAATTTAACAGTTTTTTAATGTTGTTTTCATTAGCAACACGTTACTGAAAAGCGGTTCCACTTTTTTTCAGCCATAAACTTTATGGGTTTTATTTAACTATGTAATGCTACTAAAAGCAAACTTAATGAATTTATTATGGCAATTAATTTGGTAGCAATTGCTTAACTATTAAATTGGGTTCATAACCTCGAATTTCTTTTAATGATATCTTTGGTGGCTATTATTTTGAGTGCGAAGGCTGACACGTGACACCGTTCTCCAGCCAATATCTATCGAGATGTGGGAGTGAGCTTATGAAATTATAAAGTAGATAGTCATCACAAGAAGTGATACTATGTAATAAGTTGTCTGTAGATTTATAAACACATCATACACAAATAGATCGCTAGTGAGACGAAGATTGAGCGACCGATATAATATTACAGAGACTCACACACGCTATGCGTCTATCTGTCACTGTTCGGTTAGTATTCAAAATTTCATGACAAAATATGTTATTTATCAAGGAAAAAAGTATCCTATTTCCTTCCTAATGATACACAGTATTTCCTTGACAAATTTCATCAAGATCGTGTTAGCCGTTTAGTCGAGAAAACGTAACAATCATATATAGTTACTTTCGTATTTATAATATTACTGTAAATTGTTTTACTGAAAATTTCCTTAACTAAGAGTGCATTGCACCATGATGTGTGGCATAATTTTGATTAGAGCTGAACGATTATATTATTCACAGGAGCGACAACGCGTCGCGGCGTTGGAGAAGCTTGCACCAGATTCCGCCACCTAAACTGAATACCTGTCAACCCTTCATCTTCGCACCAAGAGACCTTCCGCTTTTACTACTGAGTAGATTATCAGGGAATGGAACATTAATTGCGCGAGGCTCGACTCGGGTTTGGCCAGATTATTATTATTATTATTTTGTGTGTGTGTGTGTGTGCATGTGAGACTTCGGCAAAATTTTGAGCATTTCATGCCATATGAATAACTTCGAATAAAACAATGTTTAGCTTTAACAGCACAAGAACTATTGATTGCTTCATCTTTCAGTTTATTAACAGAAAATTTTAAATTATTTTTGCATGAATTCAAATGCGGTGGCAAGCTTAACAAGTTTTTCATGGTCTGATACCTCTACTGCATCTTCCCTGTGATCCCGGTGCAAAGTACGAACATATTTGCCCTTGACTTCGTTGCGTGAAGGACAGAAGTTACATGTGCCGTGACGAATGGGTTCCCAGTGGATGCTGACCAGGACAGGCACAACTCACCAATAGCAGTCGAGTAGAGACCTGCATTCTGCTGGGTGAGAGTCCGTGTATAGTCGGCAGGAAGTCAGTCCCAGTGCTTTATACTAGGAACCACGCGGCGGGTCTCCTTGACCTGGCACCTACAAGCATCGCTCAGGAGGTCTGGAGGTTCCAGAAACAACAACCACCACTCGGAGCCCCCGTGTTAACATGGCTGGCCAAGCAGAACACAGAGCGATTAGCGCTTGGATTTTTGGCAGGAAATAGATGTCACAGGACCAAAACTAGAAGGAACGCAATTGAAAAGAGTTGAACGTTTCAGGTATTTAGGAAGAAAATGAAGGAAAAGCAAATGAAAATAAATGAAAGAATGTGATTATGGTTTTTCCCCCAAGATTGTTGTATTGAAAAGAGGCCTACAACATAAAGAGAATGGTATTACTAACTAGACTTATATTTTTTCAGATTCTGATGTATAGCTCAGAAATTCGAATGAAGAAGAAATGGGTTAAAAGTTGAATAAAAGCTGTGGAAAAGAAATTCTTAACAAGTAAGAGCAACAAAAATAAAAAGTAAGAAATAAGAGAGGCGGGAATTAAATGAGAGCCGTAACGGTATGCATTAAAAAATAATTAAGATTACAGTGGTTAGGACATGTGAAGAGATAAGGTGATATCAAGAAAAGTGACACAAACTTGAAAGAAGCTCATAGGTATACCGAGAGAAAAATTGTTCAAAGTAGTTAAAAACAGTGTGGAGGAAAAGAAGTGAATTAGAAAACAGTAGAACTAAAAGAAATGTTGTGAAGGATTATGTTCTAATAATCCCTGTTGGTGATTGGGAACTATTGCTATAGGGAAGGGAAAGGTTTCACTAGGCATGGCCTACACCTAAATAGAAGGGGGAAGGGAGTACTTTCTGAGTTGTTAGCTAAAGCAGTGAGGGAGCCCGTTTTCAGTGATGATGGGGTCAGGACTGTGCCTTTTTTAGGTTAGGGGCTGCTGGGGAATGGACAGAAATAGATTATCAAAGTGATACTGATTGCAGATTCGCGGTGGGGAAAGTCACAGATATTAAAGAAATAGATGAAATGGCTGAAACAATAACTGACTGCGGTAAAAGTGGGAAAGAGGAGATAAATTCTGAAAATGTAAAACCAGTAGTAAGGGTGTTAATGGTAAATTGTAGAAATATAATGAACAAAGTAATCGAATTTGCAAACTTAATAGAGATGCACGAACCAAAAGTAATAATTGGGGTAGAGAGTTGGTTAAAAGAAGAAGTACTATACAGTGAGGTTTTTCCTGATGGTTACAGAGTGTACCGCAGAGATAGAGGAGCAATTGGTGGAGGAGTCTTCATACTAGTTAGCAAAAACTACCACATTTCACTGGCGTTCATAGATCAAGACCATGAGTTACTTGGGGTAGATTTCTGGGGTAATAAAAAAGAAAAAATCAGAGTGTTGGCTGTTTACCGCAGTGGAAAAATGACAGAAGAGGATGAGGCTCTTGGGGAGAAATTAAATTCATACTCAGATTTCAGAGGTGAGAATAGAATGATCATCATCGGCGGGGAATTAAATTTACCAGGTGTAAACTGGGAAGGGAATAAGATAAATAACACAAGGGAACAAAGATTTGTAAATATCTTAATAAGGGAAGGAGGATTTACACAAGTGGTTGAGCAAAACACTAGGGGACAAAATATTTTGGTTATATTTCTAATTAAGCCCGATGAAAACCTTTTGAGGTATCAAGTAACTGAAGGAATAAGTGATCATGAAGCAGTTCTGATAGATATTAGAGGATTCAGTAAACCAGCAGCCAAAACTGAAGGGGGAAATAGGTACAATTATAAAAAGGCACAGGTTTTAAATTTGAAGAGATATTTCAGACAACAATTCAGCAAATCGAAGGAAGGCTCAGGTACAGTAGAGTCAAGGTGGGAAGAGTTCAAGGAGATAATAAGAAAGGGGGAAGAAAAATTTATTCCAAAGCAGAAAATAAAGAGAAGTAGAGAACCTGTGTACTATAATAGGGAAGTGAGGAGGTTAAAGAGGTTGGTAAGAAAAGAACATAACAGAGTTAAGAGACAGCGGGGTAGTAGGGAATATTTAAAACAACTAAACAAGGAATTAATAACAGCAAAGAAAATGGCTAAAGATGGGTTTATGAAGAGTATTATCAGTGCAGGAGGACCATTGACTGATGCATCTAGAAATTTCTATGGCTATAGAAGGAAACTGAGGGGAAGGGAGGGTGTAGAGACACTTATAGATAAGGATGGAGAAGAAGTTACTGACGATTTGAAAAAGGCAGAGATTTTAAGTAACTGGTTCTGTGAAAGCATTAGGGACAATGAATCAGAAACAGGAGGGTCTAATTCGGAGAACGAGCTTAACAACACAATTAGAAATGACGATAGTAAAAAATTTAATATCCATCCTGAGGAAATCATGAAGGAAATAAGAAAGCTGAAAAAAAATAAAGGGGCTGGTGAAGATAATATTACTACAGATATCTTAAAGATAGCCGGATGTGACATTGTACCTTATCTTGAAATATTATTTAAATTGAGTCTAGACAATTGCTGCTTACCACAGGACTGAAAAAGTGCAATAGTAGTACCGGTACATAAGGGAGGGGTGAGAAATAGAGTTGAGAATTACAGGCTAATCAGTTTGATATCAGTGGTAGGCAAATTAATAGAAAGATTGATATGCAACCACATCAGAAATATATGTGAGGAACGTAAGTGGTTTTCAAGCAGGCAACATGGTTTCAGGCAAGGATATTCATGCGAATCTCAGTTAGTGGGATATATGCAAGATATTTCAGATGAAATGGACAAGGGAGGCCAAATTGATAGTGTAGCACTAGATCTGTCTAAGGCGTTTGACAGAGTAAGCCATAAAATGGTAGTAAATAAGGTAAAAACCATTGGAGTGGATAAGAAAGTGGTTTGCTGGGTAGAAGAATTTTTAAAACGTAGAAAACAGAAAGTTAGGGTAGGAAATGTAGTATCAAAAGAAGTGGAAGTAAAAATGGGTGTGCCACAGGGTAGCGTATTGGGACTATTGCTATTCATTATTCTAATGAATAATTGTGTTGATTGTTTACTATCTGAAATTAGATTGTTTGCAGATGACATAATGCTGTATAAAAGAATCAAAACGATAGAGGATTGTAAACAGTTGCAGGGTGATCTGGACAGGATATCTAATTGGGTTTGTAAACATGGAATGAAGATAAATGCGAAGAAGTGTCAGCTTATTAGATACACAAATAAAAAACAAAAGGTTAATTATGAATACAAGGTGGGGAAAGAATTGCTTGCTGAAGACTTGAAATGTAAATATCTTGGAATTACTTTTGATAACAAACTTAACTGGGCAGGACACATAGGACAGGTGGTAGGAAAAGGTTTCAAAGTTCTGCACTTGTTGGAGAGAGTGATGAGGGGATGTACGAGAGAAGTCAAGGAATTGGGTTAGAAAACTTTGGTCAGACCATTGCTGGAATATGGTAGTGTAGTATGGGACCCTCATTTTACGTATCAAATAAAGGAGTTGGAGAGGGTGCAAGAAAGGGCTGCTAGATTTGTTTATGGAAATTATCGCAGAATGCAATCAGTGACGGAAACGTTAATTAGCGGTGTAGCCTAAACACAAGGCGCAGTCGATATACGTGGACAGCAATTATGCGACAGCATATGAGGCAACGCATAAATTCCCGTTTTCCTTGCGCTGCGTGAAAATAAATTTTGTTTGTACCGGGATTACGTACTGTGCCTCTCACTTGGAGACCATCAGACATGTTAAGAACGGATTTCGATCTTCTTCATATATGTTGAAGCGTACACAACATATATATATATCTGTGGTATAGTCGTTTCTCAAATTGCGCTCTCAGATTTGAGATATTCGCATGCAAGTAAACAAAAAATTCGAAGTGACAGGTATATAGTAAATTGTTACCCGTTGTTAACAAATGGTACCGTGATTTATGCGATAGGGTGTTGGTTTCACAATTTTCTGATCCGAGTTCAAATCCCCGCAGAATAAAATATTTTTATGTCCAGAAATTGTCAAGCTTAACATATTTATTTTGTTTAAACTTCATTTACATACTTTTACTGCATGAAATAATATTTAAAACAAATCATATTACCTACAATTCAACGTCATTTTTTTCTGAATATCTTTTTTTTCGTAATGAATTCACGGGTCTACCTACGGATCGTCTTTTCACAACACACCCTTCAAAACGTCATTACAATCATATGTCAGGAAAGTCTCCATTCTTACATTATTTTTTCACTTTTTGTTAATAAGTTTATTGTTTCGGTGCGTTTTAAATTGAAATAGTTACTATTATTTTATTTATTTCATCTTCATTTCTTTGTGCGTATATCATCAAGAGGTATTTTAAACGAAATACGTAGCATTGGGAAGATAGTTTTTTTCTTTCTTTCTTCTACACTCGATTTGTTCCAAGAACGGTTGCGTGCAAATGGTTGAAAGTAAAATAGTAGGCCTATCCGTAACGAAAAATGGAGCTCAACAACGAGATAGAAGAACAAATGACAAATACTTATAAATATTGCAAAATTCTTGCTTTAGATTCCAGTTTACTAGCAGATTCGCCTCCTGACTTAATTTCATTGGGTATGGGCGAGGCATATTAGGAAGCCATTGTTGATATATGGGACAAAATTACGTTTGGTGTATCTGTTATAAGCAATGTGATTTGCGTTAAGTTTTATTTTGCGCAATAAAAGTATGTAAATGAAGTTTAAACAAAATAAATATATCAAGCTTGACAATTTCTGAAGATAAAAATAAATAAAAATATTTAATTCTGCGGGGATTTGAACTTCGGTCAGAAAATTATGAAACCAAGAACCTACTGCATAGACCACTCTGCCATTTGCTAACATCGGCCAATAATTTAGTATATACCTGACATTTAGATTTTTTTTGTTTATTTGCGTTCGAATATCTCAATAACTAGGGCCCATTTTGAGAAACGACTTTAGCACAGACATATATGATGTGTACCCTTCAACATATATGAAGGAGATCGAATTCCGTCCTTAACCAGTCTGATGGTCTCCAAGTGAGACAGGGGCGGCAGTAACACGGAGGTCCGAACTCCATCAGCCGAGGCAGTAGCCGCAGACATTCAGTGAGCCAAGCAAGTTTATGAAAAATAATATGCGACACGGGAAGGAGGAACAAATGCTTTCAGCTGATGCGTCTATATAAAGAACTGTTAGACAACAAAATAATTGTGTACGAGTGTGGATATTGTACAGTTATTAAAGAACAGCCTCTTTCGTCTACCTCTATGGCGAATTTGTGATGTAAAATCATTTAAGAGCTCGTCTGAGAAATATAACATTCTGGTCAGTAAAAGAAACGGATCAGCCATACCATTTCTTTTATTTGGAATACCTAGGCAACCGTAGACTTAATAAGAAGAGTTAGTTAAGCTATAAACTCCAGAAATAGACGATCCAAAACAGTTTAATACGCTGACGCGTGACATGACTGATAAATGACCCAGAACATGGTCGAAAGTAGTTTAACAAGGCTACTGCAGTAATCAAAAAGTAGTCTTACATGGCGACCTACGAAATCAGTGTTTTTAAGAGAATTTTACATAAAGCCGACTACTGAAAAGGTAAATGAGTTTGGAATGTTTGGCTTGTAAATCACAATCGATACCTCACTTGAATAAGTGTTTCAATCATGACGAAATCTTATGGACCCAATCAAACTTGGGAAAAAGAGTTGCATTTTTTGCATGTAAACAATTGGAATAAGCAAACACTTAGTTCTAGGCCAAAGGTATTTTCTTTGCTTTTAGATTATGTTGTTACATTTTTCGGATATCTACTGGTGTTTATTATCGTCTGAAATTCACAAACTCCACGTGAAACCACTGCTTCATTTAAACTATTATGGACAACGAACGTGAAGGAATCATCTCGGCATTCAACTGCAGTGATTTGTAAAAAGTTTGTACAATCGGATCTCTAAGGCCTCGTATCCACTTGAGCACGCTCAGGCGAATGAGCCGCTTAGTGAAGCGAGCGGCTCAAGTGTGGACGCCTGAGCACGCTCGCAACGAACGACAGCGAGCGCGCTCGGGGCGAGCCGATCGGTTGTCGGTATTTTGGAATGCTCAAAGGCGAGCCAGTGTGTGTTCGGCGCTCAGTGTGGACGGTATTTGGCGGTTTCTACAATGAGCGCGAGCACGTGGGACAATGTAACTTGCTTAACTCTTAATTGATGCATATGAATCAAAGAGGGTGTTATGGGACAGCTCCAGTATTATAATCGAACTAAAAAATAAGGTACATGGCGTGAAATCAGCGAGATATTAAACTTTAGTATTGATGATGTAAAGAAAAAAATAACAAGCCGGCTAGGGTCATTCAGGCGAAAACGATCAAAACAGAAGAGAACTTCTATAACGGGAAGTGGTAAGTCTTTTTTGATAGTATGTCTGACAGCTGAACGGATTTTGATTGAATTTGGTGTTACGAAATTCAGATCCTAAGTGCCTAAAATCATTTTGATTTTGTGACAGGCAATGTAATTGTTTTACCAATTTTTATTAAAAACTTGAAATCAATGCCATAATTTTAAAAAATATATAAAAATAACCTTTAAATCTATATTTGTAAACACAAATTAAAAATAGGTACCAGCCTTCATATAATTTTGGAGTGACTCAATAGTGACATCACAGACTACCCGTACTAAACGGATGATGCTTTGTTTATACACTTTGAACATATCTGCAAGCTTGTGTAGGGACTTCCTGAGGCTAGGAATCTTAAAGATATTATAAATTTTATCTTCTGGTGGGATCGCTTCACGCATAGGCGTATCGTGCATTTTAATATGAGGTCCAACTAATTACAGCAAATGTTCGAAATCGATGTCGTAAAGTTTTGAAATAGCTCACTGTTTTCTTCTAAAAACAATTAGCGAATTAAATTATTAAGATAATTTCTTCGCTGACGATGATTTTCTCTAATCCATCAACTTGGTAATTTTCTTCTGTTTTGACATCGTATGGATAATAATAAAGGCCGCAGCTATGCGTGACGACACGGCAATAGCCGAGCGTTTTCTGAGCACTGAAACCAGGCTCGTTCGAGCAAGATTTCCTTTTCCTTGAGCACGCTCGAACGAGCGCGCTCAAATGAATGAGCGGCTCATTCGCCTGAGTGTGCACAAGTGGATACGAGGCTTAAGGAACCTACGTTCTCCCGAACTCCAGATGGAAGCCTCTCGCTGCCTAGATTGGCCGTGTGCTACATGTTTACTTCTATTAATGTTACACTAGAAGGCAGGGGCGGATCCAGGATTTTGTTTTGGGGGAGGGGGGGGGGGGGCTTGAGCGGACTTTGGTTTGGGGGGGGGGGGCTTGGCTTGAGTGAATTTTGGTTCAGAGGCCTTGCGTTCAGTGGATTTTGGTTTTGGGAGGGGCTTGAGTCGGGAAAAAGGTAGTATTTATAGCCTCCTGGATCCGCCCCTGCTAGAAGGCTATAACGTAGAGACTAAACGGGCGATGGGCCAATCACATAACTTTTACAAACTCTGGTGTCTGCAACTATTCGCTATTCAAAGCTTGTATTTTAATTTAGTTTAATCCAACCGCAATTCATTTCTGCTGTGTGATAAAGGGGAACACATTTAAATTCTTCTGTTACAGTTTTTATCAGTCACCTTTCTCTTTTTAGGATCAAGAGAATAAAATTCGGAAGCGAGAAAAATTCCCACTGTTCTCACGTCACAATTAAGTCGCAGGCGCCTACGGTTTCTAAGGGAGAGCTATGGTAATAGGTACAGGTATTACTCCTTAAACTGCACACATCCAATCGCGGTCTTACTGGAGCATTTTCAATCTTACTCCGCTCGCTTATGAATACAATATGTCCATCTCTTTCAATTGCCGATTTAGCCTCCGCCAACGATTTCCAGCGACGTTATTTCTTTAGGTAGGGCTCTATCTCGCAGGCAAAAGTCCAGTAACAGACTAAATTTTTTTTACGAAAAAGAGATTATTTTCACCGTTTCATTCTGTTACTTGTTAAGGGATCTTCTGGAGAAATTCTCCAAATATACAGATGTTACTTGGATCACAAAACAAGTTTTGGTGCGGTTAATTCCTTTGGCATCGGGAAAATATACATCCGAAAATTAGATACCATTGGAATTACACACACATCTGCAAAAAACATATATCATTTTCAGCTGTAGAAAACAGAACTGAAATTTCATACAATTCATTTTTTTTTCATTGCTTTCCCTACTTTCCAAAAATTAGATTTCACGAGTTTCTATTACCTCAAAGCCGAACATAAAAGAGTTACTGCCACATAATAACTTTTTACCATCTGTTTTGGAAACAGATGACGTCAGATATAGAAAGAAGAAAGCACATGTCAGCTGGAGAATATGCAGTTGTCAATTCCAAATCTCGCTTGATTCGATGGTTAATAGAAACTTGCGGTTAGTATCCTGTACCAAGTGAGACTAGTTATCTAATTGTTTTTGATGTTGTGTATCTGCTTTTTTTGTAAGCTTACATAATCCGTAGTCAGTTGGTAATATTTACTATCGCCGCTAAGGTATAAAACGTCCTTAATGGCCTGGACAAAATATGATTTTAGTCCAAGGGAACTGAAGAAGCTTGATTTCGCTGCCTCCACTTTTAGCTAGTTACAGCCAGCTTCATTTTATTTCTTAAACTAAACCCGTCATTCCGGCTGTGCTGGCGCCTTTGACGAATATTCGCTTCTGAAACTGATCAGCACTCCATCATAATAACTGTGGATTAGTCTCATTTGAAGGACCTCTTACTGCAATGCAGACACGCTGGAACTGAGTGCCGAGCCACCAGCCACATAATCGCAGTCCAGCTGTCTCGTGAATCTGATGTGGACAGTAATGAATGAGGAACAAGTTCCCGCCGGAGACAACTTTTAGCTAATGGACCCTGGAGATTTCGTTTTGTAAAATTTCTTTTCGTATGTATTTGAGGCCACCATCCTGCCAGCCGTGACACCATCTTGTTGTTGACAGATCCTGTTGATTCCTAATGCATTAGAATTTCTAATGAAGACCTAGATATCACCAACACTGGATGCCACGTTTCCTTGAACTCCATGTAAGGTATTTGGAACCGGCACTTTGTTGATCGTAAGAACACGAGGAGAAACGTTTCTATGTTCATACCTCATGCTTGGAGTAGGCCTCTAGGACTAGGCGAACAATCTCCGCCTCGGAAATAATACAATATACGAACAACTTAATACAACATATGGAACAATACAGCTGACAATGTTCACGGAAAGATGACAACAACTGACATTCCTCACTCCCCAAACAGCAGTTATGGACTGCAAGTGCATGAGCAAGTCAGCCTTTCTACCTTGTAAGGATCGAGAGTGTTCTCACCCTACAATGAATCGAATTGACTAAAAGGTGGTAAGTGAATTGCTCATGTTTGAGAACTGAAGGCAGTACAAATATCAATCCCTCTGCGTAGGCAGTTGTGAATCTAACATAGTATCTTCCGACATGACTGCACTCTTAAGAACATTTTAGCTTTGGGGAGGGGTGGGTGGGGGGGGCTTAGCGCGTCGTTGTCGTCGAGGTAATTAGAGACGGAAGAGGATTTACAACAAGGAACGGGAGAAATTCGTCTCTACCTTTTGGAGAAACCATCCCGGCATGCATTCGCATGGAGTGATTTCTGGATGGCTGGACGGGAATTTGAAGAACCCCAGGCCTCCTTAACGCCAGACTCGATCGTTACCTCTCGGCTATTACCAGGCTCGGCAGTAATTTAGCATGTTGTAAGAGTTATTGAATCAAGATAGTAACTGTGTAGTAAATTAAACACATTCTTTATACGATTTACAAGCAACTGATTTTTTGTTAGAAATTTTAGAACACTTCGATATCAAAATCTTTCATACCATTACGTAATTTTTTTGCCTGTAAAGAGCATGCTTAACACATACCCTTATAACTGTCGGTTAACTACATGGAAGAAAATTGTAATGACGATACGAAAATTACAAAATAAAACTAGGTCACTAACCCGCTACGACTACAGAAATAGCTAATCAGTGCATATATCTTTTTTAACGATGTACACTTCAGGTCGAAAATTTGAAAATAAAATCGTGTTGTGGGTTACACGGAGGGTGATAAGGTGTGTTTTCTTTTTTATTTAAAACTGAATATTGTCTAGAAATTTTCAAAACTTTTGATGAAGTTATTCAATAAAAATGTGATGAGATGGTAAAAAAAAGACTTTTCAAACAACTGCAATTACTTACCCCTCCGCTGGCTAATATCCTTTTAGTATAACTGTAACTAAACGTAATATTTCCGTGTTGACTTAGTGGCTGAGTTAGCAATGCTCAATCTTCCACTGTGGTAGCCGTATAAACTAATCCCCTAATCCTACCAAGTATTGGGGACCTGCAGTTCATTGCGTAATCTGTGCCACAAACATGTACGAGGATAATTCCAAATGATACAATTTTCATTTCAAATAATACAATGGCGATTTTGTGGAACATTGATACTGCGAGAAATAATTAACCTTCGAATGGAGACCAGTTCGAGAATAGTTTTATTTTAATTAATCAGCTTTTCGGTCTCGCATCAAAATCAGACTTACATTGCTTTACTCGCGGAATCACTGCTAGAAACCCCATTAAAATCTAATCAACACTTTTTGAATGATCGCATACAACGAAAAGTGGATACTAGTATTAACAAAGCCGGATTAAGACAGCGTGGGGCCTGTGGAAAATACGAACTAGGGGCGCTTGCTTTGCTTTAGTTATTAAAGTTTAGGATATAAAATAAGACAGCACATTTACAAAGCTACCTTTTCTGATTTAATGTGGGAAAATTCAAAGATAACAATAACCAAATCATTTTTTACGTTCATTAAAGCCAGATCATTTAGACGTTTTAGTCTTATTCCTTAGTTCATTTTTAATTCGCTTTAATGTAACTCCGCTACAGTTAGCATCAAATAACCTCAAGTAAATGCTTAAATCATTCAATATTACATATTTTTACGCATAGGCACAAGCGTCCCCCCCCCCCTGCCTCCCTCCCCAAAACGCGGGTCCGGTAGCATTTTCTAGCTCTTGCTACGTGGCTTATCCGCTAGTGCTAATTATTGGACACTTTCATCTTAAATTTCTCAGCTTTCGACATCATACCAAACTGAAACAACATATTTTAATACCAGGACCACGAGCTATACATCACTGCAAATCCCATATCAAAATACTAACAGTAGTGCTTACGACAATACCGTACATCCAGGCAGACCAAAAAAAGAACTGTTGATTCCTTCTCTGGAGCTTATTAACAGTGTCCTAAACTCATTCATTTATTTTTTTATTGCTCGAAAGTAACTATACATACACTGATTCCTGCATGTAAACTTCCCCAAGATTACACGTTAAACTGTAGGTCCAGCTGCAAGAGACAATTTAATTTAATTAATTGTAATTGCCATGGATCGGACGCCTCCGGTGGCAATTTCCCTACACACCCTGCACCCACCTACATTTGCTTTCTACAAACGTCAACTTTACATTTTTTCAACTTTTTGGTAAATTATTCATCATTTTTCTTGGTAACTTATTCCAACCCCTCTGACACCCTTTCCTAAAAATCTTCCTACACTCTCGTGCCTGAAATCGAGTGCCAGCTTGTGTTAATGATATGAGTCGCAAAATTAAAAAAAAACACACACACACACACACTGAGGATCTTATATAATAAAGACAGAGTGTATACAATGCAAACGTAATAATGAAGAAAACATACGAAACGTATACTTAGAAAAATTAAGAGAGTCGGCAAATTTAAATATCTGGTTGAATGGATCAAACCCCATGTGCTTCAAAGGAAACGAATAAAGCAAGAGGTACAAAAATGGAACTAAGATATAGGCTAACACAAAATGGAATGTGTGGAAAATCAAAACTGTCGTGGGACAGGTGCGAGAAAATCGTGTCTCTTTTCTTTTTCCACGCTTGCAGCGTTGTTATTTGTAGGTACCTTTCTTTCTAAGATTTATCTGCCATAACCACGCCCTCGTTACTCAAGTCGTGTGATAATGTCTGTGGTAATACGTTTGTTTCGTGAGCTGTCACCATATAAAATAACAGTGAAGAAGGGACAACAAACGTAATTCACAAATACAAATACGTACATATACAAAAACCCATCTGTATTATACTGCACACAGTTATAAGGTATGTAAAACATATTTTGAAGTTATTTTGTGCATGGTTTCGGGAAACGCTGTGGACCAATGCAATATCTTTTAATATGTTACCGACGTTTATTCGTTAATTTGTATAAGTATGAGGTAGTTTGTCTTAAAAATCGATAAATCTCCCAGGAATACCTAGTATATCGGAACAGCCATTGATATAAATAAGCGTGATAATCCGGCTGTGCATGCGCCATTGCGTGTCGACAGCCGGCTGACACTTTGCGTATCGCAGCGGTCTGTCAGCGCAGCAAGATCACATCTCAATCAAGGCACCATCAGAAAAGTCTTCATTTAAAAGAAGGCTTTACTCTACTCGTCCTATTCTTTAACGTCACATTACGGTATAGCAAATGCTTTGTTTTTTACAGAGTTTTTTCTATGATAAATGCTTGATAATGATGTAATTCAGTATTCCAAGTTTGTCCAGCTTCCCAGCCAAAACGTTTTTTTAAGCTCATGCTCTACAAAATAGGTTATGACCAATTATTAGTAAAACATTTGCATCAAACATAATTTAAAGAACTGGGACAGACTTGTTTGGCTTGTGATAGGTCAGAGAGGCACGTGTGTGTTTGGGAGTGGTGTATGTCAGGGACGTCTCAGGACAGAAAACAAGGTTACTCTGGAGACACTCGTGGCCCCGGCGGCTGATACGGCCTGAGTCAAAACAGAGAACTGTCTGGAACCCTCACAGTATTTTTGACCATTGCTATGAATCATCATGCAGTGTGTAAAGACACATACTGACACTCCCAGAAACTGCCATACTAACCCGCAGCGGAAACGAAAGCAATACACAGAGAACACGTGAAACAAAAACTATTTAAAATAATGTAAGAACAATTAATGTGCACACACCCAGAACACTATATGACAGTCACTAAGTGTCCGAACACTGCCTGCAATTTTCACTAGCTGAGGAATGATAAGTGAGAACATAAACTAAAGTGTGAATTGAGACTTTCCCCGCGTACTGATTCAATGTAAGCTTTAGAGGTGTTTAGCCGGGTAGCGTCATAAAACACAACGGACTTCTTCTAAGCCAGTCTAGGCGGTGACTTCTAGCTTACAACATCTGAAGCTTTCCGCACCTGACGAAGACAGCAGAGCCAGCTGTCGAAACGTCGTGTTTTTATGACGCTATCCGGCTGAACACCCATGAAGCTCACATTGAACATAAACTAAATTTCAAAAAGTGCAAACCGCTTGGTTTACAGTTTCCAGAATGTAAAGGCAAACATCTCGCCAGTTTCCTTACGAAAGTTTCGCATGCTGGGATTGTCTAGAAGACAGATAATGTAGTTTCTGTTAGAAGTTAAGGTAAATATACGAGGCATCCACTTTCATTCGCTACTGCAGGAAAATACTTCTTCCACAAATATGCGTGGTTAACAAAAACAGTAATGATAAAATCAATAAATAAGTTCAGCCAAAGCAACAGAATATTTGATTGTTTATTTACTTTCCAAACGCGTTTTACTTCTTAAATGAATCATTCTCATCGGGTTTTTTTTTTTTTTTTTTTTTTTTTTTTTTTTTTTTTTTTTTTTTTTTTTTTTTTTTTTACAGGTAAACTAACACTAACACTGCAATGTATTTTGTACGATATTAGGAATGATAAAATTGAGGAATGAATCGCCTTCCCTTCTGTCGTTTATAAGCCGTTGGTAATATCTTGTGAACTGGTCTCATACATTTGAAATAATACATTTCTACAAATTGGTGTCACTAGCTACAGCTTTTAAGGCAGCATTAAAAGATTTAGTTTCTCATATCAGTTGTTTTAAGTACTAACTCTGAATACAATTCAAATAGATTTTTTTATGAATTTCACGTCTAGAAAATGAAAATACTTTACAGAAAAGTTATGTCATTCAAGCATCTAAAGATTACACTAATTTCTTGATAGAAAATTTGGATTTGCTATAGAAACTAAAATAACTGCTTTGTTTTGGTGGGATTAATTAGATATGATGGGAATTTCACATATATCTTCAAACAATACATGTCTTTTTCAGTAGTGGAAAAGTCCATTGAAATTTTATACACTTTATTTTTTCATTGCTTCCCCTACTCGCCTAAAACGAGTTTCTATTACCTTAAAGGCGAAAATGAAATAGCTACTGCCACGTAATAGTTTAGTTTCCGTAAATGAATCTTTCCATCTGTTTTGGGAACAGATGACGTCAACTACAGAAAAAGAAATCGGATGTCAGTTAGCTGGAGAATATGCAGTTGTCAATTCTGACTCACAGTGGAAGCGATGATTAACAGTTGATTCAACTCCTATTTATGGTTATTGTCCTGTACCATGTATGATAGGCAGTTTGGAACTAATTTTGCCGTTGTGTATCTGCTGGTTTTGTAAGTTTATAGGATCCGTAGCTATCGCCGCTTAGGATAAAGCGTTCTTAATGGCCTAGTCGTCGACGACCATCTATAAACAAAATGTGATTTTAGTCCAAGGACACTGATTGCCTCCACATTTAGCTAGTTACAACTGCCTTCATTTTTATTTGTTTAACTAAATCCGTCATTACGATTGTGCTGGCGCCTTTGATGAATATTTGCTTCTGAAAGCACACACCATTCCATAGTAATACTGTTGATTAGTCTCCTTAGTTTGCTGGATCTCGTTTATAAGCCGATGATAACATCTTGTGACCTAGTTTATAATTATCTCATACTTTTGAAAGAACACATTTCTACAAATTGGCGTCATTATCTACTGCTTTTAAGGCAGAATTAAAAGATTTAGTTTCTCATCTTGGTTATTTTAAGTACTAACTCTGAATACAATTCAAATATTTTTTATGAATTTCTTGCATGTATATACGTAGAAAATGAAATTACTATGTTGTCAAACAGGTAAATATTATACAGAAAAGCTAGGGATTAGCTATATATACTAAAAGAGCTGATTTATTGATCGCTGATTTATAAGAGTCGTTTCATACTTTCCACTTTTGACACTAATTAGCAAGAATTAAGAGAAAAGTTACAATCACCTCTGAGCTGAACACACTTCCAATAATTTTACGCCGTCCCTTCAAAGGTTGACATCAAATATGACATCATCATCTGACTTGACATTATTGTCAGAAAAACTTTTGAATATTTCTAAATATATGGAAATCTGTAGGGGGAAGCTGCGATGAACGATAGCAACGCTCGTGAAATGCAACCATGGCGATGAGGAAGTTGTGACCGGTAGGATGGTGAATGTCATTAGGTCTACCCCAGTATCCTGGCTGCCTGTACTTTCCAACATTCCTCCATCACATTTGACGAGAAAATCGATATTGTTTTTTTTTTTTTTTTTTTTTTTTTTTTTTTTTAAATGGCATTCGGCTACTGGGCCATACAGCCAACTCAATGTGATTTGTTGCTATCAAGTATTAACACAAGGACACTACAACACGGACAAGACATTCACAACACAACACTATACACCCATGCCCTCGGCCGGACTCGAACCGGCGACCTTCGGTACGCGGAATCGATATTGTTTAGAGAATTAGAAGGAGTGGAGGAAAACAACATGATTCCTTTGCATAGTGACCTTCACCTGCCTCGAACACAATTAAAATCAAGGAGACCTGCCTACATGGAAGCAGCCAAGCATAGAATTAACAGCTTTAACTTGTATGAAGAGTGGAGAAAGGAGTGGGAAGCCAACAGCCCACACAATTGTGGACGTGTAAAATTTCCGACAACCTATGTTACAGGGTTTGACTTAACTAGACGTCTTTGGTGTCAACTGAATAGATTTCGCATAGATCAGAGAGTGTGCAATGCTATCACACATAAGTGGGATCTCCGTGAAGATGCGTTGTGTGATTGTGGTGGTATCCAAACTGCTGACCACATTGTGATGGACTGTCCAGCAAGAAGACTATCTGGAGGCCTGCTCACACTGCATCAAGCTGGACCAGCTGCCAGAAGATGGCTTGAATCCCTAGATATAGTTATCTGATTAATATGGTTTTTTGTTTGGCACACGATACATACGATAATAATAATAACTCATAAAACATCATTTTTTGACGATTTGCCTTTTTTCTTTTCCTCCATAGCTGCCCCCATTTGCTTTACAAGCTTAGCATACTATGCCCTCATGATGCTTTCACCATTTTTCAGTAAATTTAGAAGCAGTACAGCATCAAAACCCTAAAAATAGAACCGGCCTGATTCCACCATCCCCATATTTGATGGCTCTGGATTTATTTTGTTGGAATTTTTTAAGAATAAGATCTATGTGAATCAGCCTCTCACATCAGCAGCTCGAGGACAACACTCACGAAGAAGATTAAGCACTGTTACCAGGAATGTTCATTAAGTTAGCAGAACATGAATGATAAAAGAAAATAGCGGAATATTGCGTGGAGGCTGGCACCATATGTTTAGCTTATAAAATTTTTAAAACTTAAAACTTAAGCAAAAGAAATAACGTCGTAGAAAGATTCAGAGAAGGAAAGAAAGTAAGAAAGATTTTTTATTGGTATTAATCAAAATGGTTAATGTGTCCCCTCAAATCACGAGACCCTCGTACAGGCTGTATTCATAACGGATTTTAGGAGATTTCCCCCATTCACTTAGGTGAATACTAGCATAGTCCACAGTCTCCGCCTATTAAACAACAAACTTCAAATAAATAACTAGATTTATCGTAAAGAACACAAGGTTTTTTTATGGCATTCGGCAACTTAGCCCATACATCCAGCTCAATGTGATAATCATGACTCTTACAGTGTATCAGTTTCTCCAGTACGTAGTAGCTTCTACCTGTGAACACTACAAGACCCACGCCACACACGCAACACTCAGGCATCCATGCCCTCGGCCGGACTCGAACCGGCGATCTTCGCCACTATAACCCCTACGCTACCGAGGCTGACAAAAGAGAGAACACTAGTTACTCGATACGCAGACAGGTGGCAATACTTGGCTCATCCATTAGGAAACGCCGACTGAGACCGAAGAAACGGGGAATAAAAATTACATCGCAAAAATACAAGACAACAACAACTCCTGCTTTTCAAATATCACACTGTAACTATGGAACATACCAGTAATACGCATGTTCAGAATAGGCCGTCCTATCCATTTAACGTCGACTGCCATACTATTTTAAAACAGTGATTTGCATGTGGATTGGCTCGGGGAATGTACAGGACATAAGTTGGTGATGGGGCTTGGAGGGATATTGGTCAAAGAATTAGGAACAGTGCATGGAAGGGAAAAGACGAACATGACCACAAGCTGGCGCTCGATTTCATGGAGGGGGAAAATTTTCTTTTGTTGGTAAGGGTGTCAGGGATTGGAACAAATTACCAAGTAAAGTTATGAATAATTTACCAAAAATATTTGGAAATCGTAAAAGTGAATGGGAGAGGAATTTAAGGGAGTAGGTACAGTTATCAGTATTCAAAAAAGAAAAAATGATTTTTTTTCTTTCGATTCACAAAAATAGTTTTTACTTTTGACTTCATGCTGGCGAAAAAAATTATTTAAATATCTTTGATTGTGTGGGAATTTTGCGTGACTAAGCAAAGTCCTGCACGATTGACAGCAACTTAAATCTTACTGCACTGGAAGGCAATCCAAATCTTTAACCTTAAATATCTTAAAACAGCAATTCATATATTGATTTTTAAAGATAACTTTTTTCCACATGCATAGATCTTTTTTTAAATTTGCAGGACATGTTCTACATACTATTACTACAGTACCTACCATTACTATTTATGCCAGCTTTTCACAAATCGAATATATGCCTACATGTTTAAACAAACAAAAAGTAAGAACTTTAATTTCTTAAATTTTTTTATTAACAGCAAATATAAATTTAAATGTGTTATATTATTGATTTAACTAATTTCCTGGATATTAAGTTACAAGATTAAAAAAGATTTCTGCAAAATTTCAAATATTATGCTTTCTCTCATTAAAGACCTTAATGATGAGATATTTTTAACTGTCAGTTTAAATTGTAAATTAACATATTGTTAAATAATATTTTTATTTTAAAAATCAATTTTTGTATATAACAGTTCTACGGAGCTGCGAAATTTGAACCCTCAAATTTAAACAGATTTGGAGAAAATGAAATTACAATTTCTACAAATATTTGCATGTGTTAGCTATATCTACCCCCTTAACACTGCAGTTATGAAAGAAAATTTAAAAAAATAATATAAAATGGGGTAATTAGATGCTGATGGAATTGCCACCGGTGCGTTAGCTCCATTGCCATTAAATTAATAATAATAGACTGTATAAAATGCTTCCTACGCTGGTCGTCTATGGAGTACCAAGTAAACCAGTCTGTCACTGTACTCTCGCTACACCCGCAATATTCTACACCGATGTCATTGCTGCAAATGTAATGCCTATTTCCATATTCGGCAGGTGGAAAAGCGACTATTTCTCAGGAATGTAAGCGACTGGTGGTCAATGCGCACTTAAGACGTAAACGTGGAATTCCGTGGCGGCGAAAACCTCTCCAAAGCCACAACACAGAGATTTCCCTCAGCACCACTTTTTACAAGCATGCACCCAATCCACGTAAACGGGCGTAACAATTAAGATAGAAAGGTATGGAGAAATCTGCATGAGCAAGACTGTTCTTTTTATTTTTCCAACCAGTCCCACTGTTGTCCTCGTTTCAACAGTTTGCAGAAAAGATTGCATAAAGCAGACGAGTTGGTTTTATTCTCAGGATGAAATTTGTGAGGATAAAAGTATCAGCAGAAACTGTGTAACACGCGATAAAAATAAAGGGGGTGGGGGCACGTGTAATACGAACTCAGAGTGGCAAAGTAAGATTCAAAATAAACAGAAAAAATTCAGGTTATAACTGAGAGAGTGTTGACAGGCAGACGTGTAGCATATTTATGTGGCTTGTAATTACATTACGATGGTGTCAGTAGGTGACTACGTAAAATCAAATTTAGATTACTTTCGAACCGTGTAAGAATGATTGCGTAACTGCACAAATACTAGTTTTTAAAATAATGACAGTAAAACAGTAACCTACATTTTAATATTTTTATACTTTTTAGAAGTATATTCATCACTTTGTAGCCCTTACTTATCCTAAAATTGTAATGGACTCTGTCTCGGTACAACATTTCTTTGAAGTGCATAATTTATACATTTCTGAGTTAAAACAATAAATAATAAAGAAGAATTAAATTGCAGGAAATATTTCGACAAATTACATTTATTGGTAATTCACCTATCGAATGCTGCTAAAAAATACAGTTACATTTTAATAAACTGAATCCAAATAATAACCGTAAATAGCTGATATTCGATATAATGCTGGCGCCAATAAGAGCTTGAAATGCCGTTGAAAAGGCAGGCTATCTTAAATATGTTTCCAGCGATTGCAAGATTAGAGAAAAGAAGATCTCCGTCAGAATACCAAAAGTATTCTGATGGAGATTAAGGTTTAATACCACGTGGTGCCTCAGTTAAATATGGATGAATCATGCTTGGTTCAGTTTGAACAATGTGTTAATGTCTCCTTATCCGCTAAAATCACGCTGTTAGTATGAATCACAACAGAGAAGAAACAAACAATATATTAATGCTCGTTCACTAAGAGCATTCGACTATCTTCACCTGCTGACCTTAAACTAGACGTGTGGAGACCTTAGGAAATTGTCGAAATTGGCGTCCTAGGCGAGACGTGAGTGATGACTATTGGCGACCGGGTCAAGGAAACCCGGAGGCTGCCACTGCAGGTATAAAGAGACGAAATAGCTGGAGAGGCACCACACCGGACAACATGCGGATCTCGACTGGACTACTGTTGGTAAGTTGGCACCAGTCTCGATTTATCGATTTCTGGCACTAAACGTTTATCTCACCATACTGATAGAAGTCATTGTTGTAAGATCAAGCTGACACACCGAGAAGATCTACTACACTTTCTATATCAAAATAGGAACGGTTAAGTTTTAAATCCCCACCAAATCTCACATTTGAAAAGGTTTAACCAGTTTAATGGCCATCCTATTTCGTTATTAGGACAGATTCTAGTTTACTTTTTAAAAAAAAAAAAAAGCCGCACTTGACTCCCGTATAAGAATTTTTTCATCCATCTGCCCATTCTTCTTTCCGACGATTGCTGCTTCTCGGTATGTTCGCACAAGAGGTGGAAAACTTGTTTATTGTTTTTTTTTTTTTAAGTCTTTCATAAATCTGAACCACATTTACAATAGTTTATACGCAAAGGGATCTTTAGTAAGCTTCTTTTTCGAGGTTCATTTTCTACATTTACTTTTTTTTTCCTTGGAACTAATTCAGATCTAAAGCTCCTACAGTATGCTACGGCTGCCGGATAATAGTTTCTCATTTATCTGAACAATTCAATAGGGTTTTTTTTTTTTTTTTTTTTTTTTTTTTTTTTTTTTTTTTTTTTTTTTTTTTTTAATGGCAGTTGGCTACTGAGGCCACACAGCCAGCTCAATGTGATTCTATCAATGTATTAGTTTCTCCAGTGTACATATTTTCAAGTGTAATCACAAGGACACTACAACATTCACAGACACAACACTTAATCACCCATGCCCTCGGCCGGACTCGAACCGGCGACCATCGGCGCGTGGAGCTAGCACTCTAGCCCCTACGCTACCGAGGCCGGCAATTCAATAGTTATGCCAATGTGCGCTGTGTTCATCTGTTTATGTAGCATGTCTTATTGAAGCAGTAATTACAGCGCATGCCTAGGTGATAACGGGCAAGTGTGGCAAGGATTAGAAGTGGTGCATATTGTCCCTCAAGCACCGCGACGCAACTACGTATATTCTCTCAATCTTTTTCAAACTTCTCTGCTGTTAATGTCCACAATAAAAGCCTTACGTAAGAAAAAAAATTTTAACTCATGGTGGCACTATTTGCAGCAGTCATTCTTCTCGCCAGCTGTACTCCGGCTTATTTTCAGAACTGAATCGAATAATTGGGCATTCATTTGCAATATCTTCTTTTTAAAACTGTTTACAGTTCACGATAATGTGGAGAAAATATATTAAACATGAAACGTTTCATTCTCTAGATTCCAGTGCTTTCTCTAATACTGAAATCTCTCTGTTGATGTGGGACAGACTTCCTCTAGGATGGGGTAGGTGCGGTCAGTAACATTCTGAAACGGTGCTCATCTGATTAGCAGACTGAGTTGGCCAGAAGAGCTGTTTCAGATACTGAACTCCAAAAACAAGTAGGATTCTTGGCGATCTGAATTCCGATGTCTGGCTGGTATGCCGTTGCTACGAACTACCTGGTTAGTACTTCGAGTATCATGAAACTAATTCAACCATTTTCTGTATAAAAGATAACACTATTTGTACCTGATACAGATTATAAACCTCAGTGAACCAAATTTTTTTTTCTGAATAGTTATTATCTCTAGAACTGATTAGATTTGGCAATTTTTGATACGTAAGTCTGTTAAACGGCTCTTTACTAAGACCGAGTGTGGTGGTGTAACGGTTAGCGTTCAAGCCTCGCATTATGGAGGACGGCGGTTCGAATCTTAATCCGGGCATCCAGATTTGGGTTTTCCATGGTTTCCCAAATGACTCCAGGCAAATGCCGGGATGCTTCCTTCAAAAGGCCATGGCCGAATTCCTTCCCATTCCTTGCCACCCATTCATTCCCGTCTCTAAAGACCTCGCTCTTAAGAGACGTTAAGCAATTTTTTTTAACTTTACTAAGTCGCTTTATAAATGGTTCTCCTTTTAAAGCTCTACAGAAATGTGTTTTTTTTTTTTCACATCAAAATTTAGCAGTAATGTGTGCATTTCTTCGAAACTAAAGAAACAGAATTTATGATTTATATAAATATGGAAGGAAGGAATGCCAATAATAGTAAGGGTTGAAGTACTTAGTGCTTTCACGTGATATAATCGTTTTTGACTAAATTTATACCTAAGTCATATCATCTAAAATAAATAAATATAGTCCTCCTTGCAACATACTCAGTCCCAAAACTGGAAAAGAAGTTACGTAATGTTTGAAATAACGGTTCTGTAAAAATATTATTTCTCTATATGTGATTATTGTAGGCCATCTCTTCCACAGTTGTTTGTTAAATTAATAATTATTCTTTAATAATTACGCCAGTACAACTGTTTTTGATAATATTTATTTGACTGACGCGTTTCGCCTCTCGTCGAGGCATCATCAGCGTACAAAGTTTTCTGTAATTGTGATATTTTACATAATGGTTTTATTTTTTACATATAAAGAAATTTTTCTTATATATAGGAAGCGTAAAGATGACTTATATTTTTACATATCTATTTTTAAATTAGCAAGCAGAACGTCTTGTTTACATAGATGTAATGAGGTAGATTCATCTATGTAAACAAGACGTTCTGCTTGCTAATTTAAAAACAGATATGTAAAAATATAAGTCATCTTTACGCTTCCTATATATAAGAAAAATTTCGTTATATGTAAAAAATAAAACCATTATGTAAAATATCACAAAAATATCGCAATTACAGAAAACGTTGTACGCTGATGATGCCTCGACGAGAGGCGAAACGCGTCAGTCAAATAAATATTATCAAAAACAGTTGTACTGGCGTAATTATTAAAGAATAATTATTATTTCTGTATTCACACGCAAGCATAATTAAAAGAACATCACGGTTACCGTAAGCTGTAACGATGGAACAACTCCATACAGGCCTGGAAGAAACTGGATGCCAGTCGGAAGTTCATTTGGTTCTTTCTTGTGCCATGCAATGTGCTTTAACGTTTGCGTCGTTAGCACCGGTAAATGTTTTTTACTACAGTACAGTCTCAAGCAGAATAAGGATGCGCGTGCTTTCAATCTAATTATAGACCACTTTGTGGTACCACCCCACAATGGTTCAAAAATATTAAGGTATCTGGATGCGATAACGATACATATTTCTCCAACACATTTTTAGCACGGATCATAAGGCATATACACATATTAAAGAATCACTTTTCCGTCTCAGACCTAGAATGCTCTGCCTGGTAGGACAGTGATGTGATCTCTGAGCTGGTAATTGACAATCACAAATGGAATTCTTGCAGACCATTAAACTGATCTTCATATTTAGCAAACGTTGCTTTGTGCACGTAATGTACGCTATCAACGCTCCATCGTTCCGATTCCTAACTACACTAACATGATAATTTCTCCACGAATCGGTGGTAATATCCAATTCCAGCTCGTTCTGTTAATGATATTGCTTTTAATAAAATAAATATGAAGTCCAGTGATCTCAAAATAACATCATTTGATTGGTTTATTCACAACTTACGAAGCATATCAGTTGTAATGTGTTTTAATGTTATTATCATTAAATACAGAAACAAACTTCATGTTTTTCAGGAAAATCGCTTTTGAGATAGAAACCTGGTAAAATAACTGGCTTACAACTTTAATTGCTGATAACATCTTCATTTTAAAGTGAAAAAATCTTACTCGTCTGCTTGATGAACTCTAAGCATCTATAAACCCACACAATGGAACAGAATAAAATTGTTGTTTAAAAAAATTAAAACAACATTTTTCGTATCAATGTTTTCCGTATCAATAATCCTTAAATATAAAGATTATATACAACAGCTATACGAAGTGCCACAGTTTAGTAAAAATTAGTTTTTTTTAAAAAATAATCTTATGATAAGATTAAAGTCATTGGCCAAAAACTACACTTTAATGTAAAAAAAAGTTTGGAATGCTCTCTACTTTCTTTTCATAATGACTCGACCTTTACGAATAGCTAGCGATAAATATAAGGCAACTGAAATCTAGCACCCCACGCTTCATTTTACACTAAAGTTAATTTTTGGTCAATGACCTAGCCAAAAAAAATTAAAAAATGCCGAAATGTGAGAAATTTATTTTAACTTTTTTTAGTTCAGATTTATACGAAAAGCGTATTTTTTCATGTTTTTAAAACTATATTACTTATAAATGTTTAGTTCACATTACTACAAAAGAGTAGTATTTTAGCTTTTTTCGACTGTAATATTATTTATTTAGATTTGGGAATATCCACAATATGGAACTTGAAGAGCTCAAATGGTGTTGAAGCTACTTTGAAGCAATTGTAATCAGTGTAAACCTTGATAATTGTTTCTAAGTGGCCCTTTTAAGAGGAAATTAAGATCATTTGAAAGTTAAAAAGTTTCTAAAACTACTGAAACCGTGTGTACATTAATAGTGTGTATCAAAACAACCGAAACAACCGTTAATTTATCAATTGTTATGGTTCATTCGAAATATATTATCTTATGTACTATAGCAATCTGTGTAAAGATAGGATTAATATTTTGAATTTTTAAAATCAATTAGTATTTCGATGAGATATACATATTCAGTAAAGTTTTCGCCCCTGCGAGAGACGACTTATGCAACGTACTACACCTAAGAATTGTAGGCTGCCTATCTTACTTCAGACGAATTCCCAAATTTTTTCTGTTCTTACTGTCAAAGTAATGAGAATAGCGTGACACAACTATGAAATTATTGTATCATCAACGGCAATAATTACGTGTGTAAAATTTCAAACAATTCTGACGCATGGAAGTTGCTGAAAATTGAATTAAACAATCCCGTTACATTCATACAGGTCAAGCTAATACAAATCGTGTAAAATTTCAACTTCCCTTATTTTAAATATTTAGTCATATCTCCAAGTTTTCTGACATTTATGCAAAAACTTTTATATCTGTAGATTCAGAAACTCGCCAAGTTTCAATTTACAATAGGTGACTTGGCCTATTGCCTGTTATGACCTCTAGAGTGAGTAAAAAAACATGGCGTTCAGTGGTAAACATAAATCGTTCTGAATCTTAAAATTCGCAAATGTGAGACTGTTGTGAAGGGGTTACTATAAAAAAAAAGTGTGTTCGTTCTTCCTTAGCCACGTGATATAGCACGAATTCGAGTGATAATCATGCATGCTGTCGTGGTATCGACCGTGAGATGTTAGGAGATGTTGAGGCGGTGCTACTACTACTAACAGACAGTAATTATCCACAAGGATACAGTGGGAAGTGTGTGGGAACATGGTTAGCAGTTCAAGCCTTGTTTAAACATTGGTTTATTACAATTATTAATGATAATGCTGAAACTTACAGAAAATGTTACAACTATAGTATCAAATACCACCAATCCTGGTCTTGCAAACGAAGATATGAATAATCTTGTTTTCACAAAATGATATAATATTATGGACCAAACCTTGGTCTTGCAACTTATACCTTGAATAACCCTTATAATTACAAACAATCCTACTTATACCAAATTATAGAAAATAACCAGACTGGCTCTTAATAATCTACTAGCCAAATACAATTTTATATTTGAGCCAGACCGCTAACGACGATGTAGAAAGCGACACACTGGTAGTAGTAATTGACAGAGAAAATGACTAATATAATGTCAAATAACACCGGCCTTGATCTTGTAGATTAACGTATGAATAATCCTGTAATCACCGACAATTCCACGTAGATCAATAACAGAAATAACAAGACCGGCTCGTTCTCATCTACCAGCATCTAACACTCTGCCAGTAGGACCAAACACAATTAATGGCTGAGGCAGACCGCTAACGACGAGGCGGAAGGCGACACTTGTGGTTGCAGTTGACGGCCACTACCTCCAATACCCTCCTAGGGCGAGAAGGCAGGTTTCAGCTCGAAAAGTACCACCCGGATCGATCGCCACGGTGTTCGCGAAGCTTCGGCACAGCACTCTCGGTGAAGAGTGTATCGGAGAAATTCCCTCTCTGCAGGTGGTCGAAGCACGGCTGCGAGGGACCCACCAATTCACCAGAAGTATAATCCACGGGCGGCCCGGTCAAACCATCAAGCTGAGTCACGGCCACTGCGAGAAATACCAGGCATAACCAATCGACTGTTGACTGCCTCCCTGACTGCTTCCTCCTTAGTCCCGCAACGCTATCACTCCGGGAAACATTAGCGGAATGCCGATCGCGTGCCTCCAACTGACTCACTCCTTCCGTGACCCCACATATATACCCGTTATCGCTAGGAGCCCCAGCACTCTCTAACGGGGAACACCAAAGAGGAAACAATCGCGAGCGGAAGAGAAGAGAAGGCAAAGATACAACAAGAGCCGAGCACGGCTCAGATGTATAGCATGAACTTCCATACAGGATTGATTACCAAAGATGCTGATGTCGAGCACCTGTAAGGTACCTGTCAGAAACTCTATTGATACAGAGATTCTGTATCTATAAATGTAACTGTTTTATCTGTAATTGTCACAGCAACTGCACAGTAAATGTCAGAAATCACAGAGGTTTAGTGTTATTGAAACAGATAATATGTTCAATTTTGAAGTTTGAAAGCTGTTTCATTTACGAGACTCAATGACAGTGGGACGAAAGCAATAAGTCTCTCCTTCTCCTTGTATCTGAACCCTAAAAAGCTTCAAACATGGTGAAGTTCCCTCTCATTCAAGCATATATGGCCGGCCTCGGTAGCGTAGCGCCTACTAGAGCACTGGCTCCGCGTGCCGAAGGTCGCCGGTTCGAATCCGGCAGCGGGCATGGATGTTTGAGTGTTGTGTATCTGTGTGAATGTCCTGTCCGTCCTGTAGTGTCTATACTTAGGAATCATAACGTACTAGAGAAAATAATTCACTGGATGAGATATAATAAACACATTGAGCTGGCTGAATGGCTTAGTTGCCGAATGCCACAAAAAAAAAAAAAAAAAAAAAAAAACATATATGCGTTGTTGTAAGGCTGAAATCTGTTTTCTCAGACGCGATCTTCGTGTTGTTTACAGGTACTATGCGCGCTGGTGGCTGTGGGAGACACTACAGCCATCAAAACGGCCACGGCTGCAAGGCACCACCACCACGGTGGCTATCCAGGCAGCGGATACCAGGGTGGCTACCAAGGAGGATACCAGAGTGGCTACCACGGAGGACACCACGGCAGCGGCTATCCGGGAGGTTTCCAAGGAGGCTACAACAACAACGGAGGGTACCCCGGAAATTACCAGGGAACCTACAACAACAATGGTGGATACCCGGGGAGCTACCTCAGCAATGGCGGGTATCCAGCCGGTGCGGGATACCCAGGCACTGCGGGGTACCCGGGTAGCGTCGGAGCCGGAGGCGGCGGCGGCGGTGGGGGTGGTGGAGGCGGCGGAGGTGGTGGGGGTGGAGGTGGACGGCGTTGACGAGTCAGTAATAAATTAAAGTCTTTTAACTTATGTATTTATTCCTATCAGTTAATAAAGTAATCAGCAGTAAGAGCTGTGTAAAGTTTTTCTATTTTCTTTCTGCTACAGACACATTTCCCTAGAACCCCGAAGTTGAATAAATACCATAAATGCTTCATTTTAAACGAATTATTTTTTCGCTGTAGAAATATGATATCTCTTTCAAACTGTACTTACTCGAACACTATAATAACTAGATAAACACAACATGGTATCGAGCAAGGATTAAAGTCACACAAAGCGGCCATTTCAGTTTGGCCATTAAAACGAAAATTTACTTTTTGAAATCGTGGAGCGATTCGAACGCATTTCAGTGTGATGTATTCCGCGCACTTACATGAGATTATTAGGGAGTATAGTGCGACCATAATAACTGGTTAGTATAGCAGCGTAGTTACTGAAGTCTGAACATTATTTAAAGCACTTCTTCGGTAGAGGTAAGGTGTAAAAGGTCCCTTTAAACACCTGTTTTTATGCAGTTTCCTTGTAAAGATTCCTAAAATGTAACTATCTTTCATGAGAAATGTTTCTTGAGAAAATAATATGTTTTATCAATCAGTTATAAACACATTTTGTTGAAATACGCATGTAGTTTCTGTAGTGGTATACCTTCCCTTTCTGAGCAGGCACTATTTTTCTGCCGCATGTGATTCGTTAAACAAATTTTTATGAGTGATTTAGACAATAACTGACTGGAGTTTCCTATTTGTCATACGTTTTAGAACATTTGATTCCGAGCACTGAATTATTTCCACGAGTTTCACGGTTTTGTATCCCAGTGTCATTTGAAACAAATTTAATTTTTTTTTTTCGCTTTAGAAATTTTATATCTCTTTCAAACTGTACTTACTCGAACACTATGATAACTAGATAAACACAACATGGTATCGAGCAAGGATTAAAGTCACACAAAGTTTCAGTGTGGCCGTTAAAACGAAAATTTGCTTTTTCAAAATCCTGAATCGATTCGAACGCATTTCAGCGTGATGTCTTCTGCGCATTTACAAGAGAGTATTAGGGGGTATTGTGACCATAATAACTGGTTAATATAACAGCATAGTTGCTGAAGTCTGAAGATTATGTAAATCATTTCTTCGGTAGAGGTAAGGTGTAAAAGATCCCTTTAAACACTTGTTTTTATACAGTGTCCTTGTAACGATTGCTGAAATGTAACTATCTTTCATTAAAAATGTTACTTGAGAAAATAATATGTTTCATCAACCAGTTATAAACACATTTTGTTGAAATACGCATGTAGTTTCTGTAGTGGTATACCTTCCCTTTCTGAGCAGGCACTATTTTTCTACCGCATGTGACTCGTTAAACAAATTTTTATGCGTGGTTTAGCCAATAACTTACTGGAGTTTAGTATTTGTCATGCGTTTTAGAACATTTGATTCCTAGCACTGAATTATTTCCTTGAGTTTCACGGTTTTGTATCCCAGTGCTGTTATAACACACAGGCAAATTGAGATTTGCGGGATAGCTTGTTCCTGAAATTACCGTTGATCAAACTGATATTTATTTTATATCCTTATATTAGCCTTCCGGTTGCTAGTTTCGTGCGTCTGTTACGTTTCCACAAACAGGTTGCAAACTTCAGTCTTCATCAATTTAAGAACAATGTTCTAGTCTGGCATTCGGAAGTGCGTGGATCCAGCCATCCAGATTTCGGTTCTACGTGGTTTCCACTTCAGGCGAATACCAGAATGGTTCCTTCAAAAGGCCATGAACGCATACATATTCGTTCCTTGAACACATCCTCTCTCATTACTGATGTAGCATTGTTAATTTAATCAAGCACGTTTTGGTGAAAACTATACTGGTGAGTGACTCCTTGCATTTTCAAATTTCTTCTTATGCTGCCATACCCGATTCAGCATCAGAGGAACAGTAGTAAGAAACCGAACTGAATTTTAATTTACCTAGTATTCATTATACCAAAAATATTAACCAAATGGAATTATCTTGTACTCAGTAGCACACTGTATCTTTACGAACACTAACAAACACATTTTTCCGAAGCAAGCTTTCCTCTCGTAAATATCACAGTTGATTTGCTACAAGTTAAAGGAAAATTTCAGAGGCAGTTATGGTCAGGCAGTGAAATATTAACGTTGTATCCAATACAGAGTGTTATTTCATGCGCGTAACTGGACTGACGATATTGCAGTCTTACTGTGTAGATTATGTATCCATGTTTGTATATACACGCAGGTAGCCGACTAAGATATCCCATATCTTCCTCTCACAAGGAATTTTCGTTACATTTAATACCATACTCACTCCTCGTGTACTTGTTTCTGTTTGAAATGGACCCCTGGCAAACATAAAACGTGTCTCAATGCTATGGCATGTATCGAAACAATCGTGCCCTATGCCGGAATAGTTCGTTTAACATATTTCATGAGCATTCTGATAATATGCATCGAGAACGCATTGGATTTTAGGATTTTTTTTACCTGTATCTTTTTCCCTAAGAGAGGATCCTTGACGCGCCTAACATCGAAGATTTGATCTCCTAAGATAATCTTTACATTGCGACAAGTTCCACTGGAAAAGAAGGGGTGTGTAAATAGGCACAAGTCCAAACTCCGGAAGTAAATCATCGAACCTGTCATGAAGACGAAGATAGAATGCATTAGGTCCAATACAATTAAATCAATCACTCTTTTGGATTCAACAGCAGCAGATCGCCAACCATCCGCCAAGACATGAGCAGAAATCCTTCATGGACAAAGAATTTCAGCAGAATTTATTGGCGTTTTTACAGAGTTCTGTTGGAGATTGTACCTATATATCTCAACAGGTGCCTTAAATACCTGTACACTGCCTGACAAAAAAAAAAAAAGAAAAAAAAAAAAAAAGTAAGTGAAGCATCCAGAAAGGGAGGAAGAAACGAAATGAAACTTCATAGATTGAAAGGGTATATAAAGTTATTTTAGTGATTATGAAGACGAGTTAAATTTACAAAGACCATCATCCACTTATCGGTATGACCTAGCACACGTTCACTGGACTGATGAATGGCTTCGCATTGAGTTCGGAGGTGAGTCGCGGTTCTGCAGTACCTCGTATGACCGTCGTCGGCACGTATGGTGGAGACATGAGGAGAGATGCCATTCCTTAAGTGTTTTGGAGAGGCACAGCGGTGTTACTCTGCCACCATGATGTGTGGAGCCATCGTGTATGACTTCAAGTCACGGCTGGTAGTGATTGAGGGAACTCTGACGGCACAACGGTACGTCACGTGCATCTTGCGACCTCAAGTGTTACATTTCATGCGACAGTATTGTGATGCCATTTTTCAACAGGACAATTCCGGTCCCCAAACGGCGCGTGTGTATATAAACTTTCTGCGTTATGCTGAGGTACTCCAGTTGCAAGCAAGATTCCCAGGTTTGTTCCCGATAAAACATATGTGAGACCAACTAAGGTGCCAACTCCGTATTAGAGGCGGTGTGTAGGATGTCAAGAACCTTTTACATCACTTGTGGGTCAGCTTGCCTCAGCAGAAGATACAACGGCTTCATCACACGCTTCCCAACCGAATCACCGCATGCAGCCAGGCCATTCAACGTCATACTGATAAGTGGGCTCATACTGCTAGGTTCATTGTAAATTTGAATCGAAGTAACATCACATGTTCTTTCAACCCTCGATGGTTCATTTACTTTCCTAGTTTCCTTCTCCCCTTCTGGGTCCTTCACTTTTTTTTTTTTTGGCAGACAGTGTATATGGATTTCATCTTTGCAACCAGCTTCTGTTGCCCTTACACATGGCAAATATAGTGTCTCGTAACCAGATCTACTGACAACTAAATAGCTCAACAACACGCACAACAGTTAGCACTAAAACAACATACAAGAAGTCACTATTACGTACATGTACTTCACTAGCTTTGATGGGAAGCCACGAGTAGCTGACGGCTAAGGTGACAACGATTCTTTTGATGGTTGCTTTTATACTATTCTCCGTCAGATATAATATAAAATAATACTCTCGCTTTGTAGAATTGCCACACCACAGACGAAACAAATGTTAACGACCTACAGTAACTCATACCAACTGAAACAACACATAATCATCAACACTGATGCTGAAGGTAGGTGCTAGACCTCACTGGCTCGACAGGTATACAATAAACTGAGTCTTCAAGTTTAAGACGGTATGTGCGAATATCTCAACACATTACACTGTAGCGCCAAACGTCATTGCACGAGAAGCAAATATCCAAATGGCGGTAGCACTGTGGAAGAGACGTATAAATGCGCCCTGGAATTCTCGTGACCCATGTGAAAGGTTTTCTGACGTAATTTTAGTCGCACAAGATTAATTAACAGACTTTTAATCCGGAATAGTAATTTTTGTTAGATGCATGGGGTATTCCATTTCGGGAATTGTTCGCGAATTCAACTCTAATCTATTCACAGTGACAAAAGTGAGTCATGAATATGTAATATCCGGCATTAAACACCACCATACACGACGCAGTGACCTACCACAGGTATGTAATGAACAAGACCAGCTATGTCGGCATCGAGGTGTCATGTTAGTGTTGTAGCCCGCTGGGGCCTGGTACGCGAGTGCCAGCTACGGGTTGGCGAACACACGGTACCCGAGCTGGAAACTCGTGAGCGCCGCAACTTTCCCACTCCGTAAATTCCTACCATACTTCAACGACCACCGTAGGGCGTGACGGTGAAACGTTGTGTGTCGAGGAAAACGGGGATCTTGGCTTCATCGCTCGGATCGTGAGGACGGTACAAACTCAAAATGAGTGACGTGCCGAGGAGGCGAATGGGTGGTGAGGCGAAACACCCGCTAGCGTACAACCTCAGGGCACCTGCGCACTCTTGTTTTAATAGACTTGGTGGCATGATACGGGGACTCCACTCTGCTTGACATGAAGCATAAGAAAATTATAAAATATATTGCTAACCCTCCAGTTGGTAATGCAACCGACTCAGAAGATAATAACAAAAAGCTGTTTTAATTGAAAATGCTTTTATTATTATGTCTAAAAGAAAGGAAATCTTAGAACAGGTATCCGCCTTCTATATTAACAAAGGAGTGGAGAGCCTTGTAGGGATCCTAAAATCGGCGAAAAAGCTCAGGAATGGGACAGTGTCAATACTGCCGTACTTTAAACTATTTAATTACTCTCAATGTCTTCATCAAGGGTTTTATAAATTTACCTATTGTTAAATTCGGCAACTGATAGTCGTTCAGTTTATTATTAATAAATAATTAGTTTGTTTTATTATTTGAATTTAGTGCAATTTCCGAACAAGATAGGCCAAAACGGTATCAGACTCTATAAGCTCATAAGCTCAAGATTTTTATTAGCTCAATCGTTAAATCCGCGTGAATAATAACTATCAACATTTACGTCATTATAATTCTTTCTTTTTTTAAGATATAAAACTCCAGAGACAGTGGGAATCCTCACATCACCTTGTGTGGGACAAGCAATACCTCTTCATAAACGCGGCAGATTTTGGTCTATTGCCAAAGCAGCCGATTGTCGGTGGGACCATACACATCCGTCCGTGACAAACCTTGCAATGTGTGGCTCCTCGGGCTTTAGACACGACACATGCCTTCTTGTCACTAAGTGTCGCTTGTTGTCACACACGTTCATAGGAAAATCACCAATCATGTAGCTCGTATTTTGTCAAACGTTATGAGATGTGATAAATCAGGCTTGCACTGACCAGCGTAATCACTGGGTATATAAAATCCTACATTTCTAACGCTTGAGATGTCCCATTCTGTAGATCTCATTATTTATCAGTAACAAGAAATAGTTGTTGTTAGATTCAGTAGTAGTTATTACCATAATGTATTTAATTTACATAAGTTCATATCATTTGATTTGAGTGCAGTTCTCGACCGACAAGGTTATCATGAGGAATGTTTAATATTATTACTTGTCATAGAAAGGATAATGGTTGTAACCTAGTGGACAGGCTAGTGAGTAATAAAGAATGTACTTTATTGAGGTCTGGTTGACGTTCAAAATAACAGACTTCCCTTGTGTTACCGAGTGTTTTGGGGCATTAATTTACTGAAGTGATGGAGAGCTTCTCGGATATAGTAGAGGTTTGTTTAAAACAATGGACACAGTGTTACATTGTGAGCTCCCCTGTGTGGATGTTCGACGAATGAAAGGTTTCTTTGAGAGCCCCAATCATAAAATGTTCCAGCCGAGCTGTCAGACATTTCGCAGACGTCGCTGGCGAAGAAACATTCATTAACAATAAACTGTTTGTTCTTAAGAAGTGCAGCCCACAGAGACTATGGTTATATGGAGGGGGATGACCTACCAAGAAAATGACGCTGGTGGTGGGGTTATCCCAGCCAATGGAATTCATTCTCGCTGGTTGCTGATATTTTTGTTTTTTTTATTATATATTCGACCAATCGGGAGAGAGAAGAGGAACGAACTCCGCCCAAGGCGAGTCTACGAGGAAGGCAGAATGGACGGAGGATGGACACTTGATGTCGGACCGGCGGAGACTGGACGAGAGGGACTCTGGTTTCGGCGCGAGCAGACAGCAGCGGGCGATCTGCGCTACTGAGGACACATTGCTGAGGTCCCCAGGGTCGAGGACGAGCTGCCGGCTGTCGCGGAGGAGAGACTCCAGACGCCACTCCACCCTTCGCTCAGCTGGTCGACTACCTGGCCTGCCGAAACACGACGCAGCTCTGCAAGCCCCGTCGCCGCGGTCGTCGACACAGCCCTCGTCGCGGGTCACCGACACGACTCTTCTCATTGCGCTGCTCAACATTACGGTAACGCAATCGTCTACAGAGACCACAACGAGCTCCAACAAAATTAAAGAACTGTAAATTCCAGTACCAAAGAGGGAACAACCATTTACCCATTCAAGTAATTGTTTCTCCGAAATAACTTTGCTTTCTATGTATAAAATCAATAAAATCAGTATGTTTCTCATTAATAATTCATGTTTCACTTGTATTAATGTGAAGGACCACCTCGGAAGAGAACCCCACCCACAATCATTTATTTTGTATTAATCAGTAAACTGTTTATAAAGTAGTTAATCCCAAGACATACAGAGCGGGACACTACATAATTGGCGCCCAACTCGTGGCTTCCGATGGTCAAAATTCACATTTTAACCCTCAAGTTGAATTCAAAATTTTTATTGGAGCTTGTTTTGTTTAGTTTAATTTTTCTCACTTCATGAGATATTTAGTTAATGCTTGAATATGCATGTCAGCTAATTTCAGATGGCGAAGCAGGTGAACTTCTGTCTTGGCGGATGAATGATTTGTGTTTCTTGTATTTGCTGTTGTTTTCCTTTTGTAGAGCTTGTAGAATATACAGTGTGTATTTTCTTTCCAGCTTCAGCTTAATGCAGTCCGGTGTTCAGATGTTGTGTCAATTATTTCGTTTGTTTATCACATTTTGTTGTGTCTTAATGTATTGTTTTCTGATGGTATATTGGTTTCATTGAAATTTGTTGTGGTATGTTCGTTGCAATGCGGCGTTGTTTCATTTGTTTGTCTTGCTTTATTGTGATTTGACGTGGGTTATATTGTCATTTCTTATGGTATGCCGGATTGATTACAATTGTTTCGTATATGAGCCGTGTTTTCTGTTGCTGTGTTAAATTTCATTGCTTGTTGGGATAAATTCTGTATTATTTTGAAGTCCATTTTTACATTAATGCGATTAAGGAATAGGATCATCAATATGAATGCCGAGGAAAATTCTGTGTTACCGGGGACAAGTGTTGGAGTCGAACCGGTTGATCAATCCGAAATACACGAAGTTGTAGATTCGTTATTACCAACCGATAACTTAAATTCACGGGAAGAAACTGTTGCTGAATTGCAACCGATAAATTTGGGATCAATAATGGATTTTTTGAGAGGCATGCAGTCCGAAATAGAATCACAAGTCCATGATTTTCGAACTGAAATAAAATCACAAGTGGATGATTTTCGAACAGAAGTGAAGTCACAAATGGAAAGAGTAGATTCGCGTTTGGAAGGAGTAGATTCGCGGTGTGACGCAATCGATCAGAAATTAAATGAAGTGACATCGCAAATGGACGATTTTCGGGGAGAATTTGCTGCAATAAGAACAGAACTGGATCCGAATTTCGTACAATTCTCGAACAAGAATTGAACGCTTCCAAGGAGGGAATGTCGGAAGAAATAAAATTATTGCAAAGTTCAAATCTTTCTCTCGAGGCAGACGTAAAGGAATTGAAAGATGGGCAAGAAAAATTAACCGAACGTTTGGAAGAAACGCGGGAACGAACCAAGCAATGTATTGATGATTTACGTTCTGAAACGCAAGCATCGGAGGTGAAGATAATTGATATAAAAGGCGGTATGGACAGAATGCGGAGTGACGTGGCACAGAACAGAGCGGAAATCGAGGCAATTCGCCGAGAACAAATTAAGCTCTCGACACAGTCGAAAGAAGGAACGGCTGAAATAACATCCGAAGTTTGTGAAGAAAGCATACCGTCAGAAGAGGGTGAAATGTCGGGAAGGAGTGCGCTTCCGCCGGGAACAATTGACTTACCATTACCCAGGTACGGAGCAAAGAGAAATGTGAACCCGAAAGCATTTCTAAAGAAATTAGATGGTTACTTTAAGATCAAAGGCGTCCCGGAAGGGTGTAAAATGTTGATTTTGGAACATGTGCTGGATGCAGAGGAACGCTCGTGGCTGGAGGTTAATTGTAATGACCGCATGAAGTATTCAGAGTTCAAGGAAAAGTTCCTTAGGACCTATTGGAGCCAGACGGAACAAACGGACCTCAAAACAAAGATATACCACGGGAAGTATCTGCAAAAGGGAACGCAGACAATGTCAGCATACGCACAGGAGCTGATTACTTTGGCTCGATACTTGGACCAGCCTATGACGGAGTCAGAATTATGCAGCGCGTTGCGTTCGCATTACCCCAGACATGTTCAACAGCTGCTAAATCAATGTATGTGACGACGTTGGAACAATTTCAAGGCACATTGAACATGGCTGACGTGGATGAAAAGAAAAGGGTACGCCAAGAGGACAAAGCAGGACCAGATGAAAATCCCAGGGCAGAAAGGCAGTTACAATGGCCGAAAAAGCAGTGGCCTGCAAACCAAAATCGAAGGCCATGGCAACGAGATAACAATCCGCGTCCTGAATACGGGGGTGGTAATCGGAATCCGCAGTGGAAAGAAGCGCCGATTAGGGCGATGGAACGGCGTGATGTGAAAGAGGAGAAATTGAAATTCCGACCTGAAGCAGAGAGACGCGACCACCCGGCTCGCGAACACACAGCTCGCGAACACACGGGATCGTCCATTGTTAATTCCGCGGAATGACGAGATTCCGAGGGCCCCGATAAGCAAAGCGGAAGTTTGTCAAGAGTAGCAAGCTTAGCTTATTGGAAAAGGGGTGGATTGGAGCTTGATGAAGATATCGGAGAAGATTCAAGTTCTGAGGAGTCGAAACTACCCGAGTGCCCTCGTTTACAAGCTTCGGTATTTGATGTGCCTTGCACTATCCTTTTGGACTCTGGCAGTATGGTGTCTGCGATATCAGAGCAGTATTTGCATCGAGTGAAAGCCACAGGAAAGGAGTTGGAGATGGTAAGAGGAAGGCGCGTGGTACTTGTTCCGGCATTCGGGGCGAGGGAGCGGAAGTGTAACATGCAAGTGGGCTTGCAAATTTGCGTGGACGGAGCATTGTTCTCAATGATCGCGTTAATCATAGCCGGCTTAAGCGTGGACATTATCGTGGGATGCGACACTCTCGCAAAGAGGCGTGTTGTTATCAGTTGGGAAACGCACACAATAAGAAATTTAGTGAGCGCAGAACTTTCGTGGGCTACCACACAAGCCGGACTGGGCATTAAAGTGATTTTGTCGGACGCCTGCGAGCGCTCGGCGCCTGCAAAAGCGGAGCGGGTAGGCAACCTGCTACAAGAAAATATCGCAGCGGTTAGTCACGAAAGAAATCTCGTGCTAGATACGCTTATTTCGAAGCTGCGTGGTGTGAAAGAATTGAATGCTGAGCAGAAAGAAAGGGTGACGAGCATGTTGCTGAGGAATCTAGATGCATTTTCGTATCGCCCGGGAAAGGTTAAAGGAATAATATACAACTTTCGTCTCAAGGACGACGCGCCGATTAAAGGCAGAACGTATCCCATTCCACATAAACACCGACAAGCTGCACGAGAAGTAATTGAAGCATGGGAAGAGACAGGCATAATTTGCAGAGCGTCATCACCACATCTGAATCCTTTAGCCGCCGTGGTTAAAGCCGACGGTAGCTTAAGACTATGTCTTGATGCTAGAGCATTAAATGCCAGGATGGAAAGTGATGCAGAGAGGCCCGAACCGATTAAAGACCTGACCAGTAGATTCCACGGAAAGAGGTGGCTCTCCACTCTGGATATAACATCTGGATTTAATCAGATAGAATTAGGAGAATCTTGTCAGCCATACACGGCCTTCTTGTTCGAAGGAAAACAATTTATGTTTCGACGTCTACCATTTGGCTTGCGTAATTCTTCAAGTGTGTTTGTGCGTACCATGAACGCAATCTTACCTGTAGAGATGAAAGAATTTTGCACAATCTATATAGATGATATTTTAATCGGCTCAGAAACCTTTCAGCAGCACTTAATTCACCTCGAGGCCCTGCTCGAACTGCTCCAGAATTATGGAATAACCTTGCGCCCGGATAAGGCCGCACTATGCACACAGGAAGTAAAATACTTGGGTTTTATAATCACACCTGACGGTATAAGACCGGCGGAGGACAAAATCAAGGAGATTATGGATTTTCGGCCGCCCACGAGGATACGCGAATTACGCCAATATCTCGGTGTCTGTTCCTATTACCGTGGTAACATACCGAACTTTTCGGATCTTATGGGCCCGCTATATAAGCTTCTGAAAGGGGGACAGAGTTGGGAATGGACAGAGAAACAACAGGAAGCTTTCTTAAAGTCTAAAGAAGCTTTCAAGCAATCTGTCTGTTTGTCCCATCCTAATTACGAACGTGATTTCTATTTATACTGTGACGCAAGCACAGAAGCTATCGGATCATGCCTTCAACAATTAGATAACGAGGGAAATTTCCGAGTGGTAGCAATGGCAAGTAGAACATTAAGGGAAGCAGAAAAACAGTATTTTTCTACTGAATTAGAGATGCTGGCTCTTTACTTCGCCGTTACCAAGTTCCGAGCTTATATTTTGGGTCACAAAACGTATTTACGCACAGACCATCAAGCGTTAACGTTTTTGCGGAACGCCCGGTACTCGACCGGAAGAATTACTAGATGGGCCCTAGAATTACAACAATATGATCTAGTGATTGAATATTGTAAAGGCAGCGACAACATAGTCGCGGACTGGTTAAGCAGACCTTCACACGGTCTTGGCGTGCGACCAACAGAAGCGTTGGTGGCGGTCATTCGTTTATACGAGGGGCAGACTGCTCGAGAGATAAGACGAGAGATTATCTGCGCGCAAAAGGCACAAGAGGACATAAGAAATGTGCGAGTCTTTTTGGAAACTGGTGAGAAGGGAGAGGATGTGCGTGTTCGAAACACCGCTATGCTGTGTACAATGGACAGTGGAGTTTGCTTTAGAAGAACGAATGCCAGTGAAAAATGGAAAATTTGGTTGCCTCGGGACATGCTCTCTAAAGTTGTGAATCTCTACCACAGGCATTTTGGTCATCAAGGAACAAGGAAGCTGTACGCCATGATGCAACAGGAATGGTATCATCGGTCTTTAAAGCGTAAGGCAGCGGAAATCACCAGAGCGTGCGACCTATGCCAGCGAGTTAAACATCCTAACATTCGTTATGTTGGAGAGTGCCATCCAGTAATTACAGATAAACCTAATCAGCTGGCCTGTGTAGATTTTTATGGCCCCCTACCGAGGTCGCAATTTGGTCGACAGTACGTCTTTATTATTGTCGATGCATTCTCGAAATTAGTGAAACTATATCCGACATCGCGCACACGTACACTCCAGTGTTTAGATATCATCTTGCGGCAGTATATACCCGAATGCGGTAAACCTCTCTGCGTGTTAAGTGATAACGCCACGATATTCACAAGCAAGCGATGGGCTGAGGGCTTGCAACGGCAAGGCATACGACCTATATTTAGCTCGATCCGTTCACCAGAGTGTAATTTATCTGAGAGATACCTACGTCAGATAGGAGTATACTTTCGACTTCTGATTAAAGACAGACACACCACGTGGCTGAAGCATCTCCCTGAGATTGAACGGTTCTTCAACACCACCATTCACTGTAGCACAAACTGCAAACCAATTGAGCTGCACTTCGGCCGGACTACGAAGACATTAGCCGAGGAACTAGTAAAACACCCAAATGATGGATGTGCGGAAAATTGGATAGAGAAGCAAGAGAAGGCAAAAGAATTCCTTCTGGAGAAGGCAAAACGACGCCAGGAACGGGAAAATAGACAGACTACACAGAAATTTGAAGTAGGAGACTTAGTTCTCTTAAAATGTCCAAAGCAATCGGATGCTACCAAGAAGCAGATTTCAAAATTCTTCCATTTGTTCTATGGGCCTTATCGGATTAAGGACTTGGTCGCACCAAACGCGCACCTGCTAGAGGATGATACTCGAGTAATAGGAGTATATAATACCAGGAACCTGAGACGGTATTATGCGGGTTCTACACACCCAGATTAATGTGCAGCGAAGAGAGAAATAGGTTGTAGGGGCAACGATATTAAGACGAATACCAAATCATGTACTTTTGTAGAATCAAACTTTCTTGGTTTTGTGCACCTGGAAAATTTGAGCTGGTGATTCATGATGTTTTGAGCTCGTACATGTGACCTTGATACATTAAATGTATATGATTAATCAGTAAGGATATTTAAGTTTAGTTCTAGGTAGTTAGTGGGAATATACTCGAAAGTGAGTGATATTAAATTTCCCTGTACTTAAGATGCAGATAATTTAAATATATTTAATTGTACTTTGGTAGAAGGAATAAAATTGCTGCATATGCAAATTAGCTGTATATTGTCTCGTTTGTAGTTTTACATATTTCCAGTAGGTTTTAATGAATGCCTTACCCGAGATATAAGAGGGAAGGAATTGCTTTTCTGGGAGATAATAGAGGAAGCCGATGTTTAATTCCGGTAATAAAATTCAGTAAGCAGAGATAGTGGGATGATCTATAAAAAGGTTTTCTGTTCAAAGAAACAACTTCCTCTAACGTTAATCATGTGTTCAAAGGACAGTAATGCACAGTAGCATAACAGTTTTGTGAATTAATATTGTTCATGAATTAGGGATTTGAATCGTGTAATTCCAGAAATAAGTTGCAGTATTGTAAAAAAGGCGAGTGGTTAACAAGGTCAATCAGTCATTTAAATTTGCAAGACATGCAGGGAAAGGAAGTAGATTAATAAATAATTTATATGACAACACCAAAGCTAGTAGCAGTGAATAATAATCGAGAGTATTATGACGAGCGAAGTAAAATGCGGTATAAAACGGAGAGTAGGATTTAGAACTGAGCAAAGCGTACATGTTTCCTGTGTCTGATTTACTTGCCCATGGTAATAAAAAATGGTGCAATGTAATTGAGTAAGCTACGGACGTTTAGGTCTAGATGCCTTCAGCATGTTCTACATGGCAAATAAGGTAAGACCATGATTAGAGAGCGTTGTGCATTTCTAGCGTTCTGTGTTGCTTAAAGGAACGAAGGTTGATACCTTTCGTTTCACTTTGTAATGACGATAAATGTCATGAATTCTCTGAGTGAGAGAGAATTAATTTGCGAATGGAAAGTCGCATCATGTTGATAGCTGAGATACAGTAAGTGTTATAGTCAGACAGGAATACGCAAATACGCAGTTCTACGTCTAGCGCTTCGCAAAGTACGTCTAATTAATGTACCGTGGACGTAAGAAAATATGATGCTTAACTAGTGGAGTAATTGCATGCTAGCTAACTAATTCCCCTTTTCGTGTGAGATCAAGTTTCACATCTAACAATATATTGCAAAGACAGAAAAGATTTCTTAAAGATATTTATCGCTAAAGTTGAGTTTTTAGAAATGGTAGTCATTTCATCTTATCTGCACTCGCGTTAATGGTTACTGAAATAGCGTTGAACTGTTTTGCAGCGTTGTTGAAAGGAATGAAGCAAAATCATCTAATTTTGTAGAATAAGTGCATGTTTAGAATAGGTAAGAACTTAACTATGTGTTTTATTTAAGTAGATTTAGATCTATAGCAATATTGTGGTATGAATGTGTGATAAACCTGAGCTAATGACAGACGATTCACCCCGCTAGATGAATAAACACTAGTATCATGTTCGGGAATGTTTAGATTCGCATTGTAGTATTTTTTTAAGAGGAATATTTTAATAAAGAATCAAGAACTTTCAAAAATTGATAAAGCAATTTTTGAAAAACCGGGAACGTGGGTAAATGAGATGTCCCATTCTGTAGATCTCATTATTTATCAGTAACAAGAAATGTTGTTGTTAGATTCAGTAGTGTTATTACCATAATGTATTTAATTTACATAAGTTCATATCATTTGATTTGAGTGCAGTTCTCGACCGACAAGGTTATCATGAGGAATGTTTAATATTATTACTTGTCATAGAAAGGATAATGGTTGTAACCTAGTGGACAGGCTAGTGAGTAATAAAGAATGTACTTTATTGAGGTCTGGTTGACGTTCAAAATAACAGACTTCCCTTGTGTTACCGAGTGTTTTGGGGCATTAATTTACTGAAGTGATGGAGAGCTTCTCGGATATAGTAGAGGTTTGTTTAAAACAATGGACACAGTGTTACATTGTGAGCTCCCCTGTGTGGATGTTCGACGAATGAAAGGTTTCTTTGAGAGCCCCAATCATAAAATGTTCCAGCCGAGCTGTCAGACATTTCGCAGACGTCGCTGGCGAAGAAACATTCTTTAACAATAAACTGTTTGTTCTTAAGAAGTGCAGCCCACAGAGACTATGGTTATATGGAGGGGGATGACCTACCAAGAAAATGACGCTGGTGGTGGGGTTATCCCAGCCAATGGAATTCATTCTCGCTGGTTGCTGATATTTTTGTTTTTTTTATTATATATTCGACCAATCGGGAGAGAGAAGAGGAACGAACTCCGCCCAAGGCGAGTCTACGAGGAAGGCAGAATGGACGGAGGATGGACACTTGATGTCGGACCGGCGGAGACTGGACGAGAGGGACTCTGGTTTCGGCGCGACGCAGACAGCAGCGGGCGATCTGCGCTACTGAGGACACATTGCTGAGGTCCCCGAGGGTGAGGACGAGCTGCCGGCTGTCGCGGAGGAGAGACTCCAGACGCCACTCCACCCTTCGCTCAGCTGGTCGACTACCTGGCCTGCCGAAACACGACGCAGCTCTGCAAGCCCCGTCGCCGCGGTCGTCGACACAGCCCTCGTCGCGGGTCACCGACACGACTCTTCTCATTGCGCTGCTCAACATTACGGTAACGCAATCGTCTACAGAGACCACAACGAGCTCCAACAAAATTAAAGAACTGTAAATTCCAGTACCAAAGAGGGAACAACCATTTACCCATTCAAGTAATTGTTTCTCCGAAATAACTTTGCTTTCTATGTATAAAATCAATAAAATCAGTATGTTTCTCATTAATAATTCATGTTTCACTTGTATTAATGTGAAGGACCACCTCGGAAGAGAACCCCACCCACAATCATTTATTTAGTATTAATCAGTAAACTGTTTATATAGTAGTTAATCCCAAGACATACAGAGCGGGACACTACACGCTATACCTATTTCTACATTTTGCGGCGGTGATCACGCAGGTTGTTACAAAGGCTGCCCTGAGAGCCGCAATATCCAACACTCTCAACATAACAGACGTACTTCAACTAGCTTCCCCCTAGGCAGTAAGGAAAACAAGCCGACCAGGAACCCATCGAAGAAACCCATAAACGACAAGACTAGGTTCCAGTCCACAGGCGCACCGACAGCCCAAAAGACGAAGACAACACAAACCACAGCAACTGGCTACATCATGGAACCACAATCGCCGGCCTTCAATGCAACAGGACTTAAAATCGGCCCTAAGCATTGTATCAGTTGCCGAACCGGAGCGCCAAACGAAACCGACAAAGATATCCTCATTCAAGAAGGTATGGTCACAGTTGATTAGCGCCATGCTACCATACAACAATGCACGTAGCGAAAGAGGCTAGTGAAAATAAGAAAAATACAGGGTTTCCACAATGGTCGCAATTTGTGACCACCTCCCCTTTTTCCTATAAAGCACATTATATATTTGTGGGTGAAAAACCTAACTATTTATGTTAACAGAGAAACTACAGATAAAGCTACAATCAGTAACGGGACTGCATATAACAGATGCAGTAAAAAAAGTAATAATAAAAAAATAAAAACATTGACCAAGTCAGGTGGAAAGCGTTATCGCTCTCCAACCTGTCATTCGGGAGGACGGGGGTTGAAATCCCTGTCCGGCCATCTTGACACCGGTTTTTTTTTTTTTTTTTTTTTTTGCTGTCGTCAGTCTACCTCTACAGTTCTTACCTTCGACTGTTTCCTCCACTAACAAATTAACCAATCCAGCATGTCTCAAAATATGACCTACCAGCCTGTCTCTTCTTTCTTTAAGCTTCTTCCATAAACTTCTTTTCTCACCCATCATTTCCAAAACTCGTTCATTTCTCACTTTGTCTGTCCACCTAATTTTTAGCATTTTTCTGTAGCACCACATTTCAAATGCTTCAAGTTTCTTTCTTTCCGGTATTCCTAAAGTCCATGTTTCGCTACCGTAAAGTGCTGTGCTCCACACATAGAGTTTTAAAAAGTTCTTTCTAATTCCAGATCAATGTTTGAAACTAAAAGGTTTCTCTTTTTCAAGAAGGCTCTTTTAGGTAGTGCTATTCTGCTTTTAACATCCTTCCTACTTCGGCCATCGGTTGTAATTTTGCTTCCCAAGTAACAGAACTCACTCACTTCTCCTATAGCACGGTATTCCAAGGTTTTCCGTAGTCCCCACAGACGAAAGCAGAAATTGTTCGTTTCTAATGGCCATGGCCGAGTTCCTCCTGTTTCCCTCCCCTTACGGTAAGTTGGCTGAAAAGAGTCCCTGAGATACTACAGCAGTCGGCACCGAACATAATGGGTAGGCGGTGACGCTCTGGCCTCGCATTCGGCAAATCGCGGGTTCGATTCCTCGTCCGCGCATACAGAATTAGGTTTTTCAAGGTTTCCCCAAATCACTCCAGACAAATGTCTGGATGCTTCCTTCAAAATGGGCATGGCCGAATTCCTTCCCATTACCTGCCTCCATTCCTTCCCGTCTCTAATGATCTCGATGACGACGAGGCGTAAAGTCATTAAAAAAAGAGCAGCCCACTTCCCACGCTTTACCTGGGAGGAATGAAGTCTGAAATAAAAAAAAATACATCCACTCCACAGAGTCAGGTGGAGAGGGAACTCGTTCTACAACCTGGCATTATGGAGGACGGAGTTTCAAATCCCAGTCCAGCTATCCAGACTACGATTTTCCATGGTTTTCCGTATGCTGGGCTAATTCCTTCAAAGCGTCCTCAGCCAACTTCTTAGGCTTCACTTGGGAGGAATGAAACCCTCGAGTTGCTTGTTATAATTCGAAAGGTCCGCATGGTAACCGTAGCTCTCTACTCGTGTACGCTTCACTTCAGTTCTCGACCAGTTATATCTAATTTGCTATCAAACGTCATCACAAAATTTTGCTGAGCTCATCTTTTTCAATGACAGAAACTTGAAATATTTGTTAAAAAAAAATATCGATAAATATCTTGGTACACCATTTGAGGGTACATAGTTATAACATCTATCAAACTTGTAATTTTTTCTTTGTGGATTTGTTTTTAAGAGATACTTCTTTTTCTGTTTCAGATTCCGATTCATCCGATAGGTCCAGCATGCCTAAAGCGCCGACAGTTCGCAGCCTACAAATCTAAGGGGAAATTCAGAACCGTTCAGCTACAAACTGAGAAATATTAACAGTGAAAAGAGCTATATTTTAATGGTATTATATACCGTTACTCAATTCATATTTTTCGTGTAACTAAAACAATTTTCTTCTGTTTCAGAGTCTTCGCAGTGGAGTTTAGATGTTATAGAGCCAGGCTACCCAACCATTTTTTAATATGGGCCACAATTTCGAATCTATGTTAGCCTGCGGGTCACATTCCGATACTCTATTAGCCTGCAGGCCACCTAATACTTGCCTTATAGTTATAATAGATATTTAAATAAACCAACAGTTAACACAGTTTAATTATAATTAAAAAGTCAATGAGACCTTTGAAGAAAGTCAGAAAGTAAAAAACCTGTATCATTTATTCATATCGGAAAAAGGTATCCTATTTCTTTGCTAATGATAAAAATTATTTCGGTATATCGTACACATATAGTCGTCAAAACGTAAAAAAAAGACTGAGACTTACTTATGAATATATAATGTTATATTAGTTTAGATCACACAAAAACTGCTTGTGGAACCAGTATACCCCGAATAAAGTAAACGCTTAGGGCACTATTCTATCGCCAAAGATTTGCCATTACTACAAAATCCTAGGCTTGGCCCAAACTATGAAAAACAATTCATAATAATTTTTTCTCCCCGTGGGGTTTGAACCCGAAGCCACAATGAAGTTTTCTTAAGAAACAAGCACGTTACCACCGCTGTGCTACGTTGCCATTGCTGGCTAATGTTACGCATTACAAAGACATAGAGATATTATGCATTTGTCTTTCACAGTTCAAATAGTTTTCATAATTTAATGACAGTATGTTCTTATCTATACAGAATATGGTATCCCATGTCCATGCTAATGACAAATAGCATCTCCTTGTCGAATTTCATGACGATTGGAGTAGCCGTGTAGCCTAAGAAACGTAACAAACAGACAAACAGAGTTACTTTCGCATTTATAATATTAGTACAGATGTTATTTTCCATAATAATTTTTTTTTTTATTTTCTTCTGTTTCAGTTTTCCTTATATAGGAGTTGATCAGACATCAAGTCACCGCCAACAGGAACGAGCATGCCTTGCTGCCAATATGGCGGCTTTGGCATTTGTCAGCCATATACGAGCCCGCTGTTGCGGGGCCAAGGCGGCAGGATTCAGGCACAAGTCCGATCCGGCCACCCAACCCACATCGCCGCAAGACAGCCACATTTACATGACGGCCAGACGCAACAGGGTCTTCCCGGCCAACCCTATCAACCAGTCAATGATAAGCAGCAGCAACAGGAAGCCCTTAATGTCCTACAATAATCAACAAGCAGCAACAGAGGTTAAGACGACAGCGTCATATTAGATCCTGAAGTTAGGAAAAACGCTTTCAAGCATAGAATCTATACAATACCGGATTAACCACGTAGCAGTAGGTAGCAAATGCTGCGCCTTGTAGGGGTCCTCGCGCCTCCTAGGGAGGGGGGGCCACACCTAGGCTAGATGGGTGACCTTTTTTGTAGCTCTACAATTTTCCCCCGGATGACAAAAATCAAGGACTTCTTCTTCACATTTGCTACGGGCCTCGCACTGTCTTAATCCGGCCCTGAATCTATACCGGTACTATTTTAAACTCAGAACATTTTCTAGAACCATATATATTTATTGATGTTTTTTACGATCTTTTGGTTGCTAAAATTAGCAAAATAGTTGATATTCAGTCCAACTCGGTCGTATAGATTCAGGTTGGGCTGATTATCACTTTCAGAATTCAGAAGGGCCTATTTTTCGAAACTATTCATATGTGTCTGGTTCACTAAGTTGAGCCATACAACCACTTCACTATCGAATCGGTGTGAGAGTAATATGAAGTCGGTGACCATGGTAAAATTGAGTGAGTTTCAGGAACGGAACTGTAGAGAAACTCTCCATAGAATCATATCCTTCGAAATTAACAGCTCTAAATTTGAGCTGTCTACCTATGTTGCTCAATCACTTGCTATCTGTAACAAGGGAGTGATATTTGATGTTGAAAAAAAGATTATAAACTTTATTTGCTATGGACAGTTCTTGTATTTGCTATAACGTCGTTACACCAACTCACACGCAGTATTATGATATATATATATATATATATATATATATATATATATATATATATATATATATATATATATATATATAACAATGGAAATGACAGATAAAATACACCCAACAGTCACCAAAGTTGAAGGGAGGAGGGCAGCAGCAGCGATACGAGGCACTGCTATGGGCATGCCAAACTTTTCATGGGCACGTTTTCTTCAAAAGGTTACACGGCAACCCACCGTGTGGTTCAGGTATGTAGATGTCATATTTATGATCTGGACCCACGGTGAAAACCTCCTTCTTGACTTCTTGTACTCACTGAATAACTTCTCCTCCTTAAAGTTCACATGGTCCTATTCTCAGACGGACATCTCTTTTCTGGATGTGTATATCTCTGTAGAGAATGGTCACTTACACACCTCCATCCACATAAAATCCACTTCCCTACAGCAATATCTCCATTTTGATAGCTGCCATCCATTTCATACAAAACGTTCCATCCCATACAGCCTAGCCATTCGAGGCAAACGCATTTGCTCTGATCACGAATCCTTTACTCTCTACACCAACAATCTGACCCAGGCACTCATAAACCGCAATTATCCTCCAGAACTAGTTTAAAAACAGCTATCAAGAGTCAGGAATTGACCCCCACACCGACACAAACCACTTAAAAACAACCAGAACCCTGTTTTTCTCACCCAGTTTTTCCCTGGCCGTGAATCGCTAAACCACTCTCTTCGTTTGGGCTATTACTTTCTCAGATCCTTTCCTGAAATGCGCCACATTCTTCCTACTATCTTTCCCCCACACCTCAACGTCAAAAAAAAAAAAAAAAAAAAAAAAAAAAAAAAAAAAAAAAAAACATTCTTGTACCTAAATATCAACCCTCTGATACACCTAAACCACCGTTTGGATCCTTCCCTTGTAAGAGACCCCGTTGCAAAACTTGCGGTATGCATCCACCTACCACTACCTATAGCAACCCTACTACTGGTGAAACCTACCCCATAATAGGTCATGCCACTTGTTCAACCACCCATCTTATTTACCAGCTCACCTGCCTCCACTGTCCAAGTTCCTACATTGGCCTGACCTCAAACTCATTATCCATCAGAATGAATGGTCACAGACAAACAGTTTACTCCCAAAACCTGGACCTCCCGGTTGCTCACCATGCCAGTACTTACAACACCAGCGACCTTAATAACTGCTTCACAGTCAGAGCCATTAGAGTACTTCCAGACACTACTCCCAATCTGAACTCCGCAGGTGGGAATTGGCATATCAACACATCCTGCTGACTAGAAGTCCCCTAGGCCTTAATTTCCATTAATATCTACCATCCTCACCCTATACACCCATTACTGGCCAGCACAATAAATTTATATATATTTATGGACCTTATTTATTAAAAATTTAATTATATTTTATTGCTGTTATTTTCAATGATTATTATTAATTTTTCTTATGATTTATAGTCGTGGTTATATTATCGTTGTTCCCCCCCCCACCTACGACGGTCTATTTCATTCTATGAGTGGCTGCGTCGAACCCAAGGCTTGCGCAAGCCCAGCCATTTACTTCTGCTTAATTGAAAAAGGGTTTTAACCCGAAATATTGTATTTTCTTTGTTTGTGTGTTGTTTTGTGTTGCTGCTGCCCTCCTCCCTTCAACTTTGGTGAGTGTTGGGTGTAATTTATCTGTCCTTTTCATATATATATATATATATATATATACATAATAACAATGAGCAGGAAAATGCTTTAAGGCAATAAATTTAAAGAAGGATAGGGAAATGTGGTCCAACACTTACCACAGATGAAGGCGGCTGGGACAAAGAACACAAAAAAAAAAAAAAAAATATCCGCAAGAGAAGAGCAATATCTCGGTATACAACCGTAATCGTGCGGAAGTGAGACACCAGGCGGCGTCAGATGTGTACACGGAGACGGCTGTCTGTGTTTCTTTGTGTTCGCCGTCCCAGCTGCCTTCATCTGTGGTAAGTGTCGGGTCACATTTTCCTTATACTTCTTTATTCATATATATAAAAGAGTTCATTAAGACTATTCCCTCGATTTTTCAAGCATGGAGGGCATTCGCAAATACCACAACGTGAA
>JARYHS010008074.1:17370009-17868875 GCA_031002005.1 Vandiemenella viatica | reverse complement strand
GCTTCACAGTCAGAGCCATTAGAGTACTTCCAGACACTACCTCCCAATCTGAACTCCGCAGGTGGGAATTGGCATATCAACACATCCTGCTGACTAGAAGTCCCCTAGGCCTTAATTTCCATTAATATCTACCATCCTCACCCTATACACCCATTACTGGCCAGCACAATAAATTTATATATATTTATGGACCTTATTTATTAAAAATTTAATTATATTTTTAATTATTTATTTATATTTTTTATTGCTGTTATTTTTTCAATGATTATTATTAATTTTTCTTATGATTTATAGTCGTGGTTATATTATCGTTGTTCCCCCCCCCACCTACGACGGTCTATTTCATTCTATGAGTGGCTGCGTCGAACCCAAGGCTTGCGCAAGCCCAGCCATTTACTTCTGTTAATTGAAAAAGGGTTTTAACCCGAAATATTGTATTTTCTTTGTTTGTGTGTTGTTTTGTGTTGCTGCTGCCCTCCTCCCTTCAACTTTGGTGAGTGTTGGGTGTAATTTATCTGTCCTTTTCATATATATATATATATATATATATACATAATAACAATGAGCAGGAAAATGCTTTAAGGCAATAAATTTAAAGAAGGATAGGGAAATGTGGTCCAACACTTACCACAGATGAAGGCGGCTGGGACAAAGAACACAAAAAAAAAAAAAAAAAACCGCAAGAGAAGAGCAATATCTCGGTATACAACCGTAATCGTGCGGAAGTGAGACACCAGGCGGCGTCAGATGTGTACACGGAGACGGCTGTCTGTGTTTCTTTGTGTTCGCCGTCCCAGCTGCCTTCATCTGTGGTAAGTGTCGGGTCACATTTCCTTATACTTCTTTATTCATATATATAAAAGAGTTCATTAAGACTATTCCCTCGATTTTTCAAGCATGGAGGGCATTCGCAAATACCACAACGTGAAATTGTATAATAGCATAGTTGGTCGCCGTGATGCCCGCAGAAACATATCTTTACAAAGTGTGTCGGTGTTACGAAAGACAATGCGAATGACATCTTATTGCGAAATTTCCACGTTTGCTTTTAAAAGTGTACCTGTTCAGTCTGCCAGTAAAGGCCCCTGCCAGGCAGACCTCACACACAACGCGCCTGCACGCCGGGATACATATACGACTCCAAACAGGCGCAGAGGCATCAAAACAAACCAGGAAAACAAATAGAATCATCTAGAGCTAAGTGGGACTATTTCTTACAGAGGTCGCCGTACTACCACAACGGAATTCCTGCGCCAGGCCGCCTATATAAGCGTAGCCGGCCGCTCCACCGCCAGTTCCAGCCTGACCGCTGAACCAGCGTCAACTACAGAAGACCACCGGAAGTTCGCGAGAAGTAGAAGCCGTCACTCTACCCCGGATCAGGACCAGGCTGAAATTCTCGACGGTCTTCTGATAACTGTACCCACAATTGTTTATGGTTTACCTGTTGTATTGTGTACCGAGTAATAAACTTCAAGGAACCGTTAAGTGTAGTTCACTTCAGTGGCGACAAGGTTGGGATAAGAACTCTCGACCATCATGGCTACGCCAGCAGCACCTACGGAATGGCAACAGTTCCTCCAAGGACTTCTACATCAGTTCTTCGAATCTCAGAGACAACTGATTGCGGAAGTCAGGAATCTCCGCCAACCCACGGCCCCGCCTCCGTTCCCAGCATTCAACGACGACGTCGAGGAATGGGAGACCTACGAGAAGCGCATAAGACAACACTTCGCAATTCACCACATAACCAAAGAAGAAGACCAACGTGCATATTTCCTTTCCTGGAACCAATCGAAGATGTATGTCTTGCTCACCAAACTTCAGCCACAAGACCCCGACACCCTCACCTTCACGACCATCTGTACGACACTGAATGCATACTACAGACGCCGGTACCATGTCGTCGCGGCCCGCGTCGAATTCTATCAATGCCGGAAGAAGCCCGATCAGACGTATCGCCAGTGGGCGGCCGAACTCCAAGGCCTTAGCAGAAAATGTAAGTTTCAAACTCGTTGTTCCCACGAATCCTACGCCGACGACATGGTGCGTGATCACATCATACAGGCTGCACCAGATGCCGCACTCCGGCATGACGCCCTCAAGTTAGAGGACCCATCCCTGGAGCAGGTCATCGAACTTGCCTACAAATTCGAAATATCTACGGCCGCAGATCGCCGCCTGGAGTCCTGGGCGGATGTGGCCGCAATCCGAACCGACGTAGAGGACACACAGGACGTCGCCGCCATCCAGAGCTCCCAGTCGCGCTCCTCCCGACACCACAACCGGGGACCGCTTCCTCAGAAGGACATCGAACCGGCCCGTTCCGGCAGGGGCACCAAGTCTCGGCAGCAGCAGCGGATCCCGCAGCGCCGACGCCGCAGCCCGCTCCGCCTACCCTCCTGCCCCGCCTGTTATTCAGCACATGAGAGGGAAAATTGTCCGGATCGTTGGGCTGAATGCTCACGTTGCGGCAAGGAAGGACACCTGGCGTCCGTCTGCCGCACCAACACCACCAATGCCAATCCCGGCTCTCGCCGCCCAGGGTCTTACCAAGACAGGTTGAGCGGCGCACCTATGGATATCAATCAGGTAGACACTTCCACTGCATCCAAACTTTTTATTGACGTTACGGTCAATGGCAAGCCTCTGCGCCTACAAGTCGACACAGGAGCAGCAGTCTCATTGCTTAATTATACTACTTATGTGCAAATTGGCTCGCCCCCCCTCTCGCCGGCCCCCAAGCGCCTCCTGACATACAACAAACAGGAAATAGCACTCCTGGGACAATTCACAGCAAACGTCATGTATAAGTCTGTACATCGTTCAGTCCCCTTTTTAGTAGTTAACAGTTCTCTCACAGCAGACTTATTTGGACTGGACGCTTTCCGCTTATTCGGATTTTCAATTGAGGATAACATACACCTCGTATCTCAGCATGTTCCTTTTCCTGAAGTGGACGCCCTTTGCACCGAGTTTCAGGACCTGTTCTCACCAGGCGTCGGCTGTGCAAAGGACTTCGAAGCATCACTCCAACTCCGGCCGGACGTACGGCCTCGATACTTCCGGGCACGCCAGGTACCCGTAGCGCTTCAACAACCACTTCAGGAAGAACTTCAACGTCTCCAAGACGAAGGGATCCTCCAGCCGGTGCGGTTCAGCCCCTGGGCCACGCCGTTGGTCATAGTTCAGAAGCCAGGACGCCGCTTACGTCTCTGTGGTGACTTTAAGACCACCGTCAACCCGCATCTGCTGGTAGACGACTATCCACTTCCGAGACCGGACGACCTCTTCCGTAAACTAGCAGGAGGTACCTACTTTACAAAAATTGACCTGGCAGAAGCATACCTTCAAATCCCTTTGGATATCCAGTCCCGACAATACACAGTCATCAACACTCCCTCTGGCCTCTTCCAACTCAACCGGCTCATGTTCGGCTTGGCCAGTGCTCCAGCGATTTTTCAACGGTATCTCGAACAACTTCTCCAGGATATTCCGGGATGCATCAACTATCTCGACGACATAGTCGTCACGGGACCCTCCGCTGCCGAACACATGACCAACCTCCGCCTACTCTTCCTCCGCCTCCGTGCAGCAGGATTGAAATGCAACCTTTCCAAGTGTCAATTTTTTCAACAATCCATTTCCTACCTGGGTCACATCATCGCTCAGGAAGGCATCTCCCCAGCATTTTCCTATGTGGACGCTATTTCCAACTTACCTCGGCCTCAGGATCTACATCAGTTGAAATCTTTTTTAGGCAAGATTTCATACTACAGAAAATTTATACCCTCAGCAGCACAAGTGGCAGCACCCCTGTACCACCTCTGTCGCAAGAATGTCCCGTTCCGTTGGACCCCAGCTTGCGAGACCGCATTCCACACCCTTAAACAGCAGCTCAAGTCCGCAGCATGCCTCATGCCATACACTCCAAACCTCCCCTTGATACTTGCCACAGATGCATCCGATTACGGTGTGGGGGCAGTTCTGTCTCATAAATTACCAGATGGCACGGAACGCCCCGTAGCCTTACATCTCCAAAGCCCTATCGGCTGCTCAGCTTAAATATTCTCAAATCGAGAAAGAGGCGCTAGCTATTGTTTTTGCCTGCTCCAAATTCTATTCCCTTTTATATGGGATTTCTTTTCATCTCATTACCGACCACAAGCCACTCCTATCACTATTTGATCCGTCCACACGTCTGCCTACCAAAACATCCCACCGCATCCAGCGTTGGGCACTATTCCTGTCCCAGTTCAGATATACCATGCATTTCCGTACCACCTCCAGGCATGCCAATGCAGACGCCTTATCCAGACTACCGCAGGGACCAGACCTTGCCTTCGACAAGTCGGAACTTCTGGTGTTCCAGATCGACGATGACATACAAGAAGCACTGAAGACATTTCCAGTCACGGCCTCAAAAGTCGCGGCAGCCACAGGGGAGGACCCCCTCCTCCGTGTCATCCGACACCACATCCAACACGGGTGGCAAACACGTTCCCCTCCACGCCATCATCAAGACCTCAAGTTCTACTACTCCATCCGCCACCAGCTCTCAGTAGTAGAGGGAGTGCTCCTCCGCACAGAACCAAATTCCACCCCGAGGGTCGTCGTTCCGAGATCCCTACAACCGACAATCCTCCAAACTCTCCACCAAGGACACTGGGGAATTGCCCGCACCAAATCCCTTGCCAGACGCCATGTATTCTGGATCGGCCTTACCACGGATGTCACGGAGATGGTGCGGCGCTGTACCATCTGTGCCCAACAACTGCCCCGCCCCCCTCAAAAGTTCCTTTCCTGGCCGGCACCGTCCGGACCCTGGGAACGCATTCACCTCGACTTCGCTGGCCCATTCCTAGGCCACCAGTGGCTCCTAGTGACGGATGCCTTTTCCCACTTCCCATATGTCGTCCGTTGCTCCACAATCACCACAGAGGTCACCATTTCAGCCCTCACGAAGATCTTTTCCATCGAAGGATTACCATACGCTATCGTCACAGATAACGGACCGCAATTTCGAAGTCGGGAATTCCTATCCTTCTGTACCGCCAACAATATCCAACACCTCCTCACCCCGCCCTTCCACCCCCAATCTAACGGGGAGGCGGAACGGCTAGTCAGAACATTCAAAACCCAAATGACCAAATACACCACAAGTCACAAACTCGAAGAGGCATTGACACTCTTCCTCAGTTCCTATCGAACCACTCCAGTGGGGGCCAAAAGCCCGGCGGAATTGCTGCATGGCCGCCAACCTCGCACTCTCCTCCATCTCCTCTTACCCCCGCCCAAAGTACAGGTACCTTCGGGCCCATTCCGTTTCACCCCGGGCTCCCTAGTCTGGGCCCGCGGGTTTGGCTCCCGGGCCGGTTGGCTTCCGGGGGTCATCCAGCGGCCCCGGGGCCGCCAACTGTTCGACGTCAGCCTGGATGGCCGGATAGTGCGACGCCATCGAAACCAACTACGTCCCCGCTACCCCACGGCACCGTCCTCTTCCACCACGGCACGGCCATCCACTTCTTCCTCTCCTTCCCTGCCACCTCCACCACTCTGCCGTCTAACCGTTGCTCAGGGACAGTTACAGCGCCACCACCGACGCCACAACCTGTCGGTCGCTCCGACACCCTTCAGCCGCAGCCTCTCGACCACCTGCGGGGACCATCTTCAGCGCCCCCCGTACAGCCCCCGGCCATCGACGCCGACGAACCGATGCCGTTAGCTCCACAAGTACCTCCACCACAACCTGCACCACGACGCAGGTCGGCACGCATCGCCAGGGGAACAGCTCCGTACTCCCCTGGAGGTAGCCTTCATAGTCTGCTCCAGGGCGCCGCGGCAGACGACCTCGCAGACGTCGCAGACATCGCTTCCCCCCCCCCCCGGGAGGGAGGTATGTTCAGTCTGCCAGTAAAGGCCCCTGCCAGGCAGACCTCACACACAACGCGCCTGCACGCCGGGATACATATACGACTCCAAACAGGCGCAGAGGCATCAAAACAACCAGGAAAATAAATAGAATCATCTAGAGGCTAAGTGGGACTATTTCTTACAGAGGTCGCCGTACTACCACAACGGAATTCCTGCGCCAGGCCGCCTATATAAGCGTAGCCGGCCGCTCCACCGCCAGTTCCAGCCTGACCGCTGAACCAGCGTCAACTACAGAAGACCACCGGAAGTTCGCGAGAAGTAGAAGCCGTCACTCTACCCCGGATCAGGACCAGGCTGAAATTCTCGACGGTCTTCTGATAACTGTACCCACAATTGTTTATGGTTTACCTGTTGTATTGTGTACCGAGTAATAAACTTCAAGGAACCGTTAAGTGTAGTTCACTTCAGTACCCATTCCAACTTGAGGCCAACCAAGCCCCTAGAAGGACTAAGGGTTTGACTCGCTCCGTCAGATGGACACTAGACAAATTGTTTCTATGAAGAAATTACAATCTGCAGCAAAAAATTACATTAAAAACTTGCATATTTAAATACTTTCGAAATATCCAAACTAGGTCATTCTAGATGCGATGGTAAGTGGTATATTTTCCCCGATGTGATACAGACCTTATTGTGGGTGCACAAATTTCTACCTGTGTTATTTTGTGTAAATAATTGTGTGAATGTGTATATAAATACTTTATTAGTGAAGAAGAAATATAGTGTTTATCCGTGTGTCTAGTTTGTCAGCATCTACAGTGCCCTGCAAAAATAGGTTAGGCTGCAGCAAAAATTGTAAATAGACTGTTAAAAATAGTGTTCATAATGTAAAAAAAAAAAAAATGTAGTTTAAAAAATTAAAAACACGCTTTCGTAGTAATGTGAACTAAAAGGTTAAAAATAATCTTTAAATATAAAGATTTTGTTTAACAGTGATGAGACGTCCCACAATACAGGATAATTTTATTATTTTTTTGAATAAGCTTAAAGAATAAAGTCGGTGATTACAAAATTAACTTTAATGTAAAAAAGTATGGGGTGCTATATAAGTTGTCTTATATTTTTTGTCGTTCGCTGTTTGTAAAGGTAGAGTCATTGTCAAAAGTTGTGTAGAGAGCACCCCATGCTTTTTTTCTTACTTTAGAAGTTCCAGTAATCCTAGAAACAAGTCATTTGGTTCACATATATGGTTTCATACCTAAGTCATAAAAAAAGTTTAATATTGGAGTTTTTCCCCATTTATTTAATTACAATCCCAAACATGAAAAATTCTGGGAACATATTTGTTGCATAATTGTTTTTGCTCCGGATGAAGCTATCTGTGTCTCAGAATAGAATTTTTTAATGCATAGAGATCAGCAAGTTTAGCTAATATCTTACATTTTACTTTGTTCCTATGCTTAGTTTGGAAGTTGCTAGTAATTTATTTATGGTCGTAGTTAAACCATCGACAATCTGCTTTGCTCGGCTACGGGTCACACCCATTATTTTCAGAGAGTGGGGCATTGTTGGTAAGGTGTTGTAATGCCTTCAATTCTGAAATGTTCATATTCACCGATTTTCAAATGGAATCATTACAGTTGATCAGCGATTCAGAATAAGCAATAAACTTACAAAAAGAAATGAGATCCCACAAAACAATTCTTTTTTATTTAATTAATTAATTAATTAACACTGCAATGGAGCGTATGCTCCGGTGTGAATTTCCCTACATACCCATCTTCCTTCTTTCCTACATTGGCCCTCTGAAAATTTTATCTTTAAATTCTTTCAACGGTTTTGGTAAATTATTCATCATTTCTCTTCGTAACTTATTCCAATCTCTGACACGCTGACCTAACAAAGAGAATCTTCCTGCATTATTGTGCCTGAATACGAGTACTAGAAACAAATCTAGCAGCCCTTCTATGCACCCTATCCAACTTCTGTATTTGATACTCAAAATGTGTGTCCCATACTACATCACTACAGCAATGGTCTGACCAAAGTTTTGTAACCCAATTCTATAACTTTTCTGGTTCATCCTGTCATCACTCTCTCCAAGTGTAGAATTTTGAAACCTTTTCCTACTATCCGTCCAATGTCTCCTGCCCAGTTAAGCTTAATATAAAATGTAATGCCAAGATATTTACATTTCAAGCCTTCAACAAGCAATTCTTTGCCCACCTTATAATCATAATGAACCCTTAGTTTTTTATTTGTGTATCTAATAAGCTGACTCTTATTTGCATTTATCTTCATCCCATGTCTATCAACCCAGCTAGATGTCCTGTCCTGATCACCCTGCAGCCGTTTACAGTCCTCTGATACGTAGATGCTTTTTTAAAAGCATTATATAATCTGCAAACAATCTAATTCCTCCTAGTAAACCATCAACGCAATTATTCATTAGAATAATGAATAGCAATGGTCCCAGTATGCTCCCGTGGGGCACTCCCGTGTTTACTTCCACTGCTTTTGATACTGTATCTCCTACCCTAAATTTATGTTTTCTACCTTTCAAAAATTGTTCTACCCAGCAAATTACTTTCTCATCCACTTCAATAGTTTTTACCTTATTTGCTACAATTTTATGGCTCACTCTGTCTAAACCCTTTGAAAGATCTAGTGCTACAATATCATTGTCTTCCTTTGTCCATCTTAACCGAGATATCTTGCATATATCCCACTAACTGAGATTCACTTTAATATTCTTGCCTAAAGCCATGTTGCCTACTTGAAAATCACTAATGCACCTCACACATATTTCTGATGCGGTTGCATATCAATCTCTCCATTAATTTATCTACCACTGATGTTAATCTGATTAGTCTATAATTTTCGACTCTATTTCTCACCCCTCATTTATATACCGGCACTACTACCGCACTTTTCCAATCCACTGGTAAGCAGCAAGTATCCAGGCTCAGCTTAAATAATAATTCAAGATAAGGTACAATGTCACATGCGGCTATCTTTAAAACATCTGTAGTAATATTATCTACACCAGCCCGTTTCCGTTTATTTTCAGATTTTTAGTTCATTCATAAACTTAGGTTGAATTTCAAATTTTTTGGTCTGCTCATTTCTAATTGTGTTTTTAAGATCGTTATCCGATTTAGACCCTCCTGATTCATTGACCCTAATGCTCTCACTAAATCAGTTACTTAAAATCTCTTCCTTTTTCAAATCGTCATTAACTTCTTCCCCATCCTCATCTATAAGCGTCTCAACATTCTCCCCCCTCTGTTTTTTAACATAGCCATTGAAATTTCTCCACGCATCAGTCAACGGTTCCCCTGCAGTGACAATACTCATCGTAAACCCTTCTTAGCTATGATTAAGTCCTTGTTTAGCTATTAGTCTTAACTGTGTAATGTTCTCTTCTTACCAATCTCTTTAACCTTCTCACCTCTCTATTATAGTACACAGGTTCTCGACTTCTCTTTATTTTCTGTTTTGGAATAATTTTTCTTCATCCTTTCTTATTATCTCCTTGAATTCTTCCCACCTTGACTCTACAGTACTTGTGCCTTCCTTCCATTTGCTGAAATATATCTTCAAGTTCGAAAACTGTGCCTTTTTATAATTGTACATGAATCCTCTAATATTCAACCACGAGTGCCAATTTAGTTAAAACTTTCACTAATGTTGCTGTTTGACTAATGTATATACATTAAAATTTATTTGCTTTTTACGTATTTTACTGACAACTTTCTTTAACGATTTTTGTTCATGTTGGCTGAACGTGAGTTATTAGGCTATTTAAAGTGGACATCAGACCAAATATGTTACCGAATCGAGTATTCTGGCAATTCATTTCTTCGTAGTTGCTCAACGGTTTAATAATAAGGAATGCGTATTAAGTTCTCTGGTTGTTACAGACACTATGACTAAAGATTACATTACCATTATGAGTTTTTAAATTTTGCAGGGTGAACTTTAATGGTCAGTCAGGTTTGTATTTAACCAAGTTCCAGTCTCTGACCTTTGAATAGCGCTATCATCCCTGTCCGTGATTAATGCCTACGTCCATTAATACTTATGAGTTCTTATGAGTATTTGACCCTAAAAACTGGAACTATTCTAGACCGCTGACGATACACAAAAAACGGTCACGGGCTTACACTAGTAGTAATAATAATGTTATTGTATAAACTGTCTGTGTCTTTCAAATGGTATTTTGATATTTGTTTGTATCATATCGTGATTAAATTTTAACATACAGATTCTACAAATTTTGGACTAATATCTTTCAATAATAGTACCACGTCGAAACTTAAACCTTTTAACGCCCCGTCACATTCTGTGCTTAAAACTGAATGTTTGGAAATGAATGATGTAGTTGTAAAGAAAAAATACTATTGAAGGAAAAACGTTTGAAACCTTTTCCTCTACATTTCTGAGATGGGATGCAATTCATTATACTATGTTGATTGAAAATCCCCCAATTATTTTCCATTATCTATTAGCTGTTTGTTACTAAACAATATTTATAGGTCATTGTAGCGGCCTGGTGACTCAGTGGTTAAGGCGTCCATCCAGAGATCGAAAGCTCCCCGGTTCGAATCTCTGTCTGGGCAGTGATTTTCATAAGCCCTTAACCGGACCCCTTTTTTTGGTACAGCTAGCTGTTGTAACAGGACGTTATCACGCCACGCTACAATTTATATTTTTGTTAAATTGTTTTTAATTTTAATTTTTATTCAGATTAAAATTAATTAAAATTGATCTCGGGCAGCCTAAAATTGTATATGATTTAATAAATATGCAAGGGTATTTCATTTGAGGGCTCAGCGAAAAATGTGCGAGCGTAAGATTTGTTTAAGTGAAGGATCGCACATCTCAGGCTAGGGACGGAAGTGAAACCGTTGGTCCTAGTGAACGGACACAATGGGCCGCCTCGCTGTCGCCACCCAAGGCCAGTCAGTCACCCCAACGGTTCGCACAGCAAACATGTGAAGGTCAGCCTTCTCCCGCCCTTCCGCGTCACCAAGGATGGACGCGGAGAGGGACGCTGGCAAAATGCCGCGAATCTGAGTGTGCAACGATACCACGTGATTTCCAACCTGCCTATGAAATCATCGACAGGGGCCTTCACAAGTTAATTCAGCCCTGCATGTTCCTTTCCGAAGAGGAGAGGCCATCTTGTCCGAAGAGGAAGGACTACTTCTGGCTGGGCTGCCGTCCAGAACGGTTGTGCTTGGTCAGTACAGTGACCTGCCTATGATCACTGGCTGATGATCTTTCTATCGCAATGGGCTGATAGTGCGACGGACTTCAGTGCTGCTGCCTATGCTTGGTAAATTGTTAACGCCAGGTCTTGCATCGTTGAGTTCTTATGAGACTGCGAACGACCCGTAAACGACTTGAGAAAGAGACTTGTGTTCTTTAAGCAAATTTGACCCTGAGCTAGCCGACATTTTGTTGAACATTGTGGGAGCCTTTGCATATCGCGAGTTCCTTGTTTTCTCCTTGTTATTTAACGGCGCCCGGGACGCATGTTCATTTCATGTATTCATTTTGATTGCTGACTGTTTTTGTTGTAGCATATTGAGAACATTGTTCCCGCTTACTAACTTTAACTTCGTCAGAAGATTTTCAATTAAAGTAAAATTCATAAATTGTTTGCTTGAATAAATCGGCCAGTTGTAATCGCTAGGTTTGCATTGATATCCTAGTGATTATTGTATTAATGGTAACGTTAAATATGCCTAGCGGTGTAGTAGCCAATGAATATAATAAATTATCATATGTCAGTTTCATTGTGATCTGGCAATGTTAAGATTCTTGCCAACCAAAAATTATAAATTCTTTAAATAATTAAAAATTTATAAAATCCCCCCCCCCTTCCTAAAGCACTCTCACTACACTGTGAAATGTGAAGTATACTAAAATGCTTCCGTGATTTGACCAACCCTAATTGTAACTCGGATGTGTACACATTTATAGTAAATTCAAGTCACTCGAAGACTTAACGTGGTCCTAGTTGGTTCATACGAACAGACATACATTAATAGGTCTATTTGTAGCTTATTAACTTCTGAATATCACATCTCGGAACAGAATAACAAGTACCTCTAAAAATCGAATGTTGAACCAGTAAACCTGTTAGGTTTTATTTCCGTTCGGTTTAAACCCTGTGTTACTTCCCAAATACTCACATGAATAATAGCGGTCACTTGAAACAATGTAGTTCTCCATTTTACAAATATTTACTGTAATTTTTATGTGTAACAGGTTTTCATATTCTGAAAATATTCAAAAACGTGTCTCACCAAAGGTTGTTTTGCCCCCACATCTTCACGTTGGCCGTCTAATTCTGTAGAATCTGTATTTTGAATCCTCTTGGGATTAGTCTGTAATTTATTTATTTGTAACTGACTCTGTCGTATGTGTTAAAAATTTGAGAAATGATGGCTACTTTAATTTTTTTATTCATGCAACAGAATCAGCTGGGTTTTAGTTAAAGGACTAAATCACATACATTTTTTGCTGTTTAATGCTTATGAAACAGGGAAAAGTTAATCTCTGAATTGTTTTTATACGTTTCTCCGAGACCAAAGATAAAACAGATGAAGAAAGTAATTGATATTCAAATCAAAGGATACTGTATTACCGTAAGTATAAACTATTGGTTGGCCGATGACTAGAAATATTAGTTGTGGTTTAGTATAATAAAATAAACACTTCAGCCTCAAAATACTGTACAATACTAAATTTAAGAATCCATTACTTAATCTTTCGAAAGTAAAATGCTCCGAAAATTCAATATTGTCTCATTATGTCCACAGTGCTTTAAATTCAAATTAAAACGTCCTTCTTCATAAATGAATTTTCATTATTCTGCATTCATGGCGTACACGCCGGTTGTCACTTCTTCTTTTATGTTTACAGGGATTTTTTTTTTATTTTATTTTGAATGACATTGTATTCACGTACTGAAAATCCGAAATAACGGACATAATGCAACTTAAATATATAGGCCCTATCACTTACGATTTCCAGAGTCATTCACCCAAGCTGTTCGCTCGGGATACGAGGTCCTTTCAAAGTATTCCGTCATAGGCTGTAAAGATAGTAGTATGATAGGTAATTTACCTCCTACACTACTACGCTCTAAGTAGATTTCTATTTATCCCACATACACGGTCAAATCGTTATTATCATTACTGGTATCACCTCTCGAAAGTTTCTTTCCACACAGCTGTCAAGGAAATCCGGACAGAAAAAAGAAGGTTCTTAATGGTTTACGTCAGCGGTCGGCAACGCGCGGCCCGCGGGCCGTATGCGGCCCGTGACCTCTCTATTTGCGGCCCGTGTCCGTCTTATAAAAATCATATCGAAAGCCCATATTATAAAATAATAACATATAAATACATAAAAGAGTGAACACGATCTAACAGCGCAGCGAATGAACTACGCGAAGAGAGCAGGACAAGTGCGAGCGGGAACGATTCCCTCACTCTCTCCTATGATTGAAACAATAGATCTGCGTTGACAATAATCTTCTCTCGCTCGCCCGCCGTCCGTCCGCGTTGGCTGTCATTGTGTGAAACAAGTTATTTCATGTGTGCACGCCTCCGCCGCGGCCCTGTACCTACGATTTAGTGATCTACGAGTACCTGCTATTTTGTTTACAGTTTGATAAGTGTGAGATATGATAGTTCATACAATTACATAGCGAAATTAAGTGACATGTTTTCAACACGGCTTTTATTCTTACAGCGTGTATTTGGCATTGTTGATTATAAGTTTACTGATGGCTACAAAAAAGAGGAAGTTATTTGAAGAAAATAGTGTATAACGATGCATGGACAGATTTATACTTTTTTATTAATTGCAATGGAAAGTCGCTATGCTTAATATGCTAAAAAAATCCTTGCTATACAAAAATAATATAACGTCAACCGTCACTATGATACGGAGCATAAAGCAAAATTTGCGTGCCTAGTTAGTGATTCCCGGAAAAACAAAATCAACTCACTCAAATCTCTATTCAAGAACCCACAAAGCAAATTCAAAGTAACGAGTCAAATATACTTACGAGTTTAAGGGTGGCGGAAATATTTTCCACGTCTGGGCGACGTTTACCGACAGCAAATTAATAAAACAATGTGCCTTAGCTATGGCTGAAGAGGTATGCGCAGATCAACAAAAATAATTGAAAATATAAGCTTATTTGCCAGAACTTGTACCCGGCGCACTGAAGATTTGGGCGTTAATTTATGCGAAAAACTTCGGGAAAAAGCACAACAATTTGAATGGTTCTCCTTAGCTACCGATGAAAGTAATGATGTGTCAGATACTGCCCAGCTTCTACTATTTGTTCGTGAAATTGAGAAGTACTTCAACGTGTGTGAGGAACTTTTACAGTTATGTAGTTTGAAGGGAACGAATACGGGGGAAGATTTGTATTGTCACTTAGAACAGGCAATGACGTCAATGCAATTAGCGTGGGAAAAATTGGTAAGTCTAACAACTGACGGAGGTAGAAACAAGAGTGGGCAAAACAAGGGCCTGGTGGGTAGAATTAAAACAAAATTGGCAGAGTTAGGATGTGAAATACCGTTATTTTTTCATTGCATTATCCACCAAGAAGCGTTATGTTCCAAAGTCGTTTCATGGAGAAAAGTAATGGACATCGTGATAACCACTGTAAACTATATCAGAAATAATGGGTTGACACATCGTTAATTCCGAGAGTTTCTATCCGAAATGGAAGCAGATCATCAAGATGTCCTTTATTATTCAGAAGTAAGATGGTTAAGTAGAAGTGCAGTACTGAAAAGATTTTTCAATCTCAGAAAATAAATCAACACTTTTATGAATCAGAAAGGTAAATCTGTTCCAGAGCTAATAGACCCTCAATCGTTAATAGATCTTGGATTTTTGACTGATTTAACTCATGAATTAAATACACTGAATCTCAAGGTTCAAGGGTAAAACAAACTAATATCTGATATGCATACAGACGTAAAGACGTTCCAAACCGGCTTTTCATAAAGCATATTGATGAAAAAAAATTATATCACTTCCCGAATTGTCTAAAGGCTGTCGAGGAAGCTGGCATTGATTTTAATTCGGAAATTGAGAAAATGAAAGACATTTTAACGGAGTTACAAGGTCAATTCAGTGACATATTTGGTGATTTCGAGGTGGTTTCGATCGAACAAACTGAAGATTTTTGCTAACCATTTTTCATGCGATTTTGAGGATGTACCCAGTAATTTAAAAATGAATGTGATTGAACTTCAATCCAATGAGAGTCTAAAAAACGCCTTTTACGAGATGAATGATTAGTCAAATTTTATGGTAGCTTTTCGTCTGATTTTGTCTAATTAAAAAAATTTGTTCAGCAGTTTATTTCAATTTTTGGAAGCACTTATTTATGCGAGCAAACTTTTTCAATCATCAATTGTCTGAAAAAAATAAATACGCTTCTCGTCTCACAGATGAGCATTTGAGAGAGATATTACGTATTTCAACTTCTAACATGAAAGCTGACATAGAAAAAATAGCCAGTCAAATGCAACCTCAAACGACACACTGAAGTTAGTATGTAAGATCAATTTTACAACTTTTCTTCTTTTGTATCCTCATTTGTATTAATAAAATTTGATAACAGAGTTTTCGCATTTTTACTGTGTATGTACGGCCCCGCCTTTACTTTATTTTGCCTCCTTGTGGCCCTTGCCTTCTAAAAGGTTGCCGACCGCTGGTTTAAGTTAGACTTTTCCCTACGATTTACTGTTTTAAGACTACAGACTATAGATTGGTCTAAGTTCTGAGGGTAGAGGATCAGATGATCGTTAGCAATGCCTTCCTGGTGTAGGAAAATTTGGAAAAATGTGAATGGAGTAGCAACAGTAAAAAGCCCTTAGTCACTTTCTGCGCCGTCTCATACAACCACTTGCTATAGCAACTGATACAAATGGCAGTACCAGGTACCAAAGGAATGGAGGAGTTGAAAAGTTACTAAGCAATTTGCAAGATAATTTGGTGGGGTTGCATGCGTAAACAAGACTTTACAAAAATTGAAACATTTTATTAAATAAATACAAATATGCTAAAGGCAGTATCTGAGAAATATCAGCGACCGTAGCCTCCACCGTGTTGCCCTCCACTTCCGTGATGTTGCCCACTGCCTCCTTGATTGTAGTGTCCACCGCCGCCTTGATTGTAGTGTCCACCGCCACCCTGGCTGCCGTGGTGGCCACTGCTGCCTTGATTATAATGGCCACCGCCTCCTTGATTGTAGTGTCCACCGCCGCCCTGGCTTCCGTGGTGGCCACTGCTGCCTTGATTATAGTGTCCACCACCTCCTTGATTATAGTGTCCGCCGCCGCCCTGATTGTACTGGCCGCTTCCAGGGAGAGCACTGCCGGCGCAAACGGCCAACAGGAATGCCAAAACCTGCAGAAAACTTTCCATTAGCACAGGTATACGAAAATGATGCAAAAGAATAACAAATAAATCCTATTTTATGAAAATCTTCATCTATGTCACGGGAACGTGGATGATAAAGAACAGCAAGGTTCAGGTAGTTAATGATATTTCTGAATAGTAGAGAAGAAGGAAGAAAAATATACTGAGTTTTAAAAAAATGAAACCGTGAGAAGGGTGGTAAATGAGGAATTGTCACGGGGTAGATAAATTAATGTTGCAATGGTTTGAGCATGTAAAGATATGAGAGATGAGACAAAATTAAATGTTTCATTAAGTCCAATGGATGCCGGTAGACAGTAAAACCCTGCAGTATCCTTTCTCTCAATACAGCCAACGATGTTAGAAAAGCAGTTACATTGCACAAAACAAACATTAACACATACATATAACTGATATTACATCAATAAACGAAATAGAGAGGTCTGGTGGTTCAGTGGTTAAGGCGTCTAACTGGAGATGGCAAGATCTCTGGTTCGAATTCCTGTCTGGGTGGGAATTTTCAATACACTAGAATGTTACGTTAAAATACAGAACCTCTTTACCCGGTAGGATAACTGGGTTGGGTTAGTTAGCCACGAGAGAGGCGCGTGCGCAGCATATCGAAACTTCTGTATCCTTCGAGGATATCCCGGCCAGTAATGACATACTCACTGTTATTAATAATAATAAACCAAATAATTTAATATTAGTAAATAATATTTCATGATATTAAACTTTGTAGCGCGCACGATCAGTATCATAATTTGCACGTTAGTATGTTACAGTGAAAGTTAACGAAAGATGGAATTTCAAGAGAAGTGGATATATGAAACAGACGTATTTTATTAATTGGGATATCCCTCGTCCTTCAGTATGTTCGATGGGTAGCGAATGCATGTTGACATATTTTTTCTCTTAAGTTTTTAACATAAAGTTCTCGTTATCCTGAATCAACTCAATTTTTATTTATTACTAGCTGGTACCCACGACTTCGTTCGTGATTGTAAAGAATTCATATTGACAGCTATAGACATCTAACCACCATAGTGCACGATGGGAGACTCGATACTATTACCACACACAAATACCAGTCTTCTGCGCTATGTAGTTCCAGCAGCAAAGTAAAATTTACGGATACACACAAGTCTTTGGATGAAATACGAAAATATTCATGATCGACCAATTTCAAACACCATATCTCACACACTCCTACAGTTACAGAATTTCGGCCAACGTTGTGATCGAAGGGAGACTCTGTGTTACTACCACACACAAACGCCAGTGATCTGCGATTGATAGTTTTCACTTAAAAGTGATACACCGTGACACAAACGTCTTTGGCAGAAATATGAAATTGCCGCAGGTCGACCATTTTCATCCCCCATATCTCCCACACCCCCATAGCTACAGACATCTAACAACCATAGTGCACGACAACAGCCACGATTCTACTACCACACATAAATACCAATGCTCTATGCTATGTAGTCGTGGCAGAAAAGTGAAATCTGCGGAGACACATGCCTTTCGTCGAAATACGAAAATATCCTTGGTCGGCCACTTACAACCACCATATATCCCACAGTACCACAGTTTCTGAAATTCAGCCGCCGTTGTGATCGAAAGGTGACTCTGTGTTACTACCACACACAAAACGCCAGAGATCTGTGATCGATAGTTTTCGCTGAAAACTGATACACCATGACACTTGTGTCTTTGGCAGAAGTATGAAACTGCCACAGGACGACCACTTTCAACCCCCATTTCTCCCACACCCCCATAGCTACCGACATCTAACAACCATAGTGCACTACATGAGATACGATTCTACTACCAAACACAAACATCAATGCTCTATGCTATGTAGTTGTGGCAGAAAAGTGACATATGCGGATACAGTCGAAATACGAAAATATCCTTGGTCGGCCACTTACAACCACCATATCTACCACAGTACCACAGTTTCTGAAATTCGGCCGCTGTTGTGATCGAAAGGTGACTCTGTGCTATTACTACACACAAACGCCAGTTATCTGTGATCTATAGTTTTCGCTGAAAAGTGATACACCATGACACTTTTGTCTTTGGCAGAAGTATGAAATTGCCACAGGTCGACCACTTTCAACCCCCATATCTCCCACACCCCCATAGCTATCGACATCTAACAACCATAGTGCACTACAGGAAAGACGATTCTACTACCACACACAAACACCTAAGGTCTATGTTATGTAGTTGTGGCAGGAAAGAGAAGTATACGGAGATACGAATTTTTGGTCGAAATATGAAAACGCCCTGCACTGACCAACTTTAATCATTATATCTCCACATCCCCACAGCTATCGGCATTCGGCCAACGTTGTGCACGACAGGAAACTCCATGCTACTTCCACCCACAAACATCAGTGATCTGTGCTAGGTAGTGGTTGCTGAAAAGTGAAATATAGGGAAAAACACGTCTATTTTTATATATATATAAGATTTTCAGGGAACAATTATATACAGCTGTACTGAATTTTCTGCACAGATCAAATCAGTCTTATTTACATGCTTTGTCGTGTGGGGCCACCAAGATGCACATTACGCATAGATAGATGTTCACTCTGATTGGAAAATCAGTCTGTGTAGACTTGGACTTGAAACGGAAGACGCCCATAGGTATCTCAACAGACATATGGTTGAAAGCAGATAAAAAAGAACTTCATTGAAAAAGAATGAAGAAGAGAGATGGACATATAGTGTAAACTTAATATTCTTTATTGCTCCACATTTTTACACGCAACTAAGATATACTTTCAGCATTCATCCAATATATTAACAAAATATCTCGAAGCACAATTCGTCCGCTATATTGTCATCTATTTTCCTGCGGACTTCCCTTCATATGTCCGCCAAAGAAATTCTTTTAACACACTGCTCCTTTGTCTTGCATACTAAATGTCTTTTTCTTTTACAAAAGAGAATAAATAATACAAAAAAATTCTTATCTTTAAATATATATACTGAAACAGTAAAATTGAAATAATACAAACAAAAAATGTAAGGGACTATGTTTCCTTTCAACAGGAAGAGTTGTAGAGGCTTGTATTCCAAGCAAAAATTATGTTGATTCTGATTTTCCATATCTGAAGGTGTACTTTTTAAAATGTAGTATGTAAACTGTTTGATACTATTTCATGTTTTAAATTTTCGGCTTTTAAGTGACCTCTGTGCTGTCAATGTGTATTGCTATCCCCACTAGATCGCAAGCCTGTATTCTTTGATATGAGATGTTTCCCGTGGGTCAGCAACAGTAGTGAGTAAATTAAAAAGTGACTGATTGGAAGGAGTTAGTTCAATTTTTACTAAGAAAATATGAGATGTATTTTATGCGTGACTGTCTGAAAGAACTAGGTGAAAATAGAAACAGTAAGACCTTCCAGAATATATTTTAGTACAAAAAAGTTTTGCAACAGGAATGCAGATAGGAAGACAGGGTAATTATGGTAGTAAATATTAGTCTACTAATCTGACTGTTGATATTAGAGGACTAGCCGAATTTTAACTATGCTTCTTAAATACAATGTACCAAAAGGAAGTGAGAATATGTATGTATTTTATCTTTGTGTGTGAATAATGTTTGCCGTATAGTTTCATCCGTGTTTCTTCTTTTAAGTTGAAGACTTTCAGCAATTTAAGTTCATACTGTCAACACTTGCGATTCTGTATTTAAACAAGCGATTGAGTGTCGCCGAGCGTGGTATAATCTGTAACGTTCTGGCCTCGCATTTGGATTCCCATCTGACCATCGAGATTTTGGTTTTCCAAGGTTTACCCAAATCAGTCCATATAATTCCGGGGTGGTATCTTGAAAAGAGATTTCTAAAAGCTGTGTTGACTCTACAGAGCCTATTAAGGTGCAAATGGAGATGCGAAGATTAAATAAAAGTGATATTGTTCAGAGTATAAAATGGAAAAATAGGTATTAAAAGTTCACCAATTTCCAGGACAGCTTCCACTTGTTCTCCGCGAATAACACCACATACGTTTGGTGCAGTTATCTCGGCTTTAGTATTATTGTCAGCGAGTAAAAATATATACAGTTAAACTAATGTTTACTGGGAGGTGTGTCTGCTCTGCACGCTGCTGCTGGAGGTATAATCGAAGTCTCCTTGTAGCTGTGATGATTGTGTTTGTCATGAACGTTAATGAATAAATGGTGTTAATGATATGAAATGTGGAAACGAGAAATAAATAGTCATAATAACCTTAACTGTTGGCTAAGACAGATACAAATCATATCGGTGAAGAACAACTTAGCTGTCCAAAGTTTGAGGAAAAAAAATGAAGCACCAGACAAACACTTCAGTTCGGAAGTTGTGCAACAATCACAGTCATTAGTGAAAACTTCTTTATCCCATCAGTAATAGTTGGCGTCAATATGTGACTCTCGCCCTGAGTGTGATTGTGGGTGTCTTTTATATTGGCGTAAATTTATTGTGTAACTGTATTTGTTCTCTAAATATAATAATGATTCGGACTTAATACCCTGCCAGTACTGTACTACGGTACGTTCTACAGTTTGCAAAGATTAAAACTATCAGACTATTAATTGTTATATTACCGTACAAGGTTCCGATACTTGTTGAGCGCATATCTTGCAGTAATATTTTTTTTTTTTTTAAAGCTAGTGATGTTGAGAAATCAGGTTCTGAAATATGAAATTTCACCCCCATTATGAATAGAGTCCGATCGTTCTCTTTAGCTTACGATCAGCTGAACAGCTGAACGAAGCCATTTTACTCCGACAGTTACGAAAAATTATTCCTATCCCTTTAGTGATTAGTGGTTGATGCAAAATTAGAGCGACGGGTACTCTAATAACAGAACTCCTGTTTCAGTTAAAACACTTATTACAATGAATTATACGGTATTGTTGAAGACTCTCGTAACTAAATCAAAAATAAAGATATAAATTAGAGGGCCGAAGTGTACCGTTTTATTTATCATATCTGTTGAACCGTAGAAGGGTTTCGTTCCTAGCATATTAATTTTCCCTTCTACCAGTCAGACCTCAATAGTGTGTTGATTTCAATAAAATCATATTATCCCAGACATTTTAGTTATGAAGATAAAAAAAAAGTAGAGCTGAAATTTGGCACAGACTTTCCTTAGCAGGTAACAAACAAGTCCTGAAAAGTCCTCACCTCTCGAGTGTCCGCGTCACAGTTTTTTCAGCGCAAAAGGGCTTAAAAAGGGCCTGAGAGCCAAATCAGTGTATACTCGTTGTAACATTTAAAATCTCCTTAGCCTGATTGCCGCAATTGCCATAGCACTTGCGGAAATCAGTGTTAATAGATGCTTCCTGGGCTGGAGTGTTCGCTAACGTGTGGGCATTGCAGAGGATCTGCATGTGTTAATGTCGTGTATAATGGTTCAGTTGATGAGCACGGTGATGAAGCTGAACATTAAATTTCGTTCAACGAGTTCAGTAATAAAAAATGTTTATCGTTTCATACATTTGCCTACTACAGTACCGCAAATAGTTTCGTCATTTTCTAGGTTTGTTTCTATCAGTTTATATATAATTCCAAGAGCACAAAATCTCAGAGCAATCTTCCAAGCGGTTGGAATAATGCAGCCAGAGGGGAGAGAGAAGTGTTACAGAGCTTTAATCTGAGCTCTGCACACTGTTTCTAAATGTTTCGATACGTATCTCACCAACCATTTACCACAAAAACATAATCGACGTACCATGCTAACGCTAAAAATGTGTTCTATAACTCTGATAATAGGTTTTGACATGATAACTTTTATAGCTTTTCATCAAACCTGGGTTAATTATAAAATAAGCCATGTTTCGTACCTACTTCATGATGAAATGTGAGTTTGGTTTTACATTTATATAATAATTACATCAAAAACTACACATTAATTCAATGGTTAAGCTCTCCAAATTACTTAGAGTGCAATGAAATGATACTAAGGCTGATAGTTTAAGTGCTACAAGACGTTCATACTGATAATTGCATTTAAACCCTACTTACACCCTTTTAACCTGAAAAAATCTATGACGCGGACACCTCGTAGACGGAGACTTTTCTGGACTCTTTTCTTAGGTAGGCCTACTAAATGTCATCTGTGCCAATTTTCAGCTCTACATTATTTTTTTCTTGGGTTGATACTAGCGCAGCTCTCGGCCCAGCGCTGATTCATTTGTAGTTATACCATTTTAACACTGAAACTGTGTACTTCAACTTTGGCTAAATGTCTTGCCGCAGTAACTTTGATAGTTTTCCATCCATGCAGAGTTGTTTAAAAAAAAGTTATGTTTCGTAACACCTTCAAGATAAAAAGTGAATGTACTGTTACTTTTATAAAGTAATTATGCCCGATACTACACTTTTATACAGTGGTTAGCCTCTTCTGACTATCTATGGTGCAATTAAATGTTACTAAGGCTGACATTTTAAATCTTACAACGAGTTTACACTGATTTGGCACCTTCGCTTTTTGAGATGAAAAAAAAAAACTATGACGCGGACACTCAAGAGGCAGCGACTTTTCAGGTTTTGTTTGTTATGTACTTGGGAATGACTGTGCCAGATTTCAACTCTACGTTATATTTTTGAATTTACCCCCAAAATCTGCTTAAAGTGCCTGGGCTATACCATATACTGTAACATCCCACTTTTTGTCGTTTTAACATCGTTAAGAAAATCAGGACAATGCGGTGTAAAACTTAAAAGCTACTTCGCCTGTATTTTCGCCGTAAGCATATGTCTCGAAAGCTACTATAAGCAGTTTTTTTTTTACTTATGGCTTTACGCCTCGTCGGAAGGAATTCGGCCATGGCCTTTTTGATGGATGCATCCCGGCATTCGCCTGGAGTGATTTGGGAAACCATGGAAAACCCAAATCTGGATGCCCGGACGGGGATCCGAACCCGCGTCCTCCCGAATGCGAGGCCAGAGCGTCAACCACTCACCCACGACGCTCGGTACTCTAAGCCATAATCTCATATCGCGTTAAAATTATATTAACTCACAATCTAGTTATTCTGTATCGTTGCGACCCTTTTGTTGTTTGGAAACTTGAATCGCTTATTTATTGGTGAATAGCTTCCTTTTATAGTTTATATGCATAACAACATCCTTCTTAACTCTTCCTCCATTCCGTACCAGCTTGAAACAGCGTTCTACGAACTTCTTACTTTCCTATAAACAAAAGCATATCCCGAATCTAATCTTTTCTCACTATTCACTTTGTTCCCAATGTTCGATCGAGGAAGTAAGTGATACAAGTGACTTTATTGCGCTTAAAAGTGGAACAGGACTTTAAAAAAATCGAGGTGGAAGTGGACCGAAGAAAAAAAAGAACCCAGATGGATCTCTGCATCATGAAAACCAACGACTTAAATACATTCACTGACTCTGCAGCTTAAGAAAAACAATGTATTGATAACGACAATTTTCATACCCTTCGGATTTACGTGTCTCTACTTCCACGTTAAGTACTCATATTACCTACATTAACTTTAAAAAAAAATAAACTATCCCAAGTTATTACACGTTATTATTTTTCGGTAGCTGTAATGGACATAAATATAAATGGACGAATTCAAAACAACTGTCGAAACCGAAGTTTCAATCAATATTTTTTCGATTTTCGGTTAGAGATATACAGTTATAATTTTCGTCTAACTTGTTAAGTTCCTGATGTTTACCAAACCTACCGTATTTGGCTATTACATTCAGTCTAGGCGGTGACATCAAGTTTGCAACACTTGAAGCTATCTCACACCTGATGAAGATGGCAGAGCAAGCTGTCAAAACGTAATGTTTATACGACACCATCCGGGTGAACACCAGAGAAGATTATTTTCCATCTAAAGTTTCTTCCATCGCAGATTTGAAATCTAACTTCGATAATGCATTGATTTAATCTCTGATTTATTAATGTGATATTACTTTGTCGCACTTCATCCAAATTAAATTAAATGGGGTAATTGCTTCCTACAGATACGCATTTCAAAAAAAAATTTGAGTACTACGAGAATTATTTAAGGACAGTATATGGACACACCAGTGAAGTTGCGAGTGGTATGTTGTAGTGTGTTTAGTCCGTGGTACTCACCACTATCGCGGCTGCGGCGCGAGCCATCTTGGAGTCCATGGTGCGGCTCACTGTAACCTGCTTGGGGCAGGCGGCCTCTTCTTATACCGCCGCGCAGGTCCGCTATGCGAACATCTGGCGACATTGACCCCACACCGGCGCGAATGCGTAACCACCGCTCGCGAGTATACCAACAGGGTGACCGTACCGGAGCTTCAAATGCAGGGCCCTCCTGATTACGGCTTTTAGGCGATTTTCCGTAATAACTTGGGCAAATTCTGGGCTTGTCCCTTATGACCACTTGAAAAATTAGACATTTCACAAACAAACTAGCACATATTATAGAGGAGAATCGGGTAATATGGAATACCATTTATGTTTTGTTGTACAAAATATTACTGAAAATAATTTAACACCTGAAACTAAAACCAATACAACCTTCAACTTCTTGTGATAACATATATCTAATAAAAAGCTGTCAGATTTTTTTTATTAGTAACATTCAGTTTAAAAAAAAATGTCGTTTGGAGGGTAATATGGAATAGGCGGGTAATATGGAATAGAAGGTTTCAATTAACGTAAACTATCTGGAATTGAGATAAACGGATTTAATGATACTTTTTAGTCAACATCATCATCATCTTTGTCGGATTCAAAAGCTATCGCTTCTTTCTCTTTCGGCTGTTCTTAAAACAAAACATAATTATTGAATTAATTAAGAAATATTTACTTTCTCAATTGTTATTTTATTATTTTCAATCAATATTAGCAAAAATCGTATTACTGACATATTTGATTGGAAATGTATTTCAACTCAGTAATTATTTTTCAGGTTGTATGAAATACCACAGTTTACGTCTGGTTTTATGGAGTACTAAGTATCTCGTATTACCCGAATCGCTATCTTGGACAAAATAGGCTTGATGATATTATAAAAAAAGATGGAAGCCAGAAAAAAGACCTGTACAACATTACACATTACACTAAGACTAGCGATCAACAAAATAAATATAATATTTTATACATATTTTAGAAAAATAATCTGCAAAAATTCTCGAAAGTGGAAAAACAAACTTTGTTGGCTCCCAAATGACCGACCTTCATAACAAAGCTTCATAGGAGTTTTGAGCAGCAGTTGATGGTACTTCCACTATACAGCAGCATTCGGCAGAGGAGAAACCTGGGTATTCCATATTACCAGACTATTCCATATTACCCGATTCTCCTCTACATTTCGCAAACAGATTGTGATACTTCAGTTTTCCCATTATAATAGAGCGCCCGGCAGATTCGGAAAAAACGTGAGCAGACAAAATTTTTAGACGTTAACTCTTCATCTATACCTGCTGAAGTTAACAAATTACTGGATCACGCTGTGTATTTTGCAAGAAGTGGTCCGCCAGCCCATCTCTGAAATTGGTTAGGCAGCCTTGCTTTACAAATTTCATTTTATTTTTTCGATTACTCTGTGCAATGCAACTAAAATAAAACATTGGTTCCTAACAAGCGTTTCAATTTGTGCCGTAAAAACACGTTATACAAATTTCGTATTAATGAAACACTAAGTTTCAGTAATTGTGAGTTTGGAAACTCAGTGGAAAATCGTAGCAACTCTTCAGAAAGTAGTAATGCTGTTAGAGGAATGTTGATTGTGTACCGTAGGTAATGACCTAAGTTAAACATACGTATGAGGAAACATAGGCAACGGAATATGCAGGAAAATTTGTATGGAACACTTCCCAACTCAGATGTATTAGTACAGCAATTTTAAACATTTTTTACAGAAATATAAAAACCCCCTTCAAAAAAAGTACACAAAAAATAAGTTTGTACCTTTCTCAGAAGAAAATAAACCTAAATGAACAACATTTCACAATACCATTATTGGAATTTTAACATTAATCAGTTGTCTCATAGCGGGCAGCCTTCCATCCCGAGGAACGAATTATTGCACTTTATTTGCTGTTCGAGGCGACACGGGAAGTACGTACGAAAATTCTGAATATTTTGCAGCATATAGTGAAGTGTAAATTGTTTTTGCGAGAGACAGTATAGCGAAACAAATTGGACTGAATTTTAATCTGTGGCTCGACTTCGTTGTTTGATAATTTGTTTTATCAAAAAGAAAAATGATGTTGAAACAAGAAAGTTTATAAATTGACACATTTTCGTTTCTACTAATTTATTGAAAATCCTTCTAAAATAGATCTTCACCAACAATTAAAGAATTAGATAAAAAAGGGATTATAACTATTATGTAGATATATAAAAAAAAACATGGTTATAATGCGGAAGTGAATCTAACTTTATTCCGATATACTTACAGTCAAGGGCGTAATCAGGATTAGCTTCAGGAAAAATATTTGTTGAAAATAGTTTTAATTGAAAAAAATTAAACACTTATGCACTAGTCTGCGAGGGTCTGACCAAATTTTGGCAAAATTAATTTTTCAATATTAAAAGTGGTACAACTTCCAAAGTTAAATTCATGGGAGAAATATCAGAGGCATTTCACATCCATCCCGGTGTTCGCCAAGGAGATGGACTGTCACCACTTCTATTTAACATGGTTCTGGAAAAAATTGTGAGGCCATGGGAAAAGGAAATAAAGGGAATTCAACTCGGGATTAAAAAAGAGCAGAGAATCAAAGTAAAGTGTTTGGCTTTTGCAGACGAACTTGCCATTTTAACCAGCAATAGAGAAGAAGCCAAACTTACACTGGAGAAGCTTCACGAAATTTCACAGAAAACTGGCCTAAGAATTTCCTACGAAAAAACTCAATACATGGAAAGCAAGCCTGCAGATAATCTTCCCATTACAACTCGGTATGGGAAAGTGACACTTTAAATATCTGGGAGAGATCATCCAACCATCAGGACTGAACACAATAGCCAACCAAGAAAGAATATCAAAATTACAAAAAGCGTATAAGCTAATACTTGGAATCACTAAAATGAAAAATCTATTTCTGTCAACGCCAAACTAAGGCATTACAGCGCAGTAGTTCTGCCGGAAGCACTTTATGCTGCAGAAACTACAGTGATTCATGGTCATACAAAAATAAGAGACATTGAAAAGCAGGAAAGGAAAATTCTGAGGAAAATATTCGGACCAGTTTTTCGTGAATGAATTTGGATAAAGAGGCCATCAAAAGAGCTCTACAAACAGATAGAAACAATAACTGACAACTTTAGAAAAAGAAGGATGAAATTTTATGGACATATTAGCAGGATGAACAAGAACAGGCTCACAAGGCAAATCTTCGAGATAGTAAACACCAGTAAAAACAAGATTAAATGGATATCTGAAACAGAAGAGGACCTTAAAGGATTGGGGATCACACAAGACAACATAAACAACCGAGAACAGTTTAGAAACATCATAAAGAAACACTCACCTAAACAAACACAAACAAAAAAAAGAACAGGAAACAAATGGGCAGAAGAGCGCAAGAGAGAACACAGCGAGCGTATGAAGAGAATTTGGGAAGAAAGGAAGAAGAAAAAAATATCATGACTACTCAAGTTCAGTCGCTCTCTTTAAAGGGAATAATCGAAGAAGAAGAAAAGTGGAAATTTTCATTTACTTTTCGTTCGACCACTTGAAGGAGTGAGCAAGTGGCTCGGCCTGCCCCACGCCCATGTTTACAGAGAAAGAAAAATAATCACTTGCTCTTTCAAGTATCATTTGTAGTAAACTATTTCGGCATTCTTAGCTGTAACATTTGAAACTGATTTAAAATACAGTAAGAATAGGTTTTGTTGCGATTTGTAGACCAAGATCTAAAATTTTAAGCAGCTTCTGCATTCGATGTCTTCCAAAATCACCTTCAAAAAAGTACTGGTAGCTTGAAACCCAAACAGAAACTCGCGTTACTTTCTTTTGAATTAGTACAAGGTTTACTAGAAGAGATGGTTGAGGATGAGAGCAGAGTACACTATCGAAAGGATTCTATGATTGTTACATATTTTATCATTAACTAGCTGACCCGGCAATGCTTCACTATTGCTGGACTTGAGTAGGCACATAGATTAAATGAAAAAATATTTACTTATAAATTTTAAACTGTTGTTTCATTCATTTTCAGTTGGAAAGGGTGAGAGGGGATGCGCTTTGGAAAACATATGCAGGCAGTATTTTTCTGTTTGTTTTAAAGTATAAGCGTACAAATTCTTATCTAAATCGGATAAAAAATGTGGTTTGCCTAAATTATGGGGTGAAAACGTAATGGGATTGGAAAGGGGGAGAGGGGATGAATATTCGGAAACCATACGTAGGCAGTATTTTTCTGTTTGTTTTAAAGTATAAGTGTACAAATTGTTATCTGAATCGGATAAAAAATGTGATTTGCCTAAATTATGGGGTAAAAACGTAATGGGTTGGAAATGGGGAGAGGGGATGAATATTCGGAAACCATAAGTAGGCAGTATTTTTCTGTCTGTTTTAAAGTATAAGTGTACAAATTGTTATCTAAATCGGATAAAAAATGTGATTTGCCTAAATTATGGGGTAAAAACATAATGGGGTTGGAAATGGGGAGAGGGGATGAATATTCGGAAACCATACGTAGGCAGTATTTTTCTGTTTGTTTTAAAGTATAAGTGTACAAATTGTTATCTAAATCGGATAAAAAATGTGATTTGCCTAAATTATGGGGTAAAAACGTAATGGGGTTGGAAATGGGGAGAGGGGATGAATATTCGGAAACCGTATGTAGGCAGTATTTTTATGTTTGTTTTAAAGTATAAGTGTACAAATTCCTATCTAAATCGGATAAAAAATGTGGTTTGCCTAAATTATGGGGTAAAAACGTAATGGGGGTGGAAAGGGGGAGAGGGGATGAATATTCGGAAACCATACGCAGGCAGTATTTTTATGTTTGTTTTAAAGTATAAGTGTACAAATTCTTTTCTAAATCGGATAAAAAATGTGCTTTGCCTTAATTATGGGGTGAAAACGTAATGGGATTGGAAAGGGGGCGAGGGGATGAATATTCGGAAACCGTATGTAGGCAGTATTTTTATGTTTGTTTTAAAGTATAAGTGTACAAATTCCTATCTAAATCGGATAAAAAATGTGGTTTTGCCTAATTTATGGGGTGTTATGGAAAATAGGGGGTGACTTTTTTGAAATTTTTTTTCACAGGAACCTTCGCAGACGCACACTTGAAAACTCTCCAAAGTTTCATTGCAATCTGATAAATGGTATAGGAATGCATAGAAAACGAACAAACCCACAAACATTGATTTTTATATATAAGATGAATTCCATGGAGCTACCTGGCGGCTAACGCATCTGACTGGGATTTTCACTCACCCTTAACATCCTCTTCCCCTGGCATACCGGTATCTTCTTTTATGTATACAAAATAGTTCACAGTTTTTCGGTTTCCACGTTAAACATTAGACCTTCTACACCCGGTAGAATTACTGGATTAGGAAAGAAGTGGATTGCGCAGTCGGTAAGAAACAGTATCGCCGGATCATAATGGCCATACAAAATTACATTACTGAATTTCCTCGTCCGAATCCTTAACCCATTCCTCTAGTCACTTCATTCAATCTATCTGCTTATCCTTTGCTATCCTATGATAGGCACATTTGGACATCATAACACATACTCATTGTCGCTTACACACACAGACACTCACCATCCTGCAGTGTTAATTGAATACCTCAGTTGCAAACTGTCAGTGTCTGGTGATCTCCGAATTATGAAAATATTTCTAATGAGAGGAATCTTGTTTCTTATACCCGTTGACCACAGAGAAGAATAAAGATTTCTTAATAATTAACTTCCTGGTAGTAGACATGAAAAAATAACTAGTAAAACAATAGACATAATTATTATGCAAATGGAAGTGATTCATATGGTGCGACAATTGAAATCTCATCTGTTAAGAATCGTTTTAGTAATATACTTTTTTGATAAATCTCTAGCCACATAAACCACGGGTAAATCAAAGCTATAATCTATGACAATTCGGCGCCTCCTAATTTAGTAAACTTTTTTTTTTTTTTTACGGATTTACGCCTCGTCGACGGCTAAGGTCATTAGAGGCGGGATGGGACTAGGGACAAGGAATGGGAAGGAATTCGGCTATGGCCTTTTTGAAGGAAGCATCCCGGCATTCACCTGGAGTTATTTGGGGAAACCATGGAAAACCTAAATCTGGATGCCCGGACGGGGATTCGAACCAACGTCCTCCCGAATGCGAGGTCAGAACGCTATCCGTTCGCCCACCACTCTCGGTTTTCGTAAATAACAAGCATCACCCTGGCAACAGTGGTCACCGAGGAAGCAAGGGACTCACGAGCTAGCATATCTAGAACATGGGTGCCTCAGTTGTGTGGTCTACACATCTCAGTAAATTCGCGTCGGCAGAATGAGATGTTTTCTTCCACCATCCCATGAAACAGAGACCGTCAGTATGCATTTATAGACTATCATAAACATTTTGCGGAGGAATATGAACGAAAACTCCGGTAAATTCTAGCAACAGCAGTCGCATTTTGATCAAGGCATCTAGCCCAATGTTAACGCAAACAGTCATAAATATCACCAGCGAGGGGTGAAAAAGAATTAAAATCAAGTCTAGCTACGGTAAGTGTTCGTACAATATCACAGCGCTAAAAAGACACAACTCTCTGCTTTTCTGTACACTCAGATATCAGGATACGGAAACAGATTCTTAGAATGGGCGCGTCCATCTTGGCGGATGGTCAGTGTCGGCTATACTTCCGGACGGCAACAGCAACCACACCTGAGGGACCCGTCTGCCCTTCTCACAGCCAGGTGGTAATACTCGCGCAGTCTGCACAACCTACATCTGCGTCGCCTGACTCCTGGAGTTCGAGTCTCAACCTTCTGGCCGACTGCTGGATCAATGTCGACATTTCACTGCAGAACATCACACGTAACCTCGGATCTGCCGACAAATTCAGCAAAATCAAAATAATGCCCAGTAACAACCTTGTATGGTATAACCTATAGAGAACCGTGAAGTCAGTTGAAACAGCCCTCAAAAACAGCTTTCTAAGAATTTCAGTCTCATTAATTAATTACATTGGTGTTGGAGAGAGATAAACCGTGATTAATTGTAAATTCGTATATTTTAATGAGTATTATTTTGATGGATGGAAATTCTTTAAATGGAGTATAATTCGACTGAAATGTTTGAAGTGTTAATTTAAAGATTGTTATTGATTACGTCATAGTGTTTTAAGTACGATTTTCGGCTTTTTGGAATAGTTTAAATTTGTTAGTCTTATCTTTAAATGCCTGTAAATATACTCTATTTTCATTTAAAACTGTTTCTTCATGATTATAAGTTATTTTTTATAAGTTTTGAATGTTTTTGCGTATTAATTCTATTGTTAACTGCAATTGCTAGTCATCCAGAAGAGTCGATCGGCTCTTTCAATCTTTCCTCAAAAAAAATTTATAGCCAATTTAAGCTCGTAAATGTGTTTATGAAGATTTCAGCAGAATGAATCGTGAAACAAACACGTGACTCGATGGTCTTGTTACTTCATCTACTACCTAATCGTTCAGAGGTGATAGGGACGTCGGTACTCTGGTGACAGTTTAAGTCACCTGACGATCTGACTACAAAAACCTGCAAATCTAATTATTGATTAATTAGTTAACAGCGACCTCCTGTTAACTTACAGTGGATTGTTTACCAAGATATGCATCTAGACTAGTACAAAAGAATAATGATGTACATAATTATAAGACAAAGAAGGCAAATAATTTCCATTCTACCTATACTGAAAGAAGTAAAGCATAAAAAACAGTGTTGCAGAAAGGTTTAACAATGTTTAACAAATTACCAGAAGAAATAAAAAGGTCCAGAATTGTTGCAATTTTTACAGAAAACTGGGTAAATAGTTAGAGGAGAGAGAATGTAACATTTTTTTTTTTTTTTTTTTTTGTAAATGATTCAGTGAAATTCACACTATGTTTTTTCTTTTTTTTATCTTTTGTTAATATGACGTATTTATATTAGCTGTAGGCTATTTGAAAATAAATAAATAAATTGCTTGTGATGTGCCAAAGTTTTTTGTGTGTTTAATTTTACTGTTGTTTAATGTTGATAATCGGTTCAGTATCAATTAGCAGATTTACTCTTAATTCAATGTTGGCTAACATATATACATGATGGTTGTTATTATTTTGTCAAATCATGAGACTTTTAATTAGTTTATGATGTTCCTTCATCCCATGTCATTAAATTTCCTAGTTAAATTTTTATTTTGGTCGAAGGGTGTTTAAAATATTCTAGTGTCAACCAACTCAAATATAAAAACCAGTAACTGTTCGAATTCAGGCATAATCACAGCCGTAGAATTATTTTTTTAAACTGGCCAACAAACTCAGGTCATTAGAGACAATACACAAAAAATCAATGTCTGCTGTTCCGGTGAATGTCCATTACGTAGAATATGTAATACAACCTACTTTTCCAAAAAGAAATAAAACGTCCGTGGAAGTATGTGTAAGGTACTTCAAGCCAATACGTGAATATTTTTATCACCCTCTCCCAGTGTGAACCATTAAAAACCAAATGATAAATCTGCAGTCATTTGCAGTGAAACTGCTTAATTCAGTATTGACATCTTTGTACCCTGCACCTTTTATCCACCAAAAGAAAGCATAAAATGTTTGTGATTACTTTAGAGTTAACCTTTCGTCCAGAAAGTAGCTTACCTTATTCTGCAAAAATTTCTATTTATTTCGCTTTCTACTTTCTTTAATAAAGGGTGTCTTTACTTTTCCTGTACTTACGATGTCTTGGAATGGTCTGGTAGCTCAGAAGTTAAGGCGTCTGGCTGAATAGATAGAAAGGTCCCCAGATCGAATCCCTGTCTCAGCAGGAATTTTCAGAGGCTTTTTACCCGACCTTCAGTTCTGACACAGCTCGCTGTGTATAGTGATGATCCGATACATGTAAATACGAGTAAGTACTCGACACTTTGTTTCGATACCGAGTACTTTTCGTATTTGAATTAATTCATTCGATACTTACTCGGTATTGGAAGAAAAGTACTTGTATCGAATCGAAAGTATTGAAACGCACCCGGTGTTAAATTCTATTCTCATCATCACTGCTGCGACTCTCAGTCGCGCCTGCGAAACTAATTTCCCGCTGACGTCAAGTTGGTAGCACTGAAAATCAAACAAAATCAGTCTTAGAATAGCCAATCTAATCTCAAAGAATTTGTTTTAGGTCCCTATTTAACTGTAATAAAGTTTTACTTGGCGCGCATTTCACTATACCTGGTTAATGGTTGCTCCCGCGCAGCCCCACACAAAAACTAAAAGGTATGATTCACAAGCAACTACAGTAAGTACCCCATGTGAATCGGAAGAAGAAGCTGCCTCGTTTCGCAGGAATATCACTTCTAGAAACATCACAAAGAAAAAGAAAATGCACCGCAGTGACAAAGTCTCCCTCTACTTGTCAAACACTGTAATGTCCCTAAAAAAGCAATCCACTTACAGAATGGGAACAAATGAAACTTATATTTCCTTATCTGTATAAATACGCACAACAGTATCTTAATGTTTTAGCAACGTCAGTACCGAGTGAATGTTTGTTTTCTAAGGCAGGTGAAACAATCACAAACAAAAGAAACAAGCTGTCCCCAAAATATTTGGAACAATTGCTTCTTTTTGGAAATCTTCCAAAAGCGAACTTTTATTTTTTTAAAGTGTTAAAACTATAATAAATAAATATTTAAAGATAAGACAAACCCTTACGATGTGAGCTTTATTATAATTAATAAATAAATTATAATATTTACTGAGTGTTATTTGATTTTATTACACAATGCAAATAAAATAAATAATTTAGCAACATGTCACATATTTTTTTTATATTTCGAAATTAATTTAAAAAATGTATCGATATGAGTAAGTATCGATACTTTTACACTACTGATATGAGTAAGTATCGTAAGACAATTTGAGTAAGTATCGATACTTTGATGGTATCGGAACATCACTAGCTGTGTAACGCGAAGTACGCCAGAACTCTTCTGTGGTTCAGATGCCAGGTTAAGCTGTAGGTCCACTTTACAGGGTTGAATTACCGGGATAGGTTAGGTAAGGAGAAAAGGCACTGGCCATCCTATCTCTGATACCAGGCTCAGTATGTCTTCTGTGGGAGTGTTCATCCAACCTTCGGAACGAGAGCCACGCTTAGCTAACTACGTGTTCTGAAAATGTCACTCGAAATGTCCCAGTTCTTACAATACGTTCTACTGGAGAATTTAATAATGCTGTTGTCGTACACGGTATCTCATTGCGCCAAAATCACACGCATACCGCTTGTTAGAACGCCACATATACGCAATTCCTGAATCCGAATGTCATTGTAAGTTGTACCAGAAAATACTGCGGAATTGCGAGGTACAGACTGAATCACAGCTTCAGCTATTGATTAAATATCGTCTGGATGCGTAGGTTAACATCACGAGATATGTCTGTTTCAGTTATCTGCAGCTGGCTTATCGTGAAAGGTCTAATACTTGTAAGAACTGCGTCAGTATTGTCCGCGGCGAGCAGTTATTTTCTGTATTGTCTCGGTTGTTTGTAACAGACAATTTGGTGGCAGATCAATGTCGATAGGAAGGGTCTGGCGAAGACTATCACTTCACTTGTAAATAAAAACACCGTCTATTAGCAACTGGTTTTATTGATGTAAGCTCAGACGCGTTTCGTCCTTGTGGAATGGGGCATCGTCAGTGACTGTGGATGTATATACATGTTGGTGTTAACAAAATTACAATATTAATATACAAAACTAACTAATAATAAACTACATTCTACTTACGACTTATGGTTGAGGCAGTTACATGGTGGTCAGGAATAGCTCCATTTGCACTTTTTTGTGACGTGTACTGTAGTTATGGTTCCACATAACTATGATAATAACTGTTGTTACCCTGTTTTTGGAGGTAACCCTACCATTGTTTTCAAATCTATTGAAATTGACACTTTTTTGTCTGATGAACAGCAAAACCTTGTTGTTTACATTCGCTTACAGTGATGCCAACCTAATTTTTTTTTTTGCTTGTAATATAACGTCTATGTATTATTAAATTATGTCTCTGTTTGTGCAGTGGTGTCAGTGTTGTAATTTACTTTTTATGTCTATTATATTCCTGTGCCTTGGTTATTTTTCACAATGTCTCATTTGTTAAATGAGTGAATTCATTAAGTACAGTTTTCTTTGATGTAATGGCTTTGTGAATATGGTAACTTTCCTGTACCGTAAGTAGGTGTTTCTTGTGATTATTTATTTTCAATATTTTCATGTCTGTCTGAATCGTGGTGGGTTGGTGGTTATGATCTAACAAATGTTCTGCAAATGTTGAGTGATTTGTACATGTAATGGCTCTGATGTGTTCTTTGTATCTTGTAGTAAAGTTCCTGGTTGTCTGTCCTATGTATTTGGCTTGACGGTGTTTTTATTTACAATTGTGTAATAAACAACTGCGGAAGGATGGCCAATATACCATACATCATTTCACTTGTTGCTTCGGGCTCTATCTTTTGCTGCCTTTGTATTTTTTGTCCCCAACCCACTGCCAAGATTGTATAATCAAATCGACTGATGCCACTTATAAGGTGTATAGTACTACTACTCATTTAAATATGTAAACTATATTTTCCATTTTAAATGCAATGAGAAAATTTACATATGATATCTCTGTAGGTAAAGATGTATTTTATCCTAAAGCGCTGGAAAGAACGGCCTATTGAAATTTTTTTGTAGTGCTTGCGCAGTAGTAAGAAAGAATGAACTAAAATCGAAGCATTTGACGGCGCCATATATTAATGAAATGTTCTCGGGCTTACAGCCACGTAAAAAAGTATCTTTCTTGGGACGTTTCGAGGGTTGCAACCTCCCCCCTCATTTTCAACCACTGCAATCACACTGTTGGTTACGACGGTGCCTAAGTTATTACTGCGCCAGTGTGACTGCAGTGGTTGAAAATGAGTCGGTTGGAAGCCCGAGAACATTTCATTAAGAATGTACTAGCTTGCTAGGGAGAGTAATAACGGTATTGTGTGAGATCCGTTTCTCATTTTTTAACAAGAAACTGCGATACAAAGTTGTCTAAGAGGAATTTTAACTTTGAAGACACTTGTTATAAAAGGATGTTGCAAAACTTTTCTGTATGTTGAACGTGAATACAATTTCGTGCAGATATATAGAAGAATGTAGTAGTCAGTATTAGAGAGTATTGTCTAGCGAACCGACAGTGATCGATAGTTTGTCTATTAGGTTCAGTTGTATTCTTAGTTCATTAAACATAATAAGAAAACATAAGTATTATTTCTTTGTGTGAGTGAATATCCCATCCGTTTTATGTTATTTTATGCTTCTTTTTGTTTGTGGAATCAGCACATTTCGGAGATCTCAGCCAACGCCTATGACCAACTGAATGTAGGTAAATGGAGCTACAACATAATGGGAGCCTCTGACACATGAAAACCTCATGGACATCGAAAGTTTGCTAATGAATGCAGGATCCCATTAGAAACATTCCTTTTTGTAGATGATACTCTAGACCAGCGATTCCAAAACTATGGGTCGCGACCCACTGGCGGGGCCCGGGGTGTGTTTTGGTGGGTCGCGGAACAATCTAGGTTTTTGCCACAAAAATATATCTTTTACTTCATCTATTTTTGAAGAGGAAAATTTGAAAGGCCCAAAACTTTTAACAGCTGAAGAAAACTCGCTAATAAAACTATCTTGCGATTCTTCTTTAAAGACAATTTTCAAGGTAAAATCCTTAATTTTCTTTTGGATAAATGTACAAGCAGATTATCCAGAAATATCTAAATTAGCTGTGAATTTCTTGATGCCATTCGACATGGTATACCTGTGTGATCGAGCTTTTTCTACTTTATTGTTTTTAAAAAACAAATATAGAAATAAATTATGTGTAGAAAGTGTCTTAAGGTTAAAATTTAAGCAGTCTTAACGCTGATATCGATGCCCTCGTCAGTAAAAACCAGTGCCAGAAATCTCACTTTTTGTAAAGTTGTGCTTTTATAATAGTTAAACGTATTTTTTAGTATCTTTGTAATAAAGCGGGAGGCAGCTGCACAAAGCATCACCTCATCAATTTGAAGGCTGAAATTCCAGGATTAGTTAAACCTCTATTTGCACATTAAAATGGCACTGATGTGCCAAGTCAAATCTTGGTGGAAAACTCCTACAAATCCCATTTTAGTGGTTGACTGGCAAGTTTACCATTGTGTTTTCCTGCTCCCGGTCTTCCATATTTTCATACATTTGGGTGCAGTAAAACACAATGATAAACCTACCAATCAACCACTAAAGTCGGGCCTGAAGGTGGTTTCCAGTGACTTGGCACTGGAAACCACCTTGCATGGCCAGTTGCAATTTAATATGCTGATCGATTTACTTCTAATCGTGGAATTTCAGCAGTGAACTTGATGAGATTATAGTCTGTGCAGCCGCCTCCCGGTCTATTATATGTTTGTTGTTTTATGTATTATCAATTCTTGTTTTTGTAGATAGTATATCCTTAGTACGAAAATTGGCCTTTTCGTAGGACAGGATAGACGACAGCGTATCTAGGTCATACAGCAGTTCCCATTCTGATGTTAGATAGACTCTCTTAATAGGTGGGTAGCAAAAATTTTTTGCTTATAAGTGGGTCGGGTACCAATAAAGGGTGGGAACCGCTGCTCTAGACTATATAAAATGTGTCTGCAAGGTTCTGTTTAGATGATGACGTCTCGTAGTGATGACGAAAACCTTGGCTGGCGGAGTTGTGGCACAGATCTGGTTTACAGACTCGACCTGCTGCGGGAACTGGACCAGGCCATTTGCTGTTTCCGCGGAAGGCTGCAGAATCCAGTCACGCTGGATTCAGCAACGGTTACGGCGCGCGGCCTTAACGGTTCAGCTGTGCGGCAGGATTCGGCAGTCGAGACTTCGTGATCATTCTTTTTTCTATCAGGACCGAGAACTCGTCTCGAGATGACGAGGAGGGAGGGGAGGGAAGGCTATCCAGAAGGTTTTACGCTTCCAGGGAATTCCCCAGAGGAAAGGTTAAGGAACTTAATCTTTAATGTTTCTTCGCTTCCTTTAGCCAGAGTACTGACATTTAACACATAATTAATTGCCGTTTCTAATAGCAAATCACATGTAAATATCATGTGTAATTCCCCAATAATTACTGCCGAGACTATTATTTATACACGGAATAAATTGGACGTGGTCGTTTAGAGCTGATGAAACAGCAGTCTCGGATATGGTGCAACAGTACACGAACTCGTTATTAAAATAAATAATCGTAACAACTAATAAATACATAACATCCAAAAACCTTTCATCATAATCCGCACAAAATTTACGGTAAATTGCTATATGCTATTATAATTTGTAACGCTCATTTTAAACATGTAAGAAGGGAAATTAAAAATGAAGTTGCACATAGTTACAAATTTTTTTTCAAAGAGAAGCTTTTCGACGAATTATAATAGTAACTCTAATTGATGCTCAATCTTAATATACCGAAATCTGTTAACTTTTATTTATCAGAAGTTATTGTAACTGCGAAAAATGAGTTGTTCAAACCAGAATTCCTTGCTGTTAACTTTTTTTGTTTGTTAAAATAATGTTCAGTAACTGAAACTCGTAATTGTGTGTGTGAAGATTATGTTGAAAACTTCATTTCTAAGAAATGCGTTCGGAAGTGGTGTGACGTGTCCAAGAAGGGTAGCACTAACATCACGAGCGATTACTGTATGGGAAGCCACACGCGCCAGCACCTCCAACGCCGAGCTAATGAACGACTTGACTCTATCAGATCGGCGAATAACAGTTGAAGAAGTCACAGATAAAAAAAGGGGGGCGAGGCATTTCCTTTGGCAGTACTGGATAAATCATTAGTCAAAATTTTCGAAATTTAAAGAAACCACAGTTTGCTACATTTTTTGAATCGCTTAGAGAATGAAGTAAATTGATTTTTGGATAGTGATATAGGATGAGACCTGGGTTCATTTTTTTTTTTTGAACCAGTGTCAAAGAGAAATTTCGTAAATGGAGACATACATCTTCCCCATGTGCGAAAAATGGCCAGAGTCGTTGTATTTGCGGAAAAGATTTTATATCCAGAATTTATGCCTAATCGACACATCTGTCTTCGGTGAAAATGAAAAAATGGTTGAGGGTAACAACTGACGTCAAACACCGGTTGTGACGAAAGACGTTTTGCTTCTCCGTGACAACGCGTAACCACATTCAGCAAACATCACTGAGAACCTCCTCAACAAATTGAAGTGAGAAGTGTGGCGACATCCTTACCTCCGTGTATTTTCATGTGTTTGGGGCTATCAGCCGCTCTTGCCTCGTGCTCCCTATATGGACAGAATTATTTCGAAACCTTCACAGAGATCAGAAAATTTCAAAAACTTGTTGGGAGATTATACAAAAAAATAGATTTTCTATGAAGTTTTCAAGTAAGGTTCCTTTGTGTCTTTATTAATCTCCCTGACTTCTGGCCATGGGGAATTCGCTTTTTGACTTTCCCTCGTACGTAGTTTTCCCTGTGTCACCATCCCTTTCTTGTATCATAGAATACTTTAGCCTCTCACAGCTCAATGTTGCAAGTTCAAAATAATTTTACAATGTAAAATGGATTTTAAAGTAGAAACTGTTTCTGTTTAAACTTAAAACTGATTGGATTTTGTAGAGACCATTTTATACCTTGAGGTAAAACACTGAATGAAGAAGCTACAGAAAGTTTTACTGCCTATTACAGCAACTTGTGTCAGCACTGATGTTAAAATGTTCAGGATTTTCTACTGCAATAGGGCGTATATATTTAATGCCAGCACCGTATCAGAATCTAGATAGTATAAACAGACATATGTATTATGTTCGTCAGCTTACTAAGTAAATAATCCTTAGAGCACTTCAAATAATTGTATGTCTTACGCGTTTGGGATTAATTTGGGTTAAACTTTTCCCACTATTTACAAGTAATTAAAATATGACAAATATTCCGACAGTCTCGTTGTATCAATTATTCTTTTATTTTTTGTCGTGAATTTGAGGGACTAAGTTTTGTAAAAGTTGTTAGTTGTAGTCGTTTCGATCTAAATTGTTATCTGTGCTGATATACATGAGCTTCATTTAATGTCTTACGCACAGAAATTCAACTGTAGCTTTTTTTTATGATAAACTGTTTATCTTAGTCTTTCATTCGTTAAATATTAATTTATTTGCACCAATTTTCAATTTCTCTGAATTGTCGTTTACACTGTCCTCAACAATTTATAATGAAAAGATAATGCGATAAGAAATAGTTTTATGTTTAATTACATCGTTTATCTCTCGTATGAGCTACTAGGTGTAAACCCGTCACTGCGTTTCGAATGTAAACACAGGTCTCTAAAAATTCCCATTTTTAGGATCAAAAGTCATGTCAGCCGGCTGAAATACCAGGTTAACCTGTATCTGACCCTATTGTTTCACTCCACAAAATTTAAAGAATTTCTGTTGAGTTAAAATGCGTGCAGTTTAGCGCGGACTGCCTGACAATTACGTAAACTAGGAGTAAGCCTGTTGCGAATGGTCACAGCTGTGGAATAGTTCACAATTTCATGGTCAAAAAGGTGGCCGTGTTTTAGGCATGATCTCGTGTCTGGAATAGTTCCAGTTTCTAAGGTCAACGGTCATGAAAAGTTGGCTAAAATGCAAACTTAAATTTTTACATTAAATTCAGTGGGGGAAAAAAAAATCATCACTTTTTTTTATTTTTTAATAGTGTTAACTTCAATATCTGGTGTGCAATGTAATTACCTATGATGACAAAGCAACGTGACAGTGGTGATTGAAAGATGGCAACGACGTATTTAATTTAAAATGCTGTGAATAGCAAACTAAATGAACGTATTCAGCAGCATTTCTGCGGAGTTGCTTAACTTAAGCATTAAGCATCTTCAAATTTAAAACGCTCCCTTCAAAATAATATATAAACCAGTAGAAAGTAAAGTGGAATAGTAATTACAAGATCAATAATTTGGGAAAAACGTATCCTCCTGTTAATTCCTTAAACTTCAAGTATGAAACGCTTCTGATGTAATCTTGTTTTGCATTCCAATTTTAAACAAATCATTACTAACTAGCATTGAGGGCGCAGGGCTTCGAAGCATAGTTAAGATTGCCACAAATCAGTGGTTTCGGGAGTGAAAGGCACACAGAGTATTGATGCTATTCATGCCACACGGCTTTTGATGGAAACGCACCTTGAAAAGAGAAAACCACTGCACATAGCTTTTTGAATCTTGAAAAGGCTTTCGATAGGGTACATCGACATGCCCAACAGCTGTTATATTGGAATGTCACCATCTAAGTTCAATGTGCTGTAGGAAATTCTGACTATTTTCCTATCACAGTTAGTGTCTATCAGGGACCGGGTTTGTCCCCCCTCCCGTTTAGCCACTGTCTTGACACCATTGCTGAAGAACTACTCAATCCACGCCCCTGTACGTATGCTGATGATATTGTGGCCAACTGCGAGTCTTGTCAAGAATTGGAACAGCAAATCCAACGGTGGAAAAATTCCCTCAACAAACACGTCAAGTGACTTAATATACGGAAGACCAAGCACATGAAGTGTGGAGTTCCAAGTGACTGGTCTGTTCATTTCGACAGCGTTGAACCCTATAAGTCATCTGATTTCAAATACCTGGGAACAGCAATCTGTTCGGATGGTCAGACACTCCCAGACGGCCGAAACAGAGTCAGTGTAGCCTGGATGAAGTGGCCTCAGGTCACAGGGGTCCTTTTCGACTGGATGGTGCCACTGTACCTTAAATCAAAGATTTACAGAACCATCGTTCGACCAGTGGCACTGTATAGAACTGAATGTTGGCCAGCCACGAAAAGATATCAACAATAGATACATGTCACGGAAATGAAGACAATTCGCTGGCCACAGGGACTCACTAAATTTGACGGCATCAAGAATGAGAACGTTCTGGCGGCATATTGTGTGACTCCAATCCCTTAGCAAATGCGCGAGCGTCGCGTCGTCTGCTATGGTAAGGCCGTGTACTACACAGCAACGACACCTCAGTGGCGACAACAGCACATGATATAACTCCGGAGGGCCGAAGTCCACGAGAGAGGCCCAGAAAGTGATGCCTTGCGGGAGGACGTGCATCTAGTCAATGCCTAACCGAGAGACGCACAAGATCGACATAAATGGAAGAAAAATTGCCAGCAAAGCAGAACCCGCAATTCTGGATTAATGATAGGAAGAAGGAGAAGAATAAAATTACAAATCTGGGTAATTTATATTCTAAATAAATGTGAAATACCATTTTATACTTCGTGATGATCGTTCACATTTGCCATCCCACAGAATTACCAGATGGCTCTACCGTAACATTATTTTCCTTTAGCAGTTCTCATTTGTCTATCTTCGACACCTTAATGTCCATAAATCGAAAGCAGGCAATTATGATGATAAATTTGTTTATTGAAGGAAGAGTTGTAGGGGAGTATATGATTCATAAAGCGATATTTCAGACACTTTATAAGAACGATTTTAAAATGTGTGCATCACTGAATTGTTATACCAGTTTTGTGAAATAAGAAATTAACCTGTTATATCGTAACTCAGACCTTCCTAGCAGAGGCGAACTCGGTTGCAATGATAATGAAACAGTGGATCAAATGGCAAAGACAGCCGCTAGAATAGAAGATACCTTAGATATCCAGCTTCCGTACACTGACTACCTCTTCAAAATAAAACAAAGGCTCTGAACAAATGGCAAACTGAATGGGACTCCAGCAAAAGCAGGAAGGGACAACATTATGGATCGATTCAACCCCGGATACCATCCCGCCCATGGTTCTTCAACTTTCCGGATCATAGAGGCGTCATTTCCACTATAATTAGAATGCGCTTTAACCATGGTTTATTCCCCCAGCATTTACATCGGATACATATCCTAATTACTGATATTTGTGATTGCGATAGAGAAGAAATAGGGGATATTAATCACGTAGTGTTTTCATGCCCCAAATATAAACAACATCGACAAAGAAACAACTAGTCAACTATGGAATACCTCTCCCAACAAGCATTAGCTGTCTATTCCACGGTAACAACGTGACCATATACATGTTGCTAAGTAACTTTGTAAAGTCAACTAATATAAAAATTTAGATGTGAAAAACTAGTTAATTGTAAGGATTTTAATCATTGTAACGTCAAAAAAAAAAAAAAAAAAAAAAAAAAAAAAAAAAAAAAAAAAAAAAAAAAACAACTATAAGGAACTAAAAACAATTTATATTTTTTTATATTTCACTGTATCATTTGTAATAATGTGTGAGCAATTCTATTTAAACATAATGTGTCAAACCCTTTAGGGGATAAACAAAAATGTTCCTTTCTGATTAATCAGTTTACCTTGTTCTATCGTTTATATTTTACTAATAATGTCAAGTCTTGCTCTCTTACCTATATGTAAAATGTAAAACTAGGTTGCAATTGACATTGACACCGACTGCAGACGTCGTTATTTTGTTGGAAGTTTTTTGTGGGGTAATGTATAGGTGTTACTTGCAAGTTTTGAAAGTTGCCATACTCGACCATTATCCCTGATTTTGTGAATGCTGAGCTGCGTACTTTAAATGCCCGCTGATGCTGCGCCTGGATGTAATAAACTGGTAAGAGTTTAAAGCTTTGTTTTTCCCGTCTCCTGGTAAGAGTGTCGTTTGTGCGGACGTATCATCTGGTCGGCCGCTGTCCTTGACATTAGGTTCCCGAGCAGGGCCGTTGGCCTGCCGGCTGGCTGAGGTCAGTTGCAGCTCAAGGCTAGCCAACACACAAATCCACTACGGAATTCACAGCTTGAGAAGCACCTCGCAGTATCAGAAAAAAAAGTATTCGTCAGGAACGAGATACTCCAGCATGCTGCTGATTCTGTACCCAGATTAAGTATTAAACCGAACTCACTAAAAGAGTTAATTTCTAAAAACTTTAAAAGAAACTATGGAAAAATTATGGTTGGTCTGGGAGTTGAAGTATTAACTAAGATGACTGCCACTGTGCCTAGCAACAGCACTATGTTTAATGAAGAGTGGTCCGATGATGTGGTATGTAAGATGGAAACCCACCAACCTCAACCTTGCGTAGCACCAATCAGAAACTCAAATTCACTCCATATTACAACGACGTGGACACCACAATGGAAGGGTCACCGAGTTCTGAATGTAAAATGGCTAGTGGCATTTGATCATAACTGATATTTAATAACACAGATATCTCCATTTATATCACACTTATACTCTTCAATTGGTCCCAACTTCTGTTTAATGATCGTCAACTGGAGAGTGAAAAAAATCAACAAAACAATAATATTAATTTTCACAAGCTTTTATTGCCATATAATTACATAAGTGCACCATCTAAGAAGAATCCGACTGTTTGAAAGTCTGCACTATAAAGCTCCCATAGTTCTACCTAAAGCTCGAGTATGTGGTCGTAAATAAGATTTCTGAGTAACAAAATACAGCTATTTATAATTAAAACAGCATGTTTTACTGATACTGAAATTCAAGTTTCTTAAAATATTTACAATGATAGTTAGCAGGCAAGAAGTTATCAAAATACTGGTTAAAACTTAAATCTTAATGCCGAATATTCATACCATTTCTTAAGTATTTACCACACCATTCATCCTACTGTTCACCTTACTATTCTTATTCACTATACAAGAAAGAGAGAAAGTCGATGTTGTTGTTATAACTTAGCCGGCAGGATGGTGAGTGGCGATTGGCAGCACATTACAATAAACAGTTCCTTTATGAGCATTGATGCCGTATACAACTATTAAGGAATGCTTATAAAGGGATTTTTTTCTTCTGACCAACCAGTTTTAGCAGAAATCAAAGAGTTCTAGTGTTGCCAACTCAGACCTTCAAATTGACTCTCCCTCATTAACATATTTCTTAACGTAGGAATACTTACTGTCGACATTACACCTATAGCCGACATGGAATCGTGCCAAGGTCAAATTGAAGGAAATATGCTGAACGAGAAAACCGTGCATAAAGCCAGCAACACTGTCAGATTTACTCGTCAATCTGATCGGATCCACGTGTTCGGCGATGGTGTCGCCTGCGATGTTGAACAGTTTCTGTAGATCTTGTGCTTACGGAAGTAAGAAGCGCATATCTTGTTAGCGAAATCCTAACATCGGAAATAACTTAAATTGTCGGTAAATGTTAGTTTGCAATTCTTTCTATTGAACGTGAATGAGATTACAATGAAATACATATGAGTGTGTTTTGTCGTTTAAAAGAAAAGAATGTTTCTGTTACGGATGACCTCTCTGTCCAATGTTTGTACCTAAGTTTTTGCTTTCTGCTTAAATAGACAGGGGTGTTCAATTAATGTTCCTTACTTAAAAAACTAAGCTTGAGACATAAAGTAAACAACCTTTCGTGCCGTTAATAACATTAAATTTTTTAAACGTGTTGCCAGTCTTCGAACATACGAGATCATGTCTAGGAGCCTGTAGTTACGTACATCAAGTATCTTAGTAAAGAAATGACATAGTGGTCTTCTCTGGGTCTACACTATCTCCCAAGAGCTCACGATTCATTGGTCCTAGGACCGGGGTTGGTGCCAACACGACCCCATCTTGTCCAGGCTCCTTCTGTTAATTTTCTTTTCGGTTTCCGTTAGTCAACTATTGTTCTTTTATGACCGTCATGGTATTTAAGGACTATGGAATGGGCGTCGACTACAAGTACAAAATGTGTAGGTTTTAGAGTCCGTCTAATTCAAAGTGTCGTGTATAGTAGCAAATGCAGAGATTCATTTTTTTTTTTTTTTTAATTATATATGTTTGCATTTACAGTTTACCGGCAGTTGTAATATATGTGGGACAAAAATATTGAGGAGGCAGACAATGACTTATGAGTGTATAGTCTTCTTAAAGTGTCGACAATTAGTGCGCTTACCTTAGTTGTATTATTTATTACTCTCCTTATCCCTTGATTTTAGGGTTATATGTTTATTTATTTAGCGTATGATGCTTCATGACATTTATAATATAAATAGGATTATATAAAAGAAGTCGAGTGTAGGTGCAAGATTTGTCAACTTTAGGAGCCTGTCCGAATCAGTGTCTACGTAGACTATCGATGCAACTGTAAGGGTTCAATTCCTATTCATACAAAAAATTTTTTTTTAAAAAATGTACATTTACTAAGCAATTTATTACCAACTGTTATGTATAAGGGGACAGAGATATTCATGACGCAGAAAATGACTTTACGAATGCATAGTTATTATGTGACATGGTAAGAGGGTTCGAAAAGGGAAAAATAAATTCTTAACGTATGTACAATAGGTGTGTTTATATCATACAGGGTATGGTCCTGTAATGTAGCCCAACCCTCGCTGCGGCTGCTTTTCATCAGAGTTTGCTTGGTATCTGTTAGGCTCATGTAGGATTCCATTAGCTGCTTCTGAGAGAATGATTGTTCATATGGTGGCTGCTTGTTCCTCTAATACGGCTAGGGCAGAGGATGGTATGTATAGTCTACGAAATACTTTCGAATGCTCATTCTTCGTAATTGATATGGTTTCTGATATTCTAACATTTATAAATTTTTTCCTACCTTGACACAATGCAAAATTAGCAAATTTTTTGCTTTAGTTGTGGGTCTTTAACTTGATGTTCTGTATCAATCGCTTACTCACCGAGTAAAAAGTGTCAATACATTAACAATCTAAAAACATCTTCCCACGGAGAGCCACAAGCAATTTCCAACGGAATGTTGTCGCATTCTTGTACCAAAACATCCGCCAATTGCTGCAATGATGTTGGAGGTTGAAATCTGCTTACTTACTCTCTGCTCTAAAACTCCCCCCAACGGTTCAATTATGTTGAGGTCTGACGATCGTGCTGGCCAGAGAAGATGTTTGATGATACAGGGTGTCCAGAAAAGGACTCCCTGATTTCAAAATTAAATATCTCGAAAACAAAGATCGATAGAGGAATGCAGTAAACGGTATGTTTATCGTGACAGCTTTAAGAAGTGTATACAGCAGTTTGAAATAATAGTTATAAAAGCTGCTAACAGATGGCGCTGTAATCGCCATACGTAATGCCTAAATAGTGATCCGAAGCTCAGGGCGATCAGTTCCACCATTGAAACGTGAAAGGAGGTTAGCGTACCGAAGGAAGAGTTTAAAACCATGTACACCATTGAACATGTTTTTCTGTTGCTGGAGTACCACAGGTTATGTATGCTGATATGAGCTGTACAGCGTACAGCGCCATCTATTAGCAGCTTTTGTAACTATTATTTCACACTGGTGTATACTACTCCCGTTGCTGCAATGGAGGTAGAAACAGCAACTCCTCCATTAGACCTAAGAAGAAAGAAAGTGGGAATGAATTTTTGGATAAGAGTTTGTTCCACCAAACGACATCCACTAATAAGAAAAGTGCAGCTTCTTGCTCATGAGCAATCTTGGAACCTATCTAATTATCACAAAACACCTTCACTTGTGGATTTCTTTCAAACAACAGCTCAGTGGGCCATTTACAGTTCAGATATCAATGACTCGTATAGTGAGGAACAACTATGGCAACGGTCAGATCTATCCCCTCTAGTTCACATTTACCTTATGACAGACCTATTAGTGAAAAAAGATCACAGTGAGGAGGAACTGAAGTGCCTCACACTAGAAGCACTGTACTCGAGATGGAAGGCATGGCACAAAATTTTTACAGACGGCTCAAAGGAAAAAGGAAAGGCTTCCGCTGCTGCATTTGTAGACCCTGGTCGCTGCGTTCACGAAGCTTACAGGTTACCAAGACAGTTTTCGACGTTGTCCTCAGAGCTTTATGCCATTCTAAAAGCGCTGCAATACATTCATTCAACAGCTCATTCAAATACAGTGATTTGTACAGATTCTAGAAGTGCCCTACAGGCAATAATGGAATTTTCAAAAGGAAGATGCCGGAACTATTTAGTTTATGACATAGCCAGGGAACTTCAGAAGTTATCGGTAGAAGGAATACAAGTGCAGTTCCAGTGGGTACCGAGCCATGTTGGGGTGTCGGGAAATGAGGCAGCGGATAGAACAGCACGTCACCACCTTACTGCTGCAGAAACAGAAAAAGTTTCGGTACCCTGTACAGACTTCAAGGCCATTGTTACCGACATGGTTAGGACTGAATGGGAGAAGAGATGGTTTGCCGACTGCCAGGGAAAGGGACTTTGGTATAGAGCTATCTGCAACAACATAGTAAGCAAGCCATGGTACTCTCAACTAGAACTGAACAGGAAAGAAATTACTCTAATGAACAGACTCAGGACAGGACACACTTTATTACGTGACAAAAAATACGTCATGCGGTTGGTGGATTCGCCGATGTGCCCATTGTGTAATTCTGTAGAGGATATTTATCACTTCATGCTGAGCTGCAAGCAACATCAATCAGCGAGGAAACAACTGCTAGAAGATGGTCTGAATAAAACTGATATAACTTCTCTGATGCAATGTCTCTCAGTTCCGAGCAAGAAATCGGTCAAGATAATTTCGCTGTATGTTAAATGTACTAAAGGTGTAATTTAAAATTCACTCGAATATATTGTATGATGTTATTGGCTGTATTAGCCTTTGGCTAAAGCCATAAAATAAAATAAAATAAAAATAAATACAATTCTTACAGCTGTCACAATAAACATACCGTTTACTGCATTCCTCTATCGATCTTTGTTTTCGAGATATTTAATTTTTAAATCAGGGAGTCCTTTTCTGGACACCCTGTATGTTGATGCTCCTCAAACCAGGACAGAATTATTTTGGCTGTGTGTATGGGCGCAGTATTGTCTTGGAAGATTGCAGTGTTTGGCAGCAGTATACTAGTCATAGTAAGAAATTCGGCATTGAGGATGTCGAGATATTCATTCGCAGTCATCCGGCCAGTGATGTGAATGAGAGGACCAGCTGAATACGACGATGTGGCCGCCCAAATCATAACGGAACCTCCCCTAAGCTTGACTGTAGGAGACAGGCAGTCCGGATCGTAGGCTTCTTTTGGTGTTCTCCATACACAAACAATATGAACGATGATTCATCGAACAATACCATATTCAACCAATCATCAAGTGTCCAGTTTTTATGATCGTGGCACCACTTGTTTCGCAGCTTAGTGTTGGTTGCTGTTATAAGGGGTTTTGAAATTGCAGCCCTTCCATGAATGTGAGCTTTGTGGAACTCCCGCCGTACTGTTTTTGTCGAAACAGTATTACTCAGGTGTGTGTTGAGTTCTGCTGTCACTTTTGGCGCAGTAGTTTTGTGTTGTCTGGCCACAATCTTTTTTAATGTTCGTCGGTCTCTGTCGGTTAACTTTGGTTTTCGTCCACTACTCTCCTTCGCCGACGATGTTTTACCATGTTTAGTGTATGCTGTCATTACCGTGGATACTGTCGATCGTGATACGTGAAACAGTTCAGCTGTTTTCCTCACAGATGCTCCCACTAACCGAGCTCCGATGATTCTCCCTCTTTCGAAGTCTGAGAGATCACGTATTTCACCGATCGCTTGTTATAACCGTCGCAGAATAAAGCGTATCATACACTGACACGTAACTGGTGTTGTAAAAAAACAGTTATTTTTCTGACGTGAAAAAAACATGAAAAAAAACTGTGAAAAAAACATGTTTTTTTAACTACTAAATTTCAAATTTTTAAGGCATTTATCGTTTAATATGACTGTTTTAGAGTTTATACTAAGTACTTATCTTACTTTTAAATCTACTATATTTTTCTGGTTCAGTAGAAAAAAAAAATTACAAAAATATTGGTAACCGATGAAATATCGAGTTTTTTTACAATAAAACCTGGCTGTACTCCCGTGAAGATTTCATTGTATAATTTTAACCTATTACGGTAACGACTTAAGGGGTTATCAGAAAGAAGGAAAATTGAAGCATTTGATGCTGATAATTAAGTGAAAAGATAAAGTAAGAAATGAAAGTGTTTTGGAAATGGTAGGTGAGAAAAGAAGTTTGTTGACGGGACAGGATGATGGGTCACATTTCAAACAAGCGGGACTTGTTAATTTGTTAATAGAGAGGACAGTCAAAGATAAAAAGCATTAGGAGTTCTATATGGAGGGGAAGAGATGGTACAAACTAACAAGGAAAATAATATACAGTTTACCACAAACGCCAAAGGAGTTTTAAGTTGTAATTTGTAAACGGCAGGGGTAGATAGGCGGAGGAAAAAAAATATCATGATATAGGAAGGTGGTGATGTAGTGACATTGCCAATGTGTGCTCCATTGCAATTGAAATTAAATTAATTAAGTTTTCTTTTACGAATGAGGACTTCCCGAAAGGCTAGGTTGCGTGAGAAGGAATCCCTGTTCCCCATTGTTTGGATTGATAGTCTCTATTTGAACTAGTGCTGCCAGGCCCTACAAATTTATCTGTAGACCTAAGAATCTTTTCAAAAAATTAGGAAATTTAACTATAGTTTTTTGTCTCTTTTTATTACTTGTTGTGCTTTCCTTATATTCGTATAGTTGTTAAACTCGCAGCGTATAGTGATACTAAGTCATTGTCAGTAATTAGGGAGCGTGCAGAATCCACCCTCCCCCCCACCTAGCCCTACGAGGCTTTTGCGTCTACCCCCCCCCCCCCCCAACCACGTAGCACGTTGCTTTTTTCCCTTTTGATTCCAGAAGACATTTTGTACTGTTTTCTCTTGTCAGACTATTGTAAATTACATACGGAGATAATTAACCAAGGGAAATAAATATTCACATGCTGATGTGAGTTCTGTTCCTCATTTTAACTGTGAAAAATGTTATGAAAGGAAAGCTACGTGGGCTGGTTCGGAACTCCTCCCGTCCCCCCACGTAGCCCAAACCTTCCAGCCAACCCCTCCCCCCCCCCCCCTGGACCGAGCCACGTGGTTTGTGCCATGGAGGAAGGAAATATTCCTTCCTCCATGGTTTGTGCACGGTCTCTTATGAATAATTTCCTTGCAACCGTTGTCGTAAACCAACGATTGAAAACAAATAAAGCTCCTATTTTGTATGATAATAGATTTAAATTCAAACTTAAAAGACCGTAATACAGAACTATCGGCGCAGTCTTCATTCAGTGTGTACTTTGCTCACAATTTAAAATTGCAATCTCAAAAGCTTTTGCATGCAATACAACCAGTAAAAGAAAATGAAACTATTTCTGAAGTTATGGATCTGGAGGGGACAGAAGAAACAGAAAATTCCGACTCCGACCGAACTAGTGTTGGTAGTACTGATACGAGTGAATGTGGTACCGACATAGAGGATGAATAAAAAATTATGTTACCTATATAGATACATTTATGAATCATTATGTAAGATATTATATGATTTAGTAAGGTTTAAAACACACATGTAAAATGTAAGTTCCATAAATAAAACTATAATATATCAAATATATTGTTTTCTGAAAAAAAAAAAAAATTTAGAAAAAAAACAAGGGTTCTAGGTTTTTTTTTACAAATCTGAAAAAAAAACATTTTGTTTTTTCTTTCAGTTTGCAACACTACACGTAACCTACAAGACCTGCCACCTCAACTACGCCGTACAAGTGCGTCACGTAATTCAAACGGAAGTAATAGAGCCAACATGCAACAGCCTGTACTCTATTGCATGGTGTTCAATTTATTTTGTCCAACCTCTGTAGCTGCACCATGTCAGAATTGTGTGGAAACAGCTGTGGGTTATAACATTGCACAAAACCGATTTTAATTCATATGTTAAGGCTGTACACATCAGTACACGGCAGCCCACGAACAGGTCCGATGCGAGGCGGAACGTATGCACACTTTGGATGCACGGACGCAGTTCGCCAGGCATCGAACGAGATCGGTATCCGTCCATTCATTTGTTCTGACTAGTTGGCTGTGTTGTGGATTCGGAGCGCGGGGACTATTTAGCAGTGGCCAGTGCTGCCTGCATTCATAGTGATTGCTAGTTTAGTTAAAAAGACGAATGAAAGACGATTGTGGGCAGTTAGACTTTACTGGTATAGAATGCTCACTAGTGGTAAATTATTTTTAAACAGTATGATGGAAGAAGAAGGGAGTGACAATTTTCGAAACTTTGCAAGGATGTCATCCACTGACTATACATTTTTATTACAATCGATTCGGGGGGAAATTTCGCAGAATGATATAAATTTTCGAAAAACAGTAACCACTGAAGAAAGGTTAGCAATAACACTGAGATACTTGGCAACTGGTGATTCATTTATTAGCTCGCAAAAAGTTTTCAGTGTATGGAAGGAGCTGATTTCAACAATTATTCCGGAAGTATGCTAAGCTATATACATATTTTACAATTGTAAAAATGGAGAGTAATGCTAATTCACATTGTAAGCGCTGTAGTTTCCAGAAGAGAGCAAAACATTCTGAGACACTGTAATTTGTTGTTAAGTTTGATATTAATTTATTTTATTATAATGTTTTTTTTAAAAAAAAAATTAAAAAAAAAACAGGACTACAGTCACTTTTCCAATAAGTGTACTTATTTCGCGCCAAGCATCCTCTTTTATTCACATTATGATAAAGTTCATCGTCCTTCTTTCACAATAAGAGACGTCTTTCATACTACTTAATAAAAATTGTAACACCGTTTCGCTGTCCAAACTCATGATTAAAAATAGATAAAACGAAACAATTACGAAAAAGACTCCTTAACTAAAGTATAATGCTTCACTCATAATTTCCGGGCTAAATGGCCGTGGTCGATAGATAAAACTTTCCCCTAACGTTTCGCCTTCAGTTGCGAAAGACATCATCGGAAGCCCTCCGATGATGTCTTTCGCATCTGAAGGCGAAACGTTAGGGGAAAGTTTTATCTATCGACCACGGCCTTTTAGCCCAGAAATTATGAGTGCAGTTAATGCCGGCCGTGAAAGCCTACATTGTATAAAACATAGTGGTTTTATTTAATTCCAACGAACAGTGTGTTTAAACGACGACTGAGTGCAAATGTGGCAGTGTGAACGAGGGAGGCAGGCGTACGACTGCAAATACCCGTGCACATAGCATGCGGGGCAACCCCGAATACTCTTTGAAGTACCGACTCGGGACGGATGGCGTTCCTACCGCCTCGGTCGTTCGGCGAAAGGCCTCAGGCGGTTTGCCGCGCCTCGGCTACACGTTTACACTGATATGCTCGCCTCGCCTCGGCTGCACGTTCACAATGATATGCTCGCCTCGCCTCGGCTACACGTTCACAATGGTATGCTCGCCTCGCCTCGACTGCACGTTCACAATGGTATGCTCGCCTCGCCTCGGCTACACGTTCACACTGATATGCTCGCCTCGCCTCGGCTGCACGTTCACAATGGTATGCTCGCCTCGCCTCGGCTGCACGTTCACAATGGTATGCTCGCCTCGCCTCGGCTACACGTTTACACTGATATGCTCGCCTCGCCTCGGCTGCACGTTCACAATGGTATGCTCGCCTCGCCTCGGCTACACGTTCACACTGGTACGCTCGCCTCGCCTCGGCTACACGTTCACACTGGTATGCTCGCCTCGCCTCGGCTGCACGTTCACAATGGTATGCTCGCCTCGCCTCGGCTACACGTTCACACTGGTATGCTCGCCTCGCCTCGGCTGCACGTTCACAATGGTATGCTCGCCTCGCCTCGGCTGCACGTTCACAATGGTATGCTCGCCTCGCCTCGGCTACACGTTCACACTGGTATGCTCGCCTCGCCTCGGCTACACGTTCACACTGGTATGCTCGCCTCGCCTCGGCTGCACGTTCACAATGGTATGCTCGCCTCGCCTCGGCTGCACGTTCACACTGGTACGCTCGCCTCGCCTCGGCTACACGTTCACACTGGTATGCTCGCCTCGCCTCGCCTCGCCTCGAAGCCGTACGTGCGTTGGCTTGCTGTGGTGTGTACCTGCCTTTACAAATAACACTCATCATAACTGCAGTATAAGAGTGACTGAACAGTGTTCACTATGCCAGAATGAGGAACTTAAAAACCGTTATTGTGTCTGCATGTGCTCGTGTTGCGTGCTGGTGACAGTGTAGCGCAGTCAGCGGACGAAGGCCACCGCCGCCCGCCCCGCCGACTTGCGTCGGCCGCGCGCTGTGGCCCGTCCCAGGTGGTGGACGCTCAGCTCCCCTGCGAGTGCGATGAGGGAGCCCAGCAGGCCGTAGCCCAGCATCGCGAGCGCCGGCCGGAACTCGACCAGCCCCACCGTGACGAAGCCGCCGTCCCTGCTGATGCAGCGAGGCTTCGCAGACACCCAGCGCGTCCACTCCCGGCGCGTCAGCCCCGTCTCCCGCATCCAGTCCAGTCTGTCGACAGCACAGCACAAACCCTGTCTGTGATGACAATAGTACCGCGTCCATCTAATCCTCACGGGAGTCAAGCCAGATGACGAAGAACTAGGGATTCAAGGTAAAATCCATATCGATAAATATATCGCTATGTATATCGATGCCAGGAAAATATCGATAATCGATAATATCCCCCGAATAATATCGATAAATATATCGCTATGTATATCGATGTCAGGAAAATATCGATAATCGATAATATCCCCCGAATAATATCGATAAATATATCGCTATGTATATCGATGCCAGGCAAATATCGATAATCGATAATATCCCCCGAATAATATCGATAGTATCGATATTTTCCGATTAAATTAGAAATAAGTATGTAAATCAAAATCAAGTAATAATTTGAGGTAGTTTATTTAAAAAATTATGTCCGCAAATATTAAGGGTAAACAGATCCAGAAAATGTAGTTGGTTTAACCTTTTTCCATGAAGTCCATTCCTAGTTTGAGTGACAGTCGTTCCTGCCTGTGAGAAAAGGCTTTCAGAAGGTACCTACGAGGTTACTTTAAGAAAATGATTAATTGCAATTTTAAACAGACATTAATCCTACTAGTATACCAATGATGTTTGATTTCAATTTAATTTCACAGCAAGAAATGTCGGTGTTATTCTATACGTAACAATAAAAAATGCTTCACGCTTTTCAACTCCTCTTTCACATTCTAATTTTTTTTCATCAATTTTTGTTTTGATAGTTCCACGAAAAGGGACTTTGTATAATTTGCTGAGTGTTTCATAAAAAATTTAAAACTTTCGCCTTCAATTGCATTAAAAGGTCTATTATCAACACTGATAAAATAAGCAATGGTATCGGTCAAGTGGTCGTATTTTTTACCCCCTTTAGAGTATTTTAATACGTTTCAGAGAGAAACAAGAACTAACGAACGCAATCGTAACTCAACATATCAAATAACAAAACGGTGAACGTAAATGAATGGGGAACAAATAACGCGTACGAAACGGAATGGAGCTACAGAGTAGCAAAGGACGTTATCGAGCTAAATCAGAGTTTAACATAGTCAAGTTTGGTTCCTTTCAAGCATACATTTATTTGCAGGATTTTTTTTAGCGCGAAAGGGGTGTAGTATTCGATATTTCACTGCCTCATATCGATATTATCATATCGGCCATTTAAAAATATCGATATTTTTGGACCGATATTATCGATTGACCGATATATAGTTGCAACCCTAGCTGTTATTATCTCGAATGACCTGCTCCCCACTTATATCGTTGTAAGTGGACCAAATTCGGGCGCTCCTCTTACAGCCGTGACGCGAGAGAGGTTAGCCGTGGCAGTAACAGCAGTTTCAAAACTATCGGAAGCATTGCGACACCTGAAAAAGACAGCTGACCAGCTGTCGAAACGTTGTATTTTCACACCATCCCCATAGACACCCGTGAAGATTACATTGCAGCTATACGCCGCGAATGCACAAATTAGTATCCATCTTTCGCTTAATACAAGTGTGATTCACGAGAGAATTGCAGATCGCAATTAATCAATTCTCGCAGTCGAAATGCTTATCTTGATTTTAGTATACGAATGGCATCTTATTATTACAGTAGGATGAATAAAGATACCTTTATTTTCTATCTGACATGATTGGTATAGGGTGTACGATGATCAGCCAGAACATTATGACTACGTACCTACTATCGATATAAAACCTTCCAGGCGATAGCAGCGTCACCTGACGAGGAAAGACTGTTTGTCAGACACACGCACGGTGCATGTAGTATCAGTGAGCGTGCTATCCGTATTTAGAATGGGGGAGACCCGCGATCTACCTGAGTTTGACCGAGAGCAAATTGTGATCGCCCGGAGACTCGGCACGAGCATTTGGAATCCCCGTCCGGGCATCCAGATTTGGGTTTTCCATGGTTTCCCAAATCCCTTCCATCAAAAGACCATGGCCGAATTCCTTCAGATTGCTTGCCCCCCCCCTTGTTCCCCATCCTTTCCCGTCTCTAAAGACCTCGCTGTTGAGAGACGTAAAGCAGTTGAAAAAAAAAAAAAAAAACGAGCATTTCGGAAACTGCGCGACTCGTCGGGTGCTCGAGGAGTGCTGTGGTGAGTGTCTTCAACAAGTGGCGAAACAAAGGTGAAACCACGTCTAAATGTCAAGGGGTATTGGTATCCACACCTCATTACAGACGTCGGACATCGTAGGCTGGGTAGATTGATGAAACAGGACAGGCGGTGAACTGTGGCGGAACTAACATCAGACTTTAATGCTGGGCAGAGTACAAGTATGTCTGAACACACAGTACACCAAACACTTCTAACGATGGGCCTCTACAGCCTTCGATCCACGCATGTGCTAATGTTAACATCGGCAACTATGACTGAAATGGGCAGGGGAAAAGCTTCTTGACATCTGTACGGAGACAAGCTGGCGGCGACTCAATTATGCTCTGGGGAACATTCACGTGGACATCCATGAGTCCAGTGGAACTCATGCAAGGCACCATGACGGCCAATAAGTATCATACACGGTTCCAGACCCGGTACAACCCTTCATGACCGTCTTTCCCAATGGTAGTGGCACTTTTCAACAAGATAATGCTCCATGTCACAAGGCCAGGAGTGTGATGGAGTGGTTCGAGGAATACAGTGGCGAGTTGTAATTGATGTGCTGGCCCCCCAAGTCGCCAGGTCTAAACCAGATAGAACACATCTGGTATGTGATAGAATGTGGCGTCAGAGCACATTGCCCCCTCCCCAGGATTTACGGAAATTTGGTGACTTGTGTGTGCAGATGTGGTGCCAACTCCGTCCAGCGACCACCTACCAAGGCCTCATTGCTTCCATGCCTAGACTCGTCGCAGCTGGTATCCGTGGCAAAGGCGGACATACCGGCTATTAGGTAGGTGGTGATAATGTTCTGGATGATCCGTGTATACTAAACAGTCTACGTATATGAAGTTGCGGGTAACAGCTATTTAAAGATCGTGCCTAGTGGGTGAACGGTTAAGGTTATTGTATGGCATTCTGGAAGACGTGGGTTCGATTCCCGGTCCAATCATCTATATTTTCATTCTCTATGTTCTTCTGGAATCACTCTAGGAAAAACTGATTGGTCAATATTACAATTACCCCTGGGTTGTCTGCTTGTTCTACTTTAATTTAATTTAATTTAATTGCAATGGAGCACAGGCTCAGGTGGCAATTTCCCTGCACACCCAACTTCCCCCTATCCTGCACCCACCTACATTTGCCATCTAAAAATTTTAACTTTAAATTCTTTTAACGTTTTCGTTAAGTTATTCATCATTTCCCTTGGTAACTCATTCCAATCCCTGACACCCTTACCGAAAAAAGAAAATCTTCCCACACCCTTGTGCCTGAAATCGAGTTCCAGCTTGTGGTCATGGTCATCTTTTCCCTTCCATGCACTACTTTTCATACCTACTGCAATATCTTTCCATTTCTCATCACCAATATACGCCCTGTACACTCCCATGACCCTCCTCATCCTCCTCCTGTCTTGCAATGAATCCCATTCCAGCTCCTTTATCGCATCTGTCACTGATTGCATTCTGCGATAATTTCCAGAAACAAATCTAGCAGCTCTTTTTTGCACCATCTCTAATTCCTGTATTTGATACGCAAAATGTGGGTCCCATACTACACTACCATATTCAAGCAATGGTCTGACCAAAGTTTTATAACCCAATTCCTTTACTTCTCTCGAGCATCCCCTCATCACTCTCTCCAACAAGTGCGGAATTTTGAAACCTTTTCCTACCACCTGTCCAATGTGTCCTGCCTAGTTAAGCTTGTTATCAAATGTAATGCCAAGATATTTACATTTCAAGTCTTCAGCAAGCAATTCTTTCCCCACCTTATATTCATAATTAACCTTTTGTTTTTTATTTGTGTATCTAATAAGCTGACTCTTCTTTGCATTTATCTTCATCCCATGTTAACCAACCCAACTAGATATCCTGTCCAGATCACCTTGAAACTATTTACAGTCCTCTATCTTTTTGATTCTTTATACAGCATTATGTCATCTGCAAACAATCTAATTTCAGATAGTAAACAATCAACACAATTATTCATTAGAATAATGAATAGCAATGGTCCCAATACGCTACCCTGCGGCACTCCCAACATAAATACATGTACAGTTTGAAAGAGAGTGCAGTGGGAGGCTCACGTCTGCGAGACTATCTCCTTGTACTGGGAGTGTTTCTTGACGCCCATGGTGATGCCTCTGAGAGGGAACATGGGTATGAACTTGAGGCTGCACTTCTCGGGCTCGAGGAAGGTGTCGGCGACCACCTTGTAGGCGGCCTCGTCCGCGTGGCACGCCGTATGGCCCAGCCGCACCAGCGCCATGCACTGCTCGATCTGCAGGAACACCTTGCGGGGAGCCACGGAGTACACGCGCTCGTGGTAGAACGAGCGCACCAGCGGGTCATTCGTCTCCTGCAGCACACACGCAACATGCAAACAGTCGCAGTCAATACAACACAATTTATCGAATATTTGATCGGTAGATTACAACTTTGAAATATATACAGGGGCGTAGCTACTACGGTGCTAGGCGGTGCAGTGCACCGGGGCCCCTACGCTCAGGGGGTCCCAAGCATACCTCAGGGGGCCCCAAGCATACCTCAGGGGGCCCCCAAGCGCAGTTCAGAGGGCCCACGGGCCTTCATGGCAAACTGGCGACCTTTTTTTAGCTCTACCGTCGTCTAAGGGGGCCCCTGAGACACAGGGAGCCCCTCACAAAGGACCCTCACTGCTCAGGGGGGGGCCAAGCACTGCTCAGGGGCCCCCCAGCACAACTCAGGAGCGCCCAGAGGTCGCCCCTCTGGCCTGAGGGCCCAAATAAATTTTTTGCACCGGGGCCTTTGTTGACCTAGCTACGCCACTGAATATATATATATTAGTGTGTCATCAGAAATACTTATTCTGTGTGAATCACAAAAGTTAAAGTAGTTCTAAAGCTATTATCGTTCTCCCTCTCCCTTATTTTTCCACGATGCCGCAACAGAGTGTATTCCTAAACCAGAAAATTGAATGATTTTAAGATAGCGGAATGTTAAGATTTCATAAAGAACCACGTATACCCTCATTTAGGCTCCCTTGATAGGTGAGTAAGTGAGAGTTTCGAAGAAAACGCAATGTTATTCAGGACTAACTTGGAAAATGTTGAAATATAATCTTCACTGGTGTTCAGCCGGATGGTGTCAAAGTAACACGACGTTTCGACAGCAAGCTCGGCTGTCTTCATCAGGAAAATGTTAACTCCCACTTTCAGTGTCTTATCCTCTGGTTTCTCCAATACACGGAAGTTTCTTTTTAATGTGTCTGGTGATCAGAAAAATAATTCTTCTAGCCATTTGTCAAATCAGGAGCACACGAGCTGAGGAGGACAATAATACGCGTCTTTGCTCGAAAAATTCATTAATAAATTAATTTACGTAAAAATACGTAATTTATGTGGTGTATATTGCATACTACACAGTGAAACACACGATGGCGGGAATAAGAGCCCATTTTTCGATCTTTCTGAGAGCAAGAATCTGCGCCAATTGTTAATGCCACTACCACTGACATAATTATTCATTAGTCGTAAAGGAAGATTTACCATTGATTCCGTAACATCCCTTTCTACAATGGCTCTGAAATCGGAAGACATTGGGCAGTAGTTAACAACAAGCAATGTATAAGATCTAGCGGATCTTTCTTCAGATAACCTACGTAAGTGCACCTACAAAAATAAAAAAATTGGTACCACCTGCAATACGTAAATTTTATATTTTGAAATTAGAGATAAATTCTTCGTTGAACATTCCTGTCCAGATATTTGTACGGGTTATTATTTGGTGGTGTAAATGCACAGTTAGGGTTGTGTGACAAGCAATTCTATGGTCGTTATTGACATTGGACATTCCTTGAACCATGGGCAGTTACAGTATTACAGATAGCATTGTAGACTGAAATAAAATGGGTCCAATTCTGAATAATCTAAAACGATTCTTGGTTGAACCGTATATTTGTAGATATGTGAAGCAGGCTTTGCACTGAAGTGGTTATTTTCGTGTTAAACTGCGCTATTTGTAGTTCAGTTACTACTATGATATATTACCAAATGTTGTTTAAGAAAATAGCAAACGTAATGATTTATTTTGTAACAGACTGAGGTTAAAGTTTCCAGATTTATATTCGCTAATTATCAAATAACTAACACTTAACTTCACAAGAGAATTACATTCTCGGAGTTCAATAGAGAACAAATTTTTCTAATAAAATATGTACATGACAAAAAACGGTGACAGGCCCGAGAACATCTGACATGTTTCGTTTACTGTTATTATGTTTAATCGCGAGCCATGGCCAATAATTCTGCAGCTCGAATCAAAACATGGAGACTGAACTCACGTTTCCGTAGTTGACGTTGTAGGGCACGTTGTGTATGACGATGTGCATCTTGGAGTTGAAGAGCTCGGCCAGAGAGTTGATGCTGCCGCTCGGCATCTGCAGCAGCGACACGATGCAGGCGGAGTATGACGTCACGTGGAACACGGAGAGCACCAGCAGGCAGAAGAGCAGGATGCGCGGGGACGCTTCCTGCGGAGGCTCCTGCACGCCTGCAAGCACCACGTACTTTCACTGGCCCAACATCAACACAATCTTCTTCGTTAGGCTAAGGATATCCCTTCCAGATCCTCAAGCACGAACTTCGGATGCTGCTGTAAAAAGTTTAAGAACTTATTCACTGACTATTTATTGTTGGTTAAGTTTACAGGCATGATCTTTGAATTTTTGCTCTGTACTGTTTGTTACTCATTGTAATATTAAGGTTCGAGGACGAAAATGGAAGGTCGTTCTCGAATTAGCCTAGATGACTACGGATAAACGAACTAAACCGCAGTAGGAAAGAAGATACACAAGGATAAAAAGGGCGGTTCACCCGCCTGACTGACCGTGTTTCAATTTGCCGCGCATTCCACTTGTGTACTGTATTAAACTAATTCGGTGTATTATCGGCTTATGGCGACGCGGTGCTAAGGTGCCTGATTGGGCACTGAGAGATCTTTTTCGAATCCTGGTCTCGGCTGGAATATTTATGTCTCCTAAACTGACCTACACAAATGAAAAAACAGTAGGTCATATTTACGCAGTAGGAATATCGCGCTGTGTTATGCGAGTTAGCACGTCCTGTTTGTTCGACTTTCTGCAGATCGACAGTTCAGGTTGCAAGCTACACGTGCAGTGCTGAACACGCAAGCCAATATTTTACCAGCAAGTCAGAATACATCGGTCAGTCTCACTTCTTCACTGACGAGCAGTAAGTTAACAACTAGGCCTCGGAGATAGATAATCGCTGTACCAACCATTCCATTCTCTGTTAGTTCTGAACTGTAAGGCTAAGTTTCCATAGGATCAGTATCACAGGTTACGGAATACCTCTCTATCTTGTACAACATGAGCTGTAGATGGTTTACGGTTCAGTACAGATCAAATGAGGTTTCCAAAAGAGTTTGTTTCATTTCAAGTAACTCTTTGCTGTCCGCTCCCTCTCCTAGATACAAGTTTACTCTCGATGCTCATGTTTACCTAGTAGTACAAGATAAGAAGAGGATACATCCGAAGAGAAAGAATCCAAGAGCAGAAGATATATGAGGAAAATCGGCGTAATTCATAGGGCATCGTAGGGAAAACCCCATAGAGCCCACGTGTCAACCATCCTGCCATACCCAATCACTAATGTAACACGACCCTACAACTAGGGGCAGCAACAACGTAAAGGCGGCCTACGGTTTTACGTAGAATACATATCGTACCACGTATTTCACATAAAAAAGTAAACGGCAATGGCAATGTTTTAAAGCACTTGGCCAAACTAGAGCGTAAGTGTTTACATTAACTTGATTTAACACGAAGTGGCCCGAGAAAGACTGGTTGAAATCAATCGGCACTGTTAACGTTGCTTACACAGAAGTTTCTATACATGTTTAGATAAAAAAAAATATTATTATTATTATTTCACGCTTTTTTTCATATATTCGAACTGCATTACATGTTCGAACCCCACTGACCAAATTTCACTTCCACAAAATTACCTTTGTAACAGCTGGAGGTTACTAGACCGACCTACACCTCTGACTCTTGGTGGCATTATCAGTTTGAAACGCTTGTTTCATTAAACAGTAGAGAAAAAGTTTGTTTCAGACAGAACAAAAAAGTACAGCACTGATTAAGAAGAAGCAATTGACACAAATATCCCGCCCTTACCATCTTTCTTTTGTGCTTTTAAATGGAATAGGACAGGAAATTCATAATACTTGTTTGCGCTATTTGTCATTTATCATAGTTCAACCACTTCATCAACGTTTACATTGATGTTCAAATTGTGTATTGATTCTTCAAGTACATATTAATTTCCAAGAGTTTATTACGTCTCCGTATCTCTTGCATACACACAGGACGGAAACAAAACTCAGTTAGAAATGACCTTATTCGATGGCAGACTCGAACTAGCGACCCCTGCGTGTCTAGGTAAACACGTTCACTTCGACGCTGCCGGAAGCCGACGTATGTGACATACATCGTCGATAAGTGAAGAGTACTGGTTAATAATTACATTTATATCCTGTAATTACGAAAAAAAAACGAAGGCAAATGCGGAAAAATACTTAATGTTAAAAACATTTTGTCATTTTTATAGCTATAATGTTACTACTTCACTGCATATATTATATCCTTTCCTCCACATCTCTCTCACAGCCTAAGATACAGCCTCCTGCTAGCAGAGTCTTTAGAGCCATTGCTAATTTCATTCGTTACCAGATGCACTCATTCAGCATATTTCCTAAACACTATGTTTCAAAGCCAAATTCTCATTTTCTCTGTTCTGTTCGTGGTCAGTTCTTTTCAAAATGATTTCATCACTTTCCTATCTGTGTTTGATTTCAGTGAATTACAATATATCAAAATTTCTTCTTACTGATTCAGATTGCGTTTAATAGTTTAAACTATCATATCATCAACGTCATCCACAACAGTTTCCAGCCACTGGCCGGGTCTGCTTCATGCAGAAGCCTCTCCATTTCCTTCGTTCTTCCCGTCACCTCTCCACTTTGTTCCAGTCCTCTCCTCTCTTCCGTACACACTCCTCCACTCCTTTCAGCCATACTCCTCTTGGTCATTCTCTGGGTCGTTTACCATGCATTTTAATTTCATGGATTTTTCTTCGGATTCTCTGAACCTCCACTCTCATTATATGTCCATACAATCTCAATAAAATATTTTCAATATTATTCTCAATATTTTCATAGGTATTCCCTCACGCAGCCTCAAACCTACAGCTCTTGCTCACTTTATACACATTGCATATCTTCGTTGACTCTCAAATTTAAAAGTATCCTTCAAAGGTAGTTTAAACAGCTTTACAAGTGAAACTTTCAAATCAAGTTTTTCAGTTTATTTGTGCTTATGTCTCGTTGATGACGAGATCACTAGAGCCAGTAGTCACGGAACGGGGTTTCAAATCCTTTACTGACTCAAATAGTATCGTAGCAAAACCAACAGAACGTTGAGTAATAATTATAATTTTTTGCAATCTGGTGCTGAGTCGTTATCGTATTTTCTTTACAATATACGCTCTGGCCTCGCATTCTGGTGGTTCGAATCCCCGTCCGGGCATCCAGATTTGGGTTTTCCATGGTTTCCCCAAATCACTCCAAATTTCGGGATGCTTCCTTCAAAAGGTCATGGCCGAATTTCTTCCAGTTCCTCGTCCCCACTCCCATCCCGCCTCTAATGACCTCGACGTCGACGAGACGTAAAGCCACAAGTAAAAAAAATAACTTCAACATGCAGTTGAATTATTACAATCTTGACTCTCTCTTTTCTTTAGTGTTTCGTATTTTATACCTAATAGGAAAGTTAAAGAACGGTGCCACAAAACGTTTCTGTATCTAATATTGCAAACGTCGAACTAGTTTTCGTTATTGTGCATTTAATAAAGAGCACAGAGTCAATATGCCTCCAATTATTATTTCTACGGATTTTGATGCAAACTCTTACTATCACAATACAATACAACCTTCTATTTATGGACATATCAACGTAGGGTATATCGCTACAAATTCTTAACATATATGTGATTCCCTAGCTGGCTGCTTCAATATTTAAATGTAATAAACCGTCAACTACCGACAAGAGGGAGTCTAAACGGTCGCCTGTGTTGCTAAGAAATGTCACTGGGCCTAACATAAACTAATAAACAGACAACTGAGGTTAAACGCCAAGAAATACATATAGCGAGTATGAAGAATATAGTAATATATAACGTGGCAAACAACAAAACTTCCAAAAGATTAAATTCTGTGAAATGTTTCTAGATAAAACAAAATTGAGATCTCATTGTAGATATATTGCAGGAAGAGCAAATGGTATTTCGTTTAGTTGAGCGAAGTTTTATGAAATTTTGACAGTATTTATTTTTTTATTTCGTATGGCATAGCAACTAATGTAATACATATAAATATATACAACGACAAGAACATTGGTAGCATTCACAAACTGATGTCCAGTTGTTGCAGCCATGATAAGAAGGAAGTTGTAGCACTGAAAACGTCTTGAAATGGTCCATCATATTTCCTTAGAGGGCATTCCTTGTTGATATGCTCCACACTCTTGGAAAGAGCTTCGCAGTCACAGGCAGGAGAATCCATCCCCACTTAATACAGCATGGCGTTGCATTTGGCGTGGTCTGTTCTTAGGCGATTTAGTTTGACCCACTGGTCTCTCTTCAGGTGAAATCCCGGAAGTCCAGTTGTGGGGTCTTTAATATCTGGATGTTTCGCAGATGCAGAGTTCCAGCTTTGTCGGCATTTTTCCATGACATCAAAGTCGAATACATTTTGCCATACTGGTTTTAGGACCTCATGGATTGGGAAATCCTGTGGATGGTCAGAATGGTGTAATTTTATCCACTCACGTGCCGTTGCTTCTTGACGTCTTGCCTCTGGAGGCGGTATATTGCTGATCGTACGTAACTAGGGGACTGTTGTGGATTTTAGTGTGCCAGTTATTACTCTCATACACTCGTTCAGATATACGTCGATTTTTCCATGTGAACACTACGTTACCTCACTGGAGCACAGTACTCAGTAACAGGGTACAAAATGGTGAGAGCGGTTGTTTGTAGTAAGTCCGCATCGGCTCACCACGAAGTACGAGCTAGCTTCTTCGTGATGTTGTTTCATGTTTTAAGCTTCTGACTTGTGCAGGTTTTTTGAATTTCAATTAACGGTCTAAGGTGATGCCAAGATATTTAGGATGGAAATTATGTTTCACTCTCTGGTGGCAGAAGTTCACTTTGAGCTGCCGATGTGCTATTCTATTGTTCAAATGGAATACACATACTTCTAATTATTATTTAGTAAATACGCCAATACAACTATTGTTGGATATTCTTATCCAACAACAGTTGTATTGGCGTATTTACTAAATAATAATTAGTTTAACAAGCAACTGTGGAAGAAATTGGCCTGCAATAATCACATACACATACTTCTGTTTTCATCGGGTTCGGACAAAGTCTCCACTTCATATAGACGCATTCAGGGTTTCTAAGTCGTTTGAGAAAGTGCCTTCACCTTCCTCCAATGTGGCAGTTTGGACAGCGATAGCTAAGTTGTCAGCGTAGCAGAATTTATTACCTGTTGTTTCGGGCAGGTCACTGATGTATAAGTGGAATAGCAATGGAGGTAGTACTGACCCTTGAGGTAACCCATTTTTTATTTTAAATGACTTACTTGTCTTTTTCAGGATCGTGACCTAGGAATATCGATTGGTCAGCATGTTCTTCAGGAGTGACGTTAGTTTCCTGCAGTGTACATGTTTTTTAAGTTTAAGTAGCAGTCCATCCAGCCAAATCTTATCATATGCCGCTGATAGACCGACAAAAGCTACTGATGTTTTTAACTTCTTCTAAAACCCAGCCTCAGTATATGGTGTCAGGGCTAATATTAGTTCACAACAGCTCCGTTTTAGTCTGAAACCTGCCTGGTATGTTGGTGTTATGTTAATTATTATTCCTTGAATACGGTTAAGGATGAGGAGTTTTAGAAGCTTGTAGCAAACACTGAGTAGAGCAATGGGTTGATAGCTTGAAGCATCATCTGCTGGTTTGCCTGGTTTAAGGATCGCCAAGGTGTGAGCCATTTTGAATTCTGGGGGAATGATCCCAGTGTCCAGGATATCGCTGAAGAAGTTCTTGAGCCATGTTATTCCCTGTTTGCAAAGATATCTTATGAGTTCTGGGAAAACGCCATCTAATCCTGCTGCCTTCCTCATTTTTAGCATTTTTATGGCTTTCTCAACTTCTTCGTGACTGATTGGATTAGAAAGAGAAGGGTTACTTCGGAAGTTTTTATCCATATCAGTCATCTCTCTCTCCATCTGTTTCTTCATTGCAGGATCTATTGGGACTTTACCAGCTCCATTTCAGTTGGTGTAATTCCTGGCTCCTCTTTGCATGTGTTTGAGGCTGCACCCAGTTTTCTAAGGAGAGTCTATGGTTTTCTACTGGAGTGAATAAAGTTCATTCGAGAAGTTAGTTCTTCAATTTCTGTTTCCTCCCTTCATTCAGTTTTTATAGTATTCTTTTTCCTGTTTCAGGGTCACCAGTTTTTTGATAATTTTCATACATAATTCCCAGCATGGAATGTATTGTTTGATGGTATAAAAATAAGATAAACATATAAAATTCTTACTACCACTTATTTTTGAGTACTTAAGAAGTATAAGAGACACAAATCGTGCAAGAATGATGAAAATATTATTAACCGTTTGCTACAGTTCAAATACAAAGCGAATGACGACACTGGGGCTGATGGATGAGGACCGTGGTAGAATCCCTTCCCGTTCCTCGTCCTCTTATCTCCAACGACCTGAGGGCGACGCTCCGTAAAGTTATAAGCAAAAAAAAAAAAGTCGATAACATTCAGAAGAAACACTCCAATATTCATTTTTATCTTTGTTTTATTAAGGCACTTTGATATCTATGCGGATCGTCTCTGCTACACACAGCTTTCTTATATGTATAAATGAATTTTTAGTATGATCGTCTTCTATGCGTTGCTATGTCATTCATCCGATTACGATAAAACTTTGGTGAGTTATTGTATGTATTTTTTGTCCGTTTTCGCTGGAACTTTGAACACGTATACTTTAAAATAATCAGAGAAATATTGACAAAATTTGGTTTCCAGAAACACAACCCCTGTCCCCCATTCCACCCCCACAATTTTTGCCAATGTTTTATACACACACCCACAATTTTTATCCAATTTCGACGGAACTTTACACATGGATACTTTAAAACAATCAGAAAAATACTTTACACATTTGATGTGCGAAAACCCAACCCCTCGCCCCTTTTCCACTCCCTTAATTTTTGCCAATGTTCTTTACACATACCCATGGTTTTTATCCAATATCGATGGAACTTTGTTCACGTATTCATTAAAACCTCTCCCCCTTTCCACTCCCTTATTTTTGTAAACGTTCTTTATACGATTTCAATAGTCCTTTGCACACGTATACATTAAAACAAACAGAAAAATAGTCTAACTTTGATTTTCAGAAACCCAACCCTTCTCACTCTTTCCATCCTATTAATTTTTGACAATGTTCTTCATACAAAGCTACAGTTTCTATCCGATTTTGAAGGAACTTCGCACACGTATACTTTAACGCAGACAGAAAAGTACTGCCTACATTTGGTTTACAAAAGTCAAACTCCTCTCCCCCTTTAATCCCACCCATCTTAATTTCAAAAGTTGTTTGTAGAAACTCACAGTTTTTATCAGATTTTTGATGTAACACTGCACACGTATACTTTAAAATAAAAAGTAATGTATTGCCTACATTAGGTTTAGAATAAACCACCCTCTCACCCATCACCCTTCATAAACAAAATCTACAAATGAAATCATTCAGTTTTTCGCGATGTCTTTCATTTATTTAGTACATGTAAATCTATCAGTTTTGTGTATGCATAACCAATTAAGAAATTAAAAGAGGGATTACAACGCATGCAGGGCAAAGCTAGTCATTGATACATGGAAGATAGGGGTGCAAATGTACGAGATGTGTAATAAAGCTTGGTGTTAGAGTTACCCTCCTCGCAGACGACGCTGAAGGCGACAAGCGGGACGTCTGCCCAGGGCGGCGCCTGTGTGGCGACGTCAGCGCCCCTGGCGGCGGTGAGCAGCCTCTGTGTGGCGACGACGAGCAGCGCCAGCAGCAGCGCGGCGGCCGAGTAGCTGAACCACACGGACGTCGAGAAGGGCCGCGAGTACACGTTGCTCACGGCAGCCAGCGCCGGCTCCCGGAACATGAACGCCGGCCTGCGACAGTGCCCCCACTTCAGAACGCCGCGTTCAGTCCAATGTGACACCGTATACGAGGTGTGTAAGAAAAGTAATGAAATTGCTAATACTAGTGATGTGCCAACGCTGTGTCTACCGGTGTGCTAGACCAGTTTTTCATCCCTTCCACATGCTAAGTCCGGGTTTCAACTCCTTTCAGCCAACACATAATTTTTGACAGCGCCACCAATGAAGTTGTGTTTTTGTTGCGTGTTACGAAAATAGAGTATCGGAATTTAGAGCAACGCTGTGTAATCAACTTTTGTGTTAAAATTTGGGAATCCGTGAATGTGACCTTTGAAAACTTGAAACAGGCATATGAGGAATATTGCTTACCAAGAGCTGGCACAAATCATTTTTGGAAGGCCGAGAACACTTGAAGCTCAACCTCACTGAGGGAGACCTCGACTTCAAAAACTGACGAAAACACTGGTCATGTGAAGGCTCTTGTGAGATCAGCAGGGCCGGCATTAGGGGGGGGGGGGGTAAGCGGGTCAAAAGTACCCGGGCCCACCGGCTGATGGGGGAACCCAAATACCGATTGTTGTAGGGGCCCTCAGGCCATGAAGCCAAGAATCCACCCATTGTCGTCCGGCCATTTTGTAGAGCTAAAAAAAAAAAAAAGGTCGCCAATTTTACCCCGGGCCGGAAATTCCTAGCGCCGGCCCTGGAGATCAGACCGTCATTTAACAATAAAGACGATGAGTAAACAGTTATATTTAAACCCTTTCACCGTACATCAAATTTTGGCAGACGATTTGGACATGCGAAAGGTTTGTGTCAAAATGGTGCCAATACCCCGTGTCAAATAGCTTTTTCCATCAGTGAATTTTCTACCTCAAAACGCATTCCTGTTGTTCCTCAACCCCCCTATTCACCTGATTTAAGTCCTTGTGACTTTTCCCTTTTCCCACAGTTGAAACATTTCTTAAAAGACTCTGGAGAACATTCAAAGCCTTTTGCCGGATAAGAATGTGCCGAACCGTCGCGGCAGCTACTTCGCGATGACAGCTCACCAGATGAAGGCAGCGGAGGTGACTGCCGAAACGTCGTGTTTAAAAGATCTTATCCGGCAGAAGACCCGTGAAGAATTCCTGTCTACCATATGCCGGGAAAAACTTAATTGTCACATTCAAAGACTTTGACCGACCAGTTAACTGCCCTAGCAGTTGAAGACACCCAGCGCTGTTACCAAGAGTGGAAACAACGACTCCTCCGGTGTGCAGCTGCCCAAGGGAACTACTTTGAAGAAGATAATAAGAAAAAAAATTTTGGTAAGTAAAAAATCAGTCTCATTACTTTTCTCACACACCTCGTACATTCTCAACTCAGTTTTCCTTCCACCTTTGACATCTACACAACTATATACAAACATTATTAGTTGAAATATGCTAATTCTACACGCATTACCCAAATTGAAGGTATGATACGGGACAAACCACATTTCGTTACTAGCGTCTACAATAAACCAGCCGCAGCAACAGTTAAGAAACTGCAATTCTCTGCGGATACCCACCAAGTCTTCATTCATCTAATTTAGTCGTGTTTGACCGAGCGTGGTGGTTAAGGATTGCAATCCCGCAGGATCCGCGCGGGATTTGCGACAATCCCGCGGGATCCGTGCGGGATTGGCGCAAACCGTTTTTTAACGCTTATATTTAAAACATAGTTACTTAAAAGTTAATAAATTAAATAATAATTAAATTAATAAATCAATTTTAATGATAAAAATTAATAGTTAACAATATTTTAATTGGCAAAATGATATTAAAACTTTTTAGCATCTCTTAATTCATTTCGAGGTTTTACATTTTTGTTTTTTAATCCAAAACAATTTTTAAATAAATAATAAAAAATGGAAAATATTTAGTGTTAGGTCATTTTATGTACCTTACAATACATCACATGAATTTAAAAACATAGTTTGCTTAGTGGCCAAGTTACCAGAGTTTTTTTTTTAATTCTAAATAAACGTTCCATAACACCGAGAGAAAGCATTCCTTTTCACAAAGTGAAGTTAATATACTCTGTAAAGTGTAGACATGGCTCAGAACAAGATCTCATAACTTTTTGTCACTGCACAAGCACGAGACTTGGCCTTTTTTCACAAGAATTGTTTTTGTAGGATTCATTATTATATTTCCTGATTCCTTGATTGATCTTACAGTTGATTCAATGTTATTAAAGGAAACTACTCACCAACACTTAAACTGTCAAGTATTTCAATTTTACATATGTGACGTAACGACGTTTTAAGAGTGGAAATCATTACTTTTTAGTAAGAAAGGAGACTTTCTCGGCGAATGATTGCAGTGAAGTTTTCATAGGTTGTATCTCCGGATTTCATTGTAAAAACACGAGATTTCATACGTGAGGGAGACGGCAGAGGCAGCCGTCGAAGTATGGTGTTCCTACAACACAATTCGTCGATACACCCCTGAAAACTTCATTATAACTTTTTTTTGCCTTTAGTCGAAATAATAACAAGGAGAAGAGGTATTAATCTATAGCCTGAGTGGCACATGTAAACAGGCGGCAATCGTCAAAGAAACGCATTGAGGCAGCGGCCAAACCAGCAATAAGTCAAAGGATATACAATTGCCTTTTGATAGCTGCTAAATAAATAGGTATGCGATTAAAATTACGATAACATTAGTTTCCTATCAACCAATAATCAAATTTTCAGCCGCAAAAAAGGAAATTGTCACAATAACTTTATCTGCAAATACAGAAAATGGGAACAATGAAACTGTGAATAAAAAGCTGTAACTTTGTAGTTCAAATAACGTTTGCAACACATAAAAAATAATTAAATAGTTACAAAATCGTACTAAATACGCAACATAGTAACTCAAATTACAGAAATGTGTACTCGAAAATGAATACATAAAAGTATATCTATTTACTTACGAATGACGAAGGTTGACAAAAACAAACGCTTGTTCACACGCGCCAAATGCCAACTGGAAGGGTACAGCAAACAGTGCAATACATCCGACAGAGACCGAGTGGGGCAGCGAGTCACGCAGACTAACACACGTTTCAGCCGGATTTTGCGGATCCGCTTAATTTTGTGCGGGATCCGCCAGACTGTCTAATGATGCGGGATCCCGCGGGATTGCGGGATCCCGCTTTGCTGGATTGCAATCCCTAGTGATGGTGTAACGGTTAGCGTTCTGGCCTCGCATTCGGGAGGACGCTGGTTCGAATCCCCGTCCGGTCATCCAGATTTGGGTTTTTCATGGTTTCCCAAATCATTCCAGGAAAATGCTGGGATGCTTCCTTCAAAAGGCTATGGCCGAATTTCTTCCCATTTCTTGCCCCCCATCCTATCCCGTCTCTAAAGACCTCGCTATTAAGAGACGTCAAGCAGTTAAAAAATAAAAAAAAATAGTCGTGTTTGCATCAGGTAGGCGATCAGGACCAACTGGCCAATTGATTTAACTGTAGATATTTCACGCTAGTTTGATGACTAACACCACGTGGGAAGCGTTAATATTAGTTAGACTTGCTGATGCTATCTTCGGCTGCAGTGATTCGATGGGCATTCGTCCTTGATCATACCAGCTCGGCAGTACCGAAGTAGCTACGTAACAATAGTTAGCAAATGCTACGGGTCCTCGCGCATTCTGGGGGCCGCGCCGTGCCTAGCATTCTCGGGGGAGCCAGATGGGCAACCGCTTTTTTTTTTTTTTTTTTTTTTGCTCTACCATTGCGCGCCGGACGGCGACAACGAAGAGCCTCTTCTTCACATTTGTTACGGGCCCCGCGATGTTTTAATCCGGCTATGTAGCTCGCAGATTTTGTTTAAGAACAGTGCAATGACATCAGCTCGCCGAAGTAAGGCCTGACAGGTATGCAGTACGGAATTACCCCAGGTTTATGTCAGACCGCCCGCGCCGTGTCGTATGGTTGACGTCAGTTAGTGCTGTTGACACAACCCACGTCAGATGATGAGTGACGGTTTACGTTATTGCATGATTTTATTCAAATTTGTCTGATAAATCAAGGTAAACTAGATAAATGACACTTTTATAACTTTTTTAGACCCAAAAGGGGCCTCGGCTGTCGGATTAATTATTTCCGCCATAACAAGTACGCTACTTTCACTCAGGAGAAACAAGGAGCCTGTGACAGAAACTTATTCCTTATTTTTCCATCTCGAACCTAAACATTTTTTTTTTTTTTTGGCTACAATATTTGAATAAGATTGAAGCTCACTTAGGACAATTAATCAGCCCGACTTTAGCCAAACGGGTGGAGGTTCACCAATCCGTGTTAGTTCAGTTCCAGGGCATAGCCTGCGGCCTATTACGAACAGATGACGTATGATTGCTGGGTGAACACACAAACGGAGAAAACAATGAAGAAGCGAAATGAATTTTAAAGTTACTAGGTTGTTCAGCCGATTTGTATTGGTAGACTAATACCATGTGGGTAGCAGTAATATCAGCTAGATCAGCTGATGCCATCTTGGGCAGCAGTGAAGCGATGGGCGCTCTTTGGTTGACACTGGATAATTTTTAACATTTACTTTGAGACTTTAGTTCGTGACTCACTACTTTCCACAGCCCATGAAGAGACAGCTGGGAGTGCAGTGAAATGTTACGGTTTCATTGTTCGCAAATGTATGTCTGTGCGTTTGAAACATTACTGCTGTCTTAATACTCTACTTTTGACACTGTTCACAATTTAATAGCATGTACAACTGCAAAATATCTGTGTACTTCGCCTTAATTGACTAAATTCCTATAGAACTATTTTGACCAAGCCATAGAGTTCAGTGGTAAATGCTCGAGCCTGACTTTTGGCAGTGCGTGAGTTCAAACACCGGGCAGACTATCTTGATTTCGGGTTTTCACTCGACAAGACTGCGGGGATTGTTCCTTAATATGACCACGGCCACTTTCATTGCTGTTCCTTGATCCTAATCCTTTACGAGATCTAATAATCTAGAAAAAGAGGAGTAGACTTGTAACTATAGTAAAGCAACTGGAAATTCTGAAGTTGGAGAAAGCACCTGCTGCCGGTTATAAAGTAGTAAGTGTATTCTCATAGTTCGCGATCGAAATTGAACGCTGGCAAGTATATATCGTTAACTTAAGTATATGAAGAAGTACTTTGGTATTATGAAATAGGGCAGTTAACTCCTATCATCAAGAAATGTGATCTAAGATACCCCCGTGAACTACCGACTGGTCTCTCTGACATCCATCTGCGGTAGAGCACCAGAGCATGAAACGTGTAGTCAGCAAACACGAATAAAGAAGCATAGGCAGATGAAACACCAGCATTTTCTCATGATTTGATGAAAGTTACCATGTTCGCAAACAATTTGGTTAACAGTTTGTGATGCCCACATGGTAATGGGAAGTGCATGCGTGTTATTTACCCAGCTCGGACCATGCCGCAACATTACTCGCGTCCCTGCCACCAACCAGCTAGGGCCAGATGATGTGCGTTAAAAGGACGGACGATTTATTGCAGGCCGTAAAGCTGAAAGCTTTGTGCATTCATAAAAATACAAATAGCGGTTTTAGATCTGCGCCAACAGACGCTTTCCTGGTGCGGTAGAAAGTTGCGACGAAAGAAAAAATCCCTCATGTGTTTCTTAGAAAAAGACAGGTTGCGGAACGCCTATGTTGGAAGCTCAGCAAATCAAACAGTCTATTGAAAACTTTTATAAATTCTAAGTTGTATGTTTCTTGAGGAGCACCAATCGAGATCGTAGCCGCCCCGCCAAATGTTTCCATTGGCAGAAATTTCCCGGGCCGGCTCAAGCATCGGGGCCTGGAAGTTTTCGACTAAGGCAAAGAAGCGAGAAGACACTCTGTTTCTGGTCGGCGAACAACTCGCAGCGGCGCACTCCCGGAGTTCACCACCTGCGGGTAGCCAGCTGAACCAGGGGGGTCGCTTAGACTCTGTGTTATCCACGCCTCATCGCATACGGTAAGGAACTCCGGCGATGTATAGACACTCTTGCGTCATTCAACCCAAGGCAACGCTCTGAGATTTGAATCATGCCCTGAATTGTTCACTAAAAGCTTCATTTTGCAACCTCCTTAAATATTCAGTTCTGTTCAATAAACTAATCAATTTTATATTCAAAGAAAATCATAGAGGTGTTGTAAACCCTGCTTTCAATTACTTCCTTTCCAATGTATCAATATGTCATTTACTAGATGTGTGTGTTAATAGTAATCTCAAAAGTACAATTGCTTGGGTAAAATATATTATAGAACTGGAACGTCGCTTCTCTTCCATTCTTGGCGCCTATCCGGGATTATTTCTACTAATTATCCTATTAATTAATATATCTAATTAATTAGTCAATTTTAATAACTTTCTCAAAAGAAAACACCACAACTTAAAGCAATGCAATTCAGTTATGTTCAAATATGTAACTAAATAACCTGGCGTATAAATTTATCTTTCAGCTTGTCTGAGGTTGAAATGAAAATATGTTCTGTTTTCGAAATAAAAAGTGCGATATGACATTTTAGTCTTTCCCGGCGTATTGTTGAAATAAATAACTCTGGTGTTTTCTGTCGGTTAATTGATTTATTTAGTTTTTTTTTCTTTTAACAACGTTTCGGCAACTGCCATCGTTGCCTTCATCAGGTTAACTCTTACATACAAGGACAAGACAAAGAAAGACACTGACTGTGTCTTATCCTTGTATGTAAGAGTTAACCTGATGAAGGCAACGATGGCAGTTGCCGAAACGTTGTTAAAAGAAAAAGAACTAAATAAATCAATTAACCGGCAGAAAACCCGAGAGATATTTCTTTCAAAAAGTGCAATGTTACATGATCATTGAAAATTGCCCATTATGTCAGCTATTCTTGCAGATTATTGACCATTTATGGGAACTCTGATAAGTACCATCCTATGAACTACCACACTGATTAAGTAATGGCAGTGACAACTAATGACTTATGATAAGAAATCTTCACGGGTTATCCGCCGGGATAGTATTATCGAAAGACCCGCGAAGATTTCGTGTCAAATATACGCCGGGAAAGTCTTGTTTCTCATATTATAATGACATATGACTCATCAACCTTAACATGGATTTAGAAACTTGCCATTGTCGTGGAGTTCTTCACGTAAACAGAGGAAACGAATACATGTAAATCCGTAGGCCAATATCTAGTCAGTAAAAAATATAGAGAAAGATTGGCAGAGAAGGAAAGCTATTTGATTAGAGAGGCGTTGGCGGCTGTACTGACAAGAAGCGGCCGGTGGGCGGCGTGTAGTCGATGACGTCTAGCCGGTCCCTCCTCAGCGCCATGCCGCCCACGCCGATGTCCACCTCTCCTCTCTGGATCTGCCCCACCTGCCCGTTGTACACTCCCTCGGCCACCCGCTTGCCCCACTGGTCGGCGAACACGATCTGCTGCCTGCAAACAAACAACACCGGTCGAAGTCCTCACCACCGTATTTCTATTACAGCGAGAACTTAATGTATTAGAGCAGCATATCCAGAAGTGCTTACTTCAACAAGATTTCCTTTCTGTTTCGTGGCAGGAGAGTATACAGCTTGTAAAGTTTATAGCACTACTATTAAACCACTTGTTTTAAGTGTGAACGAGCCGCAGCGAGGTGGGGATGAGAGGAGCGCGGAGCTATACAGGGTGTTACAAAAAGCTACGGCCAAACTTTCAGGAAACATTCCTCACACACAAACAAAGAAAATATGTTATGTGGACATGTGTCCGGAAACGCTTACTTTCCATGTTAGTTCAGTGGCCGATGGATTGGTATAGGCGGACCAATCCCATGGCCCCCACGCTCTCCTGACCTCAACCCTCTTGATTTCCATTTATGGGGGCATTTGAAAGCCCTTGTCTACGCAACTCCGGTACCAAATGTAGAGAATCTTCGTGCTCGTATTGTGGACGGCTGTGATTCAATACGTCATTCTCCAGGGCTGCATCAGCGCATCAGGGATTCCATGCGACGGAGGGTGGATGCATGTATCCTCGCTAACGGAGGACATTTTGAACATTTCCTGTAACAAAGTGTTTGAAGTCACGCTGGTACGTTCTGTTGCTGTGTGTTTTCATTCCATGTTTAATGGGATTTGAAGAGAAGTAATAAAATGAGCTCTAACATGGAAAGTAAGCGTTTCCGGACACATGTCCACGTAACATATTTTCTTTGTTTGTGTGTGAGGAATGTTTCCTGAAAGTTTGGCCGTACCTTTTTGTAACACCCTGTATAAGTGTCCGGCAACAACATTGCCGTTCTGATTACCTCACAACCTGAGGATGGCGGCACAGCACTTCGTCGAAAGCTTGTCGTTCTACACTATCCGACAGCGAATCAGTGAAGATCATATTTGAAATTTTTTCATCTTTGTAACTGAATTCAAATTATATCAGTAGTGTTAAATTATATTGTATGTTCGAGGCTTGGCAGGTGTTCAGCAGGAACGGGTTGCTGAAATAATATTTAGTCTTTTTCGTATGTGCGCCAGCAAAGGAAGAAACTGGTTTGCGCAAGGTACAAAAGCCTTTGTCTGTTGTCCGTTTTGTTTTAACAAGAAATGGCAAGACAGGGAAAGAAGAAGGTAACGGGTGACTTCGTTGAAATGAATTTGTGTGAGAAGGTAGTTGTAAGACTCTACAGAAGCCATTCATCTAAAATACGATTATACTTGTAAAAAGAGAGAAAAGCTGTGGTTGAGGATAAATATTTTTTAACCGAACGGCAGTCTCGCTGAAATGATCTGAAGGCAATGCTTCGTAGTACTAGCTGATCTTTAAGTATTTTACTTAATTGGTATAACTTTAAAAAATCGAAGATTTATAGTTTTTATTAGTGTGAGAACTTCTTGTCCGTTTTAAAGGTCCAGTTTTGTTTTTCTATTTTTAGATGTCTTAATCATCAGCTTTTGTAGGCTGAATTAAGACGGGCTAAACCAGAAAGCATTGGAAAAGTAACAAGCCATTATTAGAAAGTCTTCATAACCTCCCACCGAGCGGGGCGGTGTAACGGTTAGCGTTCTCGCCTCGCATTCGGGAGGACGGCGGTTCGAATCCCCGTCCGGGCATCCAGATTTGGGTTTTCCATGGTTTCCCCAAATCACTCCAGGCAAATGCCGGGATGCTTCCTTCAAAAGGCCATGCCCGAATTTCTTCCCATTCCTTGCCCCCATCCTTGCCCTCCATCCTTTCCCGTCTCTAAAGACCTCGATGTTAAAAAGAGACGTAAAGCAGTTAAAAAAAAAATCATAACCTCCAGACCAGTGGCGGATCCAGCGAGGAGGGGGGGGGAGCTAAGAAGCTCAAGCCCCCCCCCCAAAAGCATCTTCATCCATCTCTGACATCGTAATTTTGGAGAGCATTTTTAGCTCTAATGTTCTTTTAAGGGTGGCAATTTGAATTAAAATGTTGCCATGAGATTTCTGTCGTCGACTCCACCCCAACACTATTTCAGCTCACATTGTCTGAGGAGAATATAGAGACTATCCTGGCCGAGTCAAGCCCCCCCCCCCCCCAAACCAAAATCCTGTAGGAATTTTGGTCGAATCTCCACCCAACACTATATGCACAGTTACTCGTTAAAAATGAGTGATTAAAGCAAAGGACTAATACCGAATGTTCAAGCGTCCAAATGGTACATGCACGAAATTAAGGAACCGTTCCACAGTAGGACTAACCAGATACCGCATATCCCTACGGAAAGATAGATACACGGGATCGAAATGAACTGTTAGGCTATATAATAGAGGAACTCACTTGTGGTTACAAGTTAAAATACAGATCTGGCGCGCATTAAATCACGATCAGAGTTTGTGAGTACAGAAATAACTTTACTTGGTATTAGCGATAGACGCTATTGTGAAGAAATCCAAACTGACGATTATTTGCTCATCTGTTTTAACATGGAAGTGTCTTGCAAGCACTAATAGCAAATTTTTAACTACAGACAAGGCATTTAAAGCCACTGAATTTTGACAGAGAAGAATATAGCTAAAGTTTTTTTCGTACACGGAAAATGGGTAAGGAAGCTGCGAATCCTTTTTAACCGACTTAAAAAAAGGAGGAGGTTCTCAATTCCTCTGAATTATTATTATTATTATTATTATTTATGTATGTTCAGCGATATCTTTGCCAATTTTTGAACCGATTTAAATGAAATTTTTATAGTGGATAGAGTATACCTCCAAAGTGGTCCCATATGAATTTCATTGAGAAACCATCTCTTCTACCCCTTTACACCCCTTAACTTTTATACAAACCCACACTTTTTATCCTATTTTGATGGAACTTTGGAAATGTATAGTAAAAAATAAACAGAAAACTACTGTCAATTTCGGTTTAAAAAACTCGAACTCCTCTCCATCTATCCACCCCTTAATTTTTGCCAACGTTCTTTATACAAAGCTAAAGTCGACACCATTTAACTGATCTCCATTAAAGTTGGCATATACAAGTAATTTTTCATGGAAAAGGTTTCTGACCCAAAAAAAATTAAAAAAAACACCTCTCTCTCCCTTTACACCCCTTAACTTTTTATCCGATTTTGATGGAACTTTGGAAATGACATCATTTAACTGATCTCCATTAAAGTTGTCATATACATGTAATATTTCATGGACTAGGTTTCTGACCAAAAAATAATAAAGCCACCCCATCTCCCCCTTTACACCCCTTAATTTTATAGAAACCTATGTTTCATATCTGATTTTGATTGAACTTTGCCAATGTATACTTTCAAAAAAACAGAAAAATCTTGTCAACATTTGGTCTGCCAAAGTTCAACATCTCTCCCTCCTACTAACCCCTTAATTTTTGTCATTTTTTTTTATAAAAAGCTACAGTCGCGACCGTTTGACCTATTACCATGAAAGTTGGCGCTTATATGTATTTTTTCACGAGGAAGGTTTCTGACCAAAAAATAAAAAAACCACCCCCACTCCCCATTAAACCGTTTAATTTTTATACAAACCCACAGTTTTTATCCAGTTTAGGTAGAACGTAGCAAAATTTAACTGTAAAACAAAGAGAAAAATAATGTCAGCTTTTGGTTTGCAAAAACTGAACCCTTTTCCCCGTTACCGCCCCTTGACTTTTGTAAATTTTCTTTTTGAAAAGCTACAGTTGACACCATTTGACCAATCTGTATGAAAGTTGGCACATATATGTATTTTTTATGGAGAAGATTTCTGACCAAAAAATAAAAAACTACCCTAGCTCCCCTTTTACATCCCTTAATGTTTGTACAAACCCACATTTTAATCCGATTTCGGTGGAACTTCGCATGTGAATACTTTAAAGCAAATAGAAAAAGAAACCTACTACTCACATTACTTTGACAAAAACACAAACCCTATTCCCCTTTCTACCCCTTTAATTACTGTCAATGTTCATTATATAAAGTTACCATTTCTATCTGATTTTGAAGGAAGTATGCACATGAATACTTCAAAACAAACAGAAAAATACTGTCTGCATTTGGTTTAGAGAAGACAAACCTCTCTCCACCTTTCGACCCCTTTAGTCTACACAAAGCACAGTTTCTATCTGATTCTGAAGATAATTTGCACACGTATACTTTAAAAAATACATAACAATTGTGTTTAAATTAGGTTGCAGAAGCCCAACCCCTCTTCCCTTCTACACCCACCCCTCCTAATTTCCAATGTTCTTTATAGATACCTACCGTATTCATCAGATTTCGATGGAACACTGCAAATGTACACTTAAAAACAAAGAGAAACATAGTGTCTACATTCTGTTTACAAAACCCAACCGCTCACTTCCTTACCCCATTTGATTTTTTAAAATGTTCTTTACACAAAGCGACAGTTTTTATCTGGTTTCGGTGGATATTTGCACATGCATACTTTAAAACAAAGAGAAAAATACTGTACACACTACCTTAACAAAAACCAAACTACTCTTCACCTCCACAATCCTTAATTATTTTTTTATTCATACCAAAAATTTTATATGATATCAAAGAAACTTACAAACGTATACTTTAAATCAATCAGAAAAGACAGTCTACATTTGTTATACAAAAGCCCAAACCCCTTTCAACTAACTCCCATCTTTTATAAATTCTAATTTTCTTTACAAAATCCACAGTTTTAAGTTCCGTCAAATTCAATTACGCTATTTTTAAGTCATTGCAGAATATATGTAAAATGTATGTGTCTTAATGTCTCAACATTTACTTCAGATTTCAACTTGGACCCCGAGCTTTTACGTTGTGAAAACCAATTAAATATCTATATTTTCTGTGTGATGCCGGAACGAAGAGATATATTCCAGAGACAGATTTGTGTATGTGGTATGTATTAATGTCCAGATGTTAAATGTTTCGATTATCGAGCAGCAGCATTAACAGATGTTATGATTAGATCGAAACACAGCCTGGACCAAAATGTAAACTGACATTCCTTAACACGGCATCCAATTCACCCCATTCTGAATTTTGTTGGGGTATATAAAGACAGGATTTGTTAAAAAGCATTCGCTTTAACCACTGAGCTACCAGGAAGTTCGCAAAATGAGAACTGCTGCGGCATTTTTAAATACAAATTAACTATAATACAACTAAAAATTTAAAAATAAAATAATTGTTTAAAAAAAAAAACGCCTTCAAAAAAGTACACTAAAAATTTTAAAATAACTTTATACCTTCCTTAGAAGAAAGTAAATTTAAATGGACAATATTTTACATTACTGTTATTGAAATTTTTACATTAATTAGTAATTTTTGGAGTCGGTGCCAGCCAAAGCAAGAAAAACAAAAAGATGAAAACAATATTACATAAAAAATCATGTTACTACTTCCCTACAATTAATTCTAGAAACATTTTTCAACAAAACTGAAACATATAGATGATACACCGATATTATACTAACTATAAAGTGTTTACTGCATGATGCAGCCTACCAACTGACACTGTAGCGCCAGAGATATGCCTGGATAACCAACGAGGCAGAGCCACAGATAACATACCGTTAATTTGTTTCCCTAAGCTGTCGCAATAAAACTATCTTTCTCACGACATACTGTAAAATATTTGGAATTATTTGTTTGTACTCTCGGTTCGCCTCGAACACCAATAAAGTTTAGTAATTCGACCTGCGCGATCTGACAGCTGTCACCGACTCCAAAAATAACTAATTAATGTAAAAATTTCAATAACAGTAATGTAAAATATTGTCCATTTAAATCTACTTTCTTGTAAGGAAGGTATAAAGTTATTTTAAAATTTTTAGTGCCCTTTTTTGAAGGCGGTTTTTATGTTTTTTAAACAATTATTTTATTATTTCGTAGGGTTGGAAGCTCACTGAGCTTGCTGATTTACATATAAAGCGAAATAATGCTCATAGAGTACCAAGACGAATTCTTTGGCTACGAGAAACTATTAGAAATCACAATATTCAAAGCTCTTCTCTGGATCACATCAATGAGGCGCTGGTTCGAAAGCCCTGGTAAACACTCATCTGCGAATTTTGATGCCAACACATTTTCCTCATTGGAATGCTTGCATAACGTTTATAAATAATTTTCAATCAAAATACAAACAGAAAGGTAATTATAATCGATCAGGTGCAGATATAGTAAAATTGTCGGAATAACCACACATATCTCTAAATAAATTTGTTTGTAGAAAGTTATTTCTGTGAAACTTAATGTTTCCTAGTTTATATATATATTTAGATGCGGTGCAGGCCTAGAACTCACCAGTGTACCCTTCTTATTCCAGAGATGATATTTGAAAGCAGCTCGCTTACTTGTATGATTAGAGACCACCAGTTTCCAACCGCAATCTGGATAACTGGTACACTGAAAAGAAGGTTATAATCCCCGGCTGTTCAGCTGATATTATGTGCCTTTTTAGTGCTGTTGGTGATACTCACGTGTAGTTGAGCCTGGCCGCCATGAGCTTGGAGAGCGCGTAGTGCAGCTTGCTCCACGTGTCCAGGTGGCGGAATCGCAGGTCCTCGTACCGCGAAAAGTCGTCGTTTACCCTCTAGAAACAGACAGAAACCTCGGTATAATCACTCAGCTTCGTGCTACACGATCCAGAACATAGGTAAAGTTAATACTGTACAAATAAAAAGCCTACATCTCTAACTGTTGTATATTTTACAAAGTTTGAATGCAGGCGGTTAAAATAAATTACAGGGTGCGTTAGTCGCATTTCTGAAGGATCTGTACCCTTTCGGCAGAGGAATTGACCAGTATACCGTGAAGCAGTATCAATGTTCATCTCTTACTTGCTGCTTAGCAGTTGAAAGACAATACTTCCGACAATCTATTTCCGTATTCACTCTTCCGTCCGTGTTACTAAATTACAAATGAGCGTGGTAGGTTACATACAGATTTTTAATTCTAATTACGTCATCTGAAACTTTGTGTCAATTTCGAGGTATTGCTGAAGTAGTTGTGTTAAGTGGCAGAACACGGATGTCTTAACCAAATTTTTTAACGCATTCAAATATTTCTTGTTAATATAACGTACACTTGCAGTTACGATAGTAGCAGACCCGCCGTAAGCGGTCGTGCAAGGCGTGCCCCGCACGCGGGCGGCACGTTCAGGGGGGCGGCAAATCGAGTGATCGACTGTCGCCGCCCCGATAGTTGCCACTCCATTGTCGCCCCGGGGACAGTAGCAGAGTTAAGAAAAATGGTGCCGCAAAATAAATTTGCAGTCCCGGATAAAGGAGGCGCCAAATTCATGTAGCAGTGACTTTTTTTAGCTCAACTGCTGAACTGCTGCTTCAGGCGACTACACTCGGGGAGGCAACAATGGGGGCGGCAAAATAATGTTCGAAGGGGCGGCATAATAGGTATTGCACAAGGGCGTTCAAACAGCTATCGGCGGGCCTGGATAGTAGTGTGCTGGCTAAAGTCTGTTTCGCACAATCATCCTCCCCAATACCTGTACTTCCCTGAACTTCCAGATTTTTGTTTCTACTACGCATTAGATGGACTTTAGATTATACAGTGACAGCAATCAAGAATTTAATAGGTAGCTTCCCTGTCACATTGTTAACGTCAAATGTGATTGTTCATTATTTTATTTGTGAGTTTCTAACTTTTCTGGCAAAAAAAATCTAATACATCCAAGCTGTTCATTAGTTAATAATGTTACATACATACAGTCTCCGATTGTTGTGGGTAACGGTCTGGCCTTGCATTCTGTCGTTGATTGTCGGCTGGTAGGACCTTGGAACGAGCAAGTATTCACCTGGATCCTGTGTTAGGTTCTTACGTTCAGGCGTTCTTAACATATTCAGAGCTTGACTATACCTACGGATGATATGATAATTCCCTTACGTAATTTGCGCCTTGTTCTAGAGTCGACCAGGATAATGTCCAAAGTGGTGTTTGGGGGGGGGGGGGAGGAAGAAATGTGTTTATGGCATTCAGTTAAATGTCATTACTATGAAAGTGTAAATAACTCCAACAAGATATTGCTTCCAGATTTAATTCAAAATAGTTGGTTGAAACTTGATCGGAAGATTTCACACGTAAAATGAACAAAAGGTTCTGCTAGGATTCCTGGTGAGGTTAATCTCATGGAAGTGAAACAGAGGCTAAGACAGGAGACAAAAAAATTTTCAGCGTGTACTTTCACGAAAATTTACCGCTTCAACTGAGCTTATCGCAAGGTTATACGGCGATCTGTACGTGTCGGGTACTGTGGCATTTCCTGTGCAGAGCCATTAATTATATACACTAAGAAGAGGCAGCAGTATAATACTCGGGGGCAATTCTACTCGTGGAAACATAGTATTCAGCGATCTAAAGGGAGAAATAAAAGTATGTGAGGGCTAAGCAGTAGAGTTTTATGCAGAGAGACTTTAGTACCGAGTATATATACAGAATAATGTCTTTTGTAGTCACCTATTATACTCTATTTGAAACAAACAGTGAAATAGACAATTATTGCAGTGGACTAAAAATCATTACAATTAGCTGTCATTTGTACAAAAAGTGGTCTGATATTAAGGGACACATGACATCAATAAGCTTCTAACACATCTTAAATGGCTAGCGGCTGATAAGTTTAAATTCAGGAAACATTTAATTTAATTTAATTGCAATGGAGCACATGCTCCGGTGGCAATCTCCCTACACACCCAACTTCCCCCTATCCTACACTCACCTACATTTGCCCTCTACAAATTTTAACTTTAAATTCTTTTAACGTTTTCGGTAGGTTATTCATCATTCCCCTTGGTAACTCATTCCAATCCCTGACACCCTTACCTAAAAAAGAAAATCTTCCCACACCTTTGTGCCTGAAATCGAGTGCCAGCTTGTGGTCATGGTCATCTTTTCCCTTCCATGAACTACTTTTCATACCTACTGCAATATCTTTCCATGCCTCATCGCCAGTATACGCCCTGTACACTCCCATGACCCTCCTCATCCTCCTCCTGTCTTGCAATGAATCCCATTCCATCTCCTTTATCATATCTGTCACTGATTGCATTCTGCGATAATTTCCAGAAACAAATCTAGCAGCCCTTTTTTGCACCTTCTCCAACTCCTGTATTTGATACTCAAAATGTGGGTCCCATACTACACTACCATATTCGAGCAATGGTCTTACCAGAGTTTTGTAACCCAATTCCTTTACTTCTCTCGTGCATCCTCTCATCACTCTCTCCAACAAGTGCAGAATTTTGAAACCTTTTCCTACCACCTGTCCAATGTGTCCTGCCCAGTTAAGCTTGTTATCAAAAGTAATGCCAAGATATTTACATTTAAAGTCTTCAGTAAGCAATTCTTTCCCCACCTTACATTAAAACAATTCATAATTAACAATACATTCTTTTTTTGTTGTTGTTGTCGTCAGTCTTTCGACTGGCTTGGTGCAATCCTCCATCCTTTCCTACCTTGTGCTAACCTCTTCATCTCTACAGATTCCTTACAAACCACGTCCTCAATTATCTGCTTCATATATTCTAATCTCTGTCTTCCTCTACAGTTCTTAACTTCGACTGTTCCCTCCATCAGCAATTTAACCAATCCAGCATGTCTCAAAATATGACCTACCAGCCTGTCTCTTCTTTCAGTAAGCTTTTTCCACAAACTTCTTTCCTCACCCATCATTTACAAAACTCGTTCATTTCTTACTTTGTCTGTCCACTTAATTTTCAGCATTCTTCTGTAGCACCACATTTCAAAAGCTTCAATTTTCTTCCTTTCCGGTATTCCTAAAGTCCACGTTTCGCTACAGTAGATTTTTAAAAAGTTCTTTCTAATTCCAGCATCAATATTTCAAACTAAAAGATTTCTCTTTTTCATGAAGGCTCTTGTTAGTGCTATTCTGCTTTTAACATCATTCCTGCTTCGGCCATCGGTTGTACTTCCCAAATAACAGAATTCACTTACTTCTCGTATTGCATCCGATTCTATTTTTATATTTAATCTGCTAGTACGTGTATCATTTCTGCTACATTTCATCAATTTTGTCTTGCGTTGGTTTATATTCAGTCCAAAATCTTCCTTCAGTGTTTTGTTCATGCCATTCAGTAACTTCTCAATATCCCCAGCCCTTTCTGCTAACAAGACAATGTTATCATCAAATCGTAGCATACTGATTTTTTCCCCCTGAACACTTATGCGACATGGAAATTTTTCTTTGACTTTCTGAATTGCTTCTTCTACATACAAGTTTAATATTAACGGGGATAGACTAGAACCTAGTCTCACGCCCTTTTTAACTGATGCTTGTCTCCCTTCTATCCAATGAATTAATTTATTTCTAATGTATCTACAAAATAATTACCAGTAGTTTGCGTAAATAATTAATGAACATATTATGCTATTACAGTACATCTTGTGGTGTGTCTATATATTTTTTACGTAATAGTTTATCTGTAAACTGACAGCTTTCCACATCTCTTATATTGGGCTGCACTTACCACGATGCCGGCCTTGATGGAGATGCCGTGGAAGTTGTCCCTGGGCTGTGGGGGCGGGTAGGGCTTCCCGGGGGTCCAGGGCACTGCGTGGGAGCGTAGCACCCTGTGGGACAGGCCGTAAGCGTCCTGCACCAGGAAGCCTGCCCGCGGGTCCAGCCTCCAGGCCAGCGACACGCTGGAGTCTAGCGCGAGCGGCGGCGCCTGCAGCAAGTCACGTGACAGCAGCAGCCAGTGCCGCAGCGGACCCAGCAGCCCGTACGTGCACGCCTGCACACACACAAACAGATCCTCTATTATATGCGAATGCAGGCTTTCCCGGCGAATAAATGACAACAAATCTTCTAGGGTTTGCAGCCGGATTTTATTATAAAGCAACAAGCTTTCGGCTACTAGCTCAGTACCCATCTTCAGGTCGATAAATGTATCGGCGATCTTGCCTTGATGGATACCAGGCGTTTACTGGTGTCGCTTAGCAACCTCATGACGCTCGCAGTCCCACTTCACTGTGATTGGTCGAGGCGGCGGACACCCATCCGGATGCCAACTCGCTCTGCCACTATTTAGTAAAAGCGATGGAATTGTATCATTAATTATGACGTAGACATCCTACATCTGGTTAGTTACTCGTGCGGTATACAGGGCCGGCGCTAGGAATTTCGGGCCCGGGGTAAAATGGCTTTACAAAATAGCCGGGCGACAATGGGCGGATTCTTGGCTTCAAGGCATGGGGCCCCTGCAGCCGGTAATCGCGGCCCCCCATCAGCTGGCGGGCCCGGGTACATTTGACCCGCTTACCCCTCCTAAAGGCTCGGTCACACAGGGCGATTTTTGTCGCTGCTACTAATCGCGGCGATCATTCGCTGTGATTATTAGCAGCTATTAGCCGGTCACATGAAGCGATTGGTTTGAGCGATTGGGTTGTGGCTAGAGAAGTATTGTATCAACCTCATTCGTTGGTTATGATTTCGTACAAACCGCGTCGTATAGTTCTGAGACGATTGATTCTTTCGGCTAATGCTGAGTTGAGTAAACATTTGTTTAATTAAATTTTAAAAAGAAAAGAAAATGGGCCCGCTACTGGATTAGACGAATAGAAAAAGCTGAGGCTTCTGCGTTTCTTCTGATAGAACTAGGATCCATTAGCCTACATAAATATTCAACGGTTAACTGAAGGAAATTTTGATTAATTACTTGAAGTAGTTGCTCCTCAACTTACGAAAAAGATACACTGACAAGAGGTGCGATCCTGTGTAAGACCAAACTAGAAATTAACTAATGTTACATGGCAAGTGGTGATAGCCTGAAGTCTGTGGAGTATTTATTCAGGGCTAAATTATTTTCTGTATGCATCCTAAATGTTCTTAATTTTTTCTGAGACTTTCGCCAGATGGAATGATCAATCTAGTTTCATTCAATTCAGTAAAAAAACCTACTCAAAGGATTTTATTCGCGCATTATTGTTAATTTATTTATTGTTATTGGTGTGCAATACTCCTTCCGACAAACATAAAAGAACATAAAAATCAACCATTTGGACACATTTCCTTCCCCGTTTTCCACAGTGACAAAAAAATGGGATTAAATGAAAAAAAAAACGGTGAGCGTCTGACAACAATGAAATGAGTAGCGATTGAGCTGTCAGACGAAGCGACAGCAGCGCTGTGTAGCGCCCACTGGGTCACGTGACCGCCACAATCGCGCGCTACTAGCGATGAGAATTGAACATGTTTAATTCTCATCGCTCCGATTTTTTATCGCTGCTAGAAGGGTCAATCGCAGCGATTACATTGTCACACGATGCGATTCAAGTCGCAGCGATAAAAATCGTCCCGTGTGACCGAGCCTTAAAGGCCCGGCCACACAGAACGCGACAAGCGACAACGACACGCGATATTGTGTCGCGGCGCGACGTCGCTATTGTTGTAATTCACAGTTTTGAATCGGGACGGTCACACACAAAGCGATCCGTCGCCGGGCCGCAGCTGTTCAGTCTGCCAGTAAAGGCCCCTGCCAGGCAGACCTCACACACAACGCGCCTGCACGCCGGGACACATATACGACTCCAAACAGGCGCAGAGGCATCAAAACAAACCAGGAAAATAAATAGAATCATCTAGAGGCTAAGTGGGACCTTTTCTTACAGAGGTCGCCATACTACCACACAACTGTATTCCTGCGCCAGGCCACCTATATAAGCGTAGCCGGCAGCTCCACCGACAGTTCCGGCCTAACCGCGGAACCAGCGTCAACTACAGAAGACCACCGGAAGTTCGCGAGAAGTAGAAGCCGTCTCTCTCTACCCGGGATCAGGACCAGGCTAAATTTCTCGACGGTCATCCGATAACTGTAACCACATTGTTTATTGTTTACCAGTTGTTTTGTGTGCATTGTAATAAACCTCAAGAAACCATTAAGTGTAGTTCACTTCAGTGGCGACAAGGTTGGGATAAGAACTCTCGACCATCATGACTACGCCAGCAGCACCTACGGAATGGCAACAGTTCCTCCAAGGACTTCTACATCAGTTCGCAACAATGCAGCAGCAATTCGCAGAATCTCAGACAGCAATGCAGCAGCAATTCGCAGAATCTCAGAGACAACTGATTGCGGAAGTCAGGAATTTCCGCCACCCCACGGCCCCGCCTCCGTTCCCAGCATTCAACGATGACGTCGAGGAATGGGAGACCTACGAGAAGCGCATAATACAACACTTCGCAATTCATCACATATCCAAAGAAGAAGACCAGCGTGCATACTTCCTTTCCTGGAACCAATCGAAGATGTATGTCTTGCTCACCAAACTTCAGCCACAAGACCCAGACACTCTCACCTTCACGACCATCGGTACGACACTGAATGCATACTACAGACGCCGGTACCATGTCGTCGCGGCCCGCGTCGAATTCTATCAATGCCGGAAGAAGCCCGATCAGACGTATCGCCAGTGGGCGGCCGAACTCCAAGGCCTTAGCAGAAAATGTAAGTTTCAAACTCGTCGTTCCCACGAATCCTACGCCGACGACATGGTGCGTGATCACATCATACAGGCTGCACCAGATGCCGCATTCCGGCATGACGCCCTCAAGTTAGAGGACCCATCCCTGGAGCAGGTCATCGAACTTGCCTACAAATTCGAAATATCTACGGCCGCAGATCGCCGCCTGGAGTCCTGGGAGGATGTGGCCGCAATCCGAACCGACGTAGAGGACACGGAAGACGTCGCCGCCATCCAGAGCTCCCAGTCGCGCTCTTCCCGACACCACAACCGGGGACCGCTTCCTCAGAAGAACATCGAACCGACCCGTTCCGGCCGGGGCACCAAGTCTCGGCAGCAGCAGCGGATCCCGCAGCGCCGACGCCGCAGCCCGCTCCGCCGGCCCTCCTGCCCCGCCTGTTATTCAGCACATGAGAGGGAAAATTGTCCGGATCGTTGGGCTGAATGCTCACGTTGCGGCAAGGAGGGACACCTGGCGTCCGTCTGCCGCACCAACACCACCAATTCCAATCCCGGCTCTCGCCGCTCAGGGTCTTACCAAGACGGGTTGAGCGGCGCACCTATGGATATCAATCAGGTAGACACTTCCACAGCATCCAAACTTTTTATCGACGTTACGGTCAATGGCAAGCCTCTGTGCCTACAAGTCGACACAGGAGCAGCAGTCTCATTGCTTAATTATACTACTTATGTGCAAATTGGCTCGCCCCCCCTCTCGCCGGCCTCTAAGCGCCTCCTGACATACAACAAACAGGAAATAGCACTCCTGGGACAATTCACAGCAAACGTCATGTATAAGTCTGTACATCGTTCAGTCCCCTTTTTAGTAGTTAACAGTTCTTTCACAGCAGACTTATTTGGACTGGACGCCTTCCGCTTATTCGGATTTTCAATTGAGGATAACATACACCTCGTATCTCAGCATGTTCCTTTTTCCTGAAGTGGACGCCCTTTGCACCGAGTTTCAGGACCTGTTCTCACCAGGCGTCGGCTGTGCAAAGGACTTCGAAGCATCACTCCAACTCCGGCCGGACGTACGGCCTCGATACTTCCGGGCACGCCAGGTACCCGTAGCGCTTCAACAACCACTTCAGGAAGAACTTCAACGTCTCCAAGACTAAGGGATCCTCCAGCCGGTGCGGTTCAGCCCCTGGGCCACGCCGTTGGTCATAGTTCAGAAGCCAGGACGCCGCATACGTCTTGTGGTGACTTTAAAACCACAGTCAACCCGCATCTGCTGGTAGACGACTATCCACTTCCGAGACCGGACGACCTCTTCCGTAAACTAGCAGGAGGTACCTACTTTACAAAAATTGACCTGGCAGAAGCATACCTTCAAATCCCTTTGGATATCCAGTCCCGACAATACACAGTCATCAACACGCCCTCTGGCCTTTTCCAACTCAACCGGCTCATGTTCGGCTTGGCCAGTGCTCCAGCGATTTTTTCAACGGTATCTCGAACAACTTCTCCAGGATATTCCGGGATGCATCAATTATCTCGACGACATAGTCGTCACAGGACCCTCCGCTGCCGAACACATGACCAACCTCCGCCTACTCTTCCTCCGCCTCCGTGCGGCAGGTCTGAAATGCAACCTTTCCAAGTGTCAATTTTTTCAACAATCCATTTCCTACCTGGGTCACATCATCGCTCAGGAAGGCATTTCCCCAGCATTTTCCTATGTGGACGCTATTTCCAACTTACCTCGGCCTCAGGATCTACATCAGTTGAAATCTTTTTTAGGCAAGATTTCATACTACAGAAAATTTATACCCTCGGCAGCACTAGTGGCAGCACCCCTGTACCACCTCTGTCGCAAGAATATTCCGTTCCGTTGGACCCCAGCTTGCGAGACCGCATTCCACACCCTTAAACAGCAGCTCAAGTCCGCAGCATGCCTCATGCCATATACTCCAAACCTCCCCTTGATACTTGCCACAGATGCATCCGATTACGGTGTGGGGGCAGTTCTGTATCATAAAGTACCGGATGGCACGGAACGCCCCGTAGCTTACATCTCCAAAGCCCTATCGGCTGCCCAGCTTAAATATTCTCAAATCGAGAAAGAGGCGCTAGCTATTGTTTTTGCCTGCTCCAAATTCTATTCCCTTTTATATGGGATTTCTTTTCACCTCATTACCGACCACAAGCCACTCCTATCACTATTTGATCCGTCCACACGTCTGCCTACCAAAACATCCCACCGCATCCAGCGTTGGGCACTATTCCTGTCCCAGTTCAGATATACCATGCATTTCCGTACCACCTCCAGGCATGCCAATGCAGACGCCTTATCCAGACTACCGCAGGGACCAGACCTTGCTTCGACAATTCGGAACTTCTTGTGTTCAAGATCGACGATGACATACAAGAACCACTGAAGACATTTCCAGTCACGGCCTCAAAAGTCGCTGCAGCCACAGTGGAGGACCCCCTCCTCCGTGTCATCAGACACCACATCCAACACGGTTGGCAAACACGCTCCCCTCCACGCCATCATCAAGACCTCCACTTCTACTACTCCATCCGCCACCAGCTCTCAGTAGTAGAGGGAGTGCTTCTCCGCACAGAACCAAATTCCACTCCGAGGGTAGTCGTTCCGAGATCCCTACAGCCGACAATCCTCCAAACTCTCCACCAAGGACACTGGGGAATTGCCCGCACTAAATCCCTTGCCAGACGCCATGTATTCTGGATCGGCCTTACCACGGATGTCACGAAGATGGTGCGGCGCTGTACCATCTGTACCCATGACAACTGCCCCGCCCCCCCTCAAAAGTTCCTTTCCTGGCCGGCACCGTCCGGACCCTGGGGAACGTATTCACCTCGACTTCGCTGGCCCATTCCTAGGCCACCAGTGGCTCTTAGTGACGGATGCCTTTTCCCACTTCCCATATGTCGTCCGTTGCTCCACAATCACCACAGAGGTCACCATTTCAGCCCTCACGAAAATCTTTTCCATCGAAGGATTACCATACGCCATCGTCACAGATAACGGACCGCAATTTCGAAGTCGGGAATTCCTATCCTTCTGTACCGCCAACAATATCCAACACCTCCTCACCCCGCCCTTCCACCCCCAATCTAATGGGGAGGCGGAACGGCTAGTCAGAACATTCAAAACCCAAATGACCAAATACACCACAAGTCACAAACTCGAAGACGCACTGACACTCTTCCTCAGTTCCTATCGAACCACTCCAGTGGGGGCTAAAAGCCCGGCGGAATTGCTGCATGGCCGCCAACCTCGCACTCTCCTTCATCTCCTCTTACCTCCTCCCAAAGTACAGGTACCATCGGGGCCACTCCGTTTCACCCCGGGCTCTTTAGTCTGGGCCCGCGGGTTTGGCTCCCGGGCCGGTTGGTTTCCGGGGGTCATCCAGCGGCCCCGGGGCCGCCAAATGTTCGACGTCAGCCTAGATGGCCGGGTAGTGCGACGCCATCGAAACCAACTACGTCCCCGCTACCCCACGGCACGGCCATCCACTTCTTCCTCTCCTTCCCCGCCCCCTTCACCACTCCTGCCGTCTAACCGTTGCTCAGAGACAGTTACAGCGCCACCACCGACACCACAACCTGTCGGTCGCTCCGACACCCTTCAGCCGCAGCCTCTCGACCACCTGCGGGGACCATCTTCAGCGCCCCCCGTACAGCCCCCGGCCATCGACGCCGACGAACCAATGCCGTTAGCTCCACAGGTACCTCCATCACAACCTGCACCACGACGCAGGTCGGCACGCATCGCCAGGGGAACAGCTCCGTACTCCCCCGGAGGTAGCCTTCATAGTCTGCTCCAGGGCGCCGCGGCAGACGACCTCGCAGACGTCGCAGACATCGCTTCCCCTCCCCCCCCGGAGGGAGGTATGTTCAGTCTGCCAGTAAAGGCCCCTGCCAGGCAGACCTCACACACAACGCGCCTGCACGCTGGGACACATATACGACTCCAAACAGGCGCAGAGGCATCAAAACAAACCAGGAAAATAAATAGAATCATCTAGAGGCTAAGTGGGACAGAGGTCGCCGTACTACCACACAACTGTATTCCTGCGCCAGGCCGCCTATATAAGCGTAGCCGGCAGCTCCACCGACAGTTCCGGCCTAACCGCGGAACCAGCGTCAACTACAGAAGACCACCGGAAGTTCGCGAGAAGTAGAAGCCGTCTGTCTCTCTCTACCCGGGATCAGGACCAGGCTAAATTTCTCGACGGTCATCCGATAACTGTAACCACATTGTTTATTGTTTACCAGTTGTTTTGTGTGCATTGTAATAAACCTCAAGAAACCATTAAGTGTAGTTCACTTCAGCAGCCTTTGTCGCGGCGACGAGCGACACAGTTGTACAAAATAACAGAATTGTGGCGCGGCAGAGCGACATGGCCGATGCCGCATCCGACGGCCACTACTTCAGGTGTAGTAAGAGATGCATATGAAAAGATTTCCAGCCCATAAAAAATAATTTTTCGCATTCAGAATTGTATTTTTTCTTCTTAGTTTCTCACTTTATGTTTGTTTGTTTACACTAATTATTTAAAATAAATAATACTTGTATTTGAGCCTATCTTTTTATTGTAAAATACATTGTCAATAATAAATTGTATATTTTATTGTGAATATTTCACTTTGTGACGAAACTCCTGGTTTTAGGGGTACTTCTTAATATTGACCTCCACGCAAATGACACAGCTGCCTGCAGGGCGGAAGAGCTGGGAAGTGATAAGATTGGGGCTTTGGCCAGGGCGCTAAGATTTTCGGGCCCCGGGTAAGGATTCTTAGCCCCCCTCCTCCTCCCCCCCCCCTCAACAAAATTATTTATATTAAACTTTTAAATTTTAAGGCAAAAAAATCAATTTACACCTTCTTAAGCAAGATTTTTAAAGTTTTATTTTTATTTAATTAGACACTCTGGCAGAGGAGCCCCCTTCGGGGGCACAGGCCCGGAATACTTTTGCCTCGCTTAACCCCTCCTAGCACCGGCCCTGGTTTTGGCAGTGTCGTTTTGTTTGTTTTGTTTTTAAGAATATATATTAAATGAACAGAACATACCTCATACTGTCATACAAATGGCTAATCTTTCTATTGTAGCAATTACTTTTCTCCAGTTCGTGGTGCAATATAGTTGATTTTAACAGATTGTGTATTTTCTCGAAGCATTCTCGAGACATACGAAAATATGTATAAAATCTATTTTCTAGTGATACCAGTCCCCGGCAAAGGCGGTGGTATTCACCAAGGCATTCTCTCTTCTTATTGATGTCAGGAACCCAGACCATTTTTAGTGCGAACAAAAGAAGTAGAGTCTCCTCATCACTTGACATGTTTTAAGAATTTCCTAGCCCAAGAAAACTTATTAAGAAAGAAATATAGAAGTACAGATATCTTCGCGAGAAAGAGTCTCACTGTCATTTGTCGCTATGGAGTTGTCGTGTCTCACTATACTATGTAGTTGTCGCGTCCTGTGTAACGTGTCGCCGCGACGAGAGAACGACCACTTGCTGCTGTCGCTTGTCGCGTTCTGTGTGCCTGCCCTGGCGGTATACAGTAAATAGTTGGACATAACAGTTGCTTAGCGAATCAATCGACATATTTGAGCCAAATCAGTGAAACACCACGGGGGAGCAAACTTTTATGTCAAGTACACAAAATTAATCGCGGCGCGGGAGTGTGAGATTATTTCGTCTGGAAAAGTAATCCATATCTCAAAATAAGTTAGCGAATGAATATTGCTTGTGTATTAAAAATTTCTCGCATATTACACAAGCGTGCTATCAAACATCTTTTATTTCGGTAATTAATAATTATAGTTTATAGTCAGTCACGGTCACCACGTAATAACGACTATATGAGTATGGAGTAAAACTGTTTAGTCAAGATTTACACGTTTAATCAATATTACACTTGGTTCAAACTTTGACTGCTACCACCACTTACAGTCAGAAAAAGTATAAGTTTGAATAATTTCATCACGCTTGTGTAATATGCGAGAAATGCCACTAATTTGCAATTACACATGTTGGGTTTACATAAATAAATAAGATGATGGAAACAAAATATATTTTTTACCAGTTTCATGTTTAGTCTGCAGACATCTTGAAGCAGTTGTCCGCGGCGAAACTTTTTAATTTCTGACTTGCAGTTGCGATGGCGTCAATAGCCACCGTTAGGCCGGGCGCACATTGACGCGCAGTCGACGCAGCGCAGCGCAGCACAGTTTCTGTGTCTCTATGTTTTGGGGCGGAACAGCGCGTATTGAGACGCAGAGCAGGGCAGCGCAGTACTGCGCCGCACGTGGCCTGCGCGACGTTGTGGTCACGACACAGAAACTGTGCCACGCTGCTCACTCGTGCCTGTTTACAACGTAACACTTCTTGCGTTATTCATAATCTTACTTTACTTATAATCATTTTCAACTATGGAATAAGAAAAATTGATTAATCTGGTGCGTAACCAACCTGCGATTCACAATATCAGTCATAAAAAATACATAAAAATTAAATTTAAACAAGAGATTTGGACAATGAGCCCAACAAGTGGCTAGTAAATTCAGCATTTATTTATCATACAACTGTCCACTTACAATTTTCACTTTTTTTTAAATTCATTTTTAATAAAACTTCGAAAAAGATTGATAGATATAGGCTATTATCACATTATTTGTTTTGTTATTATTTGTACTACATCATTCAATAGTGTCCGCGAGAAACACTTAATTTGTTGACACTGCTTTTCTAGTTTCAAGTGTTTATGTTCTGTTATATAGTTTTCTTAAAAATATAATATGAAATAAAAGAGAGAAACATTCTTATAAATGTCATGTACCGTCAAACGCTAAATAATTAAATAAATAACCACGAAAATACAGCGAGATTTTCTTCAGTTCTAATAGATATTTGAGCTTTGTCGAGGAAATAACAGGTTACATTATGCCGTGAATCTCCGCTCGAGTCATCCGGAAATTATCTTTTGAGAATTCTCTTGTCACTGCAAAAGCCAGATGAGAGTTTCTTCTTTTCATAAACTCACTTTTGCATAGTTTTATCTAACTCAGCTTCTGTTAAAGTAATAACAATTTTACAAGCTCGGCATCCTAATCTGATTCAGAAATCAAAAATCGAGTTTTTGCATCTACATGTTTTTGGTTACGCTTTATTGTAGGTTTTTCGCACAGCACAATGCTTTGTAAACTGCGCTCTAATGTGCGCGAGTAACTGCCAGTCTGTGCTGCCCTGCCCTGCTCTGCGTTGCCCCTACTGCGCCACCCAGCTCAATGTGCGCCCCGGGTTAGTATCTTTCAGTGAAAAATTCAGCTTTGCCCGTGAGGATTATTATTATTACTAACTAGTGTAAGCCCGTGACTGTTTTTTGCGTATCGTCACGGGTCTAGAATAGTTCCGGTTTCTAGGATTATAACAGGTTGACCTGATTTAACCAAATGTAAACTTGACCTGTGTTTCAGGGAGAATAAAATCTGTTGAGCTTGAAGAACTCAGAAGCATTAATAGAGGTAGGTGGTAAACACCAACAGAGAATCGAATAATTGCTAAAATAGAAACTTACTTCTATTTGACCCTTAAAGTTCACTCTGCAAAATTTAAAAAAATTTCTGTTTGCTTCGAAAGTATAATTTTTTTTTTTTTTATTTTTTTTTACGTAATACACATTCCATATTATTAAACAGTTGAGCAGCTCAGAAGAAATGAATTTCCATAAAACTCGATTCGCTAACATTTTTGGTCTGATGTTCACTTAAAATAACCTGATAACTCACGTACAGCGAACATGAACAAAAACCATTAACGAAAGTGGTCAGTAAAATACTTAAAAAGCAAATAATCCGAAACGCATAAACTTTCGTCAAGCAAACAACATTAGTGAAAATTTTAATTAGATTGAAATTTTTCCAAGACGCAATTGTGGTTACAACAGAGACCAAGAGTAATTTTTTTAAAGTTTATTTAAGTTGCTTTCATTAGAAACATGTTACTGAATAGCAGATCCACTTTTTTTTTCAGCCACAAAATTTATCAATAATTTTTTTAACTATAGAAAGCTACGAAAAGCTAACTTAATGATTCTATTATGGCTATTAACTTGGTAGTAGTTGCTTAGCTATTAAATTGTGGACATAACCACGAATTTCTTATAATGGTATCTCTGGTCGATATTTTGCGACCGAAGACTGTCCCATGACGTCACAATTTTCCAACCAATAGCCATCAAGGTGAGTCAGTGACCTTACGAAATTATATAGTAGATTTAAATGCAATGGAGCTCAAGGCACGGTGGCAATTCCCCTACACGCTTACATACAATCCATATCTAATTTTACCTTAAATCCTTTTACAGTCTGGTATACATTGCTCATTACTTCCTTATGTAATTAGTTCCAATCACTAGCTACAAATTACAGCTTTCTACTCCTTTATGTGTGAGAACAATTGATAACTTACGAGTATCTTGGTGCTGTCTGCCCTTCCATATATCAAGGCCTTCAGTATTTCAGTGAATATTCCTCTATACAGCATTTGCTTTAATTTGTAGTATATTTTTTTAACGGTATTTTTCAACGACACAATCTTTCGTCGCATTACGGCAAACCTGGAACAGGCGGGTCCCACATTTCAGACATATGGAAAGACGAAAATCAATACTAAAGAATAGAACAGGTAACATCCTAATCAGAAAATATGTGGAGAAATCAGTGCGTCATTTGTTGTGGAAGTGCAGACAAGTGAGTTGCGCATTTCAATTTCAATAATTATTCGAACAACATGTGCAGACTCTGTCTCGAGACAGCTGTCAGTTTCTTCTGAGCTGGTGCGTCGAAGATCCAGCTACAAATACTCTGGAGAGATAAGCTGATTTAGTACATATTTCCTCATTAATTTAAAGACTTGCAGTAAACCTCCCAACTGGAGGTTAAGAGAAGATTTTATAACTTTACAAATGAAAAAGGGATATTCAAAAATCTTTTCAACGCATAAGCAGATAAACTTAGCACTCAACAGTCAGCAACCACTCAGCTTTTTTTTTTTTTTTTTTTTTTTTTTTAATTGGCCTTTGGTCTTGCCGACCATACAGGCATCTTCTAGTTTTACAATTCCTATATACATTTCAGGCTTGTTATCTTTACTTACTTTTACAGCTTGATACTAAAGTTACATAATTCGTTGTAAGTTGACACATGTCTGTAATTGTGATTTACATTTATATAATGTTTAACTATATTTATTAACTAAATGGCTCTTAATTATATTTCCCTAAATATCTATATTAATGCCGTTTGAGCTTTTATATATAATAGGAAGTATACTTCCTCTCTTATTGTTATATTTATACAATTTAAAAGATTTAAACAAGGTTGGATTGTACATAGTTATTTACATAACAGAGGAGCTTAATTCGGTTAATACAGAATATACACAAGAGTGTTGGTGTTTAATACATTAAAATTTGATGTTTGCTTCACTAAGGAAAATAGCAATCGCCTTGTATACATCTTGTCGATTTGAATTGAGCAGGACAGGTACGGAGACGGGAAGGGGAATTTTAATCTTTACCAGACTTGTGTATAGGTTTTTTGTGGGTAACAGGTTGCGGCTGCAGGCCAGGACTATGTGATTTATATCTGATATCTCTTCTTGGTCCTCCGGACAAAACGGGGAGTGTTCCACTCCGATTTTGAATAGGTGTTGAGGGTAACATCCATGTCCCAGTCTCATTCGAATAATAGATGTTTTATGCCTTTTACTTAGTGTGGAATTCCCGAACCATACTTTAGCTGGAATATTAGGTTGGTTTTGTGAGTAATATTTTCCTCTTTCGCATTGTGAAGTAGCCCATGAATTGGACCAGATTCGAAAAGCCTCTTTTTTAATAATAGATATGAAATCTGTATGTGGAAGTTGAACGTATTGTATATCTTCCTCTATTGTGCTTGCCTTGGCTATGCGGTCGACTGTTTCATTATGCTGAATACAGGCATGCCCCTTTATCCATAACACGTGTATCTCCTTATTCTCTGTCGAAGCTGTGTACATTAAGTTTAGTATCTCTAATAGAGGTTTGTTCAATCCGTTCCGCTGTTTTGAGTTCTCAAGTTTTTGCGCCACGCTTTTGGAATCTGTTAGAACCAGTATTTTGTTGTAGCGTTCTTTTCCGTAATTAATAGCTTCTCTAACAGCTAATGTTTCGGCCGTATATATCGATGTTTCAGCTGGTAAACGCACTCTCTTCGATTCGTGAAGGGAAGGACAGAAATAGGCATATCCGACTGCATCCGTGGTTTTGGAACCGTCCGTATAGATTTGTACAAAATCTGGCCAGGTTTGTTTCAAAAAACTGTTTGTCATGGTATTTGCTGAGCTGCTTTTAGCGATCCAGTCTGGTAGGTAGAATATATTTGGTTTATATCTCAGGGTATTATAGTGAAATGAGAACAGGGGAATTGTGTCATGTGTTTTATTTTGGTGAAGCACTGTGCTAACATGGGCATTCGAAGTCTGGTGGCTATATCTCTTCTTTCCTGTAATGATATATATTTTATTACTCTTTGTATCACGGGGTGATTTGTTAGAGATGCTCGTCTCGTTAGATATACGCTGGATGAGAGATGGCGTCGTATTTCCAGTGGCATTTCCCTAGCCTCTACTAGTAAGGCATTTGTAGGGGAGGATTTCATGGCTCCTAAGCATAGTCGGATCGCCTTATATTGTACTATATCCAGTTTTCGGAGGATATATTTGGGTGCATTTCCAAAGATAGGGCTTCCGTAATCGAAGACAGGTCGTATAATAGCTCTGTATAAGTTGAGAAGAATAGTTGGGTCCGCTCCCCACCATATGCGCGTTATGGCTCTTAAGATATTGAGAAGTCGTTCGGTTTTGGATATAATGTGCTCTATGTGTTTCTTCCATGAGAGTTTACTATCTATATATAGGCCGAGATGCCTGACCGATGATCGTACTGTGAAAGAGTATGGGCCCAATTGTATCTCAGATTCTCGATATATTCTTTGTTTCCGAGTAAAGATCACTACTGATGATTTCGTAGATGATATGGTTAAACCTAAGTTTTGAGCCCACTCATGAAGCTTGATAGCCGCTTCGTGTAATCTCCTGAAGTTTATTCCATAAGATGGTGACACGGTGTATATACACACGTCATCGGCAAATTGCAGGACCCTTATTGATGGACTAAATAGATTTTCTATGTCTGCAGTGTATATGGTATACAGTATGGGGCTTAGGATTGCCCCTTGTGGTAATCCCTTTGATATCACTCGAGGACCGTATAAAGAATTGTCTTGCAGTCGGATGTAGACAGTTCTGAGATGGATCAGATTATAAATCCCGCGTAAGTATATATCGGGCAGACCCAATTTTTTGAGCTTCTCGATTAATATTGGAATATGTACGTTATCATAGGCTGCTGATATATCCAGAAATATGGCCGTAAGGTAGCCTTTATTAATGTATGCCTGTTCAATATCAAGGGTAAGTATGCTGAGATCGTCCGTTGTGCTCCTTCCTTTTCTAAATCCAAATTGAGTCTCAGGCAACATGCCATGGTGTTCCAGCCACCATTCCAGTCTCATTTTTATGATGCGTTCTAGGGTTTTTGCTATACATGAAGATAGCGCAATTGGCCGGTATGAGTTAGCACTATTTATTTCCTTGCCAGGTTTGTGCACTGGGATAATAATTTGTGTTGTCCATTGTTTTGGGATCTCGCTTTTGGCCCAGATCTTCGTTAGTAGTTGGAGTAAGACTACCTTAGCGCGGTGTGGGAGATGGTGCAGCATGGAATACTGTATGCTGTCTATGCCAGGTGCCGTGTTTGAACCGGTTTTAAGGGCCAATTCCAGCTCTTCCATCGAGAATGGCTCTTCTAGTATGTTTAGTTCATGTTCTTCTTTGTCATAGATTGGTGGGTCTGTAGGTCCGGGTGGTACCGTTGGCGGAGCTATTATGTTTGCGAATTCTTCTATCCAATTTGAAGTCGATTTTGGACTCTCCGGTTTTTTCCTTAGTCTGTTGATCATGCGCCATACTGAGCTCATTGGTGCTTTACTGTTTAGATTGTTGCAGAATTCTCTCCAACACATCTTTTTCTTTTCCTTTAATATTCTTTTTGTTTCGGCCTCTGTCTTTTTGTATTTTAAGTAATTTTCCCAAGTAGCTTCGTGTTTGTATCTTGTGAATGCTAGCTTTCTTTTTGCTACCGCTCTGGAGCAATCTTCATTCCACCAAGGCGAGGGGATGTGTTTTTCCGTAGATCTTGGTTTGTGTTGAGGAATAGATCTTGCTGCCGCTTCATTTATGACGTTTAGAAATTCCTCATATTTCTGGCTAGTTGTTTTGGCGGTACCCACCCTATCTATGTTTTCTTCAATTATTTGGCTGTACTTGACCCAATTTGCTTTTCGTGTGTTCCATTTGGTGGTGGGAAGGATAAGTTGTGGTGTCTCTAGATGTTTGGTTGTCATTATAATGGGGAAATGGTCTGATCCCCATACCTGTTGAATATTTTCCCAGTGAAATTCCGTGGCCAGCGAAGGAGAGCAAATTGTTAAATCTATTACAGATTTCCGTAAGCCAGGTTTGGGTACCAAGGTTGGAGATCCATCGTTTAGGATGCATAAGTTGAAATCGTCTATGATTTCTAGAAGGGATTCCCCAAATACATCATTCCATTCACATCCCCAAGACGTATGATGTGCATTAAAATCACCACATATCAGGTATGGTTCTTCAAATTGCTGTAGGAGGGCGCGCCACTCGCTGGATTTGATTTTGGATTTAGGTGGGCAGTATACTGAGACAATAGTTAAATCCTTATTGTGGCTTCGCATTGCAATTGCTACTGCTTGGAATGAGTTTATTTGTGTATGATCTATATGGATTGGTGTAAAGTGGATAGATGTATGAATCAGTATAGCTACTCCTCCTTTCCCGTCTTCTCTGTCTTTGCGTACAAGATGGTAACCTTTGATGAACATATTTGTCTCTGGTTTGAGCCATGTTTCTGTTAATGCTGCGATAGATATGTTGTTTACACTAAGTTCCCGTTGCAACGATTCCTGATTTGCTTTGACTGACCGGGCATTCCATTGTAGTATCTTGATTTTCGGTTTTTTGTTTGAAGTTGTCTGAAAGGGTTCTGCTTCACTGCTTCTGCCCCTGTGCAATTTCCACTGTTGTTGTGGAGGGTTGGTCGAAGTGTGAGCCATTGATTAAGTCTTGTGTCTTATGGATTCCTGATTAAAGTTCTCTTAAACCCCTTTAGTACTGTGGCTCTGTATAACTGGGCTGTACTAATATCTCTATAGACTTTCTAATCTCGTCCAGTTGTAGAGTTTCTATGCCACTGTTTGTTATGTGTCTAGCTACTTCCACAATTAACTTAAAGATTCCTTCTATTAATTTATTTTTGCCGTTTGTATTGCTAGGAGGGTTTACATGGTTTTCTACCTTGGGAGGGTAAGGGTTTTGGCCTATAGGCGATAGCGGCAGTTGTGGTGATTGATACCATAGCTCCCGGTAATCCTGTGTTCTGTTCCTTTGGTGGGTTGTTTTGTATGCCCTACTACGATCTGGAAGTCCCTGATTATCGCAGTGTTGAGTCAAGCCTGGGATACTCCCGGAGGGGCAAGATTGTTGTTCTCTGTTATTGTGTGTCACTATGGTTTCCGTCGGCTCCACCCAATTCCCTTCTGGGGTAAGTAAGAAATTTGTTTGTGGTTTGTTTATTTTGTCATCAATGATTGGCATTGCTGATGTCCTGCCTGAATCTTGCTGCCTTTTGTGAGTCCTTGTCTGATGTGACATTTGCAGATAGATCGGTTTTTGCTGTTGTGGTGTTAAGGGTGGGAATTCGGTAATGTTGCTTCCTGGGGGTGGTCTATTTTTTTGCAGCAGTAGCTGTACACACCAACGATATACGATGTAAACAACCAGAGATATAATACATCTAGTTAATCAAGGAAGCAGTGAAAAATACATTGTACATTTTTCTCCATTGCCGTGTGTGAACTTTCAAGGAAGCCGTGAAAGATTCTCAATTTTTGTCTAAGTCGGTATTATTAGAGGCAGAAAAGGTTGAGGGAGAAGGAGATTATAAACAATTTTAATTTATTTTCGTAGCCGTGACAATATTAGTTAATGTCTGGTATGAGTTTTATTCATAAATGACGAGAGAATTTAGTTTCTCAAATTACCACCAGGTACCTCTGCTGCTGGACTATAGCGGTATATTTGAATCTGAACGAACGCGATAAGGTAGTTTTGATCCGATATAGTTGAAAGCAGATTGTTAAATTTAAAAATAAACAAATATAGAACGATGAATGAAGCAATTTGTAATTTGTGTTGTAACCAGTAATTTATTTTGGGACCTTATTAAGTTCTTAGTGATCAGAATAGTTGAAGAACAACTTACAAAATCTTTGAAGCATACTCTATTCATTGACTTTGATCATATATCATTCGTTTCCTGATCATGGCTGCGTTAACAAGGTCGGTAAGCTCTTCTTGCATTGTAGGGGAAGATGAGGTACTGAATAGGGACCAGATAATGGCGGAAAATTGGAATATTTTCAGGATCGCCCTGTCTATTCGACAGGACGATATGGAAATATTGAGATGGTTGGCCAGGCGTAAGTTGATAAGGAACTCATTTATTTGCCCATTCTGTAAAGTTCCTTGCAGTTTGGCTAAAGTAAATAAATCGGATGGGTATATGTGGAGATGTAAAATTTGTATCACTAAGAAAAGCGTGAGAGATGGAAGTTTTTTTTCCGGAAGCAATCTCTCCCTCACCCAGTTAATACTATTTGTATATTGCTGGTCTGAAAACCATTCACAAACCAACATTGCTCACGAGGCTTCTTTAGGGCCTGAGGCTACTCACTCCAAAGTAGATTGGAGCAATTTTTGCAGGGATGTGTGTGCTGAATGGGTGAGAAACCATCCTGTAGAACTTGGTGGTTTCGATGATGAGGGCCAACCTCTAATTGTGGAGATCGATGAGACCAACTTCTTCCATAGAAAATACCACCGGGGTTTGTATAGAAGAGGCCACTGGGTGTTTGGTGGCATACAAAGAGGAACCAAGAAGTGTTTTGTGGTGGAAGTGCCAAATAGGACAGAGGAAACATTGTTCCATCACATTAGGAAGCATATTCTTCCAGGAACAATAATAATGACAGATGGTCACCCATCATACCAAAATTTGGAAAAACTTGATGGTGGTATATATGATCATGACGTTGTGATACACAAGGAGAACTTTGTGGATCCAGACAACCCGGAAATTCATACGCAAGGAGTGGAGAGTCTGTGGGCTAGAGTGAAGAGGAAAGTAAAATTCCAGTATGGTACATCGGCAGAACTATTTCCTACGTATATGGAGGAATTTATGTGGCGAAGCCACTTTGGATCAAGGCACGCCTTCTCACATTTTATTACATGTCTCTGGGAGCAATACCCCGTTCTGTAATCACTTACGCCTGCCAATCACCTCATTCTTCCACAACTACCTGTTCCTTGTTTAGTTTCTCTCCAACCTTTTACACCATTCAGGAAACTACAAAAAACGGCTCTTTTTAGAGCCACAAAAAACGGTTCTTTTCAGAGCCACAAATTTTTCTAAAAAAAAAGCAAATTGACGTCGCAGTCTGTGGTCATCCCGAAGAATAACGTTTTGCAGAGCAGCTGACAAACTTTGCAACCTCTTGGCATCATTATTAAGAAGAACCATGTTCAGCACAACTAGAGAGAAAATTCTCAACTCCATTAAGTCAAAATATCTGTTAGCATCTGATTCCATATTGTTGCACGCTTTACCACAGTAAATTCTATCTATTTAGAGACATAGCGTGGGTGCTGCTACAAATACATCAATCTGCCGACTTCACTGTGGTCCAGGCTTCATTGCACCATAAATCGAAAAAGATAAATAATAAACATTTCTCCATTCGCAGTAGCTGATGATTAGGCTACAAGAGAATTTTTTTATTTTTTCTTAAAAAAATTAAATAAAATTGGAAGTTGAACCATAATGTTTTCCGAATGAACCCTAGCCCACAGTAACTTCTAACCGCATAGTCACGTAGCGTGAATGCCGCTACAAAACCTGCCGACCTTACTATGGTCCAGGCTTCATTACGCCATAAATCGAAAACAGCATAAATCATACAGTTTTCCATTCCCGCTATCTGATGATTCCGCAACAAGAGAATTTTTTTTATTTTTACCAAAAAAATTAAATAAAATGGGTATTTGAACCGGAATGTTTGGCGAATGAACCCTGGACCACAGTAAATTCTAACTATAGACAAGTAGCGTGAATGCCGCTACAAATCCATTAATCTGCGTTGGGGACATCCATAAATTACGTGAGGTGAAATAGGGGGGGGGGGAGGGGTCCGGCGAAATCTCACCAGATCTCACCAAGGGGGATGGGGGGGTCTACGGAAATCTCACGTGAGATTTTGTGAAAATCATTTCGGACACTAGAGCTAAAAAAAAAAGGTCTACAATTTGCGCCAAAGTCGTTTTCAGGGGGTATTTCGCCGAAAAGTTATGGTGAGACCTAAAAAAAAAAAGGTCTACAAAAGTTTCGAGAACGAATTGTAGGGGGGGGGGTTCTCATGGACCAGATCTCACCAGAGGGGGGGGGGGGTCCGGCCAGATCTCACGAAATCTCACGAAGGGGGAGGGGGGGTCCAGAAATCTGGAAAAACACCTCAGGTAATTTGTGGATGCCCCCCTACCTTACTGTGTTCCAGGGTTCATTGCACCATAAATCGTAAAAGATTAATAAAGAGTTTTCCATTCCCACTATCTGATGATTCCGCTACAAGAGCATTTTTAATTTTTTAATAAAAAAAATAAAATGGGTATTTGAACCGTGAAGTTTGGCGAATGAACCCTGGACCACAGTAAATTCTAAATGTATAGACACGTAGCATGAATGCCGCTACAAATACATCTATTTGCCGACCTTACTGTGGTCCAGGCTTCATTAAACCATAATTCGAAAAAGATAAATCATAAACAGTTTTTCATTCCCGCTATCTGATGAGTCGGCTAGAATTGAATACTTTTTATTTTTATTGCAAAAAATTAAAACGGGAATTTTTACCGCCATGTGTGGTATAATGAAGCCTGGACCTTAGGAAATCATCTCTCTAGACATACATTAAGTTGATCACGCATGAAATTGATAAACAAATCTTTTAGGCAGCTATTTAGTTTCTCAAATTACCACCAGGTACCTCTGCTGGTAAACTGTAGCGGTATATTTGAATCTAAACAAACGCGACCAGTTAGTTTCGAACGAATATAGTTGAAAGCAGGTTGATAAATTTAAAAATAAACAAATGTAGAACGATGGATGAAGCAATTAGTAATTTCTGTTAGAATCACTAATTTATTTTTGGGAACTTATTAAGTTCTTAGTGATCAGAATACTTGAAAAACAACAACTTACAAAATCTTTGAAGCATACTCTATTCACTGACTTTTATCATACATTATTCGTTTCCTGATCATGGCTGCACTATTTGAACCGTAATGTTTGACGAAAGAACCCTGGACCAAAGTAAATTCTGACCGTATAGACACGTAGCGTGAATGCTGCTAAAAAACCATCAATCTGCCAACCTTACTATGGTCCAGGATTCATTGCACCATAAATCGAAAAAGATAAATGATAAACAGGGCCACCGTAAGCGGGCGTGCAAGACGTGCACCGCACGCGAACGGCACATTGAGGGGGGCAGCAAAACGAGTGATCGACAGTCGCCGCCCCGCGATAGTTACCACTCCATTGTCTCGCCGCGACGAAATGTGCAGTGTACTATGTAGCGGGCGACGTAAACAGTTTTCCTTTCCCACTATCTGATGAGTCGGCTCCAAGAGCATTTCAATTTATTTTTTCAAAAAAATATAATGAAATGCGTATTTGAACTGTAAAGTTTTGCGAATTCATCCTGCATCACAGTAAATAGTGGCCAGCGTACTTAAGACAAATCATTAGGCAAAGACTTCCCATTACAGTCTTTTTCTATGGAAACAGCTGCCCAAGAGATTTGTTTATCAATTTCATGCGTATAAACTTATTAACGTAGGTCTAGAGAGATGATATTCTAAGGTCCACGTCTCATTACATCACACATGGCGGAACAAATTCCTGTTTTAATTTTTTGAAATAAAAAGTATTTTCATGTATCCGATTCATCAGATAGCTGGAATAGAAAACTGTTTATGATTTATCTTTTTCGATTTACGGTTTAATGAAGCCTGGACCACAGTAAGGTCAGCAAATAGATGGATTTGTAGCGGCATTCATGCTACTTGTCTATAGTTAGAATTTACTGTGGTCCAGGGTTCATTCGCCAAACATTACGGTTCAAATACCCATTTTATTTAATTTTTTTGGTAAAAATAAAAAAAATTCTCTTGTTGCGGAATCATCAGATAACGGGAATGGAAAACTGTATGATTTATGCTGTTTTCGATTTATGGCGTAATGAAGCCTGGACCATAGTAAGGTCGGCAGGTTTTGTAGCGGCATTCACGCTACGTGACTATGTGGTTAGAAGTTACTGTGGGCTAGGGTTCATTCGGAAAACATTATGGTTCAACTTCCAATTTTATTTAATTTTTTTAAGAAAAAATAAAAAAATTCTCTTGTAGCCTAATCATCAGCTACTGCGAATGGAGAAATGTTTATTATTTATCTTTTTCGATTTATGGTGCAATGAAGCCTGGACCACAGTGAAGTCGGCAGATTGATGTATTTGTAGCAGCACCCACGCTATGTCTCTAAATAGATAGAATTTACTGTGGTAAAGCGTGCAACAATATGGAATCAGATGCTAACAGATATTTTGACTTAATGGAGTTGAGAATTTTCTCTCTAGTTGTGCTGAACATGGTTCTTCTTAATAATGATGCCAAGAGGTTGCAAAGTTTGTCAGCTGCTCTGCAAAACGTTATTCTTCGGGATGAACACAGACTGCGACGTCAATTTGCTTTTTTTGAGAAAAATTTGTGGCTCTGAAAAGTAGTTTCCTGAATGGTGTAAAAGGTTGGGGAGATACTAAACGAGGAACAGGTACTTGTGGAAGAATGTACATAGTACAGTGTAATGTAGTGTATTAGAACGTAATATATTCACTGCTCTCCAGGCCTCACTTCAACATAAAAAAGAGTTTACTTTGCTTTTAGGTTGAAATTCAGCCTGGACCACATTTAAGACAGGCCACAGTGCATGGCAGAATTGCAACCAATTTTTATTCTCATCCAATACAAGATATCTTGTCCAGGGGGCATTCTGACATAATATTTCTTTCTTTTCATCATTTTGGAAACCTTTTATCTCCCTTGCTATGTGTAATGCCCTGCAGTCACTGCTGTCCAGGCCTCACTTCAACATAAAAAACAGTTTACTTTGCTTTTATGTTGCAATTCAGCCTGGACCACATTTAAGACAGGCCACAGTGCATGGCAGAATTGCAGCCAATTTTTTTTCTCACCCAATACAAGATATATTGTCCAGGGGGCATTCTGACATAATATTTCTTTCTTTTCATCATTTTGGAAACCTTTTATCTCCCTTCCTATGTGTAATGCCCTATAGTCACTGCTGTCCAGGCCTCACTTCAACATAAAAAACAGTTTACTTTGCTTTTATGTTGCAATTCAGCCTGGACCACATTTAAGACAGGTCACAGTGCATGGCAGAATTGCAACCAATTTTTATTCTCACCCAATACAAGATATCTTGTCCAGGGGGCATTCTGACATAATATTTCTTTCTTTTCATCATTTTGGAAACCTTTTATCTCCCTTCCTATGTGTAATGCCCTATAGTCACTGCTGTCCAGGCCTCACTTCAACATAAAAAACAGTTTACTTTGCTTTTATGTTGCAATTCAGCCTGGACCACATTTAAGACAGGTCACAGTGCAAGGCAGAATTGCAACCAATTTTTTTTCTCACCCAATACAAGATATCTTGTCCAGGGGGCATTCTGACATAATATTTCTTTCTTTTCATCATTTTGGAAACCTTTTATCTCCCTTGCTATGAGTAATGCCCTGCAGTCACTGCTGTCCAGGCCTCACTTCAACATAAAAAACAGTTTACTTTGCTTTTATGTTGCAATTCAGCTGGACCACATTTAAGACAGGCCACAGTGCATGGCAGAATTGCACCCACTTTTTTTTCTCACCCAATACAAGATATCTTGTCCAGGGGGCATTCTGACATAATATTTCTTTCTTTTCATCATTTTGGAAACCTTTTATCTCCCTTCCTATGTGTAATGCCCTGCAGTCACTGCTGTCCAGGCCTCACTTCAACATAAAAAACAGTTTACTTTGCTTTTATGATGCAATTCAGCCTGGACCACATTTAAGACAGGCCACAGTGCATGGCAGAATTGCAGCCAATTTTTTTTCTCACCCAATACAAGATATCTTGTCCAGGGGGCCATTCTGACATAATATTTCTTTCTTTTCATCATTTTGGAAACCTTTTATCTCCCTTGCTATGTGTAATGCCCTGCAGTCACTGCTGTCCAGGCCTCACTTCAACATAAAAAACAGTTTACTTTGCTTTTATGTTGCAATTCAGCCTAGACCACATTTAAGACAGGTCACAGTGCATGGCAGAATTGCAACCAATTTTTATTCTCACCCAATACAAGATATCTTGTCCAGGGGGCATTCTGACATAATATTTCTTTCTTTTCATCATTTTGGAAACCTTTTATCTCCCTTCCTATGTGTAATGCCCTGCAGTCACTGCTGTCCAGGCCTCACTTCAACATAAAAAACAGTTTACTTTGCTTTTATGTTGCAATTCAGCTGGACCACATTTAAGACAGGCCACAGTGCATGGCAGAATTGCACCCAATTTTTTTTCTCACCCAATACAAGATATCTTGTCCAGGGGGCATTCTGACATAATATTTCTTTCTTTTCATCATTTTGGAAACCTTTTATCTCCCTTGCTATGTGTAATGCCCTGCAGTCACTGCTGTCCAGGCCTCACTTCAACATAAAAAACAGTTTACTTTGCTTTTATGTTGCAATTCAGCCTGGACCACATTTAAGACAGGTCACAGTGCATGGCAGAATTGCAACCAATTTTTATTCTCACTCAATACAAGATATCTTGTCCAGGGGGCATTCTGACATAATATTTCTTTCTTTTCATCATTTTGGAAACCTTTTATCTCCCTTCCTATGTGTAATGCCCTGCAGTCACTGCTGTCCAGGCCTCACTTCAACATAAAAAAAACAGTTTACTTTGCTTTTAGGTTGAAATTCAGGCTGGACCACGTTCAACACAGGCCACAGAACAGGGCAGTATTATACATTGTAATAGAAACAACACAAATAAATTCTGATGAACTTTATTTAAATGTCGTCACACAAATTCCTGATTTTCCCGTCGATTATATCAAAATATGTCCTTCTACATAATATGTCCCTCTTCTCTCCTCCACACATCTCTCTAACCACCGCCAAATTCCAATGAAAGCATTAATTTTTTTCTTATTTATTACATCCGTCCTACAAATACGGATGAAGTCTATAAATAAATCAAGAGGACAACCGTTCCCAAAAAAAAAAATACAACCGGTCCCTGTACTTTAATTGGCTCCTCCATATTAAATTTCTGATATATATTGGCCATTTCATCTTATCTCCTATCAACTCCTGAACGTCCTTGTAAACCAAGTAAAAACTTCGCCTTGTTCCCGTAGCCATAATTACAAGTTTCAAGGAGCATTCGACAAAGGTATTGTTAAAGAATACCTCACAGCGATACCCAACGAATTTCAACCAAACAGAAATAAATGACCAAATAGGGGGGATTAAGAAATCGTGCATTCATTATGTACTTCTGAAAATATACTGTATAGCGAATTTTCTCTGATTATACTGTATAGCGAATTTTCTGTGATAATACTGACAGCACTATACAATATTTCCATCAACGTTTTCCGCCTGTAATAATACCGACTTAGACAAAAATTGAGAATCTTTCACGGCTTCCTTGAAAGTTCACACACGGCAATGGAGAATAATGTACAATGAATTTTTCACTGCTTCCTCGATTAAATAGTCGTATTATATCTCTGGTTGTTTACATCGTACATCGATCATGTGTACAGCTACTGCTGCAAAAAAATAGACCACCCCCAGGAAACAACATTACCGGGAATTCTGTATAGCTACTAATCGGTATCGGGGTTTGGGTCACTTGAGCATACCCTCTCGCTCGCTGTTCTATATTAGGGCCCATGTTGCTTGTTGTGTATGCTGATGCTACTTTTGTTTCCCGATATTTCAGATATATTGGGCAGCTTCTGTCTGTCGCGTAATGGTGGCCGCTACAGAGGGCGCAGCAAACGGCTGTCGTATTGCTACATTGTGTTACCAAGTGAAAGCCAGCGCATCTACTACAACGGGGTTCACGAGTCCTGCATTGCTCCTGTCTGTGACCGAGGCGTAAACAGTTCCCGCACTGGATAACTGGGGCGACGTACGGTTCCACCGAACAACGTGTGCCCAGTATAGTCACATGTGAGGGAAGAGTTTGTGCGCGGAAGGTGACTAGGCAGACCGGGATGGGGGTCACTCGCTCATCATTCCTCTGTGATCTTTTGGTAAAGCGTTTTATGCGAACAACAGGAAAAGGGGAAACTATTTCTTCTTGTAGTTCTTCTTCACTTAGCGAAATATCGACATTCCTAATAATGCCTTGTTTTTGAATCAAAAAGTTTGGTATGTATGCTTCTATATTTCTAGTTTTCAGAGTATCAAGTTGGACTATGGAATTGGCTGCAGCCGCTGATCTAGTTTCTATTTTAAGCCTGTTTCTTCCAACAGTAGAGATGTTTATGATGTCCCTTTTGTATGAATTATTATATTGAAATAAAATTTTTCCTATCGCCATTGGGTGCAATTTTGCAACGTTTCTGTCCAAGCTTTCTATAAAGATGTAATACGGACCATTATCTGTACTACTATATCTATTGTCTTTACTACGGAATGTCTGGGTTGACGTATGAGGCTGCGTCTGGTTCAACTCGGAGCGATCTGGGGATGGGGGGGAAGCTATGTCGGGCTCAGCTGAGACTGGTGACCCCGCTTCATCACTTTCCTCCATCTGACTACATTGTTGTAAATCAACCGTGTCCTTCCCCGATTCCTGTTTCTCTACACAACGCCGCTTAGCTGATTTGTTGGACTCACCTAAACTTTTTTTCCATTTCTCCTTTGCGAGGCATCTGGTGCAGAATGGGTCCAGAAGTCATATGTGAGTCAATCAGTAGGGCTTCACTCTGCCCCACCTCCATTTCCAGCAGCGGTAGATGCTGCTGCTCTTGTTGTCCTGGATGTTGCTGCTGTTGCTGCGGATGTTGCTGTTGATGTTGCTGGAACTGCTGCTGCTGCTCTTGTTGTCCTGGATGTTGCTGCTGTTGCTGCGGATGTTGCGGTTGATGTTGCTGGAACTGCTGCAGCTGCTGATTTTGCTGCAGTTGTTGTAGTTGTTGATGCAGCTGTTGTTGCTGTAAGTGTTGCAGTTGTTGGCGCTGCTGTTGTTGGAGTTGTTGTAGATGAGGTTGTTGGGTAAACGGCTGTTGTTCTCCTTCCTCCACACTAGGAGTATGTGCTTGCATACTAATGCTGTTCTCTATCTGAAGCTCACATGTTTCACTTATTGGGTAGTTTACTGATTGTATAGGTAATGCTGGTTCATTGACATAACACGTCTCTAACGCCGACTTAATAGTCTGCCCCGTGTCTAACGGGCCAGACATCTTACAGTTTTACCACAAGCTATTCGTTCACTGCTTGTTGCACTTTATAAGTTTTAAATATACTTTTATCACGACGGTACAAACACTTTCCGTAGTCGCACAAGGTAAACAATTCGGACTGACTAGCGCGCTCGCTGACCGATGTGACCTGTACGGCGATCAGGAAGTGACTGGCAACCACTCAGCTAGGGAGGAGGAAGTGCTCACGTGAGGCGACTCTCTGACCAACAAACAGGAAGCATCGGCGTGGGGCCGCGAAAATGTACGAGGGTTATTCCAAAACTGAGGTCCGATTCGCTGTAACTATTTGAATTGGGCGCCAAGGACAAAACACGCATCCGCGCCGACTCCCGGCATGCCTTGCGCGTCAAGCGCCGCCATTAGCGTTTGTTACTGTTGCTGTGTGCTGTTTGTATTGTCAGTTCACAATGTTTAAGACAATTTATCGGCCCGCCGATTGTGAAGTAAGGGCAGTGATACGGTTTTTGTCTGCAAGAAACGTTTCAGCGCCAGAAATTCATCGGCAGATTACTGAAGTTTACGGTCGTAACATAATGAGTGACAGTAAAGTGTGCAAGTGGGTGCGAGCTTTTAATGAAGGACGGAAAAATGTGCATGATGAACCACGGTCTGGCCGACCATCAGTGATTATGGAAATTATGTAGAAAAATAGAGAAATTTGCAAGGAATGTAAATAAAACAATTGTTTTTGAAAAAATTTTGATTTTGATTTTTTTTTTTTTTTTTTTTTTCTTAACTGGACCTTACTTTTGGAATAACCCTCGTATAAAGCAAAACAGCGGCACATATTGATGGAACAGTCACTGCGGCGGCATTGCCTAAAATGAGGTAAGATGGTGTAAAACTTAGATATGGTAACCATTAACAAAGATCGCCCAGTCATAAACAACACGTTGGGAAGACCACAGTGATTAAGTTTGGTATGACTACACTGACTAAAAACTTAATACAGAAATGACGCAATGTCTTAAAACGAATGGTGGTATGACGGCGTATATTCACAAAATCACTAACAAACACGGACGCTTATACAGGGTCCGGCAATAAAACCTCCCTCATTTTAATGTGTTGTCACATAAAAACTAAATATGATAGAGAATAATTACTTTTATTTATGAAAAATACTTACTTTGCCATTTTTAATTATTTGGTTTTAAAAATTATATCTGCCCTCCATTGTTGACACATTGACAAAGTCTATCCAGAAAGTTCTCCATACATTTTCGTGTCATTTCTCTTGGAATGGCTGCCAATTCTTGGGTAACGGCCTCTTTAAGTGCTTGCAGTGTTGTGGGACGATGTTTGTACACTATAGGCTTTAAGTGTCCCCAAAGATTGGTGAATGTTGCATAGACACACTCACACGCGCCAAATTTTCCGGTGTTGTTGCAGTCCGAGGACGGCCTGTAGGTTTTTTTTTTTTTAGTGCTGATCCTGTCTTTCTAAAGTTTGACACCCACAGTTGAATAGTTTTTCTATCCGGGACACGATCATGTAGGCCAAGTTCGAATCGTCTCCGGAAATCTGAGAACAACTGTTACGAATAAATTCGTCCACAACAAACGCACGATGCTCACCAAGCCATGACATGGCGCACACTGAAAATGGCACGAACCAACACCATCTTAATCCTAGGTGGTATTGCACGTACACCTCTTTAAAACAAAACACATTCCACATCAGTATCCTCACTACAACCCGCACGCCGGCTACGTGAAATGTGGGAGGTTTTAGTGCCGGACCCTGTATATTCTTATGTAATCTTCTCGATAGCAGTACAACATATGTACTGTGTGAGACTCCATATCAGTAACAAAGAACGGTCCTTTTCTGATTTCATTTTAATTTCCAAACCAACGCTATTCATTTTTGTAAAATGTCAGACTCTTAACTGATTAAAAAAAGAAATATTAATATCATACACCCAACACGTCATACTTACGGCTACAGGTATACTAAATAATAAAAAAATAATTCCGTGTGGTTGTAATGAACTAGTGACCGGGTTTCTAGTGGCTGCGCATTCCACCCCTGTCTTAGCCGCCTTAACCTAACACGGCAGGGCTACCAGTTACAGAGGACCTGCAGTTTAACCTAGAATCAAAACCACGGAAGCATTCTGGCGTACTTCACATTACATAGGAAGCTATGCCAGACGTGAACGTCGGATTAATGGCCTATGAAAATCCCCGCCGAGACAAGGATTCGAATCGGGGACCTTTGATTCGCCAGTCAGACACCTTAACCACTGAGCCACCAGACCGCAACAGATATACTATTAACACTAGATTTCACCCATACAAAAATCGTCTAAAGCGCCTAAAGAAGTTTTCACTTCACAAACTAAAAATCTAACTTATTTCACAACCCAACGGTTTTTCGAATCTTCACTTTTTTTTTACTTATTGCTTTACGCCTCGTCGACGGCTAAGGTCATTAGAGGAGGGATGGGACTGTGGACAAGGAACGGGAAGGAATTCGGCCATGGCCATTTCGAAGGAAGCATCCCGGCATTCGCCTGGAGTGATTTAGGGAAACCATGGAAAACCCAAATCTGGATGCCCGGAAGGGGATTCGAACCCGCGTCCTCCTGAATGCGAAGCCAGAACGTTAACCGTTCACCCACAACGCTCGGTTGAATCTTCACGAAGGAGATGTACCAAGGTGTTGTGTCAGAGGCAAGAAGGCTAATTCCTTTCTTCAGGGGCCTACCACGGAACGTCGGCGTAACTATACAATCAAATACAACTAAAAACTGTGCATTTGTATGAACAACGGCGACAGAAATTAAGGTGAGGGGGAAGGAGCAGAGGGTTTTGGTTTCTTTAAATCAAACCTCTATTTGTTTTAAACTATACGTATGCAAAATTCCATCAAAATCGGATGTTAACTGTGTGTTTGTATAAAGATTTTTCGAAAAGCGTCCTGCGCGCAACAGGTGGGCGTGATCTGATGCGAGCAACAGGTGGCTTCTTGCTAACTCATAGATTTACCGACGTCCGAACATCGCGTAACGTGACTATAGAAGGTTTCACTTCAAAAAATTTTGTTTAATGCCTGAGATTTTCATGACCGATACTAAATGCAATAAAGCGTGTATTTAAAACTGGAATGCGTCTACCTGGTTGAAGACGCGCCGTGCTCCGGGACAGCTGAGGTCCGTCGCCACCACGACGCCGTGCCGCGAGGCCTCTAGCAGCGCCGCCAGTCGCACACCCGGCCCCAGCGACGCCGGGTCCTGAACCGAGGACCGCAGGCCCAGCGCCGACAGCCGCCGCACGGCGCCCGCTGCCGCGCCTGCTACACACAGCAACAGAGTCTCAACAACATTACTACTGTATCCTAAACCACTTCTTTTCTTAATTTTTATAAACGATCTAGGTCACAACGTTAAATGATGGTTGCGATTGTTTGCAGACAATGCAGTTATCTATAGGGAAATAAGGTGCTCTGACGATTGCTTAGAAATTCAGCGCAATTTGGATGCTATTTCCGAATGGTGTCGTAAATGGCAGCTTACACTTAATTGCAAATAGTGCAAGGCAATGCGAATGAGTAACAAAAAGAATCAGTTTGTTCACGAGTACAAAGTAAACAATTGAGTTGTTGACACAGTTTATTCCCTGAAACCGAGAGGGGCGGTGTAACGGTTAGCGTTTTTGCCTCGCATTCGGGAGGACGGCGGTTCGAATCCCCGTCCGGGCATCCAGATTTGGGTTTTCCATGGTTTCCCGAAATCACTCCAGGCAAATGCCGGGATGCTTCCTTCAAAAGGCCATGGCCGAATTCCTTCCCATTCCTTGCCCCCATCCTTGCCCCCATCCTTGCCCCCCATCCTTTCCCGTCTCTAAAGACCTCGATGTTAAAAAGAGACGCAAAGCAGTTACAAAAAAAAAAAAAAAAAAAGATTCCCTGAAGTATCTGGGGGTAATAGTACAAAGCAACATGAGATGGGACTTGCACATAACTTGCGTCGTAGGCAAAGCTAATTCTAAATTACGATTCATAGGCTGTATTCTGAGGAATTGTAATGCTCATACGACGGAAGTGGCGTATAAAACACTAGTGCGTCCGCATCTGGGTTACTGTTATGGATTTTGGGATCCGTATCGCAAGGGCCTGATTGACTCAATGGAGAGGGTGCAGAGGAGAGCCGCTCGATTCGTGACTTGTTGTTACAGCCCTTTTGAAAGCGTCACAGAATTGATACATAGATTGTGCTGGGATCGTTTGGAAGACAGACGACGTCATTTGCGTTTGAATGTATTGGAGGATATGCGAAATTCTATGGTCTACGAGTGCAGTGGATACTTCTTCCGCCAACCAATCTGGATGGCAATGACCAGAGGGATAAGATTCGAGAAATAAGATGCCGCACTCATGCTTTTATGTATTCTTTCTTTCCTCGCACTATTCGTGAATGGAATGGGCGGAATTAAGATTGGTGCTTGGCACCCTCTGCCACCCACAATGTTTGTGAATTGCAGAGTATGGATGTAGATGTAGATGTCTGCTGGCTGTGTGTGGCGACATCTTTCATCTGCATCCGTTTGTTGGCAAAGGCATCTTTCAGAGTCAGGTGAGATATAAAAATGTTTTGAGATGTTCCACTCAGCGTACCCCAAGCTAACAGTACCACTTCTCTACCACTCTAGATAGTCCTGAAAGAGATAGCTGATATGCTAAAAAGAAGACCTCATACACTTAAAACTATTAGATAATATCTAACTTGCTGTTAAAATACTAGCTACATTTCTTTAAACTATTGTAGGAACACTGAAATAGCCGATTCAAGTTTCTCATTGAGTCAGGAGCCAGCTAATTAAATCGCTATGCAAAACAGAAATTTTCTAAAAAGATGTTAAACATGTATAAAATATTCTATTCGAATTGACATTTTAACATGGTAAAAATACGAATCTGAAATACTAATCTTGAATTGCATTAATATAGGAGGAAATTTAGTCCTCTGTAAACAAAGATCAATATTACAATAAAATTTGGTGTGGAATATGTAGACCGTTTCTTCATTTCAGCGGTAATTTTAATTCTGTTTACATCAATATGACTCTCACCTGAATATATGAAACGCGTTTACATCAGCAAATATGAATGATTTACGTATGACAACATATTAGGCGCTAAATCTAAATTGATTCTATAAGGTCTTTTCCTTCCAACCACAGATTCCGATTTTTGCTTTAATGTCAATCGTTGATTTTATTTTAAAAACACAATTATATAACAATTTTTTTGTATACAAAGTATAACATATATTTCTCAACCTCAATTATAGTAGACGATTAACGCAAGGTTGAGTTGGCATTGTATTAAGCTGGCTGCCGCCAACAGCGTATCACACACGGAGCCTGGTGGATCAGCAGTAGCTTCGGGCTTGGCTCAGGCAGTATGCGAATTCCATTCCCATCACGGATATTCTGAATTCGATTTTCCAACATTTCCCCAGATCAGCCCGGATTAATTATTAATGTGCCAAATGGAACTAATAACTAAATGATGGATTAGTGATTCTTTGCTGACTTTATAAGAGCGTCTTTAATCCAAAATGTCTGTCTCTTTCTTCTTCTTTTCCTCCTTTGTAGCCATCTATTGGAGGGAAGTATGCTGTAATTGGAACGCTTTTCGTTCATTGTGGGATAGGCTCTCTTGTTTACCCAACAATAACTTCCTAATAATATCTCAGTGACTGACAGTCATTAAATAATCGATATCTTCGGGAAGCCTGATAGTACAAATGGTTAAAAATCTGATCTTCTAATTGACGATATTGCACAGCATTATGAGTCTTGATCTCCACCCAGAAACAGTTCCAAGAGGCCAGTTTCTATATTATTATCTCGTACTGAAAAGACTGTAGTCGGATTAACGTCGAGATGGTATAGTAACTTGCAAAAATTGCATATAACAATATAGCAGAATGTCATGGAAGAAGAGCCAGAGCAATTATTAACCATTTCCCTCGTAAGATATTGTAAAACCATATATTTGGGAAAGAATGCTGAAGTGTATTGTTCTGTGCTGTTCTCAGCTAATCTACGATACTTTCTCCCTGTGTTATGTTGTTAAACATAATGCACCTCTATACTGTAATAAATTAACGTCAATCATTTGTTTATGAGGTACAAATTAAGATCCAATTCTTTTTTATCATCTTTTTTACACTGTTATCAAATTTCAAAGGTAATCACAGAGAACATGTCCCGATATCTGCACCGTATCTGGAAATGTGGTTATTGCAGCTCAGAGTGAGACGTAGGCGCCTGTTGCTATGCAGCCATTGCTACACGAAACTCACTCTGGTTGCTTCATTCCCAGGATCCAGTTGCAGCTGTCGTTTGATCTACCAGAACTGAACACCGTGTCTTTCACTTTTCTGAGTTACTAACAAGTCTGAAGAACGGAATAGTTTCGCCACATTTGTAAATAGAAGAAGAAACAATGAGGAAACAATCAACGCGTAATGATCAGTGCGGATTATTTGGACAAAAACGAAATGAGTCTTGAATTTGCCAAACGTAAATTTACAGGTTGATTTTCATGAACTCTAGGCCTGATTCTGTTACATTAAATTCATCAGATATTGTGGCAAATAATTCGTACAAGGTTTCGAAAGTTGAAAAACCCTCTTTGTTCTAGTAGCTTTTAACACAAAAATGAGTCTAAAACTAAATAGATTATAACTTTATTCAAAAAAGAGATGAGTAGTAGAATCAAAAGGCTCAAATGTTAATCCACTTACCTTCGATTAATTGTGATTTCAAATTCCTGTTACTGCCAAGAATGTTTAAAGGCTCTGTTTTGTTCATATGTGGCGTTCTTTGGCGTGGTTTCCATGACATCCGAGGTGGAACCAAAAATCGTCCAGTACGTAGTAAGAGCACATGAATTAACGTTTTCTGATATAAATTGTATTTAGTCTGTCTCCATGAAGCACTTTGCGGACTAAATTGTTTAGCACTTGGGGGGGGGGTGGGGGTTGTAAGGTTCCACGTCAGTTGTTGAGCTACTCAAAGATTAACGACGCACAACAATCACGAAAATAAACAAAATTTTAATGGTTTATGGTAGTTCACTGCACGGTCGCACTACAGTAATACATTCGTTTGATGACTTAATAGTGAAGACGTCTCTTTGAAAAACAGTCGCAAACTTATTGAGAACGATTAACTCAGAAAGCAGTGAGTGCTGTTGCCAACGTGGGGGTGATATATGGAGTCCCTGCACCAAATTCACCGATTCTGTCATAAAAATAAACATTTCAATAATTTATCAATTGATATGCTGTGTAACTACGACAGTGCTTTATTTCTTATGATGATCATGAATTGAAACGGCCGAAATGATTTAGTTTATGAAACAAAGTAAATATTCTCAAATCATGTGAGTTCGCTTGTTGGAGAGCACGTTATGGCAAATACTCTTTATTAGCTCTGGAACCGAAAGTAAATATTCTCGCTGGAACAACGGACGTAAGATCACAAAACAACATCTACGTCACTAAGTATAGAAACCAAGCATTATGGGAACGTGCACAAACTACGTGGCTTGGTACAGGGGGGGTCGGGCTGGCTGAAAGGCTACGCTGAGCTAAGTGGGGGGGGGGGGGGGGTAGAAGCAAAAGCCACGTAGGGCTACGTGAGGGGGGGGGGGGGTTGACAGGAGGCCAAAATGGAGCTACGTGGTTTATGCACGCTCCATATAGCACAATCCAAGCTACGTTCATATTCAGTAAACTGCCGCTCACCAGTTTTCGGGAAGGATTTGGTAAATACAATTAGTGTTGAAAGCGTTAAGATACTATACAACACAATTTCATCTACAGATGTGCACTGTTAATTGGTAATATTTCACAATCAGCAACATATCATCGATCGAAAAAGTGGCATGAGTTGGTAAACTAAAATGAAATGATCCGTAGCTTCTAAGAGAATTGTTTTATTTATTTAAATAAAAATTATTTTGACATGGTTAATTTTTCTTCCTTATTTCCATTATATGTAGAAGTGGTTTTTGTAATATAATCTTCTCGGCTGTCCAGTCGGTTGGTGTCATACAAACGCAAAGTTTCGACAGCTGGCTCTGCAGTCGTCATCAGGTGTCAGAGAGCTTCTACATGTTGCAAGCTGCCTGTTTAAAAATTATTGTTATGTTTCATTCCCCTGGCTGAATATTAGTTCCCTCCAGCCACGTAGGTATTACATTTTATTTGTTTTGCATCTATATTTGAATCATTTTAATACTTTTAATTTTAGTTGTAGTTTGGCACCAGGGCCAGCTGTCCAAACGTTGTTTTCATACGACACCATACGGCTGGACACCCGAGAAGATTTTATTCCATGAGTACATCGGCAGTCTTCACTCACACATCAGTAATGTTTGTATTCAGTTTCGATATGATGTCTGCTTCTTGGGTGTTACGAAAGTATACTACTTCCAGATTTCCTGAAAAACGATGAAACCATGTTAACCTTATGCGATCAGTTTCCTAGGAAAAGAGTAAAGGCAAAAGTCCTTAATGGGTGTCCTCAGTCAGAAATCCCTCCCTGCTGTAGTTGCAGCTTATAAATATGCGTATTAGTTGCTACCTCGCCCCTCCCTAGTCACTCGATCCTCCCCTCCCGGTCTTCAAACCAATTCCATATCTTTAAACTTTTTCTGTCTGGTACCAATTTCAGGGCAGATAATGTTATAACATGCACTACTAATCCTTTAGCAATCCTTTCATGCGGATCGTATTAGGGCTAATAACATTACGAGACGATCGCTATATATACAAAGCTGAAAAACGCCCAAGCTAAGTTAGTTAGACTTGCTGTAATAGACTGAATTACTTTAAGTTAAACGAATGCATCTGCTGAATTAAACTAACATGCGAAGGTCCTTGCTAGCCCCAACAGCGACAGATGCCTTTTACACCCAGAATTTCCCTTCTGTTACTGTTCTTCTACCCTCACTTCAATCATCCAAGGCGGCTGCCTCCGTTAAGTAAATGATTTGACTGTCCGAGAGCTTTGAAGTGAAGTGTCTGTCTGGATCGAATCCTCGCTCCCCACGACCTTTTTGATCCACATACGCTTCCCAGACTCGTGTCTGGAGGTGTTCTTGGCTTAAATCGTATTTTGAATTATGTAGTTATTTAGTCACGAGTAAAATTACGTCAGTGCTTTCCTCTGCTTGTCAGTAGACTACAGTGGCGGTAACAATTTTAGCATAAACTTCATGGAAGAAACCTTACACAATGAGAACCAAAGTCGTTAAATATGCATAATAACGTGAAGGTGTGTCAGGCAATGCCTCTATCAGATTGATACTTGCCTTATTTGTAATAACATAAATGAATGTATAGAAAACAATATGTATAAATGTTAGCACACATTAGGGTTGTAACGGAAGTCATCTATGCCGATGCGGATGTTTTGCGGAAGAGTATGAGGAAAAATAAATTTACATTTTAATATTTTATCAAAAATAAACTTAAAATCAAAATAAGTATATTTTCATCCAAATTTTACATTTTTCATAAGCAAAGTCTGTTTCCATTTAATACTGCCATTTTATTTTATTTTATGCCTCATCTTTCAACAACAAAAATCGTGTGATGTTTTAAAAAGTGAATTAAATTATTTACATAACTATGTATGCGTCTAAAAAAAATATAAGTCATATAAACTTTATGAGTTCGCGGTTTGACTAATGCAAGCGTCAAGCACAAGACCACGACAACGCACATCTCCGTGCCCGCCACCCGCCTCTCCACCGCTCTAGCGGCCCATTCACAGTCCAACTTGTAAGACTTACGATGATCCGATTTACCGATACAGGACTCTTGTTGGGCAGTGAAAGGGGCTGCAGTACTTCATGTAGGAGGTACTGGATATGGGTGGACTCTCAAACAACCCACACGGGCCCCTGCCGTCCAACAAGTTATGCCGTTGGATCTTGATTGGAGGAAACACCCTAAAAGGGCGCGATAAGGACACTGGTGCGCCGCTCGAGAATACGAGTGGAAAGGGCTGCTTGAAAGCCTTGCAGTAGCGTGAATGGGTCAGTGCATCATACGATAGTTTCCCACGGAGGTCCTACAAGCTGAACCGTTAATTGGGCGCTAAACTTTACATGCAAGTTCAAAATTGCAAAATTCGTGATTAGACAATAACACCGTTACTTTTATTACAGTATCGTAGGAAAATAAAACAGCCACGTTGTTAGTTAAGCGACGATAGACCCATTTTCGTAGAAAGAGGAAAGAATATGATATATATATATACAGGGTGTTACAAAAAGGTACGGCCAAACTTTCAGGAAACATTCCTCACACACAAACAAAGAAAATATGTTATGTGGACATGTGTCCGGAACCGCTTAATTTCCATGTTAGAGTTCATTTTAGTTTCGTTAGTATGTACTGTACTTCCTCGATTCACCGCTCGTATTGTGGACGGCTGTCATACAATACGCCATTCTCCAGGGCTGCATCAGCGCATCAGGGATTCCATGCGACGGAGGGTGGATGCATGTATCCTCGTTAACGGAGGACATTTTGAACATTTCCTGTAACAAAGTGTTTGAAGTCACGCTGGTACGTTCTGTTGCTGTGTGTTTCCATTCCATGTTTAATGTGATTTGAAGAGAAGTAATAAAATGAGCTCTAACATGGAAAGTAAGCGTTTCTGGACACGTGTCCACATAACATATTTTCTTTGTTTGTATGAGGAATGTTTCCTGAAACTTTGGCTGTACCTTTCTGTAACACCATATATATATATATTGCAATTTAAACAAAACTTACGTTATACTTCCTCATTAAAAGTTACGGATGCGGATGCGGAGCTCCGTTATATCCCTAGTTTACGTCTAAGGCGAGGCAACAGTTACCAGTGTGTACTTGTAGTCAAGGGGAGGTGAACAGCCTTGGGCTATCCATCGAATGATCCGAGGTGGTTCGAATGTCGTCCGCCCGTGGAGATACTTGAAGAGAATCCGGGTTGGACCGCATTCCACGTGGACAGGTCTTTCCAGTCGCACGTCTACCTAGCTCGTTCACAGAGAGGAAAAAAATCGAGTAGTCAACAATGCGCATACATGGAAATAAGTTGGTACAGAATATTCACTAATTGAATTAAATGAATAGAAAAAAAAGTTAAAGTCTAATTTAGTATTACTTAAATGAATTAGAGAGTAGTATTTACAATATTTTCTAAGCAACAGTAATCACTATTTATGTGGTTTTTTTTTTTTTTAACAAAGTTGGAAGTTACAATTAAAATTTTTTCATATTTTCGAAATTTAATTAGAATAATTTAAAGGAATTTATTTTTAGGTCGGAATAACTTTTATGTTTCAAGGGGGTTCGTTTTCCTCAGCGTTTACAGCTTTTCGAAAATTTGTATCATTCTAGAAAATTTTCTCGCGAATCGATTCCAATAAGTATATGCAGTTGGTGAACGAAATTGTTGTGAAGTTTAGAAAATGGACACTTTATTCTTCCTCGATCATAAACTTCCGAAACAATTACTGACTAGTAAACAATCAATTTCGATAAAGTCTAGCTTTTTACTAGTCGTTTCTGTCTTTCTCACTAAATTCATTATTGTTATGAATACAGCACTAGCTACTCATAAATCGTCATTGCGCTCCATATCCACGCCCTAACTTCACAACACTGAAAACTCATCAAAACCAACGAATGTGCGCATAGCTGACTCGTTCGATGCCTCGGTGAACTCGTTCGTGTACACACGAGGCATCCCTTCTACCGTTTCTCGGTCCTGTTTATGAGTTGCGGTTTTCAGATGTGTATTCACATTAATAGGTAGCTGCAACAGGATTTATGATCAAGAAGTCTTTGGCTCAGTCAGCAGGGGCGGATCCAGAATTTTTTTTTGGGGGGGGGGGGCTTGAGCGGTCTTTGGTTTGGGGAGGGGGGCTTGGTTTGAGTGAATTTTGGTTCAGAGGGCTTGCGTTCAGTGGATTTTGGTTTTGGGGGGGGGGGGACTTGAGTCGGGAAAAAGGTAGTATTTATAGCCTACCCGGGCCTCAAATCCGTAGAGCTAAAAAAAAAAAACAAAAACAAAAAAAAAAACAAAAAAAGTCTCAAAACTACAATGTCAGGGGTGGACCTAGATACGTTTGGGGCGGGGCTTGTTGAACCCCCTAGCCCCCTAGCCCCCTAGCACCCCCCCCCCTGGATCCGCCCCTGGCTCAGTGGTAAAGTGGCTGACAGGAGATCAACATTGCACCGATTGAAATCTCCTTAGCATTTCTTATTTTCATCCTCTTTATCTCTATGAAAGGTTGATTTGTGTACGTGAAGTAATTTAATATCCTGTTTATTTCAAATTCTGCTCTAAGATGTAAGTCTTTATATGGTACGATAGCGTGGTTAGGTTAAAACAGAGGCCACATTCGTGTTAGATTGAAATTCTATTACTCTACTACTTGAAACTGCTATACTCAAGTCAAGGATGTCAATTTAAGGATGTGTAATTTCGTGTTTTCATCGTGATAAGATGATAGAGTTTCACCTATGTCGAAGATTCACTACGAGCCGGCCACCATAGCAGTAACAGGGAATACACAGTTTAAAGAGAAATCCGAATCACGGAGCGTATTTCATGTGTACAAAGACCTGGGGATCGCTCTTACGGCTTATGAAAATTAGTTTCGTGTCCTGAAAAGACCTGAGAACCTTCGATCCGCAGACACCGTTTCATTCAATATTATTACATCTTTATACATATTAAATCTGCTACAAATGTTTTCTTCTTGATAGTTTTAACTAATACACGAGTGCAGATGTTTGGTCAATCGACCGGGATGAAGCTCATGCAGTACCTGGACTGAAGCTCTTCATCTGCCACCCCACCACACCACTCTACCATGCTATTTCACTGCGCACCCGCCGCGGAATCAGGCTCTTCCAAATCACCCCACATTACAGCAGGGATAGTGAGGCAAGGCGCGTTTCGCCGCCCATTTAAGGTGCCCACGGGGAGCAGCGTGGATGAAGCGCCGCCACGTACCAGGCCGAAGCCCCTTCCAAAACCTGGCCTTACAGCAGTTACATTATTTTCAGTTTGTTTGTGCAAGGTCTGTATAGACACGCACCAGAGCAATCAGTTGGTTAAGGCTGGTGATGTGCTATAAAAAATCATCTCCTGGAATTCCGGTTTTGGCTGGATTTTTTGCGAGCCTTAAAACTGACCCTCACCTCTGGCAAAGATTTGCTTTATCAGAGGTGAAGTACGCTAGGAGGCTCCGCAATTCTGATTTCACTGTAAACCATGTAAGATTGCAAGATACGACAGATTAGATAGATACAAAAGATAGATGTGTGTAGGCTGTAAGGAACTTTGCCAGCAGGTGATTAACACCACACGTAACTATTATCTGCGCAGACATCAGCAAGCTGGCTGTCACGCATGTTCTGACCTGGTGTCCAGCACACCAGCGCCACCACAAAGTGCGACGATCGACGCTCGGCGAACGAGGCAATCAGCGACAAGTGGTCGGGGTCCATAGCAGCAGCAGCAGGCGTCGGACACGCGGGGGGTGCCATCGCTATCATTAGAAACAACCACAGAGCCATGACCCCGCTAGCACAGAACCTGCGGATAGTAAAGGAAACCATGACATCTGAATGAGCCAGTAAGATTTAAAAACTTGATGGTTAGAGTCTCATATTACGAGTGTCACTGCATGGATTACAATACAGAGATAAAATAAAACTCGCAGTTACTGTCAAAAAGTATTGCATTTTACGTAAAAAAAAAGCATTTTTGTAACCACGAACTAAGACAAATTATACCTGTGCTGACGTTGAACGAACTGTCGTTAGGACGAAACTGTTAGAAACTATTCTTATTTCCTTATCAGCTGTAGGACTTGGTTGAGTTCTGTTTTCTCCTATGTATCACAGTATAATTATGTTTGCCGGCATAATGCGATTCAGATTCCAGCACGGAAATTTTCCCATGCTTATTGATATTTCATACAGCCTGTGTCTGGTTACCTAAGTCTTTTTTTCATATTCTGTTCAGAGTTAACACGCAAATGGGACAGGCTGTCAATCACACACGCTACTGAAGGTATGTGTATTTGCTCAACTGTTTGCACAGTGATTGGAGCTGCCTTTGTGAATGCGATACCCGTGATTACTGATTCCATCTAAGACCTTCACTGTCTCAAAATGTCGTGAGAATAGGTGAACAGTGAAACATTTGAAATAACACAACTTTTAAGAAGTGGTGACCTACAGTTCATATCTTAAAGATCTTTTCTTTTGTTACCATTCCCGCAGCTCTGTCGAACGTAAGCTCAAATCAGTATTCGTGTATTGTACATCAGCCACTTGTTTATTCACAATTATCTACATTTTATATTCTAATATGTCTTTTCTTCTACCAGAGTATTTATTAAAAAACTAGTTAAACTCAAAATCTAATGGCCATTCTAGACTTAATTTTTCTAACAATTCAACAAAAAAAAAAAAAAAAATTCATTCAGCTGTCATCTACTTTTTTTTTGAGCTTCAGCAATCAATTAATTTTCAACAATTTCCCTACGTCATCGCAATTTAGTCACTTGCATATTCCTTTGCGACCGCTCATCTCAAAGCCTAATTGCCACACTGCTGTGTGCATATAAGGAAGAATCTTATAAACTTATTCCATGCGTCATTTGACATTAGTGACACACGCCACAGAGACACGTTTATACGGGTTCACAGATAAACAATCAATGAAATACTTGATGGGTAAGATGAGCCAATCATGTTGTTCCTTCTTTCTTGTATCTCCTTCTTTCCATGACCCACAAGTACACCTCAGTATTATTCACAACGCTTTACTGGAAGTAATATTTGAAATTGTTGGGCTTAGTCCATGTAAGAACCGATGCTTTATTTGTACGCAAATCCCAAATTGAATCGCAAAGTCAATCTGTTATAGTTTATCCAACTGTTTTTTTTTTTTTTTTTGCTTATGGCTTTACGCCTTGTCGACGTCGAGGTCATTAGAGGCAGAATGGGACTGGAGCAAGGAACGGGAAGGAATTCGGCCGTGGCCTTTTGAAGGAATCATCCCGGCATTCGCCTGAAGTGATTTGGGGAAACAATGAAAAACCCAAATCTGGATATCCGGACGGGGGGGGGGGGGGGACTCGAGCCGGCGTCCTGCCGAATGTCCGATTTAAATGCGAGATAACTGCTGATGACACAAGTAAGTGAATTATTTCCATGTATATGAAAGTTAAAGGTCAAAATCATTTTGTTTTTCTCTATTTCATCGGTTTTTATGCGAACTTATCAGTAAGTTCAAAATTTCATTATAGCCCACACAGTGTTTTGAAGCACATGGATTTTTTTTTTTTAAGTTTTCTGGGGCAGCTATGCAACTGACCCATTTGAATCTGGGGGCAATGTGCAAGATATTGTGATTTGTTGCTATCAAGTATTGACACAAGGACACTACAACACGGACAAGACATTCACAGACACAACACTAAACACCCATGCCCTCGGCCGGAATCGAACCGGCGACCTTCGGTACGCGGAGCTAGCACTCTAGCCCCTACGCTACCGAGGCCGGCTTATGTGCAAGATATTTCAGACGAAATATTCAAGGGAGGCAAAGTTAAGACCCGCATTCCCCCCCCCGCCCCCAGACCCCCCCCAAACCCCCGCCACCCCTAACGCCGGCCTGGGTATAATTTGTTTTAAGTATGCCAGAATGCCTTGGAGCCGGTCCACCATAACCGGAGGACCGGAGGGCCGGAGAGACTGGATATTACTCAATGGTATAGCTTTTACATCCAAAAGTCTTTTTAATTTATCAAACATATTTTGAATAACACTTCCTGGGAAATATTAACCTTCTTTTACTCATCTCATATAATCTAAAAACAAAGCTTCTTTTCCTGGCAAAGATGACTCGTGAAGCTGTATACAGAATTCATTTGTTTTTTATTACACGCATGAAGAATGTTCTACGCATTAAGAAATTTCGTTAACCCTTCTTTGTACTGTATTATTGTTCAATGGAATTCGTCTTATAACATCGAATGCTTTTTTATGTAGAGCCACGCGTTTTACCTCACTTGCAGCAGCCAGAAAAACGACTGTTATTATACTATGAAACTCCTGGATTACTTTTACAGCTCTTCAAGATTACTTTCTTTTAGCCTGTACAAAAACCGCAGTTTTTCCAACGAAGACACGCTTTCCTAAAGCGACACCCCCTCTAAAATGACGTGAGGTTTTGACGGAGACCCCCCCCCCTTATCAATCGACCTCGCAACTTTTTGAGCCTTTTTTTAGTTCTCATGCTCCCAAGGTCGGTAATATCTCCCCTCCCCTAAAGTCGGTTTTTGGACGAAAATAGCCCACTAAAATCGACTTTCGTGTGGTTTTTAGATTTTTTTTTTTTTTTTTTAGTTCTACCATTCTACAAGAATTTCAAAACTTTACGTGAGATTTCCGTTGACCCCCCCCCTCCCCCTTGGTGAGATTTCGCCGAACCCCCTCCCACGTATTTCACCTCACGTAAGTAATGGACGTCCCCTAAGTATAGTTCATTGTGCTTTTAGTAACGTTTTTCTTCTAGTCCACGCCATATTTGAACCTAATAATCGCTGGGAAGAAAACAAACATCTTATGTATATTTTCACCGTGTAGTTCCTTGCGTGGCCTTACTGAGTTTTTTTCTGGTCCAGGCAGCATCTTAACCTAACCACCTCAGATATGTGATACGATATTTCGAGAACTATGTGAGATGTCAAAAAATTGTACTCTTTACTTTCGATTTTTCTCGTCGAGTTACATTAGACTCCACCATCAAATGTAGCTTTGGTGAAATTTGTCTTCTGGTCCAGGCTGCATTTCAACCTAACAATCTCAATTTTGAAATACTTTATCTCGAGAAATAAGCGAGATATCAATATATATATATATATATATGCTTTACTTTCGATTTGTTTCATCAAGTTACAAAAGAATCCATCACGAAATTGCGGCGCAATGGTTATCGTAGAATTTCCAAATTATGTATCTCAGCTCTCTCTTCAGAGTTTTTCCGGATTCCCTCAACAGTCTTTAAACGATGGCTTGGCCCAGTACCTTAAATATAGTAGAACTGAACTGACTACGAAAAAAAATATATCGTATTACCAGTAATTTGAATTATTTGACAATTCACCAGACCAGTTTTTTATCAAAACATGCTATGGATTCAGATAGCTTGGAAGGCTCCCAGCCTTGCGTCAATATTCACCTCCTCTATCGCTAAAGGTGATGATTTTTTTGTTTTGTTTTATTTTTTGTACCGTAAAACGGGGTGAATAGGATGAACTTTCAACTTTGAAATAAATTTTCTTCTTTCCTAACGGTCCTAGAACCACGAAACAAAATCCTCAATCTGGGTCTTGAATCAATGATGCTAATGAGCACTTGAACTAGCATACTGCAGCTCTTTGATAATTTTTTTTTTTTTTAGTTAGTGATCCTATTGGTCCGAGAGTCGGGGTGAAAGGAATCAGCTCATCTTTTTTAGCTGTCTGAACCCAATCAATAGCCTGTGGGATGTCTAGGATCACATAAAGTTAATAAAAGGAATAAACTATATCAGAAAGACTATAAGGTACAATTTAGAATAATAAACTTTATTCACTAATTAATCTATTTGACAGTAAATAAGTACAGTTTGTTTTAGAAAACTAAGTAAAACAATCTAAGACAAATATTAATCAAATTTAGGTTTAGAAACAAGTAAATGATACAAGGTGAAGTGAAAAACAAAACATACAGTACAATTACATAATGAAGAACAATAATAAACACACTGCTGTTATTCTAAATGTGTTGAATCTACAATAAAGAAGTGTTGCCCTCGGACTATTCTGGATGGTTTAATCATCCTTTCAATCTGATAATGCCCTACTTGGCATATGTCATCTACAGGTGGAAAAAACAAAAAAGGTATCATTCTTTCCTACCCGTTTTCTTAAACATTTTACTGTAACAACTGTTGGGGACGCATCTTGAACTTGTCCGATAAACCGCCGTTCTCTCTTGTTTGTAAGAAATTTCACTATTGTAAAGTCATTTACATTAATGTCATAAAACTTGGTGATATCGGTATCACTTGTCACAGCTGGTGCTACCGGTATTTCCTCATTGCGAAGGACAGGCGCTTCATTCATGTTTTCATCAGAGTTGTCAGGCAGTTCATCTTCAAACTCGTCTGAACTGTCTTCTAACGATACACTTTTCCCTGGCTTCACTGATATCTTCCTTCTTCTTTGTCGTGGTTGAGCATCTGCATCAGTGCCCCTCAATTCTTGAAGAAGTTCTATCAGGCTATGGTCAATGGTGATATTTTGAGCCATGTTGTCTGAATTTTGATCACATTCAGCGTTTCTGTCAGGCAATTTCTTTAGAACTTCATTTGGGTTAAATGGATAAATTCCACATGCACGAAAGCCTGATTTTATGTTATCACTGGATTTCTGTTCTATTTGCTTCATGAGTTTACACAAAAGTCTAAGAAATCTGTCCTTTGGAATGGTACTGTCTTTCCTTCCATGGCCCAATTTCCACTCCGTCAAAATTCTTCTCCAAGCAGATTTCAGAGGTCTGAAGAAAGCAACGTCCAAAGGTTGTGTTAGATGTGTGGAGTTACTTGGGAGGAAAACCATTTTTATATTGTTATCTTGACACAATTTAACAGAGCTACTAGACAGATGAGATTATCTCCAATGATTATCTTTGTGCCATCCAGTTTCCGTGAATATGGGACAATAATAGTTTCAAGCCAGTCATCGAAACACTCACTGTCAAACCAGCCTGATATGCTCCTATTAAAACGTGTCCCTTTTGGAGCATTGTCCACCCAGGAAGAATATAAATGCTTTGCTCTATATACGATATAAGGCGGAAGAAGTGTTCCATCAGCCGAGGCTGCAAACATTATGGATGTAGCCGATTTTGATGAGTTTATTACTCTTTCTGGATATTTTGTCCCACGTTTTGTTATAACTTTAGATCGACCGGGGTCGTCAGCCAAATTTGTTTCATCAAAATTGATAATGTGGGTGGGAGGGATATTGTCGATTTCTTTTTCCAGCTTTCCAAAATATTCTGTTACAGTTTGGTAGGATACCATTGCCCTAGCTCGTTTAATATTTTGGCAAAGCCTGAGGCTTAATCTTCCCTTATGGCGCTTGAGAAAGTGGACTGTGAATTCATGCCCGGGAATGTTATTTTTGAATGCTTTTACTACCTTTCCCCTACGATCTAAATAGCCTTTTACAAAAAGCCTCAATGTGGTTCTGTCAAAAGGATACCCCCAGTCAGCGCAGGTGGAGATTCTGTCAACTATTAGGTTTTCTTCCTCTTCTGTCAAGGCTGTTTGTCCTCCCTGCTTCTTCAAGTTTGGTTTTTTTAAGTGTCTATGTAGCACTGTATACGGAATCGAATGTTTTTCTGCGGCTTTCCTAATACTCATTCCCCTTTGGATGTCCAAGAAAGCATCTTCAAACTCCTTCACACTTCTTTTCACATAACGCTTTCCTCTGGGATCAGGTTCATAATTTCGTGGCATTGTAAATCCTAAAAAAAAAGGTAAGGCCTTATTTATGAGACTCAAATATATATTCATAACAGTGGGTATTAGTAACTATACAAGAAACCTTCAGTACTAAAAGATCTAAAATACGGCACCGTAGGGACGGTACAGGAGCAAAAAAGTACGTTGGGGTGAATAGGATCGTGATCCCATTCACCTCGTTACGGCAGATGACAGGTACTTATTTAAATAAAATTTCGATTATAAATACAGTAATTATTATCTTGCTTAGTGACTAAGTAATAAACTTCAGAAAATACTTACTTTGATATCAACAGGTGAATAATAAGCTTTAAACAAATACAATAGCTTCAACTGACAAAGTTTTCAAGAGGTTAAATCAGCGACTACTGTTACACTTTCTTTCTGCCGCTTCCTTCTCCCATTGTTGTCACAATTCCGGCGTCGAGTAACTTAACAATGGAAGATTAAATTATATCGATACTGTGCATATTCGTTCGATTAAAATTGAGGGCTTAGTCTGACCGTTATCGAAACTTAATCCTTTTTTTCCATTATTGATCCTATTCACCCTACTGATCCTATTGACCCCGTTTTACGGTAGTTATATTGAGACTTGTAATAGATCTGAATAATTTCAAATAAATAAACTGGACGCTGCGTTTCTTAAAAAGACCAGCAACTTATACTATCACCAAGAAGGTCGGAATGCGGAGGATTTTACTGACCACAGAACTAGTCTATCAGGTGAAATGAGCGTTGTGCTCGGACCTGGAATTTGGCAGAACGCAGGTTCAAATCCCCATTGAGCCATCCAGATTTCGATTCTCCATAGTTTCTAGAAATAAATCCTAGCGAATGTTGCAATGGTTTCTTTAAAATACAACGGTCGAATGCCCACGCTCTCTTTGCCCTCCAAAAAAGTAGATATGATTGTTACAGAATCAGTTATTATCTGTTTCTTAAAAATAAAAATGGAATATAATATGAGAACGTACACTTAAATATTGATGATTTAGTTCTGTGGCAGCGAAATTCACTCACACTTTTTGATGATTCCAATATTCCCTAATGCCTTAAACATACCGAGGGTGGAGTGGGACTTTCTCCACCAGCGAACTACTGGTACTGACCTTTTGAAATTTGGATTAACTTCTTCCTTATAATGTCCTCTTCACGTTGTACACTCTCCTTTTCCGGAAAAGTCGCCACGAATTAAATTAAAAATGCCTAAATACGACACTGCAGCGCTGCTATTAGTTACCGCCGGCGCTGCGAAATCAATTATAATCTCTTGAAATGTTGGTTTAATTCTTTGTTGTAATATTTTCTTGCCGTTTTAGCTTCACTCCGTTGCAAAACCTCGCATAAAATTAACAGACACAAAATTTTTATTCGAAATGCAGTACTATAAGGCTCACCATCTTGGAATAGATATAACCAGTCAGAGATAATCGATTGCTTCCGTTGTAAACAAATGCACAGTTTGTCTCTGGTTTGCGACATCGCCTGCCGCAGAACGAATTACCCGTAAAATTTTTACTCTTGGTCCAGGCCGAATTTCAACCTAACCATGATCACTATGACAAAACGAACCTATTTAGGTTGATATGATCCCTGTACCGATAATTTTTGTGCCATTTTTACAGTGCTGCTAACATTTAGCGGTTGCGGGGCATCCCATATTTCGGCATTTTTAATTTAATTCGTGGTAACTTTTCCAGAAAAGGAGAGTGCTAAACGAGAAGAGGACACTATAAGGAAGCAGTTAATCCAAATTTCAACAGGCCAGTAACAGTATTTCGCTGGTGGAGAAAGTCCCACCCCACTCCATACCCGATAAACACCTTGGATGTTGGAAGTCTCGTTTCTCTTGGAAATTGAGACTTTGGAGATTTAGCGACGCCGTTGAAATCTTTCGCTTAATTTTAGACATAATGCGGTTCCTCTGCTCACAATGCTGCTATACTGGTTTCTGTGACCAAAACGAAAATATCTTTAAAATTATCTCTGATGTGGACCGTTTAAACTTGTGGTACTAACGGAATAGTGAGTGAGACTCTAGAACAATTTACCAAATTTTGACAGCGTATCTACGGTAACCACTAGTTTTCTTTGTCGACACGGCATGTTGCCACGGAAATGGTCCCCGCCATTGTCGATAGGGTATACAAGGCGGCGTCCGACTGGGTCACAGTGCACTCCAGCGTCGGACGGAACAGCGAGCAGACAGGTTTGATCATCTGCCCATTCGAGTCATCAGTGTGAAGCGCGCGTCACCTCAACTGGAGACTTTTGGGGCGGGGGTTGCAGCGCGCATGTTCATTGTTTTGCGGTGTTTGTAGCCGCCGCAGGTGCTGCACCGCGGTTTACTGCCGCAGCTATGGAGGAAGGAATATATGGAGACGAGATAACGCGAAATCCGTGAAACCTCGTGAAAAAAACTGTGCCTGCGCGGCGGATATCGTAGGAGTACCAAAACATTGGGCTGTTTGCACTGTGTCAGCTGCTGAGAATATTTCATTTTCTAATATTCTAAAGTTTTCTATAATGCCAAGTTGTGATGCATATGGTTGCACAAACAGACGAGATAGGAAAAAACCTGGAATAGTGTTTCATAAGTAAGTCATATTGTAATTATCGTTCTTGAAGTATCTGACAGGCAACCACAACATTAGTGCCATTCGCTATAAATTTATTCATTGCTCTCAATAGGATCATATTATTCTCAAATTTTTGTTGGTGTAGTGTAGACAATTAGCATATGTTACTATTTTGCACCTGAAAAGCTAGCCTTATTGTAGACAAATGTTGGAAATTTAATTTAAACGGGTCATGTTTACATCGCGACACAGTGAATATGGTATTCTGCAGGCATTACTCACGTTTAAGTTTACGCTGAAATTGCACGATGAAATTAATCGTGATAATTTGTGCTGTGCGAACTACTAAACGTGATGAAATAAACTTTGTTGACGGAAATGTAGTTCGCGATGCATTTCTTGTGTTTAGATGTGTCTACATAGTTTGGTTTTATAGCGGCAATATTAATGGAAATGTTGGCAGTTTGAAATGCGGTGTATACCTGAAGAGAACAAACAATTTATTTATTATTAGCTGTTAGCTTCTGATTTTTGAATGTACTGATTTTTCTAGCAAAATTATATAGGCCACTACCAGTACAATATCTTCTAAGTAAGCTCAGAAACTATGAGGTTTTATGAAGTATTAATTTTTTTAAAGCTCTAAACATTGACTTATGCTTTTTTTTTTTTAAATTTCAGATATGACTTGTTTCTGTTTGTAAATATGTCTACAAGTATATTTCTAGAGTTTGAAATCTTCCTTGTCAATTACTGAAATAGAATGTGAAAATATAACCTATTTGAACATCAACTAAGATTTAAGGACTGTAGAAATAAACAATTTGTTATTCAAGTTGAAAAGAATTACCTGCTCATTAAGTTACGTCTGAATTCATCATCAAATATGGATATGGCGATAGTTTTTTTCTGGTCCAGGCCGCATTTCAACCTAACCACGTCAATTTTAAGGTACAATATCTCGAGAACTAAGCGAGATATCAAAAAAATTTATTCTTTACTTTCAGTTTCCCTCATTGAGTTACATAAGAATTCGTCATCAAATTGCGGCGCCACGGTTAGCGTTGAATCCCCTCATAACCTAACAACCTCACTTTTGAGACAGTTTATCTCGCGAACCAAGCGAGATATCGAAACATTTTATTCTTTATTTTCGATTTGTGTCGTCGTTTTACATAAGAATCTATCACCAAATTTGACTTTGGGGACACGTTTCTTCTGAATTTCAACCAGAAACTCCACTCTTTTGAGACAGTATATCTCGAGAACTAAGCACGATATCAAAAAATTTTATTCTTCATTTTTGATGTGTCTCGTTGAGTTACATAATAATCCATCATCAAATTGCGGTGCCACGGTTGTCTTATGATTCCCTTGAGGTTTTTGTGCCTATTTCTGTGTTTCTCTGGTCAAGCAATATGGCGGCCTCCCCTCCCCACTTGTCTCCACCCGGTTTCACTCCAGTATGTGGCGAAGGTCCCTTGCGTCGTCTCCATATATTCCTTCCTCCATGGCCGCAGCGGACTCAGCCGCGGCAAGTCGCTGCATCGCAATGCTATTTAACGTGTTATTTAACGTTTTATTTATTACTAACTTTAGAGAGAACTTACCAACATAATTTGGCGGTATAGTATTTACCAGATAGGCTGGCTAGAGCAATCAGTATACGTACCGAAAGAAAAGTTAGTTTTCTATAGGAAGTCGTGATTAGTTGTGTAATAAGGCCATCGCCTGTACTCGTATTTTTTTTATTATGCTTGTAAGACAAATTTCTGTCTGGCTGGCTGGTCGGCTAGTACGATGGCCACACAGTTTGTACCGTATGGTAAACTGATACAGAAGTCGGCAAATAAAATGCGTTGTATGTGGCCAATCATGCAAACACACACAATAAAATGGCTTTTCATGGCCCGTGATTTTGTTTACCGCGCCGGGACAACTCGTAGCAATAAACTGGTCTCACATCGGGAGGACGCTGGTTCGAATCCCCATCCAGGCATCCAGATTTGGATTTTCCATGGTTTTCCCAAATTAATACAGGCGAATTCCGGAATGCTTCCTTCAAAAGGCCATTGTCGAATTCCTTCCCGTTCCTTGTCCTCAGTCCTATCCCGCCTCGAATGACGTCGACGAGGCGTAAAGCAAAGGTAAAAAAAAAAAACCAATAGCTCAATTAATTCTCTATAGTCGTTTTTCACGAAGGATTTTTTTTTTAAATTCAGTTATATATAAATGTAGTATATACACAATTTGTGTGTGATTGAAATGGTTTTTGTTTCTCCTGAGTGCTTATATCAATTTGATGCCTGCATGCAAAAAGTAACAACTTTCTTTCGAACATTGGCTCCAGAAGTAACCATTGAGATGACCTATGTTAGGTGCTATTGTGTCGCAGCTCATTATTTTGCACTTTATCACTTAGGCTACGGTTATACTGCAAGCGAATTCGCGCGAAGTATCCATCGCTCGAAGTCGCGCGAAGTAGAAGTTGTTGCAGCACAAGCGTATTCGCGCGAACGAAGTCGCCGAAGAAGTGGTTTATTTCACTTTTCGTGCGATTCAGAGCGATTGTACTTACAGTAGTAGTCTAGTTAAATTTATCAGATCAGACTCAACTGGTGAAAATGTAAGAATATGGATATTCAAGAAGAATTTTATTTAGCTGAAAATCCATTTATGAAACTCTTTCTATTTGAAAAGAGAAAGATGCAATTCCTGGTTAGTGATATATTCTTGAATCACCATTTGAGTGAATATTTTCAAATTTTTGAAGAATTAAAGAACCGAACTATGAAGTTTTGTGAATATAGCTTCTGCTCATTGTTTCCTCGTTTGTGTCCTCATTCCTTGAATGGAAGAGTTGTTTAAAGAAAAATCGTCAATACTAAGTCCAAATGCCTCCACGATAACTTGAAGAATGTAAACTGAATCTCTTACACTTCTGGTATCTATCCAAGGCAGCTACTAATTTAAGAGTAATGATACTTGTTTCTTCTGCGCTTTGCAGCAGTTCCTGATTGAATTATTTTGGGTGGGTTCGTTGAATGCTCTTCCTGATGTTCTCCAGAACTAGAAGATGTGTTGTCGACTTCTTCAGATAGCAGGAACAAATCATAGGATGCTGAAGAGCTTGACTACCCGCAGGACCACATATATTTAAGTATTTCCTCTTAATTTATTTTCATCTGTTTTACCCTTTCTTCTTTTTCAGCTAGTTTTCCATACACACATCAAGCAACCAGGTCTCCCTGATTCTCCCTGTCACTGTAAGAAGATTTTACCCTCCTTTGTTCACATCCTTTCGAGGGCGTAAGTGTGTGCAATACCATAAACATTATCCAATTCACGTTGCAAATCCTCGTCTCCTCGCTTATAAACATCCAGAGATTTGCTTGCATTCTTCTTCAACTGTCTCCATAATATTCTCCAAAAATATAATGCACTCATGTACAGCGACATTAGGGATTTCACTCAGTCAATTTGCCTTCGCGGTTATTAAATAAAGCGATTAGAACTCTTGCAATTTGGTAGTTTGCCTCTCCTAATAAAAATATGCTCTTTCTAGCACTTCGTAATCCTAAAACCTTCTATTGAACAAAACAATACGTGATACCTTTTTAATAACTGTAATGACAGTAGCAATTAACGTGGGCACGCGACACTACTCTCGCGTAACTTCTATAAAGAGTAGTCGGTGCAAGTAGGCACGGGTTACAGTTATCCGAATGGCATAGAATGTATTTGTGAATGTTTTAGGGTAAAATCGAAAAAATAGGACCTATGTGTTACAAAATTTTGAATTTGAAAGCTAAGCAATAACCTAATGCCCAGGCTACAGACTGGAAAAAGGATATGTCCTTTTGTCATGGTCACTAATGATAAGGAATCAAGTATTGTGGGAACTATCTTGCAGAATTGGGTATGAAGGGAGTGTGTTTCATCAAAACACACCAGCAAAACAGATAATAATCTCAGAAACAAAGGAAAAAGGAAGTGAAGATATTTTTGAATAGTAAAATAATTTTTAATTTATTTTCTAGTTTTTAATTTATTTATTTATTGTATGGACAAACTAATACACATGACAACACAAATGTGCAAAATAAATGTGTAACAAGTTGTGCATTCAGCTAAGATGGTGCTGAACAATAAGCCATTCATACCAATCAACTTTATACCTAGGAATGCTACAGTCTCTGCTGCTCCACAATCAAAATTTGAAAATATAGATAATTAATTGAAATAGCAGAAACCATAGAACATTTGTGTAATTAGTAAAAATATATTTAATTCCATTCAAATAGCAAGATATATATTAATAAGTCAGGTAATAAATGACAAATATGAACAATGCTAACAATAACTTGAAATACTGGGAGAGCAGAATTTTCTATTTTGACTTCTTAGCTCTTGGTGGACTTGCCACAACCTTCATCAGATTGCTGTGGAGAGAAGACCAGATGCGACCTCAATGAGTGAAAGAGGCAGCAGAAATTGTAAATAAAAGTAAAAATTCCACAAATACAGTAGGCTAGTACTCTATGACACTTGTCAATCATTGCTAAGGAAAAAAAATGTAGTATCTCTGATACAGCTGTAGCATGTCAGCCCAAAGCTCAGAAGTGGTAATAAAAATGGTGGAATTCCCAGTAAATTAAACCATTAAGCAGTGTGAGGGTAATATATGGAGTTCCTGTATCAAATTCTCCATTTCTGTGTTTTGTCACTAATTATCTGAATTATTGCATGACAATGACAATGACAATGAAACTGCCAAATATATGGAAGGACTTTTCACAGATGAAGGCAGGAGAGCCAGAATGAACACAAAAAAACACGTGATACAATATTTCAGTGAATGAACATACTCAGGACAGAAGGGAAACATATGGCAAACGGAAAGATGTTTACACATCCACATTTACCCCTAGAATTTTTATTACTATTTGATTTATTGAAATGTTAAACAGAATGGCATCAAATGGACACAAACAAATATAAAAGGCACTGTCATGTATTAAGACTAAAATATTGGAAGAATGTTTATGAAAATAATGAGAAATGCTTACTGAACACATAAATGAGATGAGCTAGACAAAATACAATTTTTGAATATTTCCACTGATCACAGAGAGATCAGATATTTAGCATGACTATGGCTGCACATTTTCCACATCCTGTTTTGTTAATTCACTCATTCTATACTGTGAAAGAGGAACATGGTGATAGTGAAAAGTGGAGAGGAGCCCATTAGTGGAGAACTAAAGGAATTATCTGATATGGTAATTATGACCCTGATGTCAAAAGTATTCTGATATTTCAGTTCCAAGCTGAGAAATGTGTGATGAAGTAATTTATGCTGTGCAAACTTGCATGAGCAGGAGGTATTTAAAAGTAATTAACTGTGGACTGGCTGTCTATAATTATAAATACACTCTTAGATGCCAAAAAAATGTTTTTTGTTTTTTGTTTTTTTTTGTTTGTGTTTTTTACTATTGTGGAAAGTAGAGACATGTTTGCAGCAGTATTAAATATGACATGAGATACGGGACACAGGGTGTGTGCATAAAACAGGAAGGATTCGACAATGGAGTGGACAGTTAGTTGAGTCACAATGATGCATAATGCAGGGTCTGAGCCCAGGATAAACAGGAATGTGGATTCGTATTCGTGAACATGCAGAATATGTGGATTGTGATTCTGTTGAAGAAATTGAAAGTACTATCATGGGAGAATCAGAAACTCTCAACTTTATTCCTGTTATATCACCCGATATATGATGGTTTAGTCTGTTTTTTGAATAAGCTACTAGTTAAGTGACTCACTACTGTGATGATTGGCTCTCATGGTTCCATGGATAAATTTATATGCCCGAAATCTTTTATTTTTAATATTTAAATTAATTATTTATGTTTTAGTTGAGTTTAGACTTACAGTATATGCAATTGAAGGAGTTTCCTTCTCTAGAAATTTAAATAAAAATTGATTGCTTAAAATGTGGATATCTAAACATTAAGTTTTTTCACGTCTGTAAATGAGTCATGAAATTCCATCTCCATATTATACATGCATGGTTAAATAAAATCTTGTTAAGTCTGAATGTGGCAAAAACAACTTGTATGGTGATGGGGAAGAAAAATTTTAGGGAACTGGCAGAGCCGTTCTGTTGTAATGAATGGAACTAAAATTAAATGAGTTCAGTATTATAAATATCTTGGTATAGTTATAGATAATAAGCTTAAGTTTGTAGATCATATAAATAAAAAAGTAGCTGAAAAGATAAATCTAATATACAAATTAAGAAAAATGTTACCCAATCAGGTAAAGAGCTATTGTTTAAAGCAACTGTGCTACCTCACATAATATACTGATCCACACTATTGATCATGGTGAGCAAAAGGTAAATCATGAATTTGCAAAATAATTTTGATAAGGGGATGAGGGCTGTTCTTATTAAAATATGAACTCAAGATGTCAAGACTTAGGACTTAGGATATCTGCATATTGAAAATGAAAAAAATTGGAGATGTATACACTTTTGAAAATAGTTTGGAAGGTGGATTGTTACCAAGATATGTGTCTAGACTAGTAAAAAAGAATAATGATGCACATAATTATAAGACAAGGTAGGAAAATCATTTCCATTCGACTTATAATAGAAGTAGTAAAGCACAAAAAACAATGTTGTATGAAGGTTTAACAATGTATAACATATTACCACAAAAAATAAAAACGATAAGTACTGTTGCAAGTTTCAGAGAAAAGCTGGGTAAATGGCTAAGAGGAGAGTAAATGATTCAATTAAATTAACACCTTATTTTTTGTTTGTTTCTTAATATGATGTATGAATTTTGATTTATTTATATTAGTCATAGGCTATTTGAAAATAAGTAAATAATTAAAACAGGGGATTCCTTTAATATTTTACAAAATTGCTGAAATTTGTTTTGCAGTCAGAGTTGGGAGCTCTTGGTGGCTCAGTGTTCTAACACCTGTTCTGAAAATTTCAAGTTTCTAGTTTTAATCCCAATTGTAGGCAGAATTTTCACAGACCGTCATCTTAGCTTATATACCCACATATATGAAGTGTGCTGTGATTAATGGATACATTCCCCATTAGGGCTTCAAGGAAAGCTATCTTACCTCTAGCATCTTAGTAAGGAAGCTCATCTTTGAAAGCCTACCAACTCCTAGTAAGAGGGATAAGTTAGTCAGGGAAACATTTAGTGTATGAGAATTGCTAATGCTTTATTCTCTTTTTGTCTTTCATTCTGTGCACTCAATTATATGCATAATAAAATCAGACATGGTATACTTAATATGTCTATGTCTTTTCTTCCATTGAATCCTGTAGCAATAAATTAATCCACTGAGTGAATATGAAATGATGAATTATTATTTTGTTTTTGTATGTAGCCTTTATGTAAATCATCCATAAATTTCATCATTCACTGAGTATACAGATTATTTTTACTCCTTTATCAGGGCATATAACAACTTTGTAAGAAAAAGATTAGTATAAAATTAAGATATATATATGATGAGAAAAGAAATGGAGTCAAAGCTTTGACCAGAAAATAGCTCCAAGCTAGTTGGAAAAGATAAGTCATGAATATAAAAAATGCTATATATGGAATATATAAAATACTGAAACATTTAACCAAGGAGGAGAAGTAATCTGCACATGTTAGTATATTGGGAACTCAAATATGTGAAAAAAATTACAAAGAACTGTGGTTTGATCCCTCTGAGTTTGATTAACAGGAAAACAAAAATATACGTACTGATGGTGTACCACAAGGACAACTTGAATTTGCACTGATAGGCTAAAAAAAAGTACTGAAACTATTCATGTTGTAGATGAAAAATGATCCCTGATGAATGGAATGAGGAGGCTAAGATCATATCACTATTTAAGAAAAGTGGTTATAGCAACTTGTTATGCTCTGGATACAAAATACAGCCAAACGTAATTGCTACAGTGCTGTAACAGAGTATTTCTTATTAGAAGAATAACATGGTTTCTGTAACGGCTGCCATGTATTAATGCAGTATCTACCATGCAACATCTTTTAGACAAATAACTCAAATTCAATTTAAAAACTGATACTGTTTTTATTATCTACACCAAGTCCTTTGATAAGGTGAACTGGAATAGACAGTAGGGTATACTGGAGCAAAAAGCCCTTTTTTGCTTCATGGTCAGATGTTGGTCATTAGTGAGTATTCATGATGTTGTATAATTGAATAAAAATTAGAAATAACCGTGAACAGACAAAATGTTTAGTGTGATTAATAAAGTGGAGGTGGGATAGTTTGTTGAAAACATAAAATGTAAATAACAATTTATAGTGAACTCAACTGCACTAGATACATTTGGAAAGTGGTAGGGAAAGGTTTAAATATTCCGTGTCTATTAAAAAGAAAAGAAGAAGAAAATGAAGTGATATATCAGGGAAGTGAGGGAACTGGTGTTCTACCCCAAATGATGGGCATCACAGAAAGCATTCTGATGGAATACAAAGGATGGCAGCTAGATTCATTAGCAGAAATTAATGTAGAATGCATTTGGTAAATGGTATGGTAAATTAAGAGAGCTACATATTAATTTTTTGCTTCTGACAGTATAGTTCATTGAAATTAAAGTGATTAGAGACAGGAGAGGATGGGGTTAAGAAATGAAAATGGAGTCAAGGCCTTTAGAAGCAACCTTCCAGGACTCAGTGGCCTATATAAGAATTTTCCAAGACGGCAAAAACTGAAATTGCCGCCCCTTTGACCATTCTTTTTGCCTACTCCCTAAAAAAATGGTCACTGTGGCATAAATTGTCGCCATTCAAACACAGTTGCCACCAGGGGCAACTGCCCCATTTTGCCCCCCACACCACCTCAAGTTGCCCCCTCCCCCTTTCCCCTAGATCCAGCATAAACATTGATTTCATGAAACTTGGCCGTCACATTAACGCTCACCCTCTGGAATCAGTGGGAATTTGGAAAACAAGAACTGGACAAAGAGAGTGCATGGGTTATATAACATATTCTTACATGGGATCAAAGAATTTGCTGAACAATTTAACATAATTAGTGAAAGGTACAAAAACAAAAAATATCTTTCTCGAAAAACACAAAAATATGTTTGGAAGTTTAATCTGAGGGGTTTAATAGTCAATAAAATGAATTTAAAATGACACAGGACAGTAAACCTGGTATGTGAGTGAAGTTTCCCTTTAATGCTCGACAATGTATTATGTTAACTAGATGACAAGTGTGAAAATTTCGCAAATAAAATACAAAGAATAGTGAGATTGGCAGCTTGTAATAGAATGAAAAGTAGAACCACCTCATTTGTAACAATTGTTTATCTTATATCTTTAAACGAGCAATTCTTGTATATATGTATATATATTTGGGATGGGAGTGTAAGGGTTTGGGAGAGACTATACTAGCCTTTCCCAACCAAATGTCAACCTCTCCATCACCCTGTTTGCATGAGCAGGGCTCTGGCAACTGAATGATTCACGGTATAAGGAGTTACCCACTGAAGGGTGTAGCCAGGATTTTGTTCAGGGGGGGCAGGCAAGAGAAAACTGAAAATACGCATGCTACAAAAATGCTTATTAATTTAAAACATGTATATTCTATTAATTATTATTATATTTCAATTAATTACAATTTACATAATTACACTAATAATAATTTTTGAGCTACTTCATCTGCAATTTTATCACAATTTTCTTGTGAAAGTTTTCTGTGTAGACCAAGCATATACACACACTTTAGATGGTTCTCTAGGATATTTCCGTCTCATTTAACTCTTTAGTTAGGTCTAGTTCTCTAAGATTTTCTGTTGTCATACCCTTGTCCTTCCATAGTTTATACCATAGTGCGACTTCATAATCAAAAATTTTTAAGTTGTTGCATTGGCAGATTGGTGATTATTTTTTAAAAAAATCAATGAGTTAATTAAACTTTAGCTGGGATATAGCTAGGGATTGCAATCCAGCATTGCGGGATCCCACACCATTTGGCAGTCTGGCAGATCCAGTACCTTATTAAGCAGATCTGCAATCCGTAAAATGGGGTGAAAACATGTTTCAGTCATTGTCACCTTGCCTTGTCTCCCTGTCATCACTTTCCGGTCCTACTCCTCCTCTACAGGTTGTATCACCCTGTTCACCTGTACCCCTCAAGTTGACATTTGATTCATGGTAACAAACGTGTGTTTATGTTGTCCTTGATCATAAGTAAATAGATTCACTTTTAAGTTTTATATATATATATATTATATATATAATAATATAAAGAACTCCAGTTTGTTTTTGTTGTGAGCATTACTGTAATTTGAGTTATGTCATCCTATTGCAAAACTAGCTCCCAGAGCGTACACACACAAAAGTTATTTCTGAGGAGGAAGTAGAAACAATACAAAAAGAAGGTTACAACTATTGACAGCTATTTCAAAATCTAGTGAATAAATGATGTGTTAAAACGTTCTGGTCATAAACTGTACTTCATTGTATCTGAGATATTTCTTTTCAAAAAGTGGATTTCAATTTCCTAATTCTGCTAATTCTATAAGATCCTATGATAACAAAGTTTTCAAATACCGTAAAAGTTGACATAATTGTTCAGTTTAAATATTTCAAGAGACAATGGCAAATATTTTCATTGAGTGTTTGATGAGTGGACATTCCAAAAAAATAACCTATATTACGTTCACCGCAAACAAATTTTAATATCAGTTTGCTTAAAATACATTGTTCATGCAACACGGAGCATTGTATCTGTTTGGCCAAAGAATGACTGACAAGCTTTGGTGTTGCTGTTGAATCTGATGTTATCGGCAAAAGATCTTTCAGAACAAGCATCATTGAAAACGTTATGCCTCGGTATTTGCAATTGTAGTTTTCACACAGCACACACTTGGCAGTTGTTGACATTTTATACCCCTCCCACCTGTCCCCTCCAAAAAAAAAAAAAACACACTGAAAGAAAAGGAGCCCAGAGAAACAACTTTGACTTGGAAGTAGACCACAAAGACCTGGACGCCACAACTGAAGCACAAAGCGTGACCGTAAAACTGTATCATCCACGTACTGAGGTGATTCCCAGATATAATGAATTCAAAAAAGTGATGAAAGTTGTTAAGTTTTTATTTATGGTCATTTCAATCAAACCACCGAACGAGGAGGTAGAAAGGGCTTTCTCGGCTGCTAGCTATATATGTAAGTCTTTGCAAATAAAGTGTTAGTTTCAGTGCTTATTAGTCAAATAGATTATATTTCAAAGATATGATTTACTGTAAGGATGTAATGTGATCTAAAACTAAATATTTACTATAATTGATTATTTACTAAATAACTAGAGTTAGGTTTAAAACAAAACGCGTAAAAGCACAATGTATAATCCCAAAATATTATCAAGGAATTTAAATGAGGTATGAAAATATATCCCTTTCAAAAATCGTATAGAGACTCAGCTGGGTGATTGGAACGACGTTGTTGGACAGATACAATTCATATCAGTTCCAATGGTAGCTGCAGTTCTGGTAGATGTGTTTAAAATTTTTTAGCTCTCCGTGTCTGCGTTGCTGATCTTTTATGACAGATATTACTGTATTAATATGATCAACACTTGTCGATTGTCTTTGATTGTAACGCAGGGGCAACAGGTTCCAATCATGAAGGAATTCCTTCCTCCATGATTCCAATAATCCTGAGTATTCAATCCAACACATGTAATGAATTCTAACTTAGTAGCTTAGTAGCAGCGCACTGTAACTGTTAAGCATATTTCCTCACCACGTCATTCCCTTCTCTAGAAACATTGGAAAGTCCATTAACAATGTTTTCAAAACGCTCGTTTAAAATAGCAAAACATGTATATTTTTAAGACCAGTGGATTTCGTATAAAGCTGAAATATTTGGCACGTACTTTCTCTGTAAAAAGGTTTCTCGTAAAAAGTTTATGATGTACTCTGTAGTTCTAATAGTGTTCCGTATTTCTGTAATTTGATTTAAATTATTTACAACCAGGTTAAGTCTGTGGCTTTCGCAATGAAAATACAAGGCTTTTTTATATTTCTCCATAAAAAAATTTTTAACTCCACCAATGTAGAACACCCTTCATATCCTTGGCTAACACACCTGTCAGGCCCATTTCCTTCGTTTTCTAAAAACCTGTCGATTTCAGATGCTACAATATGTCATTCAACTCCATTAGTTCTATGAACCCAAGCTGTTCTTTCCCAGGTATATCACATGACTTATCTGCCAACACAATATAAGCATAAGCCTTCTTTACGCCATGCACAATTTCACTTTTAATGACCAAGCTGTACAGGGCAATGATTTTGTTTTGAATTTGTGGAGAAATATACATGACATTTTTCTTAACTTTTTCAATATGCTGTTTCAAAACTAGAACACTTGAATCAACCCTTAGTTTCAGCAGGTATTCAAGAACACCCTGATGTTGCTCTTTACTTCTTAAAGGCAAGTGATTTGAACAATGTAGGCTACCACAGAAAATAATCCAAGATGTTATAGATGACACGATTGTCTTCTACTTCCTTCAGGTGAGCAGTATTCATCATTACAGCGACCAGTATTTTTTCCAAGAAATTCTTAGCTGCTGATTAATGATAATGTGATGAAGCATGTTTTTGCAATATTCATGGACATTTTTTAAGTGAGAGAAAGTTCGAGTAACAAATTAATTAGAATATACTAGGAGAGGCACGTAAGTCTGCAAGCAATAATGATTAAATTTTCATTTCTAATTAGTGACTTTAGCATCTCTCTCCAACACCATTGTACTTAATTCATAAGACTGAATTAATATAAAGCTAGGCCTGTGGGCTGTAACACCGTATGTTGCAGTATAGGTACAACAACAGAATGAGTGGAACAACTTGACCGTTGGACCGATCCAACTCATATCCGGGCACCTAAGGCACATTTACTGTAAATTCAAGAGTAATAAATATTTTGTCACAAATTAGCTCTTACACTATCGACTTTTTCACAATCGCTTGATGGTAATAAAAAATAAATAAAATACAAACTAATGCAGCTAATTATAGTTATTAAATAAAAGTCGTACTTTTTGTAGGTACTGTATGTAATTCATATATTAATACGCTAAGAGAAAACTTCGGATCCCTTGTTAAGAATATTGTGTGAACGGAAAAGAGTGAGATTTTGTATCGTTAAAGTTTATATACAGAAGATGTGCAGAAAGCTAAAATCTATATATAATATGTCTTACAAATAAATTACATTAAATTAAATAAAACATTCGTTGTTTACATTTGATTTTTTTCTTAAGTGGCAACGACACTTAGAAATTCTGCCAATGTCTGTGATCTTGGTCAACAGTGAAGAAAAAAAAATATGATAAACATTTATTAATACATATTACAAATAGATTATTAAAATAATAAATTAATTCGCGAACGTGTGTGTGTGCGTGAAATAGGATCGGAGCCAACGTTCTGACGTGCATTCCAAACACTGAAATACTTTGTGGTCTTTGGTGAAATGAAAGACTCGCATAAACTAGAGATTAATCTTTGAAGTTATAAAAGGAACACTTCGAAAAGCAATGTAGCGATTCTGCCAGATGCTATATGGTCTTTTTATTATTTAAAAGTTAACCTTTGTTAAGGGTCTTTTGAGTTTGAATTTCAGAAATTTCATTACGGACTTTTTGTTCCATTCAGATATTTACACCTACTTCCATTATGACTTGATATAGAACATTGACAGGTCGGAGAGAGAGAAAAGAAGGAATACTTCTTTGCGTGAAATTCAAAATGATAATATACCAAATTTAATTAGCGAACTCACAAAATGACGAACTTATTTTAATGGATACATTTAAATGCGCACTAAATGTCATTCCACGAAATTATTATAGTTTCGAATTTACAATGCAAAACATTTCGAATCAGAAGTCACTGCAGGTGAAAAGACTACATTTACTTCATGTTGTCAGAAAGCTAAAGCAGTATTCCGGCTTTAAGTCAAGATGAATATTTTAAATCATTAAAATGAACCATCGATAAATACATTTCATCATTTGCTATGGTTAGTTAACAAGCTAAAATTTGGGATACAGTCACGCGTGGAATGTAACGTTTTAATTTTATAGATATTAAAGGGAATCAAGCAAAACAACACTAGCTAAAAACGTATTGGCACACGCTCGCAGCCAACGACTTCAATGTATACATAATATATCTGTGTTCGCAGCAAACGCAATAGAATAAATTCAAATAATGATTATTACTCTTTTATGATAGAAACTCAATAATTTAATAAAGTAGGTCGAATTTCGACCCCTGGGTGATCACTTGTCCTATATTAAAAGCCACGGAAAATACAAATTAAACACTCAAAAAAATAAAAAAAAAAAAAAAAAAACAAAACTTTCTTGTATCCAGTGTTATAAAAAAAAATTAGATTATTAGCGCGCGCTCCGGTGATGTCACAGTATAAACGATCCGATGCATTGTGTGCGGATCGAGTCAGCCTGCAAACTATCGGTATTTAGGCACGCGGCAAAGGCCCCCCACTACTTGGCTCGCACGCAGTTAAGACGGGGATGTCTTTGTTCGAGTTTGCTCGCACGGCACAGCGACAGTCAGGGCTGGCGTTAGGGGGGTAAGCGGGTCAAAAGTACCCGGGCCCACCGGCTGATGGGGGGCCCCGAATACTGATTGTAGGGGCCCTCAGGCCATGAAGACAAGAATCCACACATTGTCGTCCGGCCAGTTTGCAGAGCTAAAAAAAAAAAGGTCGCCCATTTTACCCGGAGCCCGAAATTCCTAGCGGCGGCCCTGGCGACAGTTTGTTGCCATGGATAACGAAAACTGTCGCCTTTTTAATACAATTATACGGTGCCAAATTCTTTTGTGTAATATCAAATGTGCAGCCTAATCAGACTCAGATGGTATCACCTCCATCACCGCCACAGCAATCACTTGAAACTCCAATCAACGAATCTATAGAATCGCCAAATGACAGTATCAACATAATACCTATTACCTAAGTAAGGAGTAAGTTCTCGTTGAGAATGGCAACAGAAAATTGAATAACCATTAAATAAATTTAGTATGAAATGGGTGATATTATCTTATCTTTAACCATTCTTTCAGAGCTTCGCATAATGCCAGGGGCGGATCCAGGATTTTGGTTTGGGAGGGTCTTGAGCGGACTTTGGTTTGGTGGGGGGGGGGGCTTGGCTTGAGTGAATTTGGTTTGGGGGGGGGCTTGTGTAGTATTTATAGATTTATAGTCTCCACGGCCTCGAATCCGTAGAACTAAAAGAAAAAAGGAAAACTAGCCCCCCTCTGGATCCGCCCCTGCATAATGCATCACAAACATCTGAAACTGTTCAAGAAAATTGTTGTTTTGATACTCGAAAAAGGTAATGCAGGCTAGTATACGAGTCTCTAATTGCTAGAAATCTTGAAGTCACAGCGTTTTTCAGTAACTGAAATGCCTCACAAAATTAAGTGTACTCTACCAGTGTCACTCTCGTAAAAATTTGTTTATTGTGTCCTCAATGGCTTCATATCGCATGTCTTCCATGAGTTTCTCGCAATACTGTATTCTATTCAAACACAATTTCCATATCCAACAAATCATTTTTCGTTTTGGCTTCTTGTGTATAGTGTGACACATCACAGTGAAAGTTGCGGCTATTCGTGCACGTGAAACGTCCACGGTGGCTTCACGAAAAGACGGTGTCTGTATAGTCTGCCGCGCAATCCTGGCTCGGTTGCGTTACCACGCGAGGCATCCGCGCTCGTCAACAGAAATGGTTCACGCGGCAAATAAACGGATTGGCGCGATCAAAAATGGCTCGCACGGCAGCCGCTCATAGTCGATACGCAGCTTAAAGCACCGTGCGTGGCGCATTGTACCTCCTCGCCCTCGCTAACGTCTGTTTCCCACAGATAGCAGTAGCAACCAGGTTTAAATCACGTGAACCGAATTAATTTTTGAAAGTCACTTAACATTATTTACTCTTCGGTTCGGCAGCACTCTAATCGAGCGCAAACCCGCGTCATGCTAAGGGGGGGAGGGGCAGATTCCTCCCTCCTGCCCGTACCTGGCTACATCCTTGCTGACCCACTGCTTGCCAACGGCCTCCAAGACGAGGGAGGAAGAGTAGGGAGTCCAAGGCATCCTCTTGCCCTTGGGTTTGCAAATGGCCCCTAAAGGCGAATAAATCAGAAATGATCAAATGGCATGGGGAAGCAAAAGGCAACGGGACACCACTGCATTAAATACCCAAAGGGTATCCCGAGTCTTGTAATCCTCTCAAATTACATATATCAAGATGGCTTCTTACAGAGTAAAATATTCCGGAGATAAATCGGATTTCCGGGTGGGGACTGCTCAGGGAGGAGTCATCAAAATGGATAGAAATATTCTAACGAGTTGGAGCATGGAATGATAGCAGACTGAACAGGGCAGGTAGGTTATAAAATCTAAAAATGGAGATGGAACAACGTAAGTTAGATGTTGTTGATTTTAGCGAGATTAAATGGTAGAAGACATAGTAGTTGAAGATCGGTTAGGGTTTAGGAAAAATCGCGGTACAAGGGAAGCAATTCTGGCTTTAAGATTAATACTTGAATGGCGGATCAAGATAAACAAAGATACTTTTATGGCATTTGTTGATTTAGAAAAAGCTTTTAATAATGTTATGTGGACAAGATGTTCAAAAGTTTATAGAGTCAGGTCTAAAGTATCGAGATAGAAGAATACTCTATAAACTATATAAGAATCAAGTGGCTATAATATAAGTAGAGAATCACGAGAGACATGCATCAGTTAAAAAGGATGTGACACAAGGTTGTAGTCAATCCCCGTTAACATTCAAGAGCATTCGGCCGCTTGCTCTGCCGCCATCAAGTCCAACTAGATAACTAGAACTGATGATGGTGGCAGAGCAAGCCGCCGAATGCTTGCCTTTCGATAATACTATCCGGCGGAGAACCCGCGAAGATTTAATACCAAAAATACGCCGAGAAAGCCTTGTTTCTCATACCACTGAAATTATTTGTCGCCGTATGTGCCTTCTTACTAGTAAAGAATTACTGTGTTGATTTTCGTTAATTTTCAATTCAACCGCATGCTACTTTACCATTACTGGTATCATAATAAATAATTTTTGACCTGTTGAGTAAGCCCACAATAAGCAATGTAGCTTTACACAGCCGAAATATACGTATACTGTGTACAATATTCCAGACACGGCGCAACGAACCCACATTGGCACCGCAAACCTTCCGTCTGCATGATGCGGCTCGGAATACACTCGACGTATCAAATTCTTCATTCCTTCGGCTATTAAGCATTATACTCCCATTTTAGATACAGATCATATATTCGGAAGTGCAATGCTTGTTAAGTCCATTTCAAAGCATATCACAAAAAAATATGGCTTTACATTTAATTGCCTGACTCGGCTAATTTCTCAGAATAAAGCATTTATGTAGCACTGGGTCGATATGCACGGGTTTGGAAATGTTGCAAAATGTTTTTCCCTCATCGGTGTAGACTTACGATATCGCTGTGGTGTCTCCTTGTGGAAGACTCGCGTAGTGAGGCTTGAGTTGATATAGTACCAGAGCCAGTTGTTGCTCCGCCATTATGGAGCAGCTATTCTGGAGTTTGCTGTCGTTAGACATTTACTCCTTCCTCTGTTGACGGTGGGGTATGGCCTATATGTTGGTTGGTCTTCTCGGTTGGCTGTTCATCAAGAACTTCTAATGGCGCCGGCCGCGGACAGGGGCCTGCCATGATGGGTGAGTATTCATGTGGTCGGAGACGCTTCTCTGGAAGAGAGTTGCCTGACCAGTTGTTCCAGGAGAGTGAGGAGAGCAGCAAATCTGTCCTCCCTTTGACCTGTGTCTTGAATGCGGTCACACCATGTGCTGTTACCGCGACAGGTCGCCCCTCCTGGAGGCGGTGGTACTTCATGGCTTGTCACTGGTGGTCGTGGTCGTGACGTCTTCTTCTTTCTTCTCCTCAGCGCGGCTGTCTGCTGCGGGATGGCCTCCGCAGCTGGAGCGCTGGTCTGCAGCCGGTTCTTAGCGGGCTGCGAGTGCGGCACTTGGCGCCGCTGAGGGAGCTTCTTGGTTTGCTCCTTCCACACTCTGCAGCCAAGGTAGGACGCGGCATGCTTGGAGCCGCAATTGCAGCAGACTGGTTCATTGCGGTCTTGTTGACAGTCCGCCAATCGATGGTCGCCCCCGCAACGAACACTCCTAGCTTGGTTGGTGCATTCGCTGGCACAGTGCCAGAAGTTTTGACACTTGAAGCACTGGGCCAGTTTGCGGGAGCGCGACTTGGTTTTGGACTTCCGCACCGTCTGCACAGAGGCATCCAGCAATGTCCGCTCAGAGGCATCCAGCTCCATCTGCACTGGGGCATCCGGCTCTGTCTGCACAGAGGCATCCAGCTTTTATTTGGCTGCTCAAGTCACCCAGCCAATGCCAGTAGCCCGTCCCTTGCTAGAAGTGTGTCTCGTCAGCTGTACACAGAAGCAGAAGTATTTCGTGTGGATGACAAACAAGTTCTGTCCGTTGCTGGCCCTCCAGCCTCGTTACATCGGTCGTGGCCCTACCTTTTTGTATAAGCCCGCCAATGCCCACGCCCAGATATTTGATCTCCACTTCTGAATATAGGAAGAATATTAGATTTCGTTAAAATTCTCCCAATTTTTTCCGAGACACCTTTCACGTATGGCAGCACGGCTTTCTGTTTCTGGTCTTCATCAAGACTTTTTCTTTTGCTTAGTTGGCATTGTATTTAATATCATATTAAACCCATAGCCATTATGTTTCAGTGTCCGTTTAAGACGTTCTTGTTCGTTTATTAAATGTTCCTCGTCCACGATTCTTTCTGCCCTGCAGAACAGCGTTTTAATCAAGGCTCGTTTGATTATGGGTGATTATGTGATAAAGCGTGGAGGTACCTGTCTGTATGTGTTGGTTTTCTGAATACCGTGTGTCCAAGCCTGCCTCCTGGCTGCTTTTTCACTAAAACATCTAGGAAAGCCAGCTGACCGTTCTCTTCGCGCTCCATCGTAAACTTGATCTTTGGATGGATACTGATCGAAGAACTGTTTCAACTCTTCTTATCCATGAGGCCATATCACAAAAGTATTGTCTACATATCTTAGCCAAAGTGATGATTTCTTGGTTCCAGTCTCAATGGCTTTCTTTTCAAATTTTTCCATAAACAAATCTGCTATGATAGACGACAGAGGGTTGCCCATTGGCACTCCTTCTTGTTCGTAAAACTCATTATTCCACTGAAAGTAGGCAGAGGTCACACAATGTTTGAAGACGGGCCTCCATTCCACAGTGAATTCTTTATCTATGATTTCCATCACGTCGTTCAGTGGTATGTTTGTTAACAATGTTATAATAAGTAAAACGCATGTAGACTGTATGTCATTAAACGTAATAGTTTAAATTAAGTTTTGTACGAAACTAGTAGAAATTTATCAGTGAAGTGATTTTTTTATGCCAGTTAGAAAATTAAGAAAAATAAAAGTATGAAAGTTTCTGAAAATAGGGTATTGGATAAATACTTTACGCATTACTATAGTTCTCAAGGATATGTGCCAACAGACACCAAAAAAATTATATATGTTACGAAATTTAAGCTTGTTTGTCTGATGCATAATAGCCAATTGTAAAGTGAATAATTGGTTATCAAAAGAAATCTCTATAGAGAAAAGTTCTGAATAAAGTTTAGTGGATAAATGAACTAAGGATTTTGTCACCTTGTGGTCCCTGGTTAGCAGAAAATAAGTGCTTCTGTTCTCATCCATGGAAATAGGTGGTCAAATCAGCAGACATCATGTGGCAAACAGACAAAATTGTTTCATAGATCAGCGAAATTTAGAAATTAATTCAGATCTGTAGATTGAAATGCTGTTGCTTCGTATAGCATGAAAATTGAACGATATATTTATTATACTGCCTTAATTTCTGATTTTAGTTAAGAAGTTAAGGTTACTTTCCCCGAAAGAAGCAAAGTGGCTAGAATATAGTACTTTAAATCTCATCATGGCATTCCTGATGTCGAGAATGCCTGTGCGTTGCCCTTTATAAACCAGTATCAACGGACGGACATCAGCAACTTAGACAAGAGTACTCTTGTATATAATTACTGTAATTCAAACCTATTGGTGTCCTGTCAATGTCAGGATTGATACAGATAAACAGAATCCAATATGCTATATGAGCTATAGACAATCAACCGAAATGTTTCAAACTAACTACTACATTGATACTGGAAGGAGTGAATTCGCAGTGGAAATAAAACTGACGCCTGCGTATCACTAGAGAGGAAGATTGTTTGAAAACAACGGGCTCTTTTTTTTTTTCGTTTGTGCTGCGTCCTTCTGTTAAGTGCGACTAAATATATCTGGGCGGCTCGCAGGCAGGGCACGTCGGCCTAATGGCGACCTAATGCAGGCCGCTGTCCTCCACAGGCGATGTGAGCTGACTGCTACACGAGTTACCACACCACACGCCGAGAAGAGTGGAACAGCCAGTGTGGGGTACTCACACCAAGGGCGCTTTTGTTTTAGTCTTCTGTCTGTGCAACCGTGCTTTTTTCTTTTTTGCCGGTCACTCAACGTAATCTTTCCCTGGGCTGATATTTTTAACTTGACATTTCCATTACAATAATTGTCTTCCTTTACTGTGCTATCTACTGATGAATTAAACAACTAATCAAGTTGAACCAATCATCCTCTCTGTTATTTCTCCGTAATTTCTGGAGAGTATCTATTTCGTAATTTATTTATGTATTAATTTGAGTCATTGGCACCGTATTTCCTCTTCATTCTGCTTTTCACAACAACAAATTTGTATATTATAGATGTGTTGTCCTCCATATGCAATATTTAGCCAGTTCTTCCTGACTCCAAGGCAAACTTTTATACTTGTATGTTTTCTCATTTTCAAGATTACTCTTTTTAATGTGAATTTAATATCTTATTTATTTTCATCCCCAGCTTTGTAAGTATTCAAGCTTATTTACATCATTCTTATTTGTTTGTTCTTCATTATGGTCTTCTCCTTTACTTTTCCTTTGTACTGTATATGTTTAGTACAATTGAACTTCCCCAAATATTTTGTTCTTGCCACTCAACAATATTTCCGCGACCGTCATCTATTAGGATAAGACTGCTCTCCATGAAACTCGGTTTGAATCCCCGTCCGGGCATCCAGATTTGGGTTTTCCATGGTTTCCCCAAATCACTCCAGGTGAATGCCGGGATGCTTCCTTCAAAAAGGCCATGGCCGAATTCCTTCCCATTCCTTGCCCCCCATCCTTTCCCGTCTCTAAAAACCTAGTTGTTATAAGGGACGTTAAGCAGTTAAAAAAAATCCATGAAACTTTATTCGACACTGAAATTCGTTGAATTTCTAAGTGGTGTTACATGAACAGTAGGCCTATTCATGTTTTCTACGTTCTTGTTTCGAAGGTCCCTGCTGAGAAACGAATTCTGATGTGTGAAAAGTTTTATATTTAGATTACACTTATACCGCTGCGTAACAACCATAGTGGTAAACTACTGTATGTTACAAACAAATTAAAAACATTATCACACATATTTATCTTAAAATTTATAGCTACATTTTGTAGGTATTCTATGAGATCACATGATATTCCGTTTATTGCTATGTAAAAATTCTTTCCTGCATTAGAACGCGTTTCCAATAAGATAATTTTTTAGTCTTATATCATTGCAGGAACCTCGTCGTTCACTCTTCAGAGCTGATGTTAACTATTTGGGGCCCAGACAGTAACTGACTAAATGAAGACTGATTCGAAAAAGAGAAGGTTATTGTGGTGGATGTTATGAGCTCATTCAGTAGAAGGGAAAAAAAGTCCGATTTAAGTTCTATCAGAACTGACTGATCATAAACAGAAATATTATTTCTGAATAGAAATTGGGTTTAAAATAATGTGGTCTTAATAGCCAACAGCCAAGCTCTAAATTTTAGCCAAGGCGAAAGTTAGCAATTTTTCACATCTTCCTTGTGAACTCTGTAAAAGGACTGCTGACAACGGACTTTGTAATACATCATGCTAAAATTAGGTGAACTGGATTATAACGGGAGTGCAGAAACAAGAAAAAAAGTGTGTGTAAATTTGTAACTTGGCTGTATCGTTCTTTGGAATTTGCAGCAAATTGTAGCTACAATCGAATCTCAGCAATACCATAGATGTACTGTGTAGCACAGTTTGTTTTGATATTGAGTTTACCACGAGGCGGTTCAGTTGACAGTCGTAATCCCTCGAGTGGAGCCCTGACCACAGCCGTGCCGCTGTGTGGTGGGGGTGTGGAGGTGTGGTGGGGGCGTGGAGGTGTGGTGGGGGTGCCGGGCGGCAGATATCGAGCGTCTGGCTCAGTAGACAACTAGACGCCGAGCAGGAAGCATCCGGCCGCCGGCGTCCGGACATGGACAAGATAGCCGCCATCAAGAAGGTAAACAACCAACATATTACAGGCACGAGTGCAAAACTAAACACTTACGTCTTCACCATACTCTGACAACTTAGAGAGCAAAGTAATTAAACTACTGCATCCTGTTTTTAATATTCAAACGTCTTTTATCACTCCCCTAACATGAAGTGTAATAGAAAACATTATTTTCCTCACAATTAGTACTGTAGAAACAATAGTGTTTGGATTCAAAATTCTTGCTGAGTGGGCAACTATGTTTTAGGGTCTGCAAGAGATAAACTATGAGAGAAAGTTTCATAATTAGTACCATCCTTTCTAAGGCATTTGGTTGTCACTGCTTCTTCTTCCAAATACCTCTTTCATTTATGTCGTTTAATAGTCAGGTTGTTTAAACACAAAGGAACTTCTTGTTCGGCCTCCCAGATATAAACATTTGCCGTAGAGGATTTTCTGTTCCAAAGAAAAATTTGTTACTGGGGTAAGTATAGCAAACTGTGATGTTTTTACTTCTGGTGTGTTGTTCGAAAGGCGATGTAAATGCTGATGCCTATACTTAAGGCGTGCTATGTTATACGAAACGGAACTAATGACAATGATCTATATTGCGGAACAACTATGCAACTACATAATATCAAAGTCTATGAAACAACGGTTACCTAGATGGTGGAATTAATTTTGAATATTTTTTATTGTGGCTTTGCGCCTCGTCGAAGTCATTAGAGGCTGGAAAGGACTCAACAATGGTCGGGAAGGAATTCGGCCCTGATCTTTTCGAAGGAAGCATCCCGGCATTCGCCTGGAGTGATTTGGGGAAACCAGAGAAAATCCAAATCTGAATGCCCGGACGGGGATTCGAACCTGCGTCCACCCGAACTCAAGGCCAGAGCGTTAACCGCTCACCCACCACACTCGGTATTTGGAAGCAAGGCATTCCTGTAGGCCGCTGCGAGGTAGCTTCGTCGTCCGTGTGGACGTCACCCCAGCTCTATATCGTCGGAGACACCATGTCTCCTTTAACACATCTTAGAGTTCAAAACTTTTATTTTAACATCAGAAACATTGCGAGATTCCTCTGAGACGTCATTATTAGCACTGAGAAATTGCAACTATGAAAATGTAAAATATCGGCAAAGATGTGTGATTACAATAATAACGTTGTGCACTTCGTAATATCCAACAAAAAATAGGGAATCGTATAAAAAAAGAATTGTCACATTATTTTTTCCAATTATTTATTTTTTCTTTCTTACTTTTTTCAATAAAATTAAAATTTGTAGTTTTTTTTACTTAAATTTGTAATTTCATAAGCAAGAAAAATTTAAATAAATTCGATTTCATACTTACTTTCTTTACCATTAAATAATAAAATTGCGACGGGAGAGGTGGATCTAGGAAATTTTCTTTTGATGGAAAAAAAGGGGGGGGGGGGCGTGGCAAGAAAAACCGGGAACCTCTGCTGTAAGGCCAACACTCAACATATCGTGGCGGCACATTTTCATGTTTCTGGGTATAGTCATCGTAGTAATTTATTGATGTCTTCTCTAGCATCACTATGAACTCTGTTAGTAAGTAAAAACAAACTTTTTCGTATTCCTATGGAGGAAAAAAATGCTCTTCAAAATAATAACATCCGTTACAACGCCGTAACGTGAAGATGCAAAAATATATTACAGTTTACAGCGCTTGAAGCCATTCCTTTTTTAACGTACCATTGCATGGCATGGAAAAGGTACCGGAACGTAACACGAGGAAATAAATACCGGAATTGTTTTCCGGCGGAGAAGCGTCGGGGACTGCCCTTAGAGTAGTTTTTTTTTTTTTTTTTTTTTTTTTTTTTTTTTTTTTTTTTTTTTTTTTTTAACTGCTTAACGTCTCCTATACCAACTAGGTCTTTAGAGACGGGAAAGGATGGGGGCAAGGAATGGGAAGGAATTCGGCCATGGCCTTTTGAACGAAGCATCCGGGCATTCACCTGGAGTGATTTGGGGAAACCATGGAAAACCGAAATCTGGGTGCCCTGGCGGGGATTCAAACCGCCGTCCTCCCGAATGCGAGGCCAGAACGCTAACCGTTACACCACCACTCTCGGTCCTTAGAGTAGACATCTGTCAGTGTAGTGAGCGCAAAGTAGATCTTTACTTGCTGACAAAACACTAAATCCGACCATTTGTTGCACTTGCATCAGACTTTCTTGGCCAAACCCAACAAAACTCTCCATCCTCAGATTCGTTAACCTAGATATGAGTAATTATATTCTTCACTGTCAAACGTTGAATCTGATTAATTTAATCTGATTGCAATGGAGCGCACGATCCGGTGCAATTACCCTACACACCCATTTTCCCTCTCCTGTACCCACCTACTTTCGCCCCCTGCGAATTTCAACTTTTAATTCTTTCAAAGTTTTTGGTAAATTATTCATCATTTCTCTGGGGAACTTATTGAAGTCTCTGACACCGTTACCTTAGAAAGAAAATCTTTCCACACTGCTGTGCTTGAAATCAAGTGCCAGCTTGTGGTCATGGCCATCTTTTCCCATGAGCCCGATACTTCTGGACTTTCAATTGTTATAACATTAAACATGTAACGTTATCTCTGTTACTTAAATATTTAATTAAATTTACTGTTAATTGAAAATTGTGAAATTTACTTAAGTATTGATTTTTGTCTTTAATATGGGATAAAACTACCTGGTAATAATTTGACAAGCAATTTATATTTATTAAAAAGGGAAAAAAAACAAATCTAATTACAATAACAGAACATTGTTTCCGGCATGGCTAATAATTAAACTCAGAATAAACAAAATTATTGGGCGCTGTCCTTATTGTTCAAAAACCAAACTCGTTTAATGCAGAGACACTTGAAACTCTTTACAAGGCGCTTCGGGTATTCCAGAGATCACATGTGGATACACATGCTGCTGCAATTAATTTTACATTACCATGTCGAAGTTGTATTCACGGCACAGGTTGAAAACGATGGCTTCGTTGCACTTAGGTGGGCTCATATTCACTGCTCACAAAAAAGGAAGAAACACCACCAACTGATTAACCACTTCGAATCTGATGAACCCAGGTCACAACATGGCTTCCTTCTCCTCCACCAGCAGCAGCCGCTCCCCTCTCGTCTTCCTCTGCACCCACGTGTCGAGGATCTTTTTCGCGGCAATCCCGCTCCGCCAATCCGATTCCTCCAGCCGATCCACCACGTTGGTGGTGACGAAAACATGTAACAAAATTGCAGTGTGAGCCCAGTAGATGGCAGAAACTGCCCATTTCAGTCACCCACACAGTCACTCTCTGAATCGTCCGTGAGCGCCCTCTGCTATATCAAACAACACAGGTGCACATATTTGGAATGTGTCACATGTAGTGTATATTCCATAACACTACAAACAGCACAAACTAAATCAAAATATTTAAATGGTCTTTGAACATAGTCTTATTGTTGGATGCGATTTTTGTTTTTCAGTTGGTTTTTTTTTTCAGAAACTGAAATACTTAATAAAAAGTAGGAAAAAATACTGTCGTTGTACTATAAAATGCGTAAATGGTTACATTAAGTTTTCTTAGTTCTTATAAAAGTGCAACACATGTTTCTCAGAAATGAGGAATCCGTTATTTAAAACAGTTGCGTTACTATCGAGAAAACATAAAAGCTCTCCCCAAACGCAACAGTTGAATATCGTGGTTCTTACACGGCGTATACGAAGAAGATGTTGGACATTTATGATTTCAACGTATAGCTAAAAGACTGAGGATTAATCCGAAACTTATGCTGTATGATATTAAATTGCAGGATTTCAGTAAAATTCTAACAGAACTATCGTTGTTATGGTTAGGGAGCGTGCACAAACTGCGTGGCTCGGCCCAAGGGGGGGGGGGGGGGTTGGTTAGAAGGCTACGTTGGGCTACGTGGGGAGAGGGGGAGAGGGGCAGAGGGTTTCCGAGCCAGGCCACGTAGCTTTCCTTTCATAACATTATTCACAGTTAAAATGGGGAACAGAACACACAACAGCATGTGAATATTTATTTCCCTCAGTTAATTAGCTCCTTATGTAATTTATAATCGTCTGACAAAAGAAATCAGTACAAAATGTCTTCTGGAATCAAAAGGGAGAAAAGCTACGTGCTACGTGGGGGGGGGAGGGGGATAGAGGCATAAGCCACGTAGGGCTACGTGGGGGGAGGGGGAGGGAGGAGGGAGGGAGGGGGTTCACAGGAGGCCAAAGTGGAGCTACTTATCCACGCTCCCTTATGGATGAAGAGCTGCCACCTGATATAAAACCTTGGTCCCCCCGATAGAACGCTTTTCATTTATCTATAATGCAACAAGCCTAAACAATAAATTTATCCACGTTTTTGAATCTTTAGTAGAGGCATTGCAGGTTTGCCTCTTGTAACGTAACACAATTCTACATTAATAGTTGCGCATACGGTCCAAAGGTTCTGTTATACATGACGCGATATCATCGTTTTAAAAATGTGAAAGAATGGTCTCCCATCTAAAAGTGAAGATCAACAGAGATCAGCAAATTCCATGTCATTAATATGTTTTTTTGATAACGCTCTGGCCTCGCATACAGAATGACTAGGGTTCGAATCCCGCCATCTCGATTTCAGTTTCACATGGTTTCCCCAAATCACTCCAGGCGAATGCGGGGATGTTTCCTTCAGAAGGATTTGGCCGAATTCCTTCCCGTTCCTTGCCCCCGTCATTCGATACTTCGACGTCGACGAGCCGTAAAGCTATAAGCAAAAGAAACGGGCGGAAATAAGTATCATCTTTTTCAAAGTGTCTTGAAATTACACTACTCCGGGTGAATCACGAAAATTTTAATCATTTATCTGGACGCTGCACGGTTCGAACCACACTAGTCCAGTATTTCATCGTACAAGCCGGATCCAACTTCTTACCGTAAACCGGGAACCTTTTTCTATATCAGTCAGTAGAAAGTCAATAATATGAAAGACTAATGTGAGTAATTACTTTGCGTCCTTACAACTTATTACTCCTGCAATTGAGTTCCTGATTGTCCTGATTACGCGTTCAATGTATTTTGTTCGTGTTTTACATTCTAGAGGTCTTTCCTCAGCTGGGATCTATGGAACTAGAACGAAGAATAAATAAAGACAGTTCCCTCGACCAGGTTACTCAATTGTCAGGGGGTGAGCTACCCCATTATTTTCAGTTCCACCACAAAAATGGTTAAATCAGAAAGAAAAACAGACTAAAATGCATGCTGTGCACCAATGTAAACATTTTTTTTTTTTTTGGTTGCTCGAAATACCCAAATTCAAGTTATCAAACTCATTTCACCACTACAAGCGATTCATCAAATTCATATTAAACATTTCATTGTACCCGCGCTAATTTCATTATTATTTTATGTTAAACGAAAACATCAGGCCCTTACATGTTTTTTCCGAGAATAAATGCGATCAGAATTCCCACAGATCAGTACAGTCATAGGTAGTAATAATTAAAGACAGAAGGTTGTAGTACAATGTGTCATTCAAGAATAAATATATGTACGTAGGCTTATAGTTGTTAAGAGATGTGTTCGTTATTTTTCTTTCAACGAAATGCAACAATCTCAGTGTAACATATCGTTAAATTTTTAATACATGTAGTATCAGAATGTCGTTAAAACGCGTTACCATGAATGAGTATCTGTTGTGTATACTTTTTATTGTGTAGCTCTCTTATTGGTGTAGTTACGGCGCTGACAGCTGGTCGTGTATTTGCTTTGTGTAGTAGTTGTGATGGTAGTGGATAGTTTCGTGGCACCAGTTTGGCACGCTGTAAAACATGTAGTTCCTTTGCACCACGCCAAAATTCAGTATGCGCCTAGCACCATCATGTTTGACCTCCCCCAGCCACCAATGCAGTGATGCATACGTCGGTGCCTACTGCCTGTTGCCATTAGAGGTAGGAGTGTTGTCTCCTTTGCTGATGTCCTGTCCTGTGTTGAGGACCGTTGTGTTCTTCCTTACCGAGCGTGGTGGTGTAACGGATAGCGTTCTGGCCTCGCATTCGGGAGGACGGCGGTTCGAATCCCCGTCCGGGCATCCAGATTTGGGTTTTCCATGGTTTCCCCAAATCACTCCAGGTGAATGCCGGGATGCTTCCTTCAAAAGGCCATGGCCGAATTCCTTCCCATTCCTTGCCCCCATCCTTTCCCGTCTCTAAAGACCACGTTGTTATAAAGGGACGTTAAACTGTTAAAAAAAAAAAAAAAAAAAAAAAAAAAAAAATTTCTTCCTTCCCCTCCATTGGGATGAGTGTTGGCTATTCGACAAGATACTGGTAATAACAGTCGCGGTAATGAGAACGCTATTGCTATCAAGGCACAGACTCGGAAGGTTTTTAACTGAATTATATATCAAGGTTCTTCATCATCTCATTTCCAACTTTCATGGAATATATAAAGAACTCAAAGCGCCCCCGGATCAGAGACATCATTAAGCCGTTTAATGTTAAAATAAATATTTGTTGTACGGAAGATAAAGGATTTTTAGCATTGCTCAAAGAACTCTCATTTGGAATGTATGTTCAGTTATCAAAATAATCTAGGAAATTCTCTTTACAATGATCATCACTTACAGAATTCTTTGATGGCTCCGAAAAAGGTACAGTAAGACTCAAATTATCCGAACTCCGACTATCAGAATCGCTGGTTATCCGAATCGCTAAAGGCAGTCACATTATGACGTGCATGGAACAAGTTGAAAGGCATACCAACTGAAGAATAGAAGGAACAGGAGCAAAATTAAAAAGAAGCTCAAGAAAATGAAAGGGAATAGACACGAGAAGATGAGAATGACGTGTCACTTGAGAAATTCAGAAACATTCTTCTGATTTTTTTTTTTTTTTTTTTTTTTAACTGCTTAACGTCTCTTAACAGCAAGGTCTTTGGAGACGGGAAAGGATGGGTGGGGGGGGGGGGCAAGGAATTGGAAGGAATTCGGCCATGGCCTTTTGAAGGAAGCATCCCGGCATTTGCCTGTAGTGATCTGGGAAACCATGGAAAACCCAAATCTAGATGCCCGGACGGGGATTCGAACCGTCGTCCTCCCGAATGCGTGGCCATAACGCTAACCGTTGCACCACCATGCTCGGTCATTCTTCTGAAAATTCCTGGATATTCAGAAGTTAGTGCTGAAGATTTAGGAGAGTGGGTAGTGATTGATTCGTCAGACCCTTGTAAGGTATCCCTCGTTCTATTTTCGAGATTTAGTTAAAATCCGGACAAGTTTGAGGTTAACTTCAATACACGATACCACAGATAAAAGCGAGATAACAACACTTCAAGTACAGTAAAGTGAATAAATAACACATAGCCAACGTAAATAAACCGTAAAATGCAATAAATCAATGATATCCCAGCAGGAAATAGGTTATCCCATATAAAAGTAAACTTTCAATACCAGATACTAACATTGGTTAGGGAGATATTCTGAACGGATTTAAAAGAAGTAAATGTTAAATAATAGTGAAGATAGTGCCTAACAAACTTTTTATCATAGCTACCAAGCATTATTCCAGAGATAAATAAATAATTTCAATATAAGTCAAATCTAACCCTAAATTTTGGCATATACCAGATGTTGGTATTTCTGAAGAGGTTTTTATACAGTAAAGATTGTAAAGAGCTAATAAAAGCTAGGCCTAGACCTACAATAACCATAACTTCACAGTAATAGGTAGTTTCAGTGAGTTTTGAAGCAGTTTGGAAAGTTTGTAAACACATTTGCATAAGCTATTTACATAAACGATTTGAGACATTTTAAGTAATTTCAGGATTTAAGAAGTAATTAAAAAGAGTAAATAATCTTCCCTTTCAGTTTTAATAGGTCCTAAGTAGTTTTAATCCGTAAAATATGAAATATTAGTGAAGAACAGGAAGCCGGTAAATAGTCGAAATTATCCAACCCTTAAGCATTAATTCTAACACTTATAAACCATTTTAAAAGCGCTAAGAGCATGTAAAAGTCAGTAAACACACATAATTAATTTTCTATAAACGTTAAAGGACATTTTACTAACCTGTAGTTTGTTAATCCAATTTCGAAGTAACTTGCCAGAGGCACCGTACATAAAATATGCTTTTACACTGATTTTAACCACTGCCACACGATGTAAAGTAAATAATAAATTAAAATAGCCAGGAAAAGAATTAAATTCATCTAAATCTTGAAGTTTCCAGCCGTCTAAGTATTTTTAAATGTTATCTGAACACATAAAATAGATCACTCAACTTTAACATTTTCTTATTCAAAAGCCTACTTAGATTCCAGTTTAAAAAGTAGTTTTTCTTAAAGATCCATTCTTCTAGTCCCATACACATTAATTTCATGTCATTTAAAGCCATAACACCGATGTTAGAGAATTTTCTAAACCACTCGGAAATAACACATGTGGCAATAACAGAACAAATTTATTGTGTCTAAGATATCGCACCCACAAAGATGGGATAACTTTTAAAAAACGCAGTTTAAGACAGGCTTCACATTGGTAATTTTTCCGGCTTAATAATCAACATTCCTTCAGAGTTATACATAAAAATACATGAATAATAAATATGGCGGATTTGAGAAAATCTTTTTATAATGGTAACTCAATCAATTTCTGACCTATTTAAGTAAAGTTTACATTTTTGAGAGGCTAAAATCGGGGCCAACATTTTGAGCATAGTTTCATGTTTGTAACTCACGCCGATTAGAAATTTCTAAAATTCTGGGCAATGGTGCAATCGGGAGGAAATTTCAAATTTTGTCATGACATCAGCCATAAAATTAAAGTTAAAATAAATTCAAATTTTTCCACACCACACTACACCCGTAAACTCCCATAACTTTTTCCGTTCCAGATTTTAAATTGATCACTTAGTAGGGAAGTTATAGAATTAAAGGTATGTGAATGTTTGAGAGCGCGGAGGCGCTCAGCCGGAGTGCAGCATCACGTGAGGTAAGCCTATATAAGCGAGACAGAGCGCGGAAGCGTTGGCCGGTGATTTCAGTATTTCGTCAAACGTGCAGGAGTACACACGCTCCGTGCGGGTGCTGCCGCGTTGGGATGATCTTGGATGCAGCTTAGGTGGGGGAAGTATGGCCGCCAGTAACCATGCTTGATCGGCGCCATTTTCAAAGTTTGGCACAATCTACATTCAGACTTAACAGTTTTCGACAGTGACTTTCTAACTTTCATTTCATTTTGGGGTAGTGCGTGTTTTGCTCTGTTTCATAATCTGTGATTTTCGGTGAACGATTTTTCTCCGATTGCCTTTGCTAACTGTGAACTTTTATAATTAATGTGAAAATTTCAAGAATATAATTCAGTTATTCAACTTTTGACTTTCATTTCTACGATAGCACCTTTCTTACAGGAGGTTAAAGCTGTAAGTGGCGACTGTGGTCATTTTAACAGTTAGCATTCTACATGGTTCCAACACGGTAATAGAACTTTTCAGAACTTTGATGACTTTTGGAAGACTTCGAGTTCAGGGGATGAAGCCGATACCCAACCCCGTATACCGCTAAGCCCCTGACACCCTGCATATGAAATTCTAAATGATGATGAATTTATTGAAAGTGTGAGAGAAGAAAGTGTCGAGGAACAAGATGACCCTAATGTCAAAGTTAAAGCAGGCAGGGGACCATCAGCTAGTCAAGCATTTTCCGGCCTTGAAAATTGCATTGAAGTGGATGGAGCATCAGCCCGAGTGTGACCACATATAAATTCTCACTGTCAAGGGAGCGTGCACAAACCACGTAGCTCCAATTAGGCCTCCAGTGAACCCCCCCCCCCCACGTAGCCCTACGTGGCTTTTGACTCTACTCCCCCCCCCCCCCCAACGTAACACGTAGCTTTTTTCCCTTTTGATGCCAGAAGAAATTGTGTACTGTTTTCTCTTGTCAGACGATTGTAAATTATATACGGAGATAATTAACTGAGGGAAATAAATATTCATATGCTGTTGTGAGTTCTGTTCCTCATTTTAACTGTGAAAAATGTTATGAAAGGAAAGCTACGTGGCCTGGCTCGGAAACCCCCTCCCCCCACGTAGCCCAGCGTAGCCTTCCAGCCAACCCCTCCCCCCTGAACCAAGCCACGTAGTTTGTGCACACTCCCCAAGCGGATGTGCGACTTGGCTGCCCGAAAACGAATGAATATAGTCAGACAGCTTACTTCGTCCGAGTTGTTCAACAAGCAATGATTTTTATTTACAGTATGGTAAGTACCTACTGTACTAATGTACAGCACTTGTAAGTGCACTTAACATGTAAAAGTATTGCCTTTTAATTTAATTAATTAAAAACTCCTTTTCTTTAAAAATAGTTTTTTTCTCCCATGTTTAACATGTATACAATAATTAATTAAGATAGACCCTTTTTCGGGAAAAAAATCAATTATCCGAATTTTCGATTATCCGAATGGGGTTAGGTCCCAATTGATTCGGATAGTTGGAGTTCTACTGTACTTCAAATGTTGTTTCGTCTTTGGGATAAACAACAATAATAAGTCACCAAATTCATGTTCTTAAGCCGCTAATTCTGTTTCTAAAACAACCTCCACCACTTGTAACCAATACAAAGATATTAGTTAATTGTAAAATTCAAGTCACTTGTAATAACGCTCTCTAAAAGAGGTCTATCAACCAAACGAATACGTAATTTGCATTTATGGCATTGATAATATGTAAATGCGTCCAGGACGCACAAACTATTCCTATGATATTCGCAATCTCTGATCATAAACAACATTATTATTATTATTATTATTATTATATTTGCATGTGTTGTTTAAAATCAGTCTGAAGAAATAGGCAGTTTACGTTGTACGGCAAATCATCTCAATGTTGCCTCAGGAGTAAAGTAATTTTCCCCCCCCCACCTTTATACAGTAATATTTTTGAAAATTGCGAAACTAAGAAGGAGACGTGATTATAATTAAATTTATTCTAGAAATTAGAGACATGGCAATACACAAATGATTAGAATTACAGAAGTGTGCATACACTTTGACCCTGTGACTTCCCTATGGCGTTAAGCGGCCATGTGCTGCCTCGTGGCAACAGAAAGCCTGGCTATGCTGTCGGGGTTCACACTGCCACACGGTTTGCAGGTGCGTCCAAAGTATCGATAGAGGTAACAGATGGAACAGAACACACAAGTTGCCGATCGATCCCAGGCTCTAAAAGCTCCCTACTCTATCTGTTGCTGTTCAGATTGCCCTCAATACATAGGAGAGAGATGGCATGTTACTGCCAAATGCGCCCCAAAGCATCACAATTTGCGTTTGTCCGCTATAGCACTCAGTAATACGAGTATACTGCGCTCATCATGGTAGCGTCTAATACGCACGCGGCCATCACTGTGGGACAAGTTGAAGAGAGACTGATTCGGAAACAAAATTGTAACTTGATACTCAGCAACCCACTGACAGCGTTCACGCGCCCATTGCAATCTGAGGCGGTTTCTGGTCAATGGAAGCCGACGCAATGGCAAGCGTGCCACAGTCCAGCCCTGAGCAGTCGGAGTCGAACGGTCGACACAGACATGTCCACACCCGTAGCAGTGCTCCAACGCAGATCCAACACTGTGGACGAAGCTGTTGTGTCGGTTACGGCAACCGGAACAAGATGGCGGTCATCACTCGCTGTGGTCCAGTACCTGCTCGTCGCTGTGTATGACCCTCTTTTATCCACTGGTTCCACATACGCATAACTGTCGTTGCAGCGTGCATTGTAGGAGCCGCAATGTCAGGATACGAAAACGACAATATCTCTGACACCAATCGTACTGCCAGGTTCGAACTCATTTGCATGCTGATATTGCACCCTCTGACTTCGACAAGGTATACTAGCTCTTCCTTGCAATTTTACACTTGTGTCGACTGGTCTGAACCGCCTGAGCAAGCCGTAACCTTTACCTGACTGAAGAGTGATGCTGGGCCTCCGTGCACGCCGTCTCCCTGCAGTCTTATGGCTCCACTGCTCTACACATCCACCGATTTTGGAGTGATTCAGACCATTCGTTCTGGGTGTAGCAATTTTCACAAACGGTGATGTATGATGTGGTCCCCTACGAATATGAGCAGTTACTTCCTTACGACTCACCCCGCCGATGCTAATCTCAGCTAATTGACGAGCTTTCAAATTGTGTGTAATGCGTACGAAAAGCGTTTAGTTACTTTCGGATCTCACACCACAACGCTGTTTGTGGGCGTGGCGTTTGAGGATGAACAGTGTCTCATGGTGGATTATCTGGTAGTGCCACAAAAATAAATGAAAATCACTGGCTCACATTCCTTCGAGATCTATGTTTCATTGGTACCACATCTTTGTGGATTCTATAAGGTGATTGAAAAGTAAAGTGAATATAAACAGCGTGTTTACTTTCCAGAGATATAAATAATTTGTTTCTTGCAACTGGTACTACGCGCCTATGACGAGTTCACTACCGATTACGGCGGTCATCCTTCTCCACTGGACATATCGATTCGAAGTCTACAGCCACGCCTCATCCGTTCTCTACAGCACGTTATGACATGTTACATTCGGCACAATCTTAATTTTTGTCTTCGCAACAAAGAAGTATGCAGCTATATCGCTGACGTTGTTTATTTCTTTATCCCTAAAGTACAATAATCAAATATTGCAATAATGATACCCGTTGGTTACGACCGAAAACGCCGCCGAAAGCATGACATTCGATTCATTTTTTCTACATTAAATATTTCAAAGACACCACGAAGTGTGTGCAATAAAGAGTATTTATTTATTTATTTTATGGACATAGGAGATAGCCAATTTTACAATTATATACAATTATGCTTCACACTAATAAAATTTTACATTAAATTAAGATAAAACTCAGAGTCGTCACAGTGCTTCTGACGGGCAGTGCGATACAGAAGACACATATTAGTTCACTGTGCTTTTATGTAGGTGTCTGCAACTGTTAAATCTGCGAGAAAGCTGAAACAGTGATTGAAATAAATGCTGAAAGTCATTGTGCAGTTTCTAAATAAATCTAGTTCGAATAAAATAACTGAGCAAATGTTGTGTGATTTTATTTTGCCATACCACTTGTTCACGTTTTTGTTCTATACAATTATTATGAATGAATTTTGATATCTGTGTGTGGTCTTACTTAACGACAGATCTGGCGAATTATTCAACACTCACATTTTAAATTACATTATCGTAGAATGGGGCACTTTTATTTCGGTAATCAAGAACTTTATACCATATTTGTTCGTTAAGTGTCCGCTTTCCAACTGGCAGCAAAAGTCATCTCCGTCAGAGTGAAATGACTGCTCAGGAACGGTTTTCACTGGCGCCTTACTTTTTTTTTTTTTATTTTAAAAAACGGCATTTGGCAACGGAGGCCATACAGCCAGTTCAAGGTAATTATAATTGCTTTCAGTGTATGGACGCCACAGGACGGACAGGACATTCACACAGACACACAACACTTAACATCCATGCCCGCGGCCGGATTCGAACCGGCGGCCTTCGGCACGCGGAGCTAGCACTCTAGCCCCTACGCTACCGAGGCCGGCCGCATTACTCTTATCAACTGCAAATCAGGGAAAATTTTCTTCTTCTCAACTTCGGCTAACTGGAAACAACGCAGAGTGGCCAGCTTATTTGGAAGACGAAAGGCAGAAGAACCTATTTGAAAGAAATGAAAGAAAATAGTTAAATTTTGAGTATTTATTAACTTAAATACATATTTTTACATGCTTATGGAACTAGATAACAACTTTTGGTTTCTTTGTAAAGTGTACCAGGTGCTAAAACTGCATTTATAAATAAATGAGCAACTCAATTTGCATTCAATTTAAAGACAATCTCTCACCCATCCATTTTTCAGTCATTATTCTTTCGGTGAAATCTGAAATGGGTGGAACAGGAGCAAGTAGGAAACAATTATTTTTATGTTTATAATAAATTATCATGTGCCCTTTACATATATGTTGTGTCGTGGATCAGTGACTTCTTCGTACCGATCAGAAAAAAAAATCGATGCATATCGTTTTGAAACGAGCACTAATACGCCATTTAGAAATTAAAAGAATTCCGTTACATGAGTTGAGCATTTTACCAGAAGTAAAATATTTCTCCATAATTTATGCGTAGGATCATGTGCCGACCAAAACTAAAGCATGGTACTTTGTTATAAAGCATAATTGGAAAATCTAGAACAACAGTAAATAACTTCATTCCGTCTTTTCTGTACTTGCTCCGAATATTTCCTCATTCTTTCTCTGTACTTTTCCTTTTTTCTTCAATGAGATCTTTCTTCCTTCATTTCGTTGCTCTTGATAACTCAGAAACTTCGCGATCTTGTTGGAGATTCTTTTCTTTATTATTATTTCTTAAGCTTTGGTTCAAATATGTTAAAAATTGTTTCAGTAAAATAATGAATTTGAGTTGTAAAATTTTTATTAAAATTATCTTTTTGTCTGTCTTTCTGCTTTCATTCGCACTAGGTTTCGATAAACAGCAATTCTTCTTTTACTGATAGTATTTGAAAGCTTTCCAGTTTATATCCATAACTGCTTATTAATTTTCCTCATTTTTTTTTTTTTTTTTTTTTTTTTCGAATCACCCATCTTTGGGGTACGTCAGATCAATCACTTCTTGGATGCTTGCGTTTTCTTCTTCTCCCAGTATTTCTTCATTCTATCTGATCTCTTCCTTCTTTCCTCTTCTGATATCTGAATCGGTTTTCTGGTGTTTATCGCAACTTGGAACCTCTTACTTTTGTCTTTGATCACGGTCTTGGCTGTACCATTCTTTAACATCACTTCGGTAATCTGGAGTTCTCTCAAATCCTTTTCCACTTCCTTAAACCAGTTGGGCTTAGTCTTTTTTTTTATAAAAAAAGTCAAAGATTTTTTTTGTTAGTCTGTTAGGATTCATTCGGAATATGTGTCCATAGAAATCAATCCTTTTTTTTCTCATTGTTTCCGAGAGTCTCTCGGACTTTGCGTAGAGGGCTTCGTTTCTGTAGAAAACTTGTTTGTTATTCTGGAATTTGGGACCCATGATCTTCCTCAAAATTTTCCTCTCTTTGATTTCCAATTTCTCCATTTGTCCTTTCCTCCCCATGACTAGTGTCTCTGCTGCATAGAGTGCTTCCGGCTTAATTACTGTGTTGTAATGTCTTATCTTTGTGTTCGAAAAGAGGCTTTTCTTATTGTAAGTGTTTTTGGTCTTCTGGAAAGCTAATTCAATTTTGGTCCTTCTCGCTTCCATTGTTTTACCTTCAAGGTTGTTCCATTCAATCCATTCCCCTAGGTACTTGAAACTCCTTACCACCTCTATTTTATGAGCTCCTACTCGGACTCTCGTAAGAGTGTCTGGTATATTTGTCATAATCTTTGTTTTTTCGAAAGAAATCTTAAGTCCTAACTTCCCTGCCTGCTCTTGTAATTCGGCGATTTGTTCTTTGGCTTCCTCCCATGTTTCTGCGAGCATCGCCATATCGTCAGCGAATGCCAAACACTTAATCGTAACTCCTTTATTTTTTGTTCCAAGTCTAATTCCTCCTTTGGTTCTTGCATTCCATTCTCTCACAACTTTTTCGAGTGCACAATTTTTATTTTATTTTATTTTTTTAATTCTGGTATTTTTGTATCCTTCCTTCTCTAATTCTTCAATTTCCCATTTCTTTATATAAAGTTAAAAATTCTACCATATCGATAAATTCTGTATTGTATTGTTGCTTTTATTGACATTATTTTTTGTTGTGGAGATCTTGTGTTAATTAGTAGGCAAATTGTTAACAGCGAAGTTTAATTTGATGGATAACAAGCATTTATTTATTTATTTTGCTTACGGCTTTACGCCTTGTCATCGAGGGAATAGTTTAGTCCTTTTCAAGCAACTATTCTGGCATTCGGGGCATTTTGGGAAATAAAATCCTGAATGTCTTGCCGGGGATTCAAACCCACCTCCTCTCCAAAGCCAGCCACGAGTAACATTACCGGTAATAAAATTCATTTGTGAGATCTTTTAGACAAAGCGTACTAAACGAACACGCTTCAAGCTAATAGTATACATCTATACCAAAACCAAGAAAATTCATATAATTATGTCAAAAACCTTCGTCTAAATTACCCAGTTGCTACACAGGTTACAGTAATACATGTCGCGGGCAACTTTAATTCTAATAGCAACTAGGAACTGACTTTTAAAGAGACGAAATTCTGAAAATTCCAGTATCTTCTGGACCTGGAAATGAGTATACCAGGCAACTGCATTAGTTAATTAAGGAACTGGGGAAAAATTGTTGTATGTCGTTATTTCGTATGTGGTAAATACACGCGTTGAGTGTTACATCGTAAAGATGAGGCACCTTTAATTTTTGTGAAAATCGGAAATTTTCGTACAGCACTGTTCACCAACAGGTATTTTATTTTTTATTTCCTTTGGGTTCTTCGACCTTTGTATGTGACTCCGAAATCATCATCTTATATCTTTAAACGAGCAATTCTTGTATATAAATATGTATATTTTTTGGATCACGGAAACTGATCTAACGATTTGATGAAATTTCATATTTAAGTAATATTTTACTTTTTAAGTTTATATAAATAGTAGTCTTCCCAGCAAAAAAAAAACAAAACAAAAAAAAACAATTTTACAAAATACCAACAATTTTTGCTCTTTGTATCTCGACAACAGCTCTAATGCCATCTCGTTCGTGATTCACGCAACAGGAAGCCTACTAATATTTTCTCTTTGGTTTCAAGGAACTCATATATTTCAACGAACATTTCTTGCATACATTTCTTTGGAGGGATACTAGCTCTATCAGTTTAATTGTAAAACATTTAAAAGTAGATATTTAAATAATATATACTGGCTTTGTCAATTTTTTTAACTTAAAAAAAATTAACGCCACGTTGTGTCTACTGTTTTATCTTTGGTTGTTGTAAAAAACTGTTAGGTTCCTTGTATACTAGCTGACCCGTGTAAAACATTTAAAAATAAGATATTTAAAAACTGACTTTGTCGAAAGTGATTCTTTACTCTACAAAACTTTTTTGAAAATAATATTAGCAGTGATAATGTAATCAACGCTTACTTTTTAGCCGGATGTGAATTTAACACAAACATCAATATTACTGAATTGTAAAAAGTGGTTATCAGCGTGCTGTGCAAAGTACGGCCAGTAGAAATTAAAAAATTGTTATTTCGAGATGAAAATGTGATTAACACACTCCCTAGGCATTAGTATTCAAGTAAAAGTGTACGCGAAGTCGACAAAATAGGTAAGACAAGAGTAATACAATGCAAATCGTCGAGTTACGTGCGATATTAGCCAATATGTAGCAGCCATCTGTACCGCGAATGTGTTGATTTTCAAGGAGCTGTATTAGCGTAAGGTGTGGTTGGGTTTAAATGCAGCCTGGACCTGCTTGAAGGCTAATATTCCCTGGTGTATCATGGTTTTTGAGTGAATAAGGTGGCTGCAGTACCGAATTCTAACTATAATAACGACACAGGCGCACAGTGGTCTGAAATCCCGAAAAGCTGGCCAAAATAGAAATACTTGTCTTATCTTCATGAAAATTTGTATACATGATCTGTCTAGGTCGCTGATAACGAATATCTACGTCAACTATATATATATATATATATATATATATATATATATATATATAAAATAGACAAAATGTCGGTTCCAAAATGGCAGAAAATATTTAAAAGGCAGATTATCTAAAAAAATAGTATAAATATTGGGTGATTTAATATCTGTTATAAAAAATCTTGACATTATTTGTTGAAAAAACAAAATGGCGGCTTCAAAATGGCGGATGCTAGTACAAAAAATTATGTTGAATGCATAAAATATTCTATAAGTATATGAAATCGGTGATAATGAAAAAAATTAAAACAATATGTCATACGATGTTGAATATATCACGACTTTTGTTAATACTGATTTAAATTAGCGCTTATAATATAAAAATGGCAAAGCCATTGTGGTAAACATTTTTACAAACAGAAAAATAGTATCTTTTTCAAAAAAAAATAAAAAAAAAAAAAAATTATGAAACGGGAGTTATGAGGACGTAAATCTATATTTCATTTTAAAAATAAAAAACAAAATTGTTTATTGATAATATTTTATTAAAAATGTCTAAAATTGTATTGTTGAAGAAAAAAGAAATATAGTTTTATGCAATTTTACTTATAAAACATTTTTTATTTGTACAAAAATTTGATTGCTTAATAAGAAACAAGGTACATTTTATTCTCTATCGGAATCACAACAATCTGTCGTTGATGCATCCGTCACAGAATCAGTTACATCAGAGCAATGTGTTGCGATATCTGGCGGATTGAGTAGCTCTAATGCCTCTATTGACAGCGATCTCAACTTTTTTGTGGCAATTTCCTGAGGTTCGTAATTAATGGGTTTGAGGAAACCAAAAGTAGCAAAAATACATCCTCCATCGTTTTTTGGCGGCTGCATTTTCGCGAGAAATCTTCCCGAAACCTTTTTATATATTTATTGCACGATTCTTGCGCACATTCAAACGAGTATATGCCTTTCTGCATGAGTCACAAAGCGAAACCGACACGTGATTTACATCAAAGAAATACCGCTCTATGGCACTAGTAAAGTGAACGTTCCTAAATAGTTACTTTTGTTTCATCAGATTTATGAATTTCAATTGTTGCAACAATGTCTGCAACATCATTGTTTAGTTTTCCTTTTAGTAGTAAAATAATTTCTTTTCTAGAAATCTATAGGCCTATGCATGTAGTAGATGTACATTCTGAAACATTTAAAATCCATTAAAAATATATTTAAAAAATGCTGTAATTTATTATAATCTTTTAATTTTTTAATCGATTTATTAATGATTCTGTTAAATTTCATTCTGATAAATCAGTCCTCAAATACACTGGAACCTGAAAGTATTACCGAAATACGACGAAAAGTCAAGGCCGTATTCAAACGATAAATTATTTACCTGATCAACAATTTTGTCGTTATGTATGTCAACACAAAAAATTATATTATTAACAGAATAGCAGCTAGTAGCAGCCAATTTTTTAAAATAAATATCAAATACAATATAGGCTATAAGGTGGCATAAGAGATTCGACCGAACACGACAGAACACACAAACTTTTTTCAACTTTAAAGTTGAATAATTTGTTTAATGTAGATTATTATTTTTCTTACATTGTGGGGGTGAATCCATTTTGCGAGTTCAAATGTTCCCAACACCACGTCGTTCTGTACACAATCACTTATTACATTTAAAAGAATTGTGAATATTCGCCGGTTACTTTCCAACTAATCGCTTATTTTCGATATGATCTACAACTCGCCAGATGTTCTCGCCACGTCGCGTCGGCACTTTCAAACTAGTCTATGCCCTTCTGCATGAGTCACAAAGCGAAACCGACATGTGATTTACATCAAAGAAATACCGCTCTATGGAACTAGTAAAGTCAAAGTTCCTAAATAGTAACTTTATTTTTTTACTTTTGGCCAGCTTTTCGGGATTTCAGACCACTGTGAGGCGGCTCGAGACGCTAAGTCAGCAATGTGCCTAATCTTGTTGTATTTAGGCTGAATGGCAACCTGGACCAGAATGACTACTAACATTCCATGATGCTTAGTGGATTCTAAGTAAAGAAAACAGCTGCCACACCATATTCTGACTATAAAAACGTCACAGACGGCTCAAGATATCTATTATTGCATAGGCAGTAATTTGCGTAATCGTATGTTTTGGCGCTAATTACAACTTTGTTACATATTTTACGGCTTTCGGGTACACTTTTCCTTAAAGTGCCAAGGAAGCAGCTAGCCATATTTTCAACCCGATTTAACAGTTTTGTCTACTAGCCGTACTTTGCACAGTAACCGGTTATTATTAAATACTACCAGTTTAGTTGTAAAACAGTTTATGTAAGTAGAAAAGAAATATATTGAATGTATAACAAATATGGAGCGGTCTGACAGCTCAAATGTAATAAGTGGGGAAAAAAGTTGTTTCTGTGCTAGCTCTCAAAATATTCTGGTTACGATCCCGTGTTCAAATCCTAGTGGCAACAAGAATTTTTAAGATTTTTATTTGATCGTATGACCTACGGTGGGGCGTTCTGTGGTTCGGAATCTACGATAAATTGTAGGTCCCAGAGAAAAGGAACTGGCCGTCTTACCTCTGATACAATGGCTTAGTATGCCTCCTTCTGGAGGATCCAACCAACCTTCGAGTTAGGTTTTTATACTGCCTATATATTTAAACTGTCCAATCTAATAGTATTATATGAGCAACTCTTGTAAATAGATAAAATTAATTTCTCAGAAACATCTCTAAGGATTTTGATGAAATCTTGCGTAGTGAACAGAGATCGAAAGATGCCAAGAGAAGATCGATCACCAAGGTACTTCATAATTTATAGGCCAAACAGAGGAGTCACCTGATTTGCCTAGCTCCCTACTCATCCAATGCAAACCCTCAAGTAAAGTTTGCCTCTACACCATCCTTGAGTGTAAGAAACTTCACAAAAAATATATGAGCATTAGTTAATTAATCACTGGCAGAAGTGTCAGGAGCTGTAAGAACAGTAATTACCAGAAAATTAACTTTCAGTCAATCCTTGATAATTGTATTTTTTCGTGCCCAGCATACAAAAATTTTTAAGCGGACGGTTTATATTACTGAAAAATAATTTTTATTTATCCACGAGCCTTCAGCAAAATGATATAAAAATCAGATACAACTATACAAGTGTCACACGCCTACTTGTGAAATTAGTCGGAAAAGTTATAAAATGAGAAACGGAATCTAGTTTGAAACTAGTATAATGTTACCTAGCCCCCTGGATGAGCGGCTACCTACAGGCCTGACGCTAGGAAGGATGCGGGTTCGATCCTCTCTATGGCCATCCAGACTTCAGCATTCAATTGTTTCCCGAAATGATTCTCGGCGAATGCCGCCACTGTTCATTCAGAAGGCCATTGTCGATTTCTATACTTCTCCAGCCTCTAATCATCTAGACGTCGATGAGGCGCAGAGCCTAAGCAAACAATTGGTCTTTTATTTGTTCGTTTAAATTTCCAGTAAAAGTTTATCACGGGAGCTCTGGTTGTGCTTTCCCATTGCTGAGGCAGTGATTGCCGGAAGTTGGTCCGTCACATGTCCTTGTGCCAAACATGGAGCCGCATAGACGGTTCGAGACCGTGGTCGTGTCTCTCTAATCAGGAGGCACTAGAGGTTGATTATACAACTAACGTTTGTCTGTACACCCATTGTACCTTCCATGCGGGAGATTTTCGAAATTCTGGGAGCTTTCCACCGTAACACCCACTACAGCAGCTGAATGGTAAAAACCGACCGAGCGTCGTGGTGTAACGGTTAGCGTTCTGGCCTCGCATTCGGGAGGACGGCGGTTCGAATCCCCGTCCGGGCATCCACATTTGGGTTTTCCATGGTTTCTCAAATCACTTCAGGCAAATGCCGGGATGCTTCCTTCAAAAGGCCATGGCCGAATTCCTTCCCATTCCTTGCCCCGCATCCTTTCCCGTCTCTAAAGACCTCGCTGTTGAGAGACATTAAGCAGTTAAAAAAAAAGAGGTAAAAACCGGATGCGGTTTTCGGGGATATTATGCCCGATTCCGGGATCTGCAATACAGATTTCAGTTTTACCATGGCTTTCCAAAATCGAAGCAACTGATTGCCCGTACAATTCATCAATAAATGCAGTTTTCAATTTCCTTCTCGAGCTTTGTCAACAATCATAGCGTCTAATTTCTCTTAATGTAAAGCCCCTAATGTTACAATCACAAATATTGAATACAGTATAGTTTAACATACGTGTCCATTATGTAGCCATCAATCAGATAGCTTCATCATGGCATTGCAGATACACAGACGGAAAAAAAAATCCCAACACCAAGAAAAAATTATTGTAGAGTAATGAAATTTGGACAATGCATTTGTCAAGTTAACATGTTTAATTGATTAAATTTTCAAGATCACAGGTTAATTTAAGCTCAAGAAAATGCATTTCAAATGTGAAATACTGTTAAATTAATAGCCGGTGTAACCTCCAGAATTTTGAATGCAAGCCTGCAAACGTGAATGCATTGTGTCATACAGGTTTCGAATGTCACTTTGTGGTATGGAGTTCCATGCTTGTTGTACTTGTGCTGTCAATACTGGGACGGTCAGTGCTGGCTGTGGATGATGCTGGAGTTGTCGTCCAATGATATCCCATACGTGTTCAATTGGAGACAGATCTGGTGATCTCGCAGGCCAAGGTAACATGTCGACACTCTGTAGAGCACGTTGCGAGACAACAGCGGTATGAGGGCGAGCGTTATCCTGTTGAAAAACTCCCCCTTGAATGCTGTTCATGAATGGCAGCACTACAGGTTGAATTACCAGACTGACGTACAAATTTGCAGTCAGTGTGTTTGGTATAACCACAAGAGTGCTCCTGCTGTCATAGGAAATTGCTCCCCAGACCATGACTCCAGGTGTAGGTCCAGTGTGTCTAGGCCGCAGACAGTTTGGTTGCAGGCGTTCCCCTGGCCTCCTTCTGACCAACACTCGGCCATCACTGGCACCAAGGCAGAACCTGCTTTCATCAGAAAACACAACAGATCTCCAGTGTTGGTCAGAAGGAGGCCAGGGGAACGCCTGCAACCAAACTGTCTGCGGCCTAGACACACTGGACCTACACCTGGAGTCATGGTCTGGGGAGCAATTTCCTATGACAGCAGGAGCACTCTTGTGGTTATACCAAACACACTGACTGCAAATTTGTACGTCAGTCTGGTAATTCAACCTGTAGTGCTGCCATTCATGAACAGCATTCAAGGGGGAGTTTTTCAACAGGATAACGCTCGCCCTCATACCGCTGTTGTCTCGCAACGTGCTCTACAGAGTGTCGACATGTTACCTTGGCCTGCGAGATCACCAGATCTGTCTCCAATTGAACACGTATGGGATATCATTGGACGACAACTCCAGCATCATCCACAGCCAGCACTGACCGTCCCAGTATTGACAGCACAAGTACAACAAGCATGGAACTCCATACCACAAAGTGACATTCGAAACCTGTATGACACAATGCATTCACGTTTGCAGGCTTGCATTCAAAATTCTGGAGGTTACACCGGCTATTAATTTAACAGTATTTCACATTTGAAATGCATTTTCTTGAGCTTAAATTAACCTGTGATCTTGAAAATTTAATCAATTAAACATGTTAACTTGACAAATGCATTGTCCAAATTTCATTACTCTACAATAATTTTTTCTTGGTGTTGGGATTTTTTTTTCCGTCTGTGTATATTGAAATTTATGTTTTAAATACAATTTATCAAGAACTGGAACATTCAAATGAATTACAGTCAAACTAGATGTTATCCGCGACTTCGTCTGCTTGGAAGTGTATTATAGTATAAGAATTTTCTTTAATAATAATAACAGTAATGGTAATAAATATTGCAACAGTAAAAATGTGTTTACATTATATTTAAAAAAATGTCAACAATGTTTATGCTCTAAGTAAGTACCATTATTTGATGTTTGGATATTGATTTTATTTTGATTCGATCAATTGTTACTCATTCAAAACAGGAATTTGCGCGCATTGAAACTAATCATACACGGTATCACACACGTTCGTTAAGAATTATTTTTAATTTTGTTTGCTTTCACTGACGGTAATTTCTAATGTTAAACAGACTGGAACTATCAGTTAATTTTCGCGCTTTTAAATGGAACACATTATCGAATATGTAATAACGTTCATGTTTTGATCTCTGAAAAGCAGTGTATTCAATATGTCTGCAATGCACTGAATAAAGGTGACAGTGCCGGATACAAAGTAAGGGGACATCCATAAATTACGTGAGGTGTTTTTCCAGATTTTCGGACCCCCCCTCTGGTGAGATCTGGCCCGACTCCCCCCCCCCCCTGTGGTGAGAACTGGTCCCGTGAGACCCCCCCCCCCTGTGGAGAGATCGTCTTTACAACTTTTTTAGACCTTTTTTTTAAGGTCTCACCCACACTTTTCAGCCAAACACCCCCCTAAAATCGACTTTCGCGTCAATTGTAGACCTTTTTTTTAGCTCTACAGTCCTGTCCAATTTTAAAAAAGCTCACATGAGATTTCCGTTGACCCCCCCTCCCCCTTTGTGAGAATTGGTGAGATTTCGCCGGAACCCCCCCCCCCCTATTTCACCTCACGTAATTTATGGATGCCAGGGCCGGCGCTAGGAATTTCGGGCCCCGGGGTAAAATTGGAGACTTTTTTTTTTTTTAGCCCTACAAACTAGCCGGGCGACAATGGGCGGATTCTTGACTTTCGAGGCCTGGGGCCCCTGCAGCCGGTGATCGGGGCCCCCTATCAGCCGGCGGGCCCGGGTACATTTGACCCGCTTACCCCTCCCTTACGCCGGCCCTGATGGGTGCCCCCTAAGGGGTTCTTAGGTGTTGATAAAATGCGAACTGATAATGACAATTCCAAAAAGAACTATTCGTTTTAAGATTCTTATTACATTTGATTCACGTATTCTGTTTATTTTAGTGTATAAAACTGAAGAACTAAATAATCGTTCATTTCGTAGTTTATTTGTCTTCTTAATTTGAAAGATCCTTCTATAGAACTACTTTTCAAATGCTTCAATTTTCTTCTATCCGGTTTTCTAAAGTCCAAGCTTCACTCCCATAAAGTGAGTTGCTTCATAGATACAGTTTTGGAATTTTCTAACTGAGTCAGAGTCCAGTGTTTCAAACACTTTTTTTTTCCGCTGCCTCAACGGCTTTTCTGTACAATCCCATTGCCATTAGCAACTTTACTGTTATTTTTCAGGTTGGGTGCTTTTTGAGGACACATTTTATTTCACGATGGGGGAAAATGGCTATGGACGCCGTCGACGCCCTTATCTAAAAACCACCCCTGGGTTCGTGTGGTCATTAGGGGATCATCGTCGTAATCAGCTGCGTTAGTAGCTGGACGATTTTCCCCAACTGATTGTCCGGTTTCTGGTGACGGTTAAGGCTGCAGCAGTTTTGATTCTTGTGGTGGACCTCCGCTTGGCTCCGTGGTAGTTGTCTGCGGCAGCTTGGATGACCGAGGGTCGACTTTTCTGGTGTTCTTCTCTTAAAAAGCTATTCCTCATCATGAGGGATGGTTACGAGCCTGTATCACTGCGGCGTGATGCGAGCGAATCGGTTAGGAGTGGGAGGATTCCTCAGATAACTTAGCCAGTCACCGATGAATGTATCCGCAAATGAAAAACAAAGTATATATAAAGATATGCCCATACACACATCTCTAGAGCAGATGGAGAGGAAAAATCATATGTAAAAGATAATAGGTATTCATATATACAGGGTGTTACAAAAAGGTACGCCTAAACTTTCAGGAAACATACCTCACACACAAACAAAGAAAATATGTTATGTGGACATGTGTCCGGAAACGCTTACTTTCCATGTTAGAGCTCATTTTATTACTTCTCTTCAAATCACATTAAACATGGAATGGAAACACACAGCAACAGAACGTACCAGCGTGACTTCAAACACTTTGTTGCAGGAAATGTTCAAAATGTCTTCCGTTAGCGAGGATACATGCATCCACCCTCCGTCGCATGGAATCCCTGATGCGCTGATGCAGCCCTGGAGAATGGCGTATTGTATCACAGCCGTCCACAATATGAGCTCTAACATGGAAAGTAAGCGTTTCCGGACACATGTCCACATAACATATTTTCTTTGTTTGTGTGTGAGGAATGTTTCCTGAAAGTTTGGCCGTACCTTTTTGTAACACCCTGTATATAAATTATGATAAATTGTCTGAAAATGTTGAGCGCTATTAGAGTCTGTTGGCTGCCGCGCTGACACGGGGTAATGTAGTTCGAGTCGTGACGGAGGAAGAAATTTACATCATCAGGACTTGGCCGGTGGGGTAGGATAGGTGGTGCACAGTTCCTGTGCACTTAAGTCCTGGTTTAAATCCCAAACCTGTCCGTAGTGAGTAAGAGTGAGGTCCTGTGACACTGTAGATTTATACGTTGGATGGGGACGTTAGCTCGGTTTCTTGCGAAAGAATAGGCCTGATTGGACCGGCCTCGGATTTCACCCTCTCCCTTCTATCATCTCTCATTTCAAACAACACTATACATTGAACACACTCAAGGCCGGTTTAAGGCTACCGCAAGGACGGCAGTCGCGGGGGGCCCAAAGCTTGAAGGGGACCTGCCACGATCCCCTTTAAAATTTGTCCTTACTTAACGAACAATTTTCCTGTTAAAATTAATAATCTACAAATATAGAATGTTTGCATTCACAAAAGACGTTTCCGAGGCACTGAGTTCCACGAGAAATCCTTCATCAGATTCAGTTTTGAGAAAGTCGTATCTGATGCAATTACAATAGGCCTATATATTTAAAGGCGTGTATTGCTCTGAACCTGTTTCAGCAATTTCTGTAATTTCGTTCGAATAAACTCATTCATCTTTTGACGTTTCATATAAAAGTTATTGAATTAAAATGTCTATGCCTGCTCACGTGTACCTATCCCCAAAAACCTATATGTACTAGCAAAGAAAGGCCAGAAAAGAAATTTCGTATACAAAAAATTATAAATATAATAAATGTAAAATTTAATACAAAAACTATTTCATTAGACACAGTGGGCAGCAGGGCTTAGGCAGAAATGAAAGTGACGGTAGTTGGGAGATCCATATGAGATGCATTGATAAAACACTAAAGACTCGGCGAAGTTGGTCCCGTTCAGCTAATACTAGAAAAACTGCTGGCCTGTTTATATACAGATTTAGAGAAAATACAGTCTGTCTCTTTAATCTTTGTTTCATATATATATATATATATACGTATAAAGTCACGAAAATTATCAAAAGTGTAGGCAAAAGTACATCTAGAAAAGAAGTAGGGGACCCCAAATCAAACTTCGCATGGGGGCCCCGAAATTCCTTAAGCCGGCCCTGAACACACTACCACAGTCGACAACACTAATGAACACTGTCACACCGCGGAAGACAACGGGAAACAACCTCAGTTCATTTTTTCAAAAGTACCCGAGGAGGCGTAAACACGCTAGTGTTAACCTACTACCACCCGACACGGGGAACACGATCATAGAAACAAGAGTGATATTAGTGGTGGCCTCAGAGGGAGTGTACGGCAGCTATAAATGGATGGGGTGGGAGACAGAGGGAGAAGAAGAGAGAGGGAAAGAGGGAGAGAAGAAATTAAGAGAGGTATAGAGAGGGAAGAGTACATCATATCTCAGCTTAAAACCCTGCAGATACCTGGTCAAAAAACTCGTTTCTTCAAATATCACTTATAATTTTACTTCCTAATTACTGGAATTTTTTAATTCTTCTATTAAATGTCGTTGTATTTTCATATTTATTCTACAGTTATTGTTATTATTTATACTCTACATCATAACTTTTGTCTTGCTTCGATTTATGTATTATACAATTTCTTTTTCCAGTATTTTGTTCATGCCAGTCAAATCTTTCTCTCATGTGCTAACAGCGCAGTATTTCAGTAGTTTCTCATTTAATTTCTGTACAAGACTCATATTTTTGTTTGACTTGCTTCATCATTGCTTCCTTTATATATGTTACAACCCTGCCCCACTTGTTTAATCTTGGGTCTGTCTCTCGTGATATTCTACATATTACAATTGTGTACAGTTTACTACAGGTGAGTTTTTTTATATGTGGGTATTTGTCTGTATGAATTACGTTCTTTGTCACTTTTACACTATAGTTTACATGTGGGGCATCCACAATTTACGTGAGGTGTTTTTCCGGATTTCTGGAACCCCCCCCCCTCCCCCTGGTGAGATTTCGTGAAATCTGGCCGGACCCCCCCCCACCCCCACCCCCACCCCCCAACCCCACCCCCCCCAACCCCCACCCCCCACCCCCACCCCTCTGGTGAGATCTGGTCTGTGAGAACCCCTCCTAAAAATCGCCCTGGAAACTTTTGTAGACCTTCGCAAAATCTCACGTTACATTTCCGTATGAGATCTGGTGAGATTTCGCCGGACCCCCCCCCCCCCCTTCCCCTATTTCACCTCACGTAATTAATGGATGTCCCCATGCTGACAGCTAAGAACTACACTCGTGAAAAAACTTATCGCCAGAGTTGAGTAACGAGAGGGTGGTTGTAGCAGATACATTTTAGAAAGGAAGCTGTTTACAAATAGTCTAACATCGGAGCATCCCAAGAAAAAGAAAAAGGCTTTTCATTAAGTTCAATCGTGCGCCATCTAACTAGCAGTTGCATTAATTGTATACACTGAAGAGACAAAGAAACTGGTATAGGCATGCGCATGCAAACACAGAGATATGTAAACACTCAGAGTACGGCGCTGCGGTCGGCAACGCCTATATAAGACAGCAGGTATCTGGCGCAAGCGTTAGATCGGTTACTGCTGCTACAATGGAAGGCTATTACGATTTATGTGAGTTTGAACGTGGCTTTATAGTCGGCGCACGAGAGATGGGACACAGCATCTCCACGGTAGAGATGAGGTGGGGATTTTCCCGTACGACCATTTCCCGAGTGCACCGTGAACATCGAGAAACCGTTAAAACATCAAATCTCCGACATCACTGCGGCCGGAAAAAGATCCTACAAGAACGTTACCAACGACGACTAAAGAGAATCGTTCAACGTGAAAAAAGTGCAACCGTTCCGCAAATTGCTGCGGATTTCAATGCTGGGCCACCAACACGTGTAAGCATGAGAAGCATTCAACTAAATATCATCGTTATAGGCTTTCGGAGCGGAAGGTCCACTCGCGTACCCTTGCTGAGTGCACGACACAAAGCTTTACGCCTCGCCTGGGCCCGTCAAAACCGACGTTGGACTCTTGATGATTGGAAACATGTTGCCTGGTCTGACGAGTCTCGTTTCCAATTGTATCGAGCGGATGGACGTGAAAGGTATGGAGACAACCTCATGAATTCATAGACCCTGCAAGTCAGCAGGGGACTGTTCATGCTGGTGGAGGCTCTGTAATGGTGTGAGGAGTGTGCGGTTGGAGTGTCATGGGATTCCTCATACCTCTAGATACGACTCTGACAGGTGACACTTAAGTACACATCCTCGCATCCATTCATGTCCATTATGCATTCCGACGGACTTGGGCAATTCCTGCAGGACAATGTGATACCCCACTTTCCAGAATTGTTACAGAGTGGCTTCAGGAACACTCTTCTGAGTTTAAATACCTCCGTTGGCCACCATACTTCCCAGACATGAACATTATTGAGCATATCTGGGATGCCTTGTAACGTGCCGTTCAGAAGATATCTCCACCCCCTCGTACTCTTACGAATTTATGGAGAGCCCTGCAGGATGTATGGTGTTAATTCCCTCCAGCACTACTTCCGACATTAATCGAGTCCATGCCACGTAGTGTTGAGGCACTTCTGTGTGCTCGCGGGGGCCCTACACGATATTAGGCAGGTGTACCAGTTTCTTTGACTCTTCAGTTTATATTTCTCTAGTCTCGCAACCATGTGTGGAGACTACAACAACAGCAAGGAAGACAGAGTTCATTTCAGATTGGACGTACTGGAACGGACGACCCTGCGAGTGTGATGTTGTGAGCGCGCCGTCCTCGATGGCGAGCCACCTGTTCCCGTGGCACACTTACCCAGCATTACACAACCACGCCAGCGGAGCCTATCAGATTTGATGTTTCGTTACCTGCGCTAATATCTGCATTTACATTTACACACTACAGTTTACAAAATTATGGGCGGCAGAGGGTGCTTTGCACCAAAACTGATCTTTGTACATCCCAATCCTGAATAAGCACAAGGAAAGAAGGAAGTCATATAAACATCAGAACGAAGTACGGCACGTAATTTTTATCATCTTATATCTCCTGTTATTGCAACCCAAATACCCACATAGTTTGGTGGACGAAGTACTTCATCCCAATCGTAATTGAAAGTAGGTGTTCGCATGGTTGCCAAGAGAGTTAAATGAAACCAACGTCGATTGGCTACGAACATACTATTACAGCCTTTTTTTCTGGTTATTGATTTTAGAGGCGGGAAAGAACTGGGGGCAAGGAACGGGAAGGAATTCGGCCATGACCTTTTGAAGGGACCATCCAGACATTCACCTGGAATGATTTCGGGAAAGCTTGGACACCCGAAAACTATACGGTAGTAATTTCTTTGTAGTGCCAATCAATTGAAATGAAGCATTAATTACAAGTTCTACATCATTACATGGAATTCTTACTATTTTGTATCGCAGAGGGTGCTATGAATTGATACAAATTGTGGAATTAAATAAAAAAGAGTTGTTGATTAGTTCTCAAGTTTTTAAAATTTTCAAGACAAAATAGTCAGGCAGTTAGAACGGAGTGAAGGCGATGGAATGTTCATTCCGACATATCGCGTTCTGGCAAAAAAAAAAAAAAAAAAAAAAAATAAGTACTGTTTCATATTAAGTATACAGGTGTATTAGCTACAGGGCACCGTTATAAATCAACGAACGTTTCATTTATTTTACTTCATTCTTTGAGATACAAGCTATGGGACGCTTGTAGAGGTACAGTAAAACTGCTTAGGAGCCAAGAGATTTTAAAACACCTATCGAGGTGGGTGATTGATTAACGTTCTGGCCTCGCATTCGACAGGACGCAGGTTTGATTCGACGTCCAGCGAGGGCATACAGATTTGGGTTTTCCAGGCTTTCCCCAAATCACTTCAGGCGAATGCCGGGATGGTTCCCTCGAAAGACCATGGCGGAATTCCTTCCTTCAGGTTTCTTGTCCCCAGTCCCGCCTCTAATGACCTAAAGCGTAAGGCCACAAGCAAAAAAAAAAAAAAAAAAAAAAAAAAAAAAAAAAAAAAAAAAAAAAAAAGATAGAGATATGAGTCTGGCGTTTGACTGACGGTTGGGGAATTTTTATGTTGAATTTACCCTTTTCTTAGTCTCTATCCCCTTAGATGGTACTCAGAGTTCAATGACTGTTGTTATCCATTCTTATACACACTACTTCAAAGTTCTCACCTTTGTAATGTGACGTGCTAGAGAGGGGGGAGGGGGGGATTTTATAAATTGTAATTATTTAAAGAATTTATTTTTTTGGGTTGGCAAGGATCTTAACATTGCCAGATCGCAAGGAAACTGACATTGATATTTATTTTTTTCATTTGGCTATTACACCGCAAGGCATATTTAATATTAACATAAAATCACTGGAATATCAAACAAGCCTAGACGGTACAATTGGCCGATTTATTCAAGCAAACAATTGAATGAATTTACTTTAATCGGAAATTATCTAATGAAGTTAGATTATCAAAAGATGACAAATATGCACAATATAAATGATAGTGAATGTCCGCAATTAGACATATGTACCTATATGAATATTAATCTCGGGCGCCGTTAATTAAAGAAAATATGGAACTTGTGATTTGCAAGGCCTCCACTAATGTTCGATGAAAATGCCAGCTAGCTCAGAATTAGGTCTGCTTGGTGAGTCTGTCTCAAATCGCTTACGGGTCATTCGCAGTCTCATAAAGAACACAATGATTCCAGACCTGGTGAGTGAACATTACCAGCTCGAAGACAGCGTCTCTGGTGGAGGTCGCACAGCTTGTCTCCGTGTGATCTCGATGCAGCGACCAGACGGGGATCTCCAGCCTGTGACCATAGGATGGTTACTCTCCAATGCACCCAGAGTCGAACCGTATCGGACCGTGGCCAAGCCAGCAATGCCTCTCGCTCTTGGGAAAAATGGCCTCTCGGCGAAGAAACATGTCGGGGCAGAAAGAATAAGCCCTGATTTAACTTATGAAAATCCTGAGGATACTTTTCATTGGCGCGTTAGGCTTTCTAGAAATCACGTGATGTCGCGGCACACTCAGATTCGCGGCAATTTTGCGAGCGTTCCATGCGCGTCAGTTAGGAAGGGGTTTGACATTTACCGCCTCGCGTCCCAAGAACGGGGCGGTGCGGTGGCTTTGAATGGCGACAGTCTGCCGGTCCAGTGTCCCTAGGTGTCATAGTGGTGGGTTAATGGCACTATTCCCGCCCCTTGCTTTTAAACAGATTTGCGTTGAGTCCTCTCAAATCAACACCCTTGCATATTAATTTAAACATATACAATTTGGGCTGCCCGAGATCAGTTTAATTAATCTAATCTGAATTACATTAATATTGAAATAATTTGAAATATATAAATTGTAGTGTGGCGTAATAACGTCCTGCTGCACCTTTTACCACATTTTGCGTTAAACCTCATCAATAGGATAGTATGTCTGTTTTACTGCAGTCATAAGCATCGTTTGAAAATAATTTCCTGTTCATATTCCTTTTGTTACCAAAGATATTACGAAAACTCAAGGAAAGAAATGAATCTATTATCATTTAATGCGGATATCCTGCCATAAATTATAGAATATGAGATGTTTCAGCATCTGAAATGACATATTCCAAACTTAATCTTACAAAACCAGCGATGAAAAACACCCATAGACTTGTATCATCACTAAAGTAGAATTATATTCGCCTGTAACTTTTTGACAATCATAGACAGAATTAATTTCGAAGAAAGTGTGTAAAAGATGTCCACACTCAGGAACTTCACATTCCATAGTGTAGCTTCGGAACGAATATGACCTTTGATTTCTTTGTATGGTGTTTATCAATTCATTAAATCTGACACCTGTTACTTTGCACATTTCTCTCTCAGCTTTTACATCCAGTCACTGATTACTGATTTTCGTCTTCACACTGCCCTTTAAATCTATAATTAATGTTGTTCAAGATCACATTCTGTTTTGCTAAAAAAAAAATATTTTCAGTAAGACATAAAGATCTAGTTATTCATCTACGTATGTCAACAACAAAAATTGAAATATTCCTGTTCTAATGTATTAAAAAATATTAAAAATTTTAGTTAATCTCACAGGTAGCATGTTGTCGCACCCAGTAGGCCTATGTATAATTTGTAGAAATATATTTTTGCTGGTATGAGTAGACAGTAAAACTTTGCATGTACCAAATAATTTGACTACACTACAGTAAGAGTTATCTCTAATTATATTAAATTTCAGACAATTTTGAACATTTCTGTTTGGTTGCTGTGCATGGTATGTTATTTTTAGCGTATGGTATATCCAGAACGACTGCAATTGGACATTCTCAAGGCCTCAATGCTTTCCAACGAAGGGTCATGGGGAAACATTGACAGCTTGGACAAGGGCCACGACAACCCAGCTCACCAAATAACAGGTGAGCACCACTCACATAAAACAAGATACATTCGCTACACATCGAAGTAGCTAGTCATTTGAAACAATCTGGAGATAATTATATAGTAGAAGTAACCTGACATACCCGCTAGCTGCAGGAAGAAATGGTTAAGCGCATCAAATTGTCAGGTAGACACATACAGCAGGTTATGCAAATTAATTTTTGAAAAAACTTTACTGTTATCCTAAGTCTGAGTCAACAGCTTCTATAGAGCAGGTAAGACTTCATATTGAACACTGGTTTACGCTATCGGATTGTACCAACAGCGAAATACGTTGCAAATCGAGACGTCATAGTTTTATTTTATTTTTTCACTTAAGATATTAAGTATTGTACTTACTGTGATAAAATAGCAGTGATAGAATTTTCTTTTTTGCAGTTTTTTCGTGCAGCATAATTAATTTCAAAATTTTTTCTCTATACTGTGAGATCCACGATTTAGGTCGGATGCTCCTAAATTCTTACGGAAACCACTCCAAGTTTCATGGAACTAACACCGTTTTCCGGCTTCGAAACTTATGCTTTAGATGATGATCCAGCTATGTTTCTTCCCGGCTCCTTAACCGCTTGATACAACGCAACTATCTTCCTAAACTGTGAGTGCTCTCCTTTCTCTTTCTTCCGTTAGTTGAATCCCGCAGTAGTATCCTTTTTTCGCCTATACATTTCTGCATAGTGTTCATTTTTTTCTTTATCGATTCACTATGTCTGTGATAGAGAGGTGTAACTCGGTGGTCAAAACGCTTGCTTTCAAAATTTCGGGGTCCTATCCCGGGTACAGATCCCGGTGGAGCCAGCAACTTTTAAGGGTTGTGTTTGAGCGTATGAACTACGCCAAGACGTTCGATGGTTCGGATTCCACGTTAAACTGTAGGTCCCAGAGGAAAGGAACTGGCCGTCCTACCTCTGACACAATGATTCAGCATGCCTCCTTCGGGAGGGTTCAACCAATCTTCGGTTAGAGGACTAAGTTTCTATGACTGTGATGTCAAATTTTCATCTGATCTAATTTTTTTCATTGCATCTATCACATCAGTTTTTCATGTTATGTAATTTTTTTCATTTCCCTTTCCCTATGGTCCAATCTTAAGTTTCATAAAGTGCTGTAATCTGTACTTTCTTTTCTTTTCTTCAGTCCCATGTCTGGAACTGTTCAGTGCAATAGTCTAGCTCTTCATATCTTTAGCTAATTTCTTCACCTCCACGTACACGTAATTAACCGGACAAATACTGCTGAGCCTCGCAGAATTAGGGTTCAGTTATCTGATTATGTTAATGAATGTCTCGTCTGCAGGAAATCACGGAGACTCCAGTGCTTGGTCTATCTACCTCGTGGGGTTGTTGTTCATAAGCGGAGCAAACTGATCACACCACTGCCGCGAAATTAGGCCATTCGAGGACATCTGAGACGGTGCGGACACCTGTTGCCCGCGGGGACCTACTCGGAGGCGGCGTGTACAGCTGTCAGAATTTGCTAGATCCTTCGTTCTCAGGTGCCATGCGAATGCTCATTAAGAAGTAGTAGGTCACACGGCAGTCTGCTGGTACAAACATCAACACAAGACACGTTTTGACATCTGGAAGCGGACTCGGCTCCAAATTCTGTGCCACGTTGCAGTTCGCAAATGTAATAGTTCGGTTACAATAAAATCTTTCGTAGATATGTTATGATGCATCCCTCTGAACTGAAAAAGTTTCAGTAAAACTGTATTAATACAGCACAATGTGTTCACAAAATAAAAGGTTTTGCTTACTTTGCTCGAAACGTAGAAAGTATATTAGACGTTAGTGGTCATAACAGTTTTCGTTCAAGTACAGGACATATTCAACATTAAAGCTATACACTCTGGGGGACGCGGGTTCCAATCTCCTTATCCTCATATCGAGTTCTATTTTCTATGGTTTTTCCGAAATCACTCAATGCGAATGCCAGGGTGGTTCCTTCAAAGCGACATGGCTAAATTCCTTACCACTCTTTGCTTCACACCTTTCCGACTCAAGCGACCTCGCCGTTGACGAGGCGTAAAGTCATAAGGAAAATAGAGAGATACACCCGGTAACAAAAAGTAGACAACTTTAATGTCTGCTCACGAGTTTTTACGAGTGAAAAAATAGAAAAAATCTTAGTTCTCTACATAACAATCATCACAAAATTTCACCCCATACTACACTAAGTGGCGCCATTCATCAGGAGTCCATAGAGTCGCGGTTCTGGACAACATCGAATGATAAACGCCGGCGAGTATGGTGCGGAGAGGTCCCAGTCTTCCAGTGTTCTGGAGAATCACAGCGTCATGGTGTGTGGAGCCATCAGTTATGACTAGGTCACAGCTGGCAGTGATTGAGGGAACTCTGACGGCACAAGGAAGCGTCACAGACGTCCTGCGTGTTCGTGCGTTACCTTTCACGCGACAGTATCATGGTGCCATCTTTCAACAAGAAATTACTCGTCCACTCACCGTAGGTTCCTCTACGAACTGTCTGCATGATGTTGAGGTACTCCCGTGGCCAGAAAGATAACCAGATACGTCACCGATAGAACATGTGTGGACAGAATATCAAGGACCAGTTACAACAGTTCTGGGCCCGCTCGTCTCAGGAGAGGACACAACAGCTTTATAACACCGTGCATGCAACCGGGTCAGAGGACGTTATACTGATAAGTGGATTCATATTGCCAAGTTCTTTGTAGATTTGTCTCGATTTTGTAGTTATTGAAATAACATCACGTTCCCTCTCAACCCGTGAAGTTTATTTTCGTTTCCTGTTCCCCTTCTGGGAACTTCACATTTTCTGTCAGGCAGTGCAAATCGCAGTCCGTACCAATTCATTGTTACATCGTAAAGCGTTCACTTAATTTATTCTTCTCATAAAGTCAAATTAGTACACATTCTCAGTAGCTGTGAACTCAGTTTTTAATGATATATGAAGATTTAAATGTGAAGTAAGTGGCACCTGGTATTAATACCGGTTTCCATTAAAATATGTCTTAAACACATAAACGATACTTACTATTCGTTGTTGTTTCGAGGAAAGAAATACGTTTCTTACCAGTAACTTCTTTCATAGCTAGTAGTTGTTACTGCACTTCATACTTCACTTTATCAGCAACAACGCTTGTATTTAATAACTTCTCAACATACATGCGCAATAGTGTGGTTACTACAGATTTACATCTCTCTTACATTTTCATGATCGAATATCATGGGGTTGACATTATGCTTTTCAGATAGTGGAGGCGATGCAAATCAGGACTGGTATATTTGTTTGTGGAAATTACAGTAAAACACGCTCAGAAATTGACACAATAAAGAAGTTTAAAGAAAGTGGTGGATATGCACAAGATATGCAATAATGATAATTTCGATAAAGCTAGAATAAAATTAATATTTTTAGTTTAATTCCATGTGAGAGACTTCAGGTGGTTTTAAATGTTAAGATATCAAGTTTAAATAACAAATTAATGGTTGTAATTTATCCCAAGTTCATTAACCTACATCCTTAATTCTTATATAGTCCGTACACAATACTAATTTCCACATTTTTATCTCCTCATTTGCAGTAAACACATTTAGTCGAGACTTTTGCAAATGAAGTCAGAAATACAATAGGGTCACGACTTTCAGAAATGAGTTAAACGACTGTTGATGTTGAATACCAGTTTTCAGTTCCGAATAATACGATGTCCCAGGTACGCTTCCCGGCAAACATTTCGACTTACCTTAAAATGGATCCCAATTTGCGAATCTCTCAGCTTTTCTTCGTCATAACACCCCATTTTATTCTTTGCTCCACGGACTGTAAATTGTTCAGAACGCCATCAAAATCCATCCAGCAGAGTTTACACGAATGGCGCACTACTAAACCAACAGGCAGACGAAAAAACACGCTTTTCTTTATTTCTCAAATTTCTGATGTCGCATAAAGATAAAATTTGCCTTCCCTCAGTGGGCTGTACAGTGTTTGAAATCCTGTCAAAATCCGTCCATTGAATCGCGTTCAACGAAACAATCTCGCAGTCGAAGTACTCACAGCCAACTATGTAAACAAGTCTAATGCGCTGATCTATTGAATAATTTAATCGAGGATTATCGAGCTTTTTTAAAGTTTTCTGTAATGTGTTTCTTGTAACACACAACTTATTTTCAAAGAAATATAATTTGACCCTAATTTAGGGATGGGCATTTTAAAAAATATATCGATAAATGTCGAAACGATATTTACAAACACTATCGATATATATCGATGAAAAATATCGATATTTCGATATATCGATATTACGATATTTTTGTCTAAAGGGAGTAATTATCTAAAAAAAAAATCATAAAATACATTAAAATATTTAAGAAAATTCTGAAAATTAAAGACACAGGTTGAAATTATACAAACTATTATTAATTTATTATTTTTTTCAATCAATCAAACCAGTATTCGTCTGATATGGACATCAAAAGGACTCTGTTTTACGTGCTCCCCTGTCAATCTACTCCTGTTGTTCGGTATAGCTAAGTTGACTGCAGGAGCTACTCTCTTGGACGACACAGAAGAAGCTTAACTTATAAAGTATTTCAGCGCGCTGGAGCACTGGCAATTCACCCAAAACTTTACTGGGTCTGATTTTCTGTCTATTAATGGTTGGTCCAGATATTGCTTAAGCTCATTAGGAACTGAGCCAGAGCTTGGAACCTCTTGCATAACAGTAGTGCTAAGGGATAATAGCTTTTCATGTGCGATAGACAGACGCGTTGGATATGGACGTCTCTGTACCGTTTTTCCGTGTAGCGGACAGGCAGCTCAGTGGTTAAAGCGCTTGCTTACAAATGTTTGGGTCGGGGTCTCCGGTTCAAATCTCCGTGGGGACTAATATTTTTTAAAATTGTTTTTGATCGTAAGAGTCACGCCTGGCCCGTAGGTTATTCGAATTGAATGTTAAACTGTAGATATCACAAAGTTAGGGATGCAATACGAGGCAAATCGTAGGTAGTATTGCAATGATGCAGGTGTACAATTTTTTACGTTATAATGATCCCTCAGGTGTTGTTCGCAGTCGGTGTGTGTGTGTGAACCGCAGTAATAATATTATAAATACGGATGTAAGTCTGTGTCTTTTTTTTTTCGTTTTGTCGACTAAATGGCTATATCGATATTGATGGAATTTGATAAGAAAATCTGTACAAAGGGCACAGGACATTTTTTCGAGTATGATTAACAGTTGTAGTCTCGAAATTTTGAGATCTTATCGAATTGTGACAGAAATATGTCGGAAATTGATTATCTTCAAGAGACAGGTTCGACGGTTGAATGAAATACTGATAGCTTTCCTGTCATATTATGCCGCCTCGATATTGTTTGGGACCAATCCTTCGTTACCAATAACTTCCTATATTCAATTCTCGCAAAAAAAATCTTAATCCACGCGTACGAAGTCGCGAGTACGAGCTAGTCCTATATAAACTAACATTCTGTATTCAAGGTTACCGTATGCAAGATTTCCGTATTCAAGATTTTCGTATTTGCGGCTAACTTACGGAACGTATTCCTTGAGATTAAGGAGCTTTGACTGTAGACTAGACTGTAGACATTTAAATGAATTCCTAATAACTTGTGGTTCATCAACCCATTAATTGTTATTCGTAAATGAAAAAAAAAAACCGTTGAAAAGATAATATTTCAACTACAAAGATAAAATAACCGCTTACATGCTAATATAAAAATGTCGTTAACGTGAAGTTGTTAAAATTTAACAGCTTTTTTTAACCTCTCAACCGCTGATGAAGCTGTTATATTTCTACGAATTAACTTTTTAAGACACTTTCAAAAGATTGGATATGTACGTGTATTTGTCCTATATACATGTAACGATTAAATTGGATACTGAACTGCGTTCGTAGAAAAAATATCGAATTGGTGCTTAAAATCGATACACTAAATACAATATCGATGTATCGATATATCGAAAATAAAAATATCGGCGATAAATATCGATATTTTTTAGAAAAAATATCGATATATCGATACATCGATATATTTTGCCCATCCCTACCCTAATTACTGTCCACAGGTAAAAAAAAAACCTGTGACTTATTCCAGTATTTAGGTCTAATAAAACAAGAATACGAAAAAATTTCTGAAAAATGCGTATCAGGTTAGGAATTCTGAAATTATTCCAGTTGGCATTGTCGGGTCTTTGTAATGTGCAAGGAAAAACAATAGTGAAATATCTTCATCCGTTTCAGAATTTTATTTTTGTTGATTAATACACAATACAACAGTAAAGTGATATAGAACACAAATGAATTTAATTTATCAATGTCTCGTTCAGTATAATATTCTTACATCTTGAATTGATTTTGTAATACAGCTGTGAATTCATTTTGTCTAGGAGACTTGGACAAACGACGAGAAACATCACATTTCCAGCACTTCATTGCGCTGTAACTTTTGGTATGTAATCTGCATCTTTATTTGTCAGTTATGTTCTCTGGGCAGTGACAACACCGTTGTAATGTACAACAGCAACAGGAATTTGTGCAGTCGTGGATGTTTCTCACTCCTGTGACATCAGTGTCTTCTGTGAAACAACCACGCGCTGACACCTGCCATATTGATCAGATGAAGTAGGTCCCCAGATACACGTGATGATCCTTGATGTCACTTACTTACTTTACTTTTTCGTGTCCGAACATCATAATAGTTTTGTCCAATGTTCGAAAAAATTGTTGATATCTCACCCTGTCCATAAGCTACCGATTGTGTTGAAAACTGGCACTGCTTGCAAGCATAGAGATGATGGCTCATGCTGTTCTTCATGTTGACATCGATTGTCTGTTCACAGATTCCCTTTATACCTGTTAGTTTTTACTGGAGTCGCTCCTGTTCTTATACGGTTGAGGGTTCTCCATTTTACCCAGCTTTAATGCCAGAAGGCTCTTCCTCAGAAATTGGGTACCAGTTTGGAGGATCGACATTTGTGCAATTCAGGAAAGGAGTCCTTAAGATTAGCCTTCTAGGTAGAGGGCTTGATATCCCAAACATTACGTGCCTCTCAACGAACGATTGTTTGATTCGCTCTGTGTACTCATCTGTATTAGGACGTATTTTTGGTCCAGCAAATACAGCTGTTTTGCACAGTAGATGTGTTGGGGTTGGTTTCATTCAGTGCTACATTTACTTCCTTATAATGTGCGGATTGGTTCCTTGATGCTGATACGATAGAGGTGAACGAGTATGTCATGCACCTTCCATGAAAGTGTTTATTTCTTTCTCCCTGCTGGCTGAGGAACATTCGTAGGTTGATTAATGGATACAGACCATAGTCTGACCTTTTAAACTGGTTCTTGAGTTTTACAATAGGAGAGAATTTATGCTGCCTTATTATCAAACCATTTCAATAACTTGAAGTTCTCTGTGGTCTCTAATCAGTTATCATTTAAAAAAAAAAAAAAAAAAAAAGGAAATACCCCTCCTGCAAATAGCAGTCTCCAAATCTGTTCTCTCTCAGAGTTTCAACCATACGTATTGCACCGCCAGGTATTATGATTAAAATCAAGTGTAAACAAAATAATTTATGGTTCTGATGCTTAGGCATATCGTCTACTAGCATCATGACTACAATACTGTTCAGACCTAAGGAACCATCCTCTTGTCTACATAAATTTCGAAATCTAGAAACGTCAAATTTTATATCACAAAATATAGCTTAAATAAGCGCTACGTAAGGTATGTACCAAAGTAAATGAACTTAGATCATTCCATAGTTTTCAGTGATATGTCAAGAGATTTAACTGTTGTAAGTAGAAACTAAGTAACCTACTGGATCTCTTCCCGATCGCTATCGAAACACAAGGCCGTAAGTGAAATGACCTAATGATTCCAATAGAATATGGAACCACTATTTTTTTACATCAAATATTCGGCTTGTAAACATGCATTTTAAAAATCGATATTTATATATTATTCCGTAATTTTATACGTAATAGAAAACAATTTTTGAATTATATATGTACTTAATACAGGGCGTTCGCCGGAAAACGCTACCCTCCCAGTCTGTTGCCGTCGGCAACTTGCTCGGTCAGTCGACCCAGCAGTTTCCGCCAACCGGCACCGTGAATCACCGCACTGTTTAACACCTCCGCTGCCCCAACAGTGCATTGCAGTGACCCTTACATTGTTAAGAACGGTTTCTTTGCATTGTAGATAGTTTGTGACTTCAGTCTCTTATTAATCAGTGTTGTGAATAAACGTTTCTTTGTGGTTTGGCTGGTTTGGGGCTTCATACTCTTATTAATCTGTACCGTGTTTGAGTGTGAGTATAATTATGGTACGTTACAGTTTGCAACAAAGAATATTTCTCTACGATACATATGTGAAGAAGAAGTCGTTTAAAAAGTGTCGCAGTAAATTTCGTCGCGAATTTCCTGGCGCTTTACTGCCAACTAAATCAACAATTCTGCGTCTGGTTAAAAAAGTAAGAGAAACGGGTTCATTTTTTAACAAAAAGAGACTGTCGGTCAACCGTATTCTCACAGAGGAGAAAATTAACGATATCGCTTTTCGACTAGAACAGTCACCCAAAAAATCATTAAGTCAGTTAGGGCAGCGTGTGTCTCGAAATATGTTCAGAAGATGTGAAATGTGCATTACACAAGAGGATCAACACTTCCAGCATCTTTTATAAGGTAAGCTAATGAATTACGCCACATTTAAATGCTTAGCACACAAGTTTATGAAGTTTATGAAGCGTAATTATTATGAAATAGTCCGCGGCCGACGGTCGAACAATGCCGGAAACTGAGCGCTCGCTCGCCGGGAGCAGTTTCTTCCTTGTAGCGCTAACAGTGGGTTGCGTTTCCCGGCGAACGCCCTGTACATACTTATGACAGTTTCAGAAAGACAATTTACAGTAATGAAACAACGAACAGTCGTTATTTATTTTAAAAAAAAATGGAACTACGAAATAAGATGAGAATAGGATTTATTTGACACACTGTACAAGCCATGAAAGTCAAAAAGTTTAGTGATTCCAATTGGACTCATTGGGGCAGAAAGGGTTTAAACAGTTTCGAAAGTAAGTTCCTTTCAGTTTGAATTTACAGCTATGGCGCTTTTTCGCTTTTTTTTCTGACGGCCCTTTTATATAAAAATTGCAGAAAAATTTAAAACCTATCTATTTAATAACTTGTATTCTTCGTGCAAGTAACTCACATTTCTGCTATTTTAAGTAAGTGTATCAGCACAGAGACTAAGTATTTAGTATTTTCCGCTGCACTAAACATTGGGTAGTGTATGTACTTTGCTAAATTGTACTAGGGTGAAGAGAAAAAGTCTCCGCTTCTGTCGAAGATGTCAAGGTTTGAGCAAACTTCGAAACAGTTCTGTAGTTTAATGATACCAATCAAACCACCTTAGGTGGAGGTCTTTACAGGCTGCCCTAACAGCTATTCCTAAATCTTTATATACAGGGTGTTACAAAAAGGTACGGCCAAACTTTCAGGAAACATTCCTCACACACAAACAAAGAAAATATGTTATGTGGACATGTGTCCGGAAACGCTTACTTTCCATGTTAGAGCTCATTTTATTACTTCTCTTCAAATCACATTAAACATGGAATGGAAACACACAGCAACAGAACGTACCAGCGTGACTTCAAACACATTGTTGCAGGAAATGTTCAAAATGTCCTCCGTTAGCGAGGATACATGCATCCACCCTCCGTCGCATGGAATCCCTGATGCGCTGATGCAGCCCTGGAGAATGGCGTATTGTATCACAGCCGTCCACAATATGAGCTCTAACATGGAAAATAAGCGTTTCCGGACACATGTTCACATAACATATTTTCTTTGTTTGTGTGTGAGGAATGTTTCCTGAAAGTTTGGCCGTACCTTTTTGTAACACACTGTATATATTTCTGAAGGATTTACATGAAACTTGGGAGCAAAGGCTCGATCATAGTTCTGTCTGTTAGAGGCACGTCAGTATGGGCTCTGACGTAGCAGTTTGGCAGAATGTGTTGACACGTCGCAACATTCATCACAGGAAAGCACGAGCTACGTGGCTTCGAAAACTGGCATTTAAGTATCACGGTAGTCTATTTGTTCGGAATTCAATACCAGCCAGACGAATGTTGCGATATTCCCCGCATTAAACAATATTTTATTTATATAATAAACATTCAAGCAAAAATAAGACTTTTGTTTCAACAGCGAATTCAAATACCTATTTACTCCCCCTGCTACCCCTAGTAATTCGTGTCATATCTTTCCAGATCTCATCGACAATGTTTGCCTTATGCATACCAACTACTTTCATTCCAACTAGTAAATTTCAAATGTCAAACATTTTAGTACGCTAACGCTGGATTCAATAACCGTCCAAAAACATTTTTTCTCTTAAAAATCAGCTTTCACACATATATTTTCTTGTGGCTCTACACCTCCTCTTCGTCGAATTCATTAGAGGCGGGAAAGTATTTGAGGCAAGGAACGGGTAGGAATTCGGCTATAGCCTATTGAACAATTCACTCCTGTATTTGCCTGGGGTGATTTCGGGAACCATTGAAAGCCTCAACCTTGATAACCAGACGGAGATACGAACTTGCGAGGCCAGAGCGTTACCACGAACTCATTGGGCTGGATTATTGTCTGTTCGTAATAATGTGACGACCAATGATTGATTTGAATGCAATCTGCACAACGCTGTAAGCAGCTAATCAAAGAACGTGACAAAAGAAGAAATGTGTACGATTTTGCCGACTTCCCGTTGTGTGTCGCCACATTCGATGTCTTCAGCGATTTTTTACCAGTGGTTACAGTTTTTGTGATACTTCTTATTTTCAATCTTCCTTTCACCTGACTTAGATCCAGAGGTTTACTTTTAAATCTTTGAACTAAAATCTCTACGGGGAAGGCCATAATTTCGAATCCAGCGAAGTCGTAACTAAAATTTGGTAGCGGAGCTGCGCAGTATCTTAAAAGGTCAGTTCGAGGTAAGTGTTTTTACTCGGCAGTAAAGCTCTGTGCGATACAGGAACACTGGTAGAGATTACTTCAAAGGTGCGGACCTACCCGACAGATAAAGAGAAATGTGACATTCTAGGCAGTGATGGAAACCACAGAGCAGGTATGTATGTCAAAATTAGTTAAGAAGTTTATATATCATACATTTAAGATTCAAGTAGTATGCACCGCTTGTGTTCAGAAAATGTTATTGTGTGAACGATCGTGAGCAGCGCACTTCCAGTAGTAAATGTGATGTTGTTGCAGAGCTCGAGCTGATAGACTCGCAGGTCCCCCGGCCGCTGGTACGACTGTGTAGCACCTCTGAGGATCACGTCGACAAGGCGGCGTGCGACCACAACACTGCCATCTGCAGGAGCAGCAGCGAGATCAGCTCCGTGTGAGTATCACAGGGTTGCTACATCTGGCGGAGCAACCGAGGACAATGTTATCGATTAATGTCCTCAATGACCATACTGATAGTCTAAAGTCAGTCTGTATTTTGCATTTCATAGTTTTACTAAATAATATGAAGTATAATCTGTGGACCGGTTACGGTTGATGAGGATGTTCGAGAGAAGTAAAGGAATTGGGTTACAAAACCTTGGTCAGACCATTGCTCGAATATAGTGGTGTAGTATGGGACCCTCAATTTACGTATCAAATACAGGAGTTGGAGAGGGTGCAAAAAAGGGCTGCTAGATTTGTTTCTGGAAATTATCGCAGAATGCAATCAGTGACAGATATGATAAAGCAGCTGGAATGGGATTCATTGCAAGACAGGAGGAGGATGAGGAGGGTCATGGGAGTGTACAGGGCATATAGTGGCGATGAGGCATGGAAAGATATTGCAATAGGTATGAAAAGTACTGCATGGAAGGGAAAAGATGACCATGACCACAAGCTGGCCATGACCACAAGCTGGCACTCGATTTCAGGCACAAGGGTGTGGGAAGATTCTCTTTTTTAGGTAAGGGTGTCAGGAATTGGAATGAGTTACCAAGAGAAATTATGAATAATTTACCGAAAACTTTGAAAAAATTTAAAGATAAAATTTGTAGAGGGAAAATGTAGGTGGGTGCAGGATAGGGGGAAGATGGGTGTGTGGGGAAATTGCCACCGGAGCCTGTGCTCAATTGCAATTGAATTAAATTAAATTAAAAGTTAAATGACACTTTTTCTTTACTTAATGTATGTACGATTATTAGAAGTAACAGAAATATATTTGGCTGAAGTTCTGCACATAATTTCGTCTAATGTAACAGATATTTCGCGAAATAACAGGAATCAATATTATGATGAGCTACAGTTTCTACCTGGAAAATTATACGTTTTACGAAGAGAATAACAGTAAAAATATTAATTTCCAGGTAAATTTTGATATAACACTTCCGCCATTACGAAAACAATGACGAATGTTACTGCCGAGAATCTTATGCGACGCAAAATTCAGAAGAAAAGTTTAAACGGAAATTAATTACACTTTCTGAAAGACCTAGGTTTCATTTCTCGTTTCTCACATGTTGTCCAAATTTTGCAACGCATCTCATCGCTTTCAGTGGTTAGAGAAGGGTTTCTATGAATCTCGTGAACTTTTCTCATCTACTTACAGCATGGATTTCCAAATCCTTCTTTTAATTCTGTCAGTGGTCCTGAGGTCTGGCCTTTATGATACAGCAAGAAAAAAGAATCGCCAGCCTGAGGGAAGTATATTTTAATCTTTCCTCTGAGTTTAGATGTAATACACCTCTTACCACTCCACTCCAGCAATGGATGCTGCAAGTAGGGTCAATTAGCGTAAAGAAATCTTGGTAAGAAGTTGCAAGGAGCGCTTGCTCCAAACGTGTACAAGACGGATAGTTGTACGACCTAGAACTCTGAGTCTTCGATTATGATCTTGACGGCGCCACTTCTGAGGGTAACACCTTCGTGGTTGCTAAAGGCTTTTCTCCTACGAGAATACATCCCCACCCGACTTACGAGGTCTGTTAGAAAAGTATCCGATCTTTGGCCGGAAAACAACTGGAACACCTAGATCGATGGAAACCTAATCATCCTCAAAATAGTTTCCTTGTCCCGACGGTGCCGCCATTGTTGGAAGCATTCCCAGAAAGGCTCTTTCGGAATAGAGTTTATCTCTGCCGTCGTTGCAGCCGTAATATCGTCTCTTGCCTCAAATCGTTTTCCTTTCAATTGCCTCTTGAGTTTGGGGAACAACCAGTAGTCGAAGGGGGCTATATCAGGAGAGTAAGGAGCCTGTTGAACCACTGGAGTCTTGTTTTTCGAAAAAAAAGTCTGAATCAAGGGCGAGGAATGTGCTGGAGTTACCAATTTCCTGTTGACCACATCTCCGGTCTCTAGCACCACACAGCGTCCCGTAGGTGACGGAGGACTTCCCTGTGGTCCTCTTTGGTGATTGTTTGATCCTGTGGTGCGTACTCGTGGTATACCACACTGCAGGAGTCAAAGAAAGCAGTCAGCATCACTCTGACGTTGCTCCGCACTTGGCGGGAATTCTTTGATCTTGGTCACGTGGAATGTTTCCACTGGTATTTGGTTTCCGAGTCGTACCCGTTCACGCAGGACTCGTCACCAGTGATTATGGAGTTCTCACTGTTTGTGAAGCCCAGCATGTCCTGCGAGACTTCAAAACGAAATCTTCGGTCACAATGGAATGTGCTGATGCCTACCTCTTCCACAATTTCTCTCGGATAGTCACACGACAGTATCGCATCACCACAGCTTCCACTTTGGCAATGACCTGGTCATTCAGGCATGTTGATGGTCGACCGGAGCGTGGCTCGCTCTCCACCGATGTGCGGCCATCGGCCATCTTTAAACTGGTTGTACCACTCCTTAATGCCCATCGCATTGTCACCGAAAGCCATCTGAATCTTTCGAATAGTTTCCACCTGGCTGTCGCCCAGTTTCTGGCAAAATTTGATGTAGTAGCGCTGTTCCAGTCGTTCCGTCATTTTCCTTGCAATTAAAAACCGACGAGAGTACTACACACAACCTCACTCAAATGCTGCTTACCAGCAACTGACACTATCGACAGGCGCGAATTCACGCATGCACACGACGGTTCAAGGTGGGCTCGTGCAAGCACGCTTCATTCAAATCCAACAGGTTTGTGGAACAAAGAAAAGGTCGCATACCTTTCTAACAGACTTCGTACGGGTAATTCTTCCAAACCAAATCCAGCGGCAGCGGCGGTTGTTTCTCTTCTGGACAGCCGCATGTTGGTGAGGTAGGGCTGGTCCGCTTATGAGTGTCAACTCGTTACGTGAACAGTCTTGCTACACACTGCGCCCTCTGATCGTTTGCCTGTGTTGTTGCAGCTTCCATCGCGATGGTCAAATGTTCATCCAGCAGAGGATCCGAGAGCTGGTGAGGGCGTTTGCTGAGCGAGCCCTCAGGGTCCGCAGGCGTCTCGAGCTGCCGGCCACGCCTTCGACAGTCAGCGGCAGCGAGCACGGTAACAATACCTACATACAGTACATACCAGTGTAACAAAAGGGATTATAGCGGTAATTGCACCAAGAAAAATCGATCTTTATCAATCAATAAGTATTATGTACTTTATCATCTGACCACAACTCTCTAACACTTTGTTCCTTATATTGCTTCAATTTTAGAACTAAAATTATTTTTCTTGTTATTATACTTCCCATAGTTGGTGAAGGCGTATGTAATAACATTATCCCTTTTTTATATAAATATATCCTGCAACTACGTTAATACAACATTATTTTCATTAATGTTCTATCATCTAATCCATGTACATTTTTCTTCATCCTCCAAACTCGCTAGTTCAATTTGTGTGTGTGTGAACTAGGGAATAAACCTTATAGCCTTTTGAGCCTGCCATGTGAATTCCATCCCACATCTCGTAATTACAGTTCAAATTCATAGTAGTTACCTTGCTATTCTTACGCTTCCATCACACGAAATTGCTTTTTTTCCCCTCATATATTATTATTTTCTCCATATTGTTTTGGCAAGAAATTTGATGAATATGTGCTATCAGTGAATTCTGGCCACGGAATCTGATCCGCTTACACTTCGGTATAACAAACACGCTTCGGTTCTCGTTTTCAAACATGTGCGTCGGCCATCCAGACATAGTTGCTGGGAACTTATTCTGGCGGAAGAGATTGAAGAATAGCAAGTGACGCCACAGATGCTTAAACTGTCTCAACAATTGTCCTATTAGTATATTGAAGGTCTTTCCGTTCACCGTAAATACTAATTTCCTTTATTTGAAAGATTTTTCTTACACAATGGCGTCATACCATTTTGAACTGTTCTGACAGCACCGACAATGACTGCAGTTTGAAAAACGTCCTCAACTGTTTATACATCATCGACCAAGAGAAGTTACTGAAACTTTTCATAATCTAGTGTAATCAATTTCCGGCAGATACTAGTCATTCCTGTTTCATCGACCTCGTCATGCACTTTTGTCATGGAGACTTCTGTGAACAGAGAATATTCCATTGTTCCAGTGTCAATTTCTGGAAGGGAAAAGATGACCATGACCACAAGCTGGCACTCGATTTCAGGCACAAGGGTGTGGGAAGATTCTCTTTTTTAGGTAAGGGTGTCAGGGATTGGAATGAGTTACCAAGAGAAATGATGAATAATTTACCGAAAACTTTGAGGAATTTAAAGATAAAATTTGTAGAGGGCAAATGTAGGTGGGTGCAGGATAGGGGGAAGATGGGTGTGTAGGGATATTGCCACCAGAGCCTGTGCTCCATTGCAATTAAATTAAATTAATTAAATTAGCAATCTTCTCATTTTCCTCAGCGGCAAAATGTGTTTGCAAACTAGAAGTTGGTACTGACAATTATGCGCGAATACTTGGTACCAATTTCGGCTATTAATCTTAAAAGCTGTTAAGTTAAATGTACCAGCATATCTCATATTAATAACTTTCACCATCTACACATTAACCTTTTTCCATTTCCTGTATTTTCTGTTTAACTTGGAAATCACCTGGCTTTACTTGCTTCTGTAGAATAGATCGAACTTCCAAGTCGACAAGTGTAATGTTACGAAAGGTGTTCGTAATTAGCTGAAAGTAATTTCCTCTCTTTAGAAATAGTAAATACAGGTATCGTGCATGGTAGACAGAGCGTGAGACATGAATTAACTCTCTGAAAAATCAGCTATATCATCAAGACCCAATGAATTTGTGTAAAATCAGAGAACATCAAACATTTATCAGTTTATGTTAATCAAAACAATCGTTTCAGGCTGGGAGAAAACATAATTGGAGTGACCCGCTCGTTCGAGACTAAGCTGAAGAATATAAGTCATTGTTCTCAACGAAGTCAGAGTTCCATGATCTGTTCTCGGCGAAGTCAAAAGACCCGATCCAGGTCTCCCCAGAAGATTCCTCGTTTTTTCTTTCAGTCAGAATCAGTCAACCAATCCCTGCTCTGTAGGAAGGCATAGTCCGAATTCATTAGTAACATATATAGCAAATTTATAATAATATTAGAATACTTACCACAAAGTAATGTTCCTATTTGCTACTTCAAACACAGGCTTTCACACACTCATTGGTTTGCCAGAGTCGCCTCCAGATCTACTTTTCTGTCAATCCCGCTTCGACATAGTTCCTATCATAAACACTAATATATCTTTTGGAGTGAAATCCTTTCCTGCAGAAATCAAAGGGCCAAAAATTCACGTGAAGTGTTTCGAGCTACGGTTCTCTCACTGTTCATTAGCTGCTCCATTGTTTGTATGGCAGGGTCTCTTCTGCCTCCACACGAGAATAAAGGCATTGATCAATCTCATATACACCTTTAACTGAATTACGAATATTCAATGCTTTCAAATGAATAACATTATCTTCATAAATATGCAACGAAAGCAAATCATTCCAGTGTATAAAACGTTCCGCAAGTATGCTATCAACGTGATTTCATGATAAATAATACGCGTATCATATTTTTCGCTGCGTTAAGAACTTCGAGATATATAACGGCATAGTCCTGAATTCTGTCACCGAAGTGTCTTTTTCGGTCTCTGGTTTCAGTCGATTAAAAATCGTGAATGGAGATCGGAAGGCTCGGCGGGAATTTTTACGGGCCTCTGGCAAAGTTTTGCTTTGTTCATTTGAAGCACGCTAGGACGCTCCGTCGTGTGGGTTCCATGATATGCTGTAGGTCTCATGTGGCCGGTAGGCTTGTCGGGATAAGGCAGCCACGATAGAGGCGCATGCGCTGCTGGTAGAAACTCTGTCACTCGGCGGCCGAACAATCCTTACCCGGGGCGCACATTGAGCTGCGTGGCGCAGTAGGGGCAACGCAGAGCAGGGCAGGGCAGCACAGACTGGCAGTTACTCGCGCATATTAGAGCACAGTTTACAAAGCATTGTGTTGTGCGAAAAACCGACAATAAAGCGTAACCAAAAACATGTCGATGCAAAAACTCGAATTTTGATTTCTGAATCAGATTGGGATGCCGAGCTTGGAAAATTGTTATTACTTTAACAGAAGCTGAGTTAGATAAAACTATGCAAAAGTGAGTATATGAAAAGAAGAAACTCTCATCTGGCTTTTGCAGTGACAAGAGAATTCTCAAAAGAAAATTTCCGGAAGACTCGAGCGGAGATTCACGGCATAATGTAACCTGTTATTTTCTCGACAAAGCTCAAATATCTATTAGAACTGAAGAAAATCTCGCTGTATTTTCTTGGTTATTTATTTAATTATTTAGCGTTTGACGGTACATGACATTTATAAGAATGTTTCTATCTTTTATTTCATATTATATTTTTAAGAAAACTATATAACAGAACATAAACACTTGAAACTAAAAAAGCAGTGTCAACAAATTAAGTGTTTCTCGGGGACACTATTGAATGATGTAGTACAAATAATAAGAAAACAAATAATGTGATAATAGCCTATATATATATATCAATCTTTTTCGAAGTTTTATTAAAAATGAATTCAAAAAAAGAAAAGAAAAGTAAAAATTGTAAGTGGACAGTTGTATGATAAATAAATGCTGAATTCACTCGCCACTTGTTGGGCTCATTGTCCAAATCTCTTGTTTAAATTTAATTTTTATGTATTTTTTATGACTGATATTGTGAATCACAGCTTTGTTACGCACCAGATTAATCAATTTTTCTTATTCCATAGTTGAAAATGATTATACATAAAGCAAGATTACAAATAACGCAAGAAGTGTTACGTTGTAAACCGGCACGAGTGAGCTGCATGGCACAGTTTCTGTGTCGTGATCACAACGTGGCGCAGGCCACGTGCGGCGCAGTACTGCGCTGCCCTGCTCTGCGTCTCAATACGCGCTGTTCCGCCCCAATACATAGAGACACAGAAACTGTGCTGCGCTGCGCTGCGTCGACTGCGCGTCAATGTGCGCCCGGCCTTAAGGTGGGTTCCCACTGAACGTGGTTTTTAGGCCGCACCACATCAGCCGAAGTGTACGGATCATCACGCGCCACAGGTTAGCCCTCGCCACCTCCCCACCACCTTTCCTAGTGTCGTTTCATCTACCCGGGCCTTTCATCTTTACCGCCTGACGATGGATAGAGGCGCGCCATCCCTGCCAGCACAGGCGGGACTCTTCCTACTAATGTGGCCTGGCCTCCAAAATCACGCGCCGTGGGAAACCATCTTTAGGGGGCTCCCTTCTAATAATACCAAACACATCTACAGTTTACAGTCTTGTAGTTGAATGTTGGAATATTCTCTTATAAACGCAACAAACGGAACAGTAAGAGTAACATATAATATGCGTTCACCTGTTTCGAATAGCACGAGAATTAAGTCCCTAACTTTTCCGAAGATGTTAAAAGCTAACAAAAGATCTCTAGATGAAAGATTGAAGCCGATGTAGGTAAAAGGAACAATAGCGATACTACAATATTATTCTATTGTGGTTACCGATTGTTCGATCCTGCAACGAAAAAGCAAACTTCTCATATCCGAAACACATACTTTTGTAACAACCAACCCTCATCATCAACGAAGTGTGGACGATTTTGTCATAAATTATTCAATACGGATCTCATATCTGTCGATAGAGAAATGTCTATTTATTTCTATCTACGTCTGCTCTTTAACCCTCCAATGCTCTATTTTTGATTCATCACAAATAGTCCTGTTATTTAGTAATGGCAATACATATTCTGGAGCTACAGTGACAGCTTACCAGAGACAAAAAGCAGAAAGTGATAGCCAGGGCCGGATTAAGACTGTAGCAAAAAAAAAAATACGTCGTCCTTCTGACAGGGAGGCTCCAGAGACTTCTAGGCACGGGGTCCTGCTAGGAGGCACAAGGCCCCCCAGAAGGCGCGAGGCTCGTAGCATTTGCTAACTCCTGCTACGTGATTAATGTGGTACTGTCGATTGCTGGTAAACTCTGCTGTCTTACTGTAACACATCGGCACCTGACCTTCTTCTCACATCCGGTATAAACATAAAATTAATTGTATTCAAGAACAACGAAACTGCAGCTTCGATCTCAATACACTTATCTTATACTATCTGCAGTAGAGAGATTGCTCAGCAGTTTGATGTTTGGGGATAGTTGTTTTTTAAGTGCTATTATCGATTGTTTGATTCCCACTCCACGGCGCCGCATCCTACCACTGCAAAACATAACAAGCTTATCACTGTCAGTCTTTCAGTTAGGTAGACATAAATGCATTATTATTACGATCTGTTCTCTTAAAAGTATTGTTTGGACAAGAAGAAGAGTGGTAACACTACCAGTCAAAATCATGATAATAGTGTCAGATAAACCGAGAAGAGTTGCTAAATGTAATTAAATGTTTGTGAAATAGAAAAATGTTGAGAAAAAAATACATCACACAATTACTGAAAATGCATCTATTGCAACAAAAAAACATGTTCTAAGCACGGTGTGTTAGACTTGAAAGGCGCACAAAAGAGTTTTTGTGAATTTTCTTATTCTCTGGGAAAAGCTGAACATACTGTATAAACACTTTACACCATCTTTAGGTGAAAACACCAATAACACATCCTTTATTGCTAGGAAGGGTTGTTTTGAACAGTTTTTATTCCCCCCACAACTTCTAACTTCCCTCTAACAGATTTCCTTCGAACTTGAAGAGCCAGACAGATGGAAAAGAACTGCTGAAGGGCAAGTAGCCTATTTTATGTAAACTAGACAGATTAATGCCTTCGAGAAACTTTCTAATGAAAACAAAAAATACTGTACCATTTTCAAGTTGCCTAAGACAGACTTTCCTTGTTTTATGTTCACACAACAAAATCTAAGCTCGTTTACTAATAGCTAAATTCACTTGTTTTAAGGGGTAATGAAAAATTATGCGATCACAGGTAGGGGGAGGGGGGGGGGAATCCGACTAAATCTCACCAGGGGGCGGAGGGAGGACAACACAAAGCTCACATCATCATTTCAATACTCAAAATCTGAGGCCAATCCGGAGGGGATGGGAGGGGGGGGGGAGTCGAGATGTATGAAGACACAGCTCACATGATTGATAGTCACCCGCTTACAATAGCCCTTGTTTTGCAGAACTATCAGATTGCTTGAAATTAAGAAAAGTACTGCTTAAATCTATTATATTGATTGACAACACACTCTCAGACCTCAAAATTAGATAATTCGAATGTTGAAGCCAAGTTGTTCCTTCCAAAATCTTCCTCATTTCTAAAGCCAGTAGATCAAATAGTGATCACAGTTTTAAGGCCTCCTCATTTCTAAAGCCAGTAGATCAAATAGTGATTACAGTTTCAATGCCTGTTACGTTCTAAGAACCTTCAAGGTTCTGCTGGAAAATATGGAAAATGAACCAGAACTGATGGTCACACAAACTAGAAAAATTATAATACAGCGAAATTTTTGTCACTGAGTCGATAGAAGAGATTAAACAATCTACAATAAAGAACTCTGGAAGTGCCCAATAAATAACTGAATTGTGACTATTGCATGAGTCATAGAATTAAAATGTTTAAAGAATTTAAAGTTAAAATTTGTAGAGGGCAAATGTAGGACTGTGCAGGATAGGGGGAAGTTGGGTGTAGGGAAATTGCCACCGGAGCATGGGCTCAATTACAATTAAATTAAATTTTTTTAAAAAAAATTAAAGCTTTCTTTTGTGCTTTATGGTTCATTGGCATTGAACCATTAAAGCTGTGAAAAGATGAGGGCAAGGAATGGGAAGTAATGGGCCATGGTCCCGGAATTCTGGCATTCACCGGGAGTGATTTTAGGAAACCATGGAAAACCTAAATTGGGATGGACAGACAGGGATTTGAATTCCTAATGAAATGATTAATAATCTATTTTTTTCAGGAGAACACGGTAATTAGCACCAGATGAGTTGGAAGCATTTAAAACTCTGAATGAATGGTCATTGTAAGATTATAAGTGGAAATGCAATCTAACAATCCAGATTTTCTGGTGGAAATGTTAAAGCAGATTTTCCTTGTTGCAAAAAAGCTAAGTCGTTCCTCTTATGGGAAGAAGACTGAAGAACAGAACAGGGATTTGTCACTGCAAGACATCTTAGACATGTATCTTTTTTGCAAATTCCTCTCATATTCTTATATATCCTTCCAACCATCTTAAAACCTTGGCATATCGTCATTTTTGTTTGTTTCCTGTCCACCATCCTGTATTATGTGTTCCTCTTTCTCACACTTTTTCATTGAAAGTCACTATCATCCACTAGGTATGCATGGGAACTTTGTCATGTCAGTCAACAGCAATTAGGTCCATATCATTTTCTTTGCTCAGCTCTTATTGTGATTTGTTTCAGCTGACAGTAATGGCATCTGTTCGCCACCCCTGTATGAATGTGTGGAAGTCACAGACAATGAACAGCAGGAGCAGCCTCCCTGTACATTCAGCCTCAGCTACCAATGCTTTGTTAAATGCTTTGAGTGTTTCAACTGCAACAAGGTTCTCGACCCACAAGGTAATATTCATTTGATCAATCTGTAAGCATAATTTACAGTTTATGTTGCTTATAATTTGCAATAATGTATTTAAAAAAGAATAAGAAGGAGCAGAAGAAGCCAAAGTGTGATCACATATATCAATACATATTACCATTACATATAAAAAAATTCATATAATTTCTGTATCAGAATTTTGAGTAATTAAAAGAACATTGTAAATCAGATGATATGAAACCTTAATAATATAATGTTCAAAACATATTTTACAATAACTTCTATAGTTTTCACTATCACAAATTATGAATTCTCTTTGGCATCCTTTCATCACTCTTCCTTTTTATGTGTCTATCCCACTGTGGTCCTAAGCTATCTATTTGGTACTGGTTCCTATTTAACTGCCTTCCTCGCATTCTCCAACTTTTAGTGAACTTTAGAATTTCCCTGATGTATCAATACAACTTTTATAGAAAAATGTTAATATTAAACTAGTAACTTAAATTGAGTGAAATGGACCCAAATCTGTTTTGCTATTAAACCTCATCATTCAAGTCAAAAGTATTAAACCCTCCTTGGGATAATGTTTCATACTGTTAACCATTTTTTATCTGATGGTAATAAATTGTATCACAATGTTTATCACTAAATACTTCAACTATACAATTGTGCACTGCAGTATTCAACCTAATGATCCTTTTCCATACCATTAGCTCTGCCAATTTCTTTTTAAATACGGTGCAAAACAGCGATGTTTTTCAACTTTATAGCTGTCACTGTGCTAACAAGAGTAATGAGTGTTGCAATGATTGTTGAAACTAGTAGTTTGTTGATAAATGTTGATATTTTTATTAGTTTTTTACAACAACATTACTATGATACATAGAAATTAGTCTAGACTTTGTAGATATTACCAATAAATGTCCCAGTATCAAGTAAATTATTATTTTCTGCTGTGTTTCTTTCTTCAGTAATGCATTAAATAATATTTTTCAGTAATGAAATGTTGTTCTTGAAGTTTTCTTCAAACTTAATTTTCTACACATTTTATCTATGTGAGATTGATAACTATGATTTTCTTCTGTTGTGTAGGAGTATGCTATGTCACCTGGCTCTTCATTGTTACACTGTGTTACACATATAACTGCTGGGTGATCCCTCTTCGAAGTACATTTCCGTATCAAACGGAAGAAAACACTCCAATATGGCTTGCGCTGGATTATACTGCAGATGCTGTCTACCTCATGGACATAATATTTTTTAAGCCAAGGCTGACTTATCTATCAGATGGATTTTGGGTAAAAGATACAAAACTCACCCGTCAAAGATATTTCAGAAAATGGCAATTCAAGGTAAATGTTTGTTGATACATAGCTTTAATTTGATACCATAGCAAGAAAACTATTCTCAGATGAAATATTAACTGACTCAACTTCAAATATTGTAAGTATCAGCTACCTGAAAAAATTCTCCAATGGTTCATTCACCAATATCTTTACATAGTAATCTCAGCTATTTAAACTGAAAAAGTTGTGCAAACAAATGCTACATATTTTCTCATATCTTTTTATGTTTGTAACTTTGTGGTTTTTAGTAGTTGAAAGAGAGGCTGGGCTTGTAGGAAATTACTATAATTACAATCGGTAATTTTCTTTTTTTTTTTTCAGATGGATTTGTTATCTTTGCTGCCTTTAGATTTATTCTACCTTCAGTATGGTACCAAGCAACTGATGTTTAGGCTTCCAAGGCTTTTGAAGGTATTTTATATTTTTATAAGTGCTTTTGCTTCAATTTACATTTGTAGATTTTGTAATAGAAGGATTTTATATGTAGCCATTAGGAAGAAATTGTGTGCAACATGATGTGTTACCTGTTTATCTTGGGTAGAAGTTGTTATTAAAGCATGGTTATGGTTTCCAGGTACAAACATTTTGGGAATTTTACAACCAAGTGGATAATATGTTGAAGTCTCCATATATAGTGAGAATGGCAAGAACACTGTCATATATGCTGTTTCTTATTCATGTTAATGCTTGTGCCTATTATGCATTCTCCACTTGGGAAGGCCTTGGTTCAAACAAATGGGTTTTTAATGGACAGGGAAATGCGTAAGTAGAAAATTCTTTTTAACAATTTATTAAATCTGAGATCTGAAAATATTAGATGGTTTGATGTGTTTTCAGCTGTTTCCACACTACTAGTTGGCAAGAGAATTAATTATTGTCAATAGCAAAACATCACTGTCTAAAATTCTAGTTACAGTATGGCAATTACATGACTATGCAAATTTTGGTACAGATGTACATGTCTGGTATGTATGATCTCCCACTACATGTGACATCAGCATGAATGATCAGAGAGGAAGAGTTTACTCCCAATAACTATAGCACTCAGTTTCTGCCCAGCCCAGTTCCCACAACACCCACGAACTCAACTTCGCAGCCATCAATCTACTTCTTCTTCACTATGTTTTACCAACATTAGGGGTGAACTGCTTTTGATCATCACTGGCATGGTCACGTCTGGAGATACAGATTACGCCTGCATGCCCTTGCTGATGCCAGGCATTTTATACCTACTGCCAGATCATACTACATACTAATTGGGGAAGTGAAGAGTTGCCATCTATCAGTGAAATGTGCAAGTATGGTCTGCAAGAGATAATACAGAACTCTAAGGGGTTTTCTGGGGGTTAAGCAAAACCAAAGTTCCAACTATTAATAATGATATTTCACCATATGCCTCCGGTACCTACAAGATTTCAATAACATTGCCACCACACACTTGAAAATACCCATCAAACGTGAAAGGGGAAGGTAAAAATGAGCACATAGCACACAGTTCTCCAGTTTCATAACTTTCTAAAACTTCTCTTACAACAGTTTGGCACCAAATTATATGGATAGGGCAATCAGACAACTATTCCACAGAAGATTAGCAGGTAAAGTGCACTCACAAGCGAAGACAAACTCTCACCCATTCCCCATATCCAGATGAGAGTATAACTACAACATTATTACACTGCACTACCACCAAATAGAGTCATTTGCTCAGCTAACAACAAGCAAACTGCACCACTCAAGAGCTATCAGAAGACTGCCTACGAAACCACTATGGCTGCCTTCAACTTGCCGAGTCCTTTGGTTTTGTGATGTCAGCAAAATACTTTGAAAATGAATACCTCAAAAAGTACTTAATTGTTTAGTATGTAATAAATATATGCACTTATTAGAGTATTTTTCTTTATCTGTTTTAACTTGGTTCAGTCCTCAAAAAGGCTTCTACTAAATTAATTCTAAATTCTCTTATGTCATTAGTCTTGGTGCAATTTTTGTCAATCACGACAATATGTTTCTAAAAACCTCATTTATCTTACAGACACTTTAAACTTTCTACCAAGACCAATATGTCCTTTTAATCCCCTTAATTAGGTCTATCCCCTGAAATTAATTTCTTGCTTCTAACTTTATTACTTTAAATTTCAATTTTATTCTGTTAATTAAAAATCCTAATTATACTTTGCCTAATAACTTGATTTTATGTTCAAAATGTTCTAGAAGGTGCTGTCTATAATTGGTGATAAAGGATTTGCTGTAACTTTTTGCATTCATTAGTTATTTCAAGTTTTCAGTTTGCTCCCTTCTGACCGCATGCTCTCATGACATCAACAAATAAATCAAAATATCTTCTAGACTAAATTTTTCTGGGTATAATTAATACACTTTAAAATGCTTTTCATCAAAACTTCTATTAGTGAAAATGAATGCAAGAAAAACTATTATTGTTGAAAAACTACTTTAACTGAATTCCTATCTTCCACACAGGCAGCCTTGAAATCGAACTACCATATAATGTATTTTACTACTGGGAATAGTGAGTAGAAATGCTTTTCTGTACTTTTTCTCTGGGTTATCCTATCCCTAAATTGTTTTGACAAGCTTAAAGATATAATAAGTGTATCTTTTTTTGTGAAATTATAGTTTATGAGGCACAAACTGGGGTCCACCCCAGCATTCAATTTGATGACTGCAGAAAACTTCCTAAAAACTTTAGTCAGGACAGTCAGTACAAGAGTGCCTAGGCTTGTGCCTAGGGCTCCTTGTACTTTGCTGATCCAGTGTGAGGCTCGTCAGCACACTGAGCCATACTGGCACTCAGAGTCATCAGTATGCTGTCTAAAACCACTTCCCATATGAAACCTGTTGGAGAGATCTAGTCTTAACTCTTGGCATCAATCTCTTATAATAATCCTATTCTGATACAACCCTTGTACATCCTTTTATTTCAGTACTTTTTAATATAGCAAGAATTATTTCATATATTAAAATTTTATATTATTTTAATAACAATGAGCAGCAAAATGCTTGGACAGTAAAATTAAGGAAGGATAGGGAAATAAGACCCAACACTTACCACAGATAACAGAAGCTGGGAATTATAAACTCAAAAATACAAACACAAGAGACATAATATTTCGGCAGTAATCCTTGTTCCTGCCAGAAGTGAGACACAAGGCAGAGCTAGCCATGCACACACAAATGTCCATCTGGGTTGTTATTTTTCCTTTGCATTAATGTTTTTATTTGTTTATTTACATTTGCTCTTGTTGCTGCCATTCTCAATATTGTTTTCTTCTTTCATAATGTTCACAGTCTGCCCCTACTCTGAAGCCAATGGTCAACACACATTTATTTTCATTCATGTAGTAACTTTGCCATAAGTTCACCTATCAACTTTACTTTCTTTGTATCATGAGTAATGGCTTACGAAAAATATTGTGTTTATGTTGTTTGCACTCCTGCCTTGATTAATAAGTTTTACTCTTTCCATGTTACTGTTACCTTATATCATTGTTTTGTGCACCATTATCATATTAAACCACAGGTAACAACATGATAAATGCAACTGAATGTGAGAAATTGAGAAGCAAAAACATATTGTGAGCTATCCCTGCAATGGCATCATAAACAATAAATGTCAGTACCCAAAAATTACCCAAAGTTTGTTTTGCTACATAAAAAATGTCATTGGAATCTAACACAATGTTATATGACACATGTGACATTTTTTGAGTAGTTCAAACATTTTTTTGTACCCATACAGAAAATGCCAAAGATTTTTCTGATATTCATTTTTCTTAAGATAATTTCATCCTATTACACTCTCAGATATCATTTCCACAAACAAACAATAAATAAAAACAAAAAAAAAAATTTTTTTAAAAAAATTGTATGAGCAATTGTTTTTGTTAATTTCGAAGAGCTTACTTTCTAAGGTCACTCGATTATTTCAACTCTTAGTATTGTGTTGGATAGTACTAAGTTTAAATTCATGCATTCTGATCTTTACAGTATGAATCTCCTGTGGAATCCAAATGCATGTTTTATTCATATTAGAAAATAAATAATAAATAACACTCTGCAAATCTGCATTCATAGTTTTTTTAATATATTTTTTGATATTATGAAATTTTTTGATGCTGTACTCTGTTATATCAGTATCAGAATCATTTTATTCTGTTTAATTTCAATACTACCCCCACAATAAACATAATTATAAAAGTGTAAAGAAGTCATAACTTAACACAGATGATGGCAGAATAGTGCAAATACACAGAGAATACATAAATTAAGGAATCATTGCTACAACATATACTGAGTCAGAGAACAACTGGCAACCTATTTCTTCATGGCAGTTAATTGAGAGAAAGGTTGGGGCACGGGAGAATTTAAATTCCAACAAGATAGGAAGAGAATGAGTTAGCATCAAATAGAGAAGGAAATCCAATGTTAATTAAGTGTTGAAATAAGACTGGAATTAACTTTGAACTTTCTCTGTAATGGAATTTCTCCTTCACAAAATCCTCCCTGATCCTATCAGAATATACCACAGTAGTCCAAGTCTCTTCCAACTACTGCTCAATCTCATTTTCAAATATGACTAACCCTCAATCCATTTATTTGCTACAGAACATGCAATAGAATTTTCAATAAGCACTTTGTTTCTGTGCCTTCACCAATCCTACTGCTGGAAATAGCTTTCCCATCAAAGGATAAGAAAAAGCTACATATCAAATTACCTTTACTATTTACCAAATAACATGTAACACTTGTTCTGTTTTCTACATAGATCCAATTATGAACCAGTTGTCCATCATAATGCTTACAGACAAACAATATTCACACAAGATCCTCCCCTTCCCATTTACGCATGCCACTGCAGTGCAGTTCCTGTTTGACTGCTCATCAGAGTTCCCAATATTAGTATCACTTTCATTAACATTGCTAACGGGAGCTCTAATCTAACAGGCACCTCCAAACCATAGCTTGTTAAATTCCTATTAAGTTCAGTTTTCAAGATTTTTATGTGTCTGCATTTATCTGTGATTTTTCTTATTTACACTTGCTGATGAATACCTTTCATTTTATAAGATGTATATATTAGGAAGAAAGAATAGATATTTTGCTTCCCATACTTTAACAGTAACATTTGCTGACTACTAGTGAATAACGCTGACTACCAGCTGCTCTTATTTGTGTTACAGGTATATAAGGTGTTTTTATTTTGCCACCAAGACAGCAACTTCAATAGGAAAGAACCCTAAACCAGAAAATGAAGAAGAGTATCTATTTATGACTGGTAGTTGGCTGATGGGAGTTTTTGTCTTTGCTCTGCTCATTGGTCAGGTAATGAAATTTTTATTTGATTGCTGTATAAACTTTTTGCACTACTCTGATTTTCTAGTATCGAAAAAGTTTGCCATTTCTTTTCAAACAACTTTATCTACAATCTGCAGATGCGTGATATTGTAGCTACAGCAACAAAATCCCAAAATGAATATCAGATGCTTTTAGATGAAACACTGAAATACATGAGAAGAATGAATCTTCCAAAGAAGCTGCAGGAACGAGTGAAGTTGTGGTTCACATACACATGGGAACAACAGCACACAATTGGTAATTCTGTTATACTTTCCAACACAGACAAATATTTTTTTTAAATGGTTATAGGATACTATACAACAAGTAAATTTCTATTGTATAAACATCTGTTAACTGCTCAGTTTTTAATCAAACTTAAATATTTTTTCTAGTTTTTAAAACTGAACAAAATTAAAATTCAGAAAGGGAAACAGCAGTGAGAAAATTACACTAAGTAATTTAAGATAAAAATTAGTAGAAAATAGAAAAATTTGTGTTTAGACATATTGCCAATGTAACATACACTCCATCACAATTAAATTATTTTAAATCGAACATTTTCATTAATGACAGATGAGAGTAGGATTCTGGATGCATTACCCCAGAAGTTGAAGACAGATGTTGCAATCAATGTACATATCCAGACTCTTAGCAAAGTTCAATTATTTCATGACTGTGATGAAGCACTTCTGAGAGATTTAGTACTCAAACTTCGATCTGTCATTTACCTTCCTGGAGATTACATTTGCCGTAAGGTAAATATTTACAAAGATCTTAAAATTTATATCATCCAATAATTGTATTTTTTTGGTATTACTATTCTCACAACTTACTTTTACAGCAAATCTTAATTTTATTCATTGCTTTATCTTCACACACCTCAATTAGATTATTGCTTCCTCAGTATATTAAATATCAATTTTAAAGTTAAATATCATGTGTAATGTTTCAGGGAGAAGTTGGGAAAGAAATGTATATTATAAAATCTGGCCAGATTCAAGTGGTGGGAGGAAAGAATAATGATGAAGTCCTAGCGACCCTTACAGAAGGTTGTGTGTTTGGAGAAATCAGCTTGTTATCACTCGCAGAAGGAAATCGAAGAACAGCTACAGTCAAGTAGTTATCTCAACCATTTACCTCTATCTAATCAATCATAGATGATTTTACTATGTGTACTATGCCCACCATACTTTTAGATTTTCATTGTGTTTTTTTTATTTTTATAATTAACACTTGTACTATGTGTTACAGTCTGACACCTGCCTTATTAATACAGATTTTAGATGTCTGGTGAGCAGTCTGGTAGCTCATGCATTGCTGATTAATAGTGCTAATATCCTAAACAATAGCAACAAAAATAACTTAACAAAGATATTATTAAGCCAGATGCAACCAGAGGATCTAAACCCACAAATTAACATTGGGCATACAAGCTGTTATTTGGACTGGGCAAGAAAATATTTTATTGAACATAGCTACATCACAAATATTAACAACGTCCATCAACTGAAAAGTCTAAGAGACATATATTTCAAAATGTTAAAAACATTGGGAAGGAACAATATCGAACTTAAATATTCACAAACAAATTGTAAATCAGTTTTGCAGAATATTTCCAATAAACATCAGCCACACAATGTTAAATCTACTTGGTATCAAGTAGTAAATGAATTAATTCCTACAAACAAATGGTTGCTCAACATACACTTGTAAAATACTACAAAATGTGAACATTGCACAGAGGAAGACACATTAGAACACCACTTTATATGTAAAGAGAGGCAGGCGATGTGGAATTGGGTGAAAGGTATGTTGCTGTTACTAAATAGCACTACAAATTACAGCTTAAACATTGTGAACATAATAAAACCGTATAAGTCGCCGTATCCAATATCCAAGAAAAACTCCATGCTATGCATTATGGGATAGTTCGTAGATTTTGTAATAAGGAAGAAAGGCAATGATTTAAATGAATTTAAATATCACATTCTAACAGAATTCAGTACTGTGGGAAAAAAAACATAGAAAGAAAAAAAAAAACCTACTCAACGTCATATGGACATTTTCTACAGACAGAAATCCAGAGAAATCTATAATTCACTACGGTAGGAGACCGACTACTTGACAATCCCTTATAATGTGCAGAACTTCTTGAACAACACATGCCGTGACAACGGAGGACTTTGGGAATAAAAGGATGTCTACTGGGAATTATCTTCTTCATCATCTTGTAAATTTATGATATTGAATGTAATTGAGTTTTTGTCATTAAATAAACATATTTTGAAAAATAAAAAAGTAGTTAAGGTGCTTGCTTTCAAAACTTTTGCTGCTCTGCTCCCGGTTTCGAATACTGACAGGCGCAGGAATTTTGAGAGTTGTATTTGATCATATGAGCTATGCCAGGACGTTCCATGGTTCAGATTCCACATTAAACTGTACATACCAAAGGAAAATAACTGGCCATCCTACTTCTGACACAATGGCTTAGTATGCCTCCTTCAGGAGGATCCAACAAACCTTTGGGTTGTGGACTAAGTTAAGTTTATGTCTGCAATACTAACCCACACTTTCTGCTTAACTAGTAGTCAATATTTTGATATTTAATTATTTACTGTACACATTACATCACAACAGTTTAATTTTCTGTGCCATATTAAATTATTATCTCTTGTCATAATAAGAACAAAGAGATGATCCATCACTTACCTCAGATGAGGAAAGTGTATTGAGAGAATGCTAACCCAGGAAACATATTGTACACTATCTTTTGTCAATGCCTAAATGATTAATGAGTAATACTCAGTTTAGGTTAAAAACATTGTTTGCTTAAAATTAAACTTAAAAATGTGTCCCCAATCCTCAGGACATTGTTTACTGCACCACAGCATCTATGTGGGCAAAACATAACCTGCTATGCATAACAATTACTTTTGTAGTGGCAGCTTAGAGGGTTAGCAGGAATTAAAAGTTGTCTTTGCAATGACTATCAATAAGCCTCAGGGACAAAATGCTGTATTTAGTCATTGATATCTTCCGTAGCCTTATCAAACAATATTTTTATATGTACTACCAAAAATGACAAACAAAAAATTGAATATTATTACACTCCAACATTAAATATTGTATATAAAGAGGTATTGTAAATATGTTCACATTAATAAACTCTCTATGCTATTTTTTTGTACACACTTTTCTGGCTATTTAATTTCAACAATTCAACAAAAGAATCATTTTTTTTAAGCTGAATGTGTGTAACTTTTCCGTAGTTTTACTTGTTAATTGTGATCACAAAAAGACAAGAAATTCCACAGAGTTATAAGCAGGAAATGTGCATCGAAAGGAGAAGCCCCAAGTACAGAATATATTTAAATACACAGATAGGGTAACAGTTTTTCAAAAAGTAAAAAATAATAATAATACTAATAATGATCTAAAAAACTATATTCATCTCAATAAGATAATAATAATGCACAGTAAAATCATTTGAACTTAATTTTTTTTAAAAAATAACATTAAATAAAGCACATTTATGATTGTGGTTATGATAGAAGATAATTTTCAATATGCATCTTTATCTCATTTCACTATTCTGGGATTTCTCCTTTACTTGTTTAATCATGCACTTCTACTGCAATACTAAGGGACAACTATTAATTGTTATTTATTTATTCTGATGGACCATACCATTGCTCCAGTGAAAAGAACCAATTCTGGGTGCAATGAGAATTGATCTAATGCTGTCATCTAGCATACTGTAGATATTACATATAAGGCATTCAGTTTTTCCAAGACATTCAATTTATGTATGCTTTCCTAATTGCAGATCCAAAGGCTTTTCGAATATCTTTGTGCTGAGTAAATCAGATTTAAATGAAGCTATTGTGCATTATCCTGAAGCTCAAGAAATACTTAAAAAGAAGGCCAAGTAAGTAATAATTATATCTGATATCCTGATGTTGCCTTTATTAGAGTTGTGAATTGCTAATTATGAATAATATGTTTTTCTATTATTTTTCTAAGCTACCTCATGAGGCAAAATGCTATGAGAGAGAAAATGAGTAAAGAAAATCAGATGGAGAATGAAGTGATTTTTGGAAATTTACAGTCACCTGAAACCCCTAAGCTGGTACATACTGTAATCCAGGTAAGTGTAATATTACCAAAGAAAAAGAGGTTGTAAGGACATAGGCCGATACCGGGGTTGAGTATCGCCTAAGTGCCTTAACTTACACACTTAATAGCAACTCACTGTTCAATGAAAACTTACGGAATATTTTAATTTAGTTTGACCATGTAGCCAGGATGACTCAACTAAATGCCTTAGGTCCCCACAAAATTTGTTACCCACAAATTGAGAAAAGGGTTTTATGTTAACAACTGAAGTACACAAGTTCACTGTTAGTAAAATCCAAAGTTTTATTTTTCAAAGTCAAAAGTTCAAGAGTGCATTTACAGTTGAGCAGGCATATCGAACTCTCTTTTCCAAAAGTCTGCAGATTGTGGAGAGAAATTTTGAACCGACCAAACCCCTTTACTAAATTTACCAGTTCTTAACAGTCATTGAAGTTGAGATATAACACGACACGATCCAACATGGTTGAACTAGCCAGCATGGCGAGTTACAACCATGCGCGACGAAAGCCAGACCGAAACACACTACCGATAGGAACAGACACACAGGCAGGAACAGACCGCGGACAGGAACAGACCACAGGCAGGAACCGACCGCAGACAGGAACAGACCACAGGCAGGAACCGACAAACCATAATAGCGGCGGGGTCTTTTTTATAGAAACGGCTAGAACCAGTGATGTCAGCAACTGTATCACATCTTTTTGCTTCCGCGTAGCTCAAAGTATGTGTAATTTATTTGACGATCCTGACTATTAAAAATGTTCAAACTTTGATAGTATCTGGACTTATCTACTAGAAGTCCAGCGGCAGTCCCTTGAGAAATTTAGAGTAATTAATTTTAAAGTTTTAGCTGTTTAAGACTCCACGTAGTGATACATTCAAATTTGGGTAAAATCCCTAAGTGTTCTAGAACTTTTTACGCGCGTGCACAACAATCCGCGACAATCTATTTTACAAAAACTTAATTACCGGACAAATGCTAAAACTTTTTGATGAAAACCCATATATGTATGAAATAGTCTTAATTAGGGCTATCTGCTGATGTAATTTTTAATTTAATATCTCTTTTAATAAAAAAGCTTATTTTTTTCTCTTAATTAAAATCACTAATTAAACTTTACCAAATTACTTAATTTTATTACCAAAATATCGGGGATAGTGCTGACTACAGCTGGTGATAAAAGATCGGTTGTAGCTTTACTTGATTTAAAGTTATTACAAATCTTAGGATTTCTACCTTTACGATCGCGTGCTTCAAAACTTGAACAAACGGGAATATCTCTTAAGATAAACGTTTCTTAAATGATTTTTATAATGAATTGTTACTGTGGGCAAGATTACAGGGAAATTACTTAAAGTTAAAACTTCTTGAAATTTCCTAAGTCCCGCCTAAGCAAAACTACAATTTGCCAAAATTCTAAGGTGCTTACAAGGTATAGCCAACAAATCTTATCCTCAATCATAATTCATCATGTTCATGATTCTATGTTAAAATGATAAAATAAATGTATGGTACAGTTTAAGAAACTCTTTGTATCCACAAGAGTATATAAATACCTTTTCTCTGGGTTTTTTATATATCATTTCCATCTCTTTCCAAAGCCAAGAAATTTTTTAGTGCTCTTATGATCATTTAAATTAAGAATTAATACAACATCTCAGTACGGTATATTATATTATGTTCCAGGTTATGGGACAGCTGGACATATCAACATTAGGAGCTCGTTTGATACCTCCGCCTAAAACTGAAACTCAAGTCTCAGAAAATGACCAGCAAACTGTGTGTTCAAAGAATGATGCTAGTGACCAACAGCAACTCCAGTGTAATTGTGTAAAATCCAACGAAAAAGCTCTCAGCTGTAATGATATTGTAAAATATGGAGGAAATTCAGATAAAACATTTGAATGTCGAGTTACTGTTCACAGAGAAATGAGTCAATAAAGGTGAATAACCTTTTAATATCATTCATCAGTCTGTTAATTAATGTCTGTTTTAGAATAACAATTTTAAACATGCTGTTTACACTCTCAAGTTGCTTTTAAATTAAATCTAATTTCACCAAATACTTTTACGTATCTACAACAGCATTCAGATTAATCAAATAAAAATCAATCTATGTTTACATTTTCTGTCCTTGTCAGAGTGCATTTTACCTTGTAGCACTGTTTCCTCTTCTATTATAAGTCTCAATGTTTTAATCATAAGATGTTTACTCAGAAAACATAATAAGTTTTATACATGTTGTGTGTGTTTTTCAATCTTTTGATGCTGCAGCAAATTTCATCTTTGGCATCCAAATACCGGGTTGTTATAATTAAACTTTCCCTATTTAACATTTTATATTATGGAAACTAATTACCGTATGAGTACCAAACTTGGTAGCATTAATGTCAAGGACATGGGGAAGAGAAATAATGTGGAATCAATTCAATTGAAACACTTTTGATGTGGTGCTACAGTACATCATACCATTACATACCAGTACCATTACTGCTACAAAAGGGGCTCAATATGGCGCCCACCAGTGTCCAGAAGAGTCTGAAAGTGCAGGATTGCATTCTGCACTTCAGAACAAAGCATGTCTATAGGTATGCTGGCTACCTCTCTTGATATGCTTCACATCAGATCAGCACATGTGTGACTGTTCCCCTGGTAATCCCTATCCTTCAGGTAACCCCCAACTAGAAATCACAGGGAGTGAGGTCAGGTGATTGTGCCGGCCAAGCATTTGGAAACAATCAGCTGATAATTCTATCATTCCCAAATGTGTTGATCACAATGACTGATCAGGGCACCTGGTGGCCATAGTTGGAACTGGACAGCGGCACTGTTACACATCAAAATCATGCACCCCATACTTTGGACATTAATGCTACCAGTTTGGTACTCGTATAGTAATTAGTTTCCATTTTATAACATGTTAAATAGGGAAAGTTTAATTATAACCACCCAGTATATAATAACTTTAATTGTTAGTCATTATGAATCAACTGTAATAAGTCATTTACCCTGGTGGCAATTTCTTGACCAAATACTTCTGCATTACTCTCTTTAAATTCTTACAGTGCTCAAGGGAACATATCCTCAGACAATTTATTTCTGTTTCTAAGTCCCTTAACTTCAAACAAAAAATTTCCCATTCTCTTTACTTGAAATTCAATTCTAGTCTATGGTCATGGTCATCTCTTCCCTTCCATGGACTACTCCTATTTCTTTTACTGACATCCATCCAGGCCTCATCAGCAAAGTATGTCCTCTTTTCTACCAGAGCTGTTATGTGTCGTCCACTGGCTTCCAATACATGTATTACAATCACAGTTATTGGTACAGTTCTACAAATCTAGCTACCCTTTTTGCATCCCTATGAAGCTTCTGCATTTGACACCAATAATATGGGTCTTTCACTACCACACCATGCCCAAGCAAGTGCCTGACAAAGATTTGTTGTATCATTTCCAGAGAGATTTCATAATCACTGATAGATATAGAACTCTGAAACCTTCCTCTACTTTCTGTACAATGGGTCCTGTCCAACTGAGTTTATATTTTTAGGATATAAGTGTTATGGTTGCTATTCCAATGGTCCAGTTTTTCACCAAAATTTTATTAATTTATTTTGATTATGATGATCAGAAAAGGATATAAAATTTTTAATATTCTATTTAAAGTTCAAAAATAAAAATAATAAGTATGACCTTCATATTTGTAAGCTTTAAATAAAAATTATATACTAACTGCAATCAAGAAATACTGTAATAGGAAGTTTGATTAAAATTTTGACCCACAATTTTCATGAGCCTAAAAACTGGTTCTGGTTTGAAGGTATGTATCATCGCCAACTTTTTCATTAACAAAATTGCTTGTTCTGATAGCAGCTGTATTGACTTAACAAAAATTATTTCAGACTAAACAGTCTTCTATTTTTATGAGTTAATTATTCCCTGTGTTAACCATTAGATGACATCTATACATTCATATTAAAATGCTGGGGTCAGAAATATGTGAGTACAAGGATGCATTTCTATATTTCGATTAACCTACCAAATGTTATTTCTGTCATAATTTCTTAAACATTTCAGGGTAATACCTGACAACTATGTTTAAATGAATGCAAGAATTTTGTGGCTGAATATTGCAGCTTCACATCTTTTTGATTTTGAGTTATCCTTACCTTAAATGTTCCCAATATGTTCATTGGAATACAACTTATAGATACAGTCCTTTTACCAAATTGTGGATTATAATAGCTACAAAAGTATAGAGGCTTAGAGAATGGAAAAAAAAGATTTTACATGTAATACAACATGTATGAAACTTGATCTATTATGTCAGCCTTCAGAGACAATATTTTTAGTATTTTTTCAGTGTTGTAATTAATTTTTTACCCATAGCATATGTTATTTGATACAAAATGAAAACACACTCACAAACTCACAAAAATGCCTGGTGTAATGACATCTGTGAATCAATGTTCAGAGAAAGACTTCAAACATGGAAAAAATGAACTGGGAAACCTACAAAACTCTATGGACTCAAACAGCTAGAGCGATCTGAGCTGAGAAACATAGAAAAAATCTCCTATCGAAAACATAGAACAAAATTTTCAGAGCGTACTGCAAACGAAAACTCACAGATACAAACTATTTTCGAAGGAAAGATGGTACACTGGCTACATCAAATAAAGAAAAACGATCCTCTATGACTATTTTAAGAACCTACTTAACTGTGAAAAGACCATAATCCGATCAAGGCTGAGCAACCCATATTCAGATATCTGGATTCCTTATCACCTGACAAAGATGAAATCAAATGGCACAGTGTCAAACTTATGAACAACAGGGCATCTGGAGAAGCTTCTGTAACTGCAGAACTATGCAAATATGTCTCTGAATAATCAGTAGATTTCTTGAAAAAGAAATTTATTATGAGGAAACTGTATCCAAAGATTTGAAAATGGCTTTGATTCACACATTGTACAAACAAAAAAGGCAGTTGAAAGAATGTTAACAACTCCTTGCTTTGGGAAACCTACAAAGTTCTCTCACCTGCCATCCTGCAGAGACTAGAATCCCAAGTTGAGCACCAATTAGGAGAATACCAAGGGGGCTTCAGAAGAAGTTGCTCAACAGCCAAACAGAACCACATTCCCAAGACGATCATCAGATACCAGTACTGCATGGTCAGGTCCAAACAATAAGTGATTGTATTTGTGGACTTAAGAAAAGCATACAACTCAATATACTATTAGATGCTATTAAACATCCTTACTTAATTAAGAGTTGACCTAAAGTCATTCACTACAATTACAACCAACTTGTCAAACATAAAATGGAAAGTTAATTTTCTATTATGTCTATCAGATTCATTTAAAATCACAACTGGTATCAGGCAAGGTGATGATCTCTCTCCACTACTTTTTAACTGAATTGTCAAAAAGGTCATTCAGAGTTGGCAAGGGAATTTAAAGGAAACTGACTACAGTCCATTAAAAATGGGAACTAAATCTTAAGGGATCACAACAGACTCTCCAGCTTTTGCCAGTGGCATCACCATTCTATCAAATGACTTAAGAATTGCTAGGATCCAAATTGATTTGCTCAAAGAAATTGCCAAACAAAGTGGTTTATAGATATCCTTTGAAAAAACTGAAGTAATAACAAACATCAAAGATCCCATATTAAAACTTCAAACTAAATACAGATATTTAAAGTGAGGAGAAAAATTTAGGTACCTGGGTTATATCATCATGAAAAATGGATTGGTCAAAGATGTTATTCAGAAAAGGATACTGAAACTCAAAATAGCTAGCTAAATTTCACAAGACATCTACAACAACAAAAAATGTCTTTCACAAAATATTAAGAAACATCATTATGAAACAATGCTGAAACCAGTAGTTTTGTATGCAGCTGAAACCTTGTTCCTGAATACTGATAAAAGACTCCTGATAAAATTGGGGAAAAAAAGAGTGAAAAAAAATATTAGAGGAATTCCGGTTCCAACTTTAAGAATAGTATCCATGAAAACAAATCCAACAACGAAGTTTACAGTAAAATAGACAAAATCATTGTAACAATTTACTAAAGATGGGCACAATTCTATGGTCACCTCAAACAAAGGGTGGAAAACTGACCAAATAAAATATCTTTAATATTTACAAACCAGGGCATTATGATTTAGGGTTTTGTATCTTAGAAATTAAAGAATAACTACATTTGGAAGAAGTTAATGTTACAAGGGATAAACTAAGGCCAACAATCCAAAAGAAGACATTGTACCCTTTGGAAAGAAGAGCACAAACAGGCCCATTCAAAACAAATGAAAGACTACTGGGTCCATAAGAAAATGAAACTTACTGCCAAAAGCAAGAAGTCTTAATGTGCTCCTAGTTGGCATCAATGAACATATATACATATTAGGGCCTACCTACAGGAAAAAACATAAAAATTTGCTCTATTTTCATGCTGTAATTCAAACAGTGTTTTCAGATCATTGAACTTTAAATTTTTGGCCATGTTTCTTTCATATTAAACCATTTCAGCCAATGTCTTACAGGTGTAACAGTATTAACAGATCCAAAAAGAATACAAATAATTTCATCTTAACCGTTTCACAATGACATACTATTTATTAATATGAGGAAGATGACTGGAATAAGAAATACGGTACTATGTATCTAGTACATTTATGTGGATAATGAGCTGTGATTAGTTCATCTTATCAATCCTTCCTTATTAATGTGGTCTTGTTAATATTAATTCCACCTCCAACATTGTTACCACTTATAAAAATGGCATTGGCATTCTTAATATAAGCATAGCTTGACATTTCCATTTTATAGCAACACATGTTTTCATTCCACTTAAAACATGTTTTTCTGACTCAGAAAACTTAAAATAAGAATACATTAATCAAATAAGCATAAATTCTTCAGTCTTAGAATTCTTAAGTTTAATGACATTAATAACCTTACTGCCTTTTATTATTTTTACTATTATTTCGTCTTCACATAAAAAATAAAACTGTGTAAAATTTTGCCTCATCTTGCAAACCTAAACATTTAAATATATAAACACTACAAATTTCAAATTTTTTGTTACCGATTGCAATCACATATTAAAAAATATATCATAAAATTTTGGACATTGTGGATCATTTTCCTCAATTGTTGATAATACTGATAAATAAATAATGCCAAAGAAATTGAATTTTTGTGTATTTATTGAACTCCCGAACACATTTTACTTCTTTAACAGGAGAACTCGCTGAAGATGCTTCTGCAAAAGAAGTGTAACATGCTTGGGAGTTCAATAAATATACAAATATTCAATTGCTTTGGTGGTATTTATTTAAAAACATAAAATTTCACAGATTGGTTTTTATTTTCATTTTTGTCGATTTATTTAATTCTTTAACTATATATGGAGGGGAAAGATTAACCATAACAACTTCTCACAAAAGTTGAAGGGTGGAGGTCAGCCACATACAGTATAGAAGGTGTGAATTTGCATTGCACCAGACTATTATTTTGTATCTTTATGTAGTTATCCACCAGTTTCCAACCCTGAAGGCTATATATATTAGCTGAGAACACTAAAACCAAAAACAATGTGTAAAAACTCAGAATTGACATAAGATGTCCAAAAAATGTGACATAATTTTAAACCACAAATAAAAATCTACCAGAGAAAGTGTGTTAGACAGTCTCCTGCAGTTAAGATAATGTAATTAGAAGTTCAGTTACTCATTTCAGGAATATTTTATTTATAAATCATTTATTACATAATCAAACTTTAGAGTGGACAGTAAAAACAAAACGAATTAATGATTACAATGTGTTTCAGGTTACGTGATAGAATAATGAGCCAACTACATAAATGAAACATTTATGTTTGAAAAACTATCACAATCTGTGCTCTAAGATTGATCGATAACCAGTGAAAGTATGGCATAAAAACTGTGTTAAATGAGATTGCAAATGAGAGAGGATATTATGACATTAAGTTCCTGTTCTAAGAAACTATTAAAACAGAAGACAAAAAGGATTTATTCAGCATTAAAAAAATTAACGTCTATTGAGAAACATGTAGCTGTTGTTTTCTTCTTTTCATTAAAAATTATATTTATAAACAAACCATAAGAAACTTCTTACCATCCCAAAACAATTGAACAATCCAAACCTTCTGTAATGAGTATTTTAGTGAATTATTTCTGTTATTAATAACTGAAACAGGAAAATATAGCATATGTCTTGCCAAGACTCAGATTTATTATGCAAGTACATATAACAGATGAATGTCATAACTAAGTCATTAATAAATAAATACTTGAAGTGTAGGAAAAGTGACTTCACTCTTTCTTCAGTTTTGTGGCATATTTTAAATGAACACCAGCAACATTTGTATCAACTTCAACTCTTCCATCAGGATTCACCTGTGGACCATTACCAATCGGCTCCACCTCTTCTCTGTAAGGAGAAAAATAAAAATAACACTTTAAATTGCTTATACAGGTGACGTATATGTATTTCACAAACATAACAGTCAATAAAAAACAGTTGTTAGAAGACGGATTTTTATTCAAAAATATTTATGCAACAACTGCGGAACTTGGCCTACAACAAGATTACTGTATAACAGTTTTCGGCGTTCACTTGTTGTTTTATAGTAATATTTGGAATTTAAAGTTGAAATTAGTAGAGGGAAAAAGTATATGGGAAAAGGAAAGGGAAAATGGGTGTGTATGGAAATTACCACCGAAGTGAGTACTACATTGCAAATAAATTAAATTAAAACACAGTTTCAAATGTTTAATCTTTTTTGTGTATGAGTAATGGTTCCAAAATTTCTAAAATAAAACAAAAAGAGGAACAAACTAGAAAGGTAATCTTTTAGATAGCTAGGGAATCTGTAACATGTATATTCTTAATTAAGGTTTTAAAAGAAGTCAAGAGGAAAAATCACTTTGACCTGAATTAGTAGATACATTAGCTATTCCTGTTTAGACATAAATGTGTAGGTTTTTAGACATATTTTGTTCCTAGCCATTTTGTCAGATTTCCCTTTTAGTAGTTCTTATTATTACTTTGTTATTAATCTGCAGATATATTACTTTGAGTTTGCAGGGAACAAATGCCCTGCTTCATATACATATCGTACAACCAATCAATTATCCATAAGGATGAATGGTCAAACACCGTTCATCCAGAATCTCGAAATCCTTTTGCAGCACCTTAACTGTTATTCCTTTTTCAGAGTTTATGTTATCAATCCTTGTATGATCTCTGAACTTAAAGGGTGGGAACTGCCAGAACCACCACTTGCTATAATTAGTGTATGTTTAACTTTACATTTTAAAATATTTTTACCTGTGCATTTATTGTTATTATTTCTCTTTATTTTATTTGGATTCATGCTTTTCAATAAGTATATCACTTTCTTCCTCTCAGATTGTTGTCCCAATTTGAATTTACTCCACCATACTCTCTTCCTAACATTTAGATGTTTTTTGATTCCACTGTGTGTAATTTTTTTTGTGTGTTTCTATGTTGTCCTCTTTTCAATTGTGGTAAAGTATATATGGACTAACCGTTCAAAAGTAACTCAGCAAATGTAGATGTTATTTAGTTACAACTAACTTTAAAAATCAACTTGCTTTGATACATCAAGTGAAAAAAACCCTGAAATTAGAGCACTACTCACTTGATGACCCTGAAGCCATTCTCATCAGCCTCGTAGTGTGTGGTGCGCTTGAAGAAGCCGTCGCTGGAGCTGTACATGCCTGTAGTCTTTAGTCCTTCCCTGGTTTCCTGGCGACTGTGCTGGTGGTCGTTGACAGAGTCTGAAATGCTGGTTCCAAATGAATACCGTGCAGATTCAGCCTGCTTTCTAGACAGATTCTCTAATGGCTTGTTCTGCAGTGGTCTCCTGGAATTAAAACATTGAGCTCAAGTTAATGATTTTCTTGCTTCCTTGCATCAGAATCAACTGAGATACAGTATGAAATAACAGTGTAGGCAGACATCAAAGCAGAGGAGTTTTAAAAGTTCAACATCACTGTCCTCTGTCTAGGTTAAAAACACATGTCTCATTTCTGGGAGTATGCTAGAGATAAGTTGCAATGTATAGTTCATGAGGCAGAGATAGGGCACCATCCCATTACTCACCTAGATGACTGTAGGAAACAGACTACAAACCTCAGTCAAAACAGTCAGTATGTGGGGGCCATGTTGTACCTGCAATTCTGGGAGAGAGATGAACTGACGTACTTGCCCAGAGTGGTAACTTTAGTGGAGTGCCAAGTCATGTTTGAAGGGGAGGTTATCTCAAGTTTTTGTCCTGGCTCAAAACATGTGTAAGGCAGGTTGAAGAAGTAACGAGCCAGAGGTGTATGAACAGAAACCAGTGCCTGTATTTCAGAAGTATTGGCCCTGGCTGTTGAGGCACTTGTCCCACTGCTACACAATGAGGTGAATGGCTGTCTCGTAAAATTCCTGGGGCTGCCACGTGAACCAGTTCCGCACATACTGCTTGACGTCATCGTCCGAGGAGAATCGTTTGCCCCTCTGAGCAGGGAGAGAGGTCTGGTCTGTATGGAGGGTGAGCTTGCCTGTCATTTTGATTTGATCACTTGGCGAAGGGTGGTTAAGGTTTTTGAGCAATGCTGGGCATTCACTTTTGTCCCATGCTGCAGGAAGTCTATCAGAAAGAGACCGTCTTGGTCAGAGAAGAACGTCAACATAACCTTTCCTGCACTTGTGTGGTGGTGACCCTCAATGCTTCCACTGGAGACTTTGTCGTTTTGATTCTGGTTCAAAGTGATAACACCAAGACTCATCTCCAGCCACCTCTTGGCAAGGAACTCATTCCCTTCCGTGGCATAGCACTGCAGATGAAGATGATGTAATCGGTAATGCGATGTGGTGTTGCAGACCATGTAGCATCGGCTAACGACACCTGCCCTTACCTGAAGTGCTTGTACCATGCCTTAACCCTTGCAAGGGACATGCAGTTGTCACCATACACTTGTGACATTCTTCAATGAATGTCCGTTCCCCTTACTCTTTCCGCTGTCAGAAAATGAACAACTCCTCTTTGCTCTTATTTTGACGCCTCCATTTCACTGCATACAACACGAATGAGGGCTGGACGACTGATGCATGCTTCTGCTAGCTTTGTAGTCACGTGACCCAATAGCAGCAAGCACGTAGACTTCCACACTCTTGTCAGAAACCCTCTTTGTTACAGACCCAACAATATTACCATTCTGACAGCAGTTTGTACATTCCAGACTCCGGCTTGTTTCTTTTTGAACGTTCCTTATAGATTTATCACAATGTGTCAGGTTCCATTGTACCCCCACGATCTAGCGCTGACACTGAGCCACACTATATTGTACTTTTATTGACTATTTAGTTTTATTTCCAATTATTATGATTAGAAAGTTGATACCGAGTGAGGTGGGTGAGTGGTTAATGCTCAGGCGTTGCATTCAGGAAGACACCGGTTCGAATCCTCGTCCGGTCTTACAGATTTGGGTGTTCCATGGTTTCCTCAAATCTTTATGTATGGTACTATGCTCAAATCTTGGTAGGTTAGATGCTTGCTGTATTATTGCAATAACATTGTCGAGACAAGCAACTTACAAGTGGTGGACAAGTGGGAACAGACTGCAAGAGAATGTAACAGTATGGTATCAGTAAAAGAAATGGTAAGAATTTTGAAAAGCATAGGACTGACCTGTTTACTAGGAATTTTACTAAGTTAAAAGTGGAGGACTGGTCAATTGTTAATAATAATTGTTAAACAAAAAAGTGCGAGAAGTTTAGTCTTAAATTTATGACTAATTAATGTCAGCCTTCCAAATGTAATTATTTTATAACACATTTCAGCTATTTTGTAGAGTTAGCATCTATCACTCGTGGTCTGTTGAAAGCAAGGTGGACTGATCTGTAAATTGATATACTGGCCCATTAGTAACAACAACCACAAGGGTTTATAGTAATTTCCTTCATTTGAGCAAGAGGTTAATATAGAAGTATAGTAAATTAGGAGTTTTATTCTTACGTTTGTACATCCATGTTGGCTTCATTACTGAAGAGTTGACGTGGCCTAGGAGGCGCTGGAGGCGGCGACGGCCTCCTCGTGGTAGGGGGCGGCGTGGTGGCTACCTGATGTGTCGTGGGGCGGGCTTGGCGAGGCGGGATGGCCTCCGGTGCAAAGTTTGTTGGTCTGCGACCGACGGTCTGCGTTTGTGGCGGTCGGTGACATGCTGTAGTGGTGAGAATGTGGGAGGCGGCGGTGGAGGCGAAGGCGGCCTCCTTGTGGTCGGAGGCGGTGTGGTGGCTACCTGGTGTGACGTGGGGCGGGCTTGGTGAGGCGGGATGGCCTCCGGTGCAAAGTTTGTTGGTCTACGACCGACGGTCTGCGTTTGTGGTGGTTCGGTGACGTGCTGCGGTGGTGGGAATGTGGGAGGCGGCGGCGGAGGCGGCACGGTCGATGTTCGTTGGCTGGTGGTCCGCCTCTGTGGAGATGCGGTGACGGTCGGGGCGAAGGTGGGAGGCGGCGGTGGGGGTGGTGGAGGCGACCTGCTGGTCGAAGTTGTCTCTGATAGCGGTCTGGAATTGGAAGGTTGTGGCTGTTGTATCTGGTGATTCGGAACGAAGGAGGGGAGCGTCGGTGGAGGCGGCGGGGAGGCGGGGGTCGTGGAACTGGGGGCGGGCCGCTGCCTCTGCCGCGAAGACGACGCTTGTGACGTTACCGAAGAAGGGTCTTCAGGCTCCGAGGGGACCAGCACGAAGCGGTAGCCACCCTGCGCCTGCGCCGGGTGAAGCCAGCAGCAAAGTGTCGCCACCACCTGTTGGAGAACTTATAAATTATCATGGGCTTTCGGTCTGTTTGTTACGCTGGGCCATTTGCTAAAATAGAGGAAACTGTATTTAACCTACTACTTCTTGGTACAATAAAGGTATCAAATAATAAAATAAATTGTTCCTCTTCCAAACACTCACTGAAAGGGGACTTGACGGCAAAATTTTGAACCTTGCAAAAGCGACAGCCAAAGTCAAGTTCAAAGGGAAACTATCAAAGTCCTTCGAAATTAGAACAGGTGTTAGACAAGGGGACAGCTTGTCATCAATCATCTTTAACTGTCTATTGGAAAAAGTATTCGTGAATGGACCAATACACTAACAGGTGGCTCTGGATTGAGAATCGATTACGGAAATGACAAACTACTAGTCAACTGCCTGACCTTCCTAGCTTCTAGTGTGGAGGAACATATTCTCCAACTAAACTCCCTCAACAATATAGCAGCTAAAGTAGTATTAAGATTTCCATAAACAAAATTGAGTTCATCACTAACATCAGAAATGCATCAAACTTAATCCCACTGGGGAAGTCAATAATATGAAGAACTAATGCCTTCAAATATGTTGGAGAATGGATAACTCCAAATATCAACGAGGACTTAGCCATGAATAGCAGATGAGCCATACTGGAGAGAACATACCACATTTGTAAAACCTTGTATGGATCTAAACCCTCTCCCTTAACCTCAAACTCATGCACTATAATACTGTAGTTTGACCATTAATACTGTATCCATTATAGTGCTTGAACACGGTTAGAAAGAGATAACTCAGAAAACTGGAACTAAAGGAACGTAATATCTTGAGAAAAATCATCGGTCCTTTCGAAGAAGAAGGAAAATATGGACTCAGGCATAATAAGGACCTATACCATTAACTGGATAGAATTATAACAGCCATGAGAAATAGGAGATTAACGTTCTATGGTCACACATAGTTTTGATAAACAATCATTGACTCACCTCCAGAATCTTTAACACCGTCTCTACAGGGAAAGCGACTAACGAAAAATGGACTAGTCAGAAAAGATCTCGTGCAGCTGGAATTTGACCCCAGTGACATTTACAATAGGGATAAGTACAGAACGTTCATTAAATCACCCGATTCTCTCCAAAACATTGCGCTCCGCATCTGGAGTGAAATGGACCCATGAAAGAAAAGACAACCACAGTGCAAGGATGAAAGAATATTGGGCCAAAAAGAAAGCTCACCAGAGTTGAGAATCACGTGGTCCATAGAGGACAAACGGAAAATAAGAAGAAGAGGAAAAGGCAACATCCAATGACCAAACCAAGCCTATCTGCCTTCTTAAAAGATTATATATATAAACGTTCCAAAGCATGTTCCAGTTAGCAATGGATACGCAACATAACAGTCGTCATTGCGAGCCCTCTCGAAGACTAAATGGGGAGAAGAGTCGCGATCGACTCATCTCTATTGGATGGCCTGACCTGTATTTTTCTATAAACTGTAAAACGGATGCACCATGTACGACTAACAACTAATTCCATATTTTTGACACCTGTCAGGTCTACAGCCTTTAATAGGAAACTTTCGTATCCAAATATTGTATAGAGTTGTCCCAGAGTCATATTGTCACTTAGAATGCGAGTGAATCACCTTCAGTAATTTGGTGCGATGACAAGCAAATCCGTGTGTAGAGACCCAGAGGAATGCCCTGTGGAGAAAATTATTACACTGTGTACGAGGGAGGACCTGGTCTGATGCGGCGGCAGCCGTTTCCCCTCCTCCAAGTTTACGCTGTACACAGAATGGTTGACCTCATAATGGACGATCTGATAATGCCACTACGCTGCTGATCAGTTATGCGAGATTATCATCTCTTTGAAGAATAATTTATTTTCAACAACCTGATTGAAAATGGGTAGTTTCTTCCACTAATAGAAATATCTGGAGAGTTTCGGGAAGGAGTTGTAAGAGTTTTCAGTATCTCATAAGTGTAATCTTTACTAGTGAACACAGCATCAGTTTTACCGCCACGTGGCGTGTTAGGGCCTCTGTTGCTTCTCATATACATCAATGATCTATGCGACATAATATGGGGGACGAAAAGATTATTTGCCGATAATGCTATAATTTATCGCGAAATCACAACGACTGCGCTTTGTTACAAGACGATATTACGAAAATAATTGCGTGGTGTAAAGATTGGCAGTTGGAGTTAAACGCTAAAAAGTGCCAAGTCATGCGTGTAAGTAAAAAGGTGACACCATTTAACTATGAATATACGATTAATGGCACTGTCCTTAGAACGGTAGATTCCGCTAAATACCTAGGGGTAACAATTCGTAATAATTTGTCGTGCAATGAGCATATCGAGAATGTAATGGGAAAAGCAAATCGTATGCTCCGATTTCTAGGTCGTAATTTAAATCAATGCACTCAGGAAGTTAAATCGATTGTATACAAGTCACTAGTACGTCCTCACTTAGAGTATTGTTGTTCTGTATGGGGTCCGCATCAAAAGGGGTTAATGGAGGCTTTAGAGAAGGTCCAAAGGCCATGCTGAAATAATGGCCAGAACTCCGTCTTCACAGTGTGACATAAATATTGTAATATGGAACGCAAATGGAATAAAAAATAAAAAGCTAGAATTACTAGATTTCTCGAACCGGCACAATATTAACGTCATTCTGCTGGCAGAAACACACCTTAAACCCAAGGACACCTTTAGACTAGCAGGCTTTCAAATCTACAGATCGGACAGAATAGGCCAGCGTGGCGGTGGTACAGCAATTGCAATCAGGAACTCTCTAACTCATGCGTTAATCCCAACTGTCAACTTGGTGGAAATGGAAGCAACGGCTGTAAAAATTCACACCAAATAAGGACACATAATCCTTTCATCAGTTTATTTGCCACCAAACAGAGCCCTGACTGAACATGACTTGGACGAAATCCTATCAAAAGGAAACAAAATAATAATAGGTGGTGATTTAAATAGCAAGCACACAGCATGGAACTCACGCACCTCCAATGCTAAAGGAGAGCTACTGTATCAACTATCCGAAAGGAGGAACATACAAGTCTACGGACCCACTGAGGCTACATATATTCCAAACCGCCGCAACGTCCACCCGGACGTCCTCGACATTGTCGTGGCAAAAAACATCATTCAAGACATCCACCTTCAAACATGGAGAGATCTTTCGTCAGACCACAATCCAGTCGTGCTTCAGCTCAAGAATTTTACCTTACCACAAAACAGCCATAAAAAAGTAACAGAAATAAACTGGAACTACTTCGCCAGACAGATTCACAATAAAATAAACACCACCTTCAATGTATCATCGCCTGATTGCATCGAGAAGGCTATAAACCACTTCAACACTACTATCAAAGAAGCCGAACGGAATGCATCCGTTACCACCACCATCATTCACAACAACGCTTATCATGAACTACCAGCCATACTTGAAGATCTCAGATACCTAAGGAACCGTTACAGGACTCTCTGGCAACGTTTCCGTGACCCTGCCGACCGCCGTAGATACCGCCATTTCTCCCGCCAACTCACGGCGCGCCTAAAGGAGAGAAGATCAGAAAGATGGGAAGATAAAATGTCCCATCTCTTATTAGAAAACAAGGAAGCCTGGGACCTAATTCGATCCTTAAAAGAACCAAAGGAAGCGAATTCACCAATATCAGGCCCGGCAGGTCCATGCTTTCTGCCGTTAGGAAAAGCCGAAATTCTGGCAGAGCACTTCGCCGCCCAACATTCAGAAGTGGTCTACCCCTTAACTCCAGAGGAAGAACAGGCGGAGGCCGCAACAATTCAGCGAGTAGAGGACAGGCTAAGCAGACCTCCTTCTGACCAGCCAGAATTAACAACACCCGGTGAAGTGAGAACAGTCATCAAGAAATTAGCCAGAAAGAAGTCACCGGGAATCGATGGCGTAGGCAATAGTCACATTAAGAACCTGCCAAAGAAAGGTCTGGTACTTCTCACCAGAATTTTCAACGCTTGCCTCCTACAACATTACTTTCCCTCAGCATGGAAAACGGCTAAGGTCATAGCTCTGCCCAAAAGGGGTAAAGACAAAACAATTCCGAATAATTATAGACCTATTAGCTTACTCTCGGCTACCTCCAAGCTGCTGGAACGTATTCTTCTGAAGAGAATTAAAGCAAGCCTAGATTTTGGACAAACTATAAGGAAAGAACAGTTCGGTTTCCAAAGCCGAGTAGGAGCCACCTGTCAGCTAGTAAGAATTACCGAGCAAATCAGCAAAGGTTTTAATTGGAATAAGTCGACAGCCGCCATCTTTGTCGACATTGAAAAAGCTTATGATAAAGTGTGGCACACCAAACTAATAGACAAGCTATTCCATCACACCGACATACCCGACTGCTACATTGCCCTTATAGCAAGCTACCTCAAGGACAGGAGGTTCTTCGTCCAAATAGAAGGCCAAAAGTCATCCATCTTCACTATCAACGTGGGCTTACCGCAGGGATCCGCCTTATCGCCACATCTGTTCACCATTGATGTCAATGACATACGAACCCCGCCCAACGTTCATGTTGCACAATTTGCTGATGACACGTTCATCTACGCAACCGGAGGAAACCACGAAAGGAATATCTCCAACGCCCAAGCAGGCCTAGACGCCTTTAGTCTCTGGTGTCGTGAAAATAAGGTGAAAGTGAATCCAACTAAATGTGCCGCAGTGTACTTCTCCACTAAACAATCGAACCAACAAAGACAACTGGAACTAATGGGGGTAAGGTTACCCTGGGTTACCGAGCACCAGTACCTGGGAATAACGCTAGACCGCAAACTACTCTTTCGCCAACATGTCCTCGACAGAAGAAAAAAAGCCCTAGCCGTGGTTAAAAATCTGACACCAATCTTCTTGAGCAATGACTTGAAACAAAAATAAGAATATATAAATCCGTTGTCTTACCTTTCATTATGTACGATTGCCAGGTCTGGGGAACTGCATGCAAATCTACCCTGCTGCACTTACAAAGAGTGCAGAATAGATGCTTAAGGATGATAAGTCATGCGAGCACCTACACGCCAATAGACCTTCTTCATGTGATCACCAATATGCCTACCATCCAAGCAGAAATCCTTCGACAAGCAGAGAAATTTTTCACCAGGCTTGACACTATACGCCCAGAAGTAGACAGATTAGAGTCAGTGGGTATAGTACTCCCAATGGAATGGCACAAATTTAAAGTACCACGTAGTATCATTATGACACCGATTTAAAGGATCACTACCACAAGCGATCCTTAGTAAGAATAAGGAAGGGTTTCCCATAAAGACCGTTTAACGGTCAAAGCCGGGTTTTTCCCCAACGTGCATCACAGCGAACCCAAATAATTAGTTGAAACTGTAGATTAAGCTACACACAGTAGCGGGGCTACAAAAAGCCGTTAAGGCAGTGAAAAAAAAAAAAGGTCCAAAGAAGAGCCTCCCGATTCGTGACAGGTATATATAGTTGGAGGGAAAGCGTAAGTGCGATGTTGAAGGAGTTAGGTTGGGAAGACCTGGAACACCGAAGGCGTTGCTCTCGACGGAAGCTAATTGAAAAATTCACGACAGACGTATTTCGGAATGACAGCCAGCAAATATTGCTACCAGCAACATTCATATCTCGAAATGACGGTGGAGATAAGATAAGAGAAATCAGGGCCAGAACCGATTCATTTTTCCCACGAGCGATCAGGGAATGGAATGGAAAGGATTTACCGGGCGAGTAAACTTAAAATCCGACAGGAGTAGCTTTCGATAAAGCACTCCAGCCATCCTGATCTGGGTTTTCCATGGTTTTCCCAGATCACTCCACGCGAATGCGGGGATGGTTCCTCACAATAGCCCATGGGCGCCTCCTGCCATATCCCTTATAACCCTTCCAAACCATAACCCTTTTCGATAGGTGCAATGCACCCTCCGCCACACACTTTTAGTGAATCGCGGAGTAATAATAATAATAATAATAATAATAATGGCCGTTCAGAAAAAGATGACGCTATGAGCTGGGCGAGTTCGTCTGGTTCATAGACTTAAATGAGACGCGAAGACGACGCAGCCTGGTGTATATTGTTCTGCAAATACGTCAGGAGAGATGGAAATTGTTAAGCTTGTGTTAATGGCGACAGTACCGGCCTCTTAATCACGTGTCTATATCCCTGGGGTAACACCTATCAGTAACTTAGATTGACATAGCATGTCTCCTGTCTTACCCTTGAAGAGTATCACTTAGGATGCCAAAATTTATTGTAACTGTTAAGGTTGTATGTTTGTTGAAGTGTAGATGTAGCCTGAATGTATAGCTGTTTCATTATGAGTTTGCAGCACATGTTTGTTCTATATTGTCAAAATGAACTACATGACCAATAAAGTATTCTGCTAATGATTTGGTATTGCGTACAAAGTTATGTAACTTTAGTAAGTGAAAGATCAAATAAAGTAGTAAGTTTTGGCTACAATTATATGATGATATTATGATTGTAGTAGAGTTAAGATAATCTACAAAAAAAACCTGCAGGTAATTGTGTTAATGTTAGCTGGAGATTAATAATAACAATAATATTTTAAAGTAGAGAAAGCAAAAGCGCTGTTTAAAACAATGTAGTAAGCCTTCACAGTGACGAGTTGCAAGCCTGTCACCTTGTAAGGATTCACAGAGGGCAGTTAGGACCCTGTAGAGACGTGGGTGGATTACTATAGAAACCACAGGCAGTTTGTCGAGTGGAATCAGATAAAACAGTTGGAAAGAAATACGGGGGGGGGGGATTAAAAAAAAAACCAGATGTTTATGCAGTTGAAGCAGGCGTATCTTAGAATATCGCAGGTTAGTGTCTGCAAGTGTTAAATTAGATTTTCGATTGCTGTAGGAATCCTAGAACATTATTCACTGGCCTTGCTCAGAGGGTTTTAAATTACCCCGTATTACAGATACTTTCGCTGAAAATAATCTGACGTATAGTATCCGACAGAGGCAACCGTCTTAACATAATCTGCCGTACTTAACACTTAAGAGTAGCGCGACGCTAACATTTACTTGAGAACACTTATTATCATTTCCCGAATCAGGATACGACGAGGTACCCAAAAATAACCGGAATAGCATTGCCGCGGTCGGAGCTTGTGCAGTACGCGTTTCTGCCGCTAGGCGTTTATAGCGCAACTAATTGCCAGTTCAGTGCCGTCTGTGTTGTTGACCAGGCTTCTACTGTTAATCTGCATTTATTGTCTTTGCTAACGCTTTTTTGTTTCGTTTTTGATGATGGCAAGTTTAAGTGAACAACGTGCGGCTGTGAAATTTTGTTTTCTACTCAGTAAAATAGCTGCTGAAATTGTTTTAATGTTGAAAACAGCTTACAAAGATGACGCTATGGAAAAAACTCAAGTGTACGAGTGGTTCGCTAGGTTTAAAAATGGCGTCATGTCGATTGATGACAAACCTCGTTTTGGACGTCCATCAACTGCCCGAATCGAAGAAAATGAAAAAATTCGAGAGCTTGTACTCTCAGACCGTTGACAGACAATTGATCAACTGTCAGAGATTAGTTGGTTATCTTGGAGCTCGGTTCAGCGAATTTTAACCGATGATTTGGGAATGCTGCCAAGTTTGTTCCTCAGGCTCTGACTGACAGTCAAAAAGAACGTCGAGTTGAAACATGTCGTGTTGTGAAACAACAGCTTGAAATTGATCCAGATTTTCTGTCAAAGGTCATTACTGGTAATGAGTCATGGTGCTATGGTTACGACCCAGAAACAAAGCAACAGTCACGCCAACGGAAGATGTCATTGTCACCCCGTCCAAAAAATGTCGTCAAGTCGAATCAAATATCAAAATAATGCTCATTTGCTCTTTTGATGCCAAGGGCGTAGTTCATTCAGGGGTTTGTTCCCCTACATCAGACCGTCAGTCAAACCTTTTATTTGGACGTTTTAAGAAGATTACGCAACATTGTTTGACAATAAATACCCGATTGGTGGCAGAGACTGATTCTTCCACCACAATGCACCAGCACACATAGCTGTCTCTGTTAGGCAGTTTTCAGTTAAAAGTGGCATGGTTCCGCTGCCCCGCGCACCTTACTCGCCTGACCTGGCTCCGTGAGACTTTTTCTTATTTCCACGCATGAAAAGGGCCATGAAAGGACACCGATTTGACAACACTGAAGAGCTAAAGAAAAAAACGAGGGAGGAGCTGTCAGCCATTTCTAAAGATTACTACAGAAAATGTTTCGAACAGTGGAAGCACCGGTTGTTTTGTAAAAAATTTGAAAATATATAGCTTTTTTTTGGGGGGGGGGGAGATTCCCCTCGTACTAACCTTTTCACCGCCGAACCTTAGTTAGTACCCAGTACTGCTCATTCAAACTGATTTGCGAAAGAATGTCGAATGTCGATGCTATTGGGAAGAGATCTCAGGGGCTCTCGCCTTGATCTAACGTTAAGGCGTATATTTTCCGGATACTAATTTTTCTTTTCGGCTGCAAAATTCATTAAGCCTTAACAAAAAAGCAGTGACAGTGGTAAATATCAAACCTGAAGGTGCCGAGTTACAAAAGGTAAGGTAATTCTGTAATTTTGTGTTAAAGTATCAACATCTTCTCCCAGCTGTGGCCTCTCGTTTCTTATCTCTGCACATGGTATTCCATCAGAACGTTTTTCTGCGCACTGCGGCTATTCTATTTGTCTTGGAAGTCTCGTTACTGCCGTCCAAACGTCTTGCCAAATACAATCGTCCTTAATCATTGTCTACGTGTCTGCTGCACACGAAGGTAATGTGAAAACTTATTGCCCTGGCAGCGAAGGAGTGTTTTTTAGCTAAAAAACGCATTCGGCTCAGTTTACAAATTTTCTCCAGTGACTAGCTTCGATTCCTGAAGTGCTATCCCACAAGCTCTGAAAAATATCCATGTGTGATTGCTGTCATCTCTTCAATTGATTAAAATCATTTTCCAGTCACAAATTTCTTTAGATGTGGAAGTAGATGGAAATCAGAGTAATCGGCACAACAATTCTTACTTTAGTTTTTCCATTGCCAGAGTGCTTTTATTATCCTGAAAAAAGTTGATTGTTTTCTATTGTAGTCCTCGTCTCAAACCACGAAATTTTTCACCCAGCCGGTTCAGGAGACTTGCGGAGTATTTTACTCTTTTAAAGGTTACAAATTAAGTGCATCCCGTGAAACATTGGCCATGACCTAGTTTGTGGATGAAATCGACTTCATCTTTTCTGGTCCAGAGCTACAGGTTTCCAGGCACCGATTTGATTACATTTTTGTTTCTGGAGTGCAAAGCTGCACCCACATCTCATCAATTTGAAAACTTGATGTACCTAATTGTTTGGATCCTTTTTGGAACGGTTCAAACATTGTTTAGGGTGTCGATTTCACATTTCTTCTATTTTAGTCAGCATTCAATAAATTCTCTTTCTTCTTTATGTAACATATAACGTACCAAGTGACCTTTTTTTCAAATATGCCTACGCCTCAGCTATGTCACACACACTTAATCGCTGATCGTCCAATACGATATCACGCACCTCCTCGTCTGTGTTTACAGTTCTTTATCGCCTTCGCGTTGATCGTATTTAAGAGCTGTACTACGTTTAAATTCAGCAGTCTAATTCTTCAGTGCTGAAAATAAAGGAGAAGATTCATTATAAACTTTTACTGACTATGAATGATTTTTCGTTGTTGATAAACAAACCAAAGTGAAGAATTTTATGACAGCAGGATATTCCAGTTTATCCCTTTCAACTAGACGTATACAGTAGACCTATTTTAAAAAGCTGTATAAAGAAAACTAATTGGCAGATCAAACTGGAACATGACTAACATTATTGTCAGACGTGTGTGAACATCACAACAACAACAACAAAAAAGCGTTGATACCAATACCAATGTTGTGCCATGAGGAGATCTTCAATGAAGAGAAATCAACATCGGTGTGCGTGCTACATTACAGATAATCAGTGGTAATTAATTCATACGACGTTTTACTGGTGCGAAAGCTGGTTGCCTATATCTATGTGAAACGACTTTTTTCAAGAAAAAGGAGATAATTAAGGTTTAGAAACGTGAACTTTATGGAGGAAATAAAGCTAGAATCGATGGACACTCGGATGGATTATTACAAAAAAGAACGAACAAAGCATACCCAGATGATGAAAATTAGGCTACAACTTTCAAAGGTAGCATTGGATCCTACCCTACAGAAAAGGCACATGAAAAAATGGAGAAAAAAGAGGCAATGATGAAATGACGAAAAATATGTTCTAAAAAGTCTAAAGCAAAATAGGATATGATCCATTTGTCACACACTCTTCTGTCGCTGTGACGTGAAACTAGTATATAAACAATGGACAAGTGTAAAGATTAACCCTACAGACATTCAATGTGAACGCAGATGATGCATCAGGTTGCAACGCCACAGTGTGGAGATTTCACAATTTCCCCTGAATGTAGTATTTGCGCCTTGAAGTTACTGCAACGTAAATATCAGAAAATATTCCAAGGCAACATCAAGCATAGGAATGCGTCAGTTAGGTAAGCGTGACGGCAGAGAAAGTTGCGACAAACTGCAGACACAAACAGAAGTTTCCAATAGTTGTGGCAGATCATGGGTCTGCAGGGAAAATAATGTTATAACAATGAAGACCACAGCTTCTTCGACGGGGTAAATGTTTGTAGAAACGAATGCTCAATTGTCTCTTGTCTAATACGCGCAAAATGTGCGGGGAATTATGTTATGCCAAAGTCGGCCTGATCAGCCACCAACGTAAACATTAATAACTGTATGCAAGTGAGAAATATAAACTCGGAAACTAGTATTGGTCGACGGCATAATGCTTTATTAAAAGAAATTTTGTTTTATAACTACAGTACGCTGTAGCCAACTTATAGAAAACAAGATAGAAGTTCAATCCACGACTTTCCAGTACTAAATTACTCTAAAATTAAAATTCCCGTGAAAATATCCAGTTTTGTTATGTAGGTGGGTGCAGGAAAGGGGAAAGATTGGTCTGTAGGGAAATTGCCACCGGAGCGTGCGCTCCATTGCAATTAAAAATAAATATTATTATATTAAATACTTCAGAAGGTTTCCTAACGATCTGATGATTCAATAATTTGAAATACGCTTTAGCGGTCTCAATAACAGTATCATGGTTTTTGCAACTCTGTGTTCTAAAAACATTCGAACAAAAATGTTGCAAGGGCTAAAATTGTGACGAGCTATGTTTTTACTCCACCATAAAATCCTTAGGCTGATATGAAAAGTATTAATACACCATATCCCGATAGAAGTGAGGGAGGATTGACAATGACACAAATGAAAAACGTTAATTCTTTAACTATTGTGCACGCAGGAACTAAGAAAAAATGAAATAGTGAACAGTGATTAAAACTGATGGCTTTTTACTTTTAAAACCGTGTAGCTTGAGATGTAGGTAGTTAACGTAAGAATGAAAAACATTTGTACGATTAATTTTCGTTTCACTCTGGGTGCAAGACGATGCAGACAAACTACACTAATCCTCTACACCAGGGGTGGCCAACCCGCGGCTCGCCTTGAACATTTTTCCGGCCCGCGAGATTCATCACACTTTTACAAAATATTTTTTATATTTCTTTTTTAGTGTTATATATTTCTTTACAATTTGCATTTAGTATCATTGTTATTATATTATCTATGATTGCATGTAAAAATAATAGTAAACACGATAATAACTCATGTTTCAATTTTTTACTAAAAAAATGTCTCTAGTGGGGATAAATAATTTTATATGCGGTCCACGGAGTTATGATCGTTTGGGTTGGCCACCCCTGCTCTATACTCTCCAATCTCTAACGGCAGAGAGAAAGGAAAAATACATATAGGTATCAGAACAGAATTTCTAATCTGGCACGTCGTGTTATTCTGCACAAATACGTTGATGGGAAAGTATTACATTGCATTAAGAGAGGAAAGTACGAGACTGATGACTAAATTCAGGCGGAACTTATGTCGTCTGTGTGTCTACTCCCCACACCTCAGTCGCTATGTCAGGTCTGCCACAGTATCGTAAGAAAACATAAAACATGCATATTGAAGAAAAAATATTAACTATACTAAATTATACTTATCCTTTCCTTTAAAAAACAAAAAAGACTTAAAGTATCACCTGTGTGAGTATACTTATAGTGTGTAGATTAATTAAGAGCTACAAATGTATTGTAATTTATAAATATTTATGAGCTCTGTTCCAAAACTATTGGAAGTAAACTTTTTCCCGAAAAAAAATGAAGAAAGAACACTCCGGCAGGGAATGTACGGAACATGTGAAATTTTTCCTCCTTTTGCTTCAAGATAAGAGCATATAGAAGACGCACATTGGATTTACTTTCGCCATGTTGTGCTGGAAAACACTTAACCTTCCTCTCTACGCAACTTCTTCTGTTTCTCGTTGCTAAATATTTTTGTCGTTCGTTGTTTCTCCCGACATGGTTCCTTACAATTTCTAGCTGATGCTCCAGCTGAAAAGACACTAGCAGGGATCCTATGTGAGTGAGATATTACTTGTTGAAGACGTTAATTGTAAATATCTCGGCATAACATTTGATACTGAACTGAAGTGGGCAGTCCAAGTTAGGCAGCTGGTAAGAAGAAGTTTTAGATTTCATTTATTGGAAAGGGTGATGAGGGTATAGCTCAGAGAACTAAGAAAATCTGGTTACAATACATTGGTCAGATTATGGTGGTGTAGTTATGTGTAACAAATATTGAAGTTGGAAGGCGTGCAAAGAAGGGCTTCTAGATTTGTTTGTGTAAATTATCACAGAACACAATCATTAACTGATATGACACAGGCCCTTGATTGAAATTCATTGAAAAACAGGAGGAGAGTGAAGAGAGTTCTAGTAGGTACAAGGCATGTAGTGGCGATAAGGCTTGCGTGGTTGTACGATGAATTAGGAGTTTTACATGGAATGAAAGAGATAATCAGTACATCAAGCTGGCGTTTAATTTCAGGCAAAAGAGATTGGGAAAGCTTTTTTTTACCTTTGCAACGGAATACCAGGAGCAGTGATAAACAATCTACCAAAATTCTTCAAGGGAGAATTATTTGGATGTGATATTGCGTCAACGTCGAATGTTAAATTTTAATAAATAAATAAGGAAGCTCGAAATAGAATGATCGATGCGTCCTAAAAGCTCCAAAAACAACAACATCCTAATATGAAGTTGCCTCACAGTTAAATCAAATTAATTCCTCAGTCCCGAAGCCTTTTTGAAATGCTCCCACCAATGGAGATAGAACTGGAAGAAATCTGCGCAATAGTAGTTTAAAGGGGAATGCAGCTTGGTGGACCTCCAGATGGGTAACTATCCAGACCAGTGTAATACTTTTTGAACATCTATGATGCATTTAAAGGTACGAATTAGCCATCGGTTATCTTCCTTTGGATCGAGCGTGGTAGGTGAATAGTAACGTTCTCGCTTCGGGAAGACGCGGGTTCGAATCCCCGTCCAGGCCTCCAGTTTTGAGATTTCCATAGTTTCCCCAAATCACTCCAGGCGAACGCCAGGATGGTTCCTTCAAAATGCCTTTGCCGAATTTCTTGCCCAATCATTTCCCGCGTTTAATGACCTGGACGTCGACAAAGCGTAAAGCAATACACAAAAAAAAGCTTCCTATATAATACCATGCACAGAGCTTTCCACATTTGACAAAAGTTCAATATTTATCTGTTGAATGAGTGGAATGCAAATGTGATATAAATACTTAGCTCTTTTATCACTTTCTTACATAATGCCAACATTCGCAGATTTCTTTCTTTCAACAAATATCTTCACTGCGAAATTTAGTTGTGAGCAGGAGAAAAATATTTTGATGCGATCTCCACTACGCTACTGAACAGTAAACTGCTTTCTTTTTTACGTTTAGTTATTATTTACAAAATAGCAGCTTCGTTAACAGATTGTGATAAATATAGAATTATACGAACTGTAATAAAGACTTTCTCACTGGTTTATTCAGCCACAACATTCCAGACGGCATGAATATAGCTGTAAATTGAAACCATCCATGTCACAGATCACATTGGAACTACAGAGCTCGTCAAAACAAACGGACAAATTTAAAATAGGGAAGTAGGCGTATAGGAAAATTGCCATGTGACCAATCCCAATTAAATTAGATTACTTATTATTAAGCTAGAAGACTGCTTGACTCCTTTGTGCAAACCTGTTACCAGATCGTTGAAATACAGCATAAACTAGTCAGATAAACGTAAAGTCCATCAATCTTACGATATTCTCAGAAATTTATTTCAGCTCTAAATATTGACAAAGCAATGAATGAAATTTACTTGAAAGTTAACTGACCCCTGTAACTTTCATTCTGGCTGATATAATGACACTGCATTTCACTTAAATACGTCATTGCATCAGTCTTAACGCTCGCAGGCATTATAAAGAAAATAGCAAATAAAATTCACGGGGAACAGATACTTATTTGTCATTGAATTATAATCTATGATTTTCGTAAGATTTTTTCGACGTTTTATGTATCCGACTCGTCTATGAAGTTTCTCAGCATGATGGTAGCAGATTTTCATACAGGAGATGTGCGGTTGGTAACCAAATGGTAAATAGTTTAATTCAATTACGACGTACAGTAGAACATACACCCATAGCAACTTACCAACATACACACTTGACAATTTTATGATTTCCTTTTCTTCTTTTTTATGTTAAAATTAATTGATTAAAAATCATCACCTAACTAGTTTTATCCTTTACGATATTTAATTTAAAATTCTCTCAGTGTTTCTGGTAAATTGTTTTTTTTTTTTGTGTTTTTTTTTTTTTAAACTGCTTTACGTCTCAACAGCGAGGTCTTTAGAGACGGGAAAGGATAGGGGCAAGGAATGGGAAGGAATTCGGCCATGGCCTTTTTAAGGAAGCATCCCGGCATTTGCCTGGAGTGATTTGGAAAACCATGTAAAACCCAAATCTGGATGCCCGGACGGGGATTCGAACCGCCATCCTCCCGAATGCGAGGACAGAACGCTATCCGTTACACCACCACGCTAGGTGTAAATTGTTCGTTGCTGCCATCGTTTATCTGTTACTTTCCCTTACCTATTAAAGAAAAGTTCCTTATCCGTGAAATTAAGTACCACCTTGTGGTCATGGTCATCTCTTTCCTCCCATGTACCATACATAACTCTTCGACGAATATCCTTCCAAGCCTCATTTCCACTATAGCACTTATGCATTTCCAGCGCTATCTTCACCACTCTCCTATAATCCAATAAATCTTAGCCCAGCTGTTTTATTATATACCAGCTATTGATTCTTGTTCGGTAATTTTGACAAACAAATCTAGCTGCCCTCTTCGCACCCTCTCCAACTCCTGTATTTGGTACCAGAATAAGTGTCCTACACTACATTACCAAATTTAAGCAATGGTCTGACCAAAGTTTGGTAACCCAGATCTCTTACTTCTCAGCACCCTCTCCAATAAATGAATGGTTTTCAAAAACAGCTGTCCAATATGTCCTGATCAATTGCGTTCACTATCAAATATTATGCCAAGATATCTACATTTCAAGTCTTTAACAAGCAATTTCTACTCCAATGTTTCTTTATATGTGTAACTAATCAGCTGACTCATCTTGGCATTTATCTTTCTTCTGTGTTGATCAATCCCGCTAAATATTCTGCACATATTCCTCTGGCAACAGTTCTTCCCAATTTTATAGTATTATATAACGTTAAGACATCAGCAAACAATCAAACTTCTGACTGCAAACCTCCAACACAATCATTCATTTAGAATAATAAACAGTAGTTTTCACAAAACACTATTCTCTGGTCCCTCCACGTCTTTTGATAGCGAATATCCTACATTAAACCTTTGCTTTCTGCCTTTTAAGACTGCCTATTCCCAGCAAGTCACTATTTCATCCACTCCAAAGAGTTTTATCATATTGAACATCATTTAACGGCTTACTCTGTCAAACGCATTGGAGATATCAACGTGGTAACCTTGACCATTTCATCCGAAATATCTTGCATATAGTCCACTAATTGACATTCATATGCATATCCTTGCCTTAGCCCATGTTGCTGTTTTGCAGACATTTTTGTTGTGCCTGCATATCAATCTCTCCATCAACATACCTACGATTGAAGTCAGGCTAATAAGTTTATAATTTTCAGCCCTATTAACCAGCTCTATTATGGTACTGTTCCAGTCATCTCCAGACTCATTACAAATTATATTTTAAGGTATGGTATAATATCCTATCCATCTTTCTTTATTACACTATCCCTTTAAGTTTTTTAACTTTCTTATTTCCTTGACAGTATCATCAGGATCTATTTCAATTTTTTTAGTCTGCTCATTTCTACTTATGTGGAAACCCATTATTCTGATTTTCCTGCTCACAACCCTCAATGATAGTCCCTAAGGGTCTCATTAAATAAGTTAAAATATCTGCTTTTTTTCAAATTCTGAGGAACTTCTTCTCCTTCGTCGTTTTTATACCTTCCCTTACACTCAATTTTCTGATATAACCATAGAACTTTCGAGAAGTAACACTTAACGGTTTCCCTGCACCAATAATATTTTTCATAAACCTGATTGTAGTTCAAAAAGTTCGTTGGTTCGAAAATCAGCGTGGCAGCGAATTTACAAATTTCTTAACTCTTCCAGACCTCTAGCAAAACTTGCGTCCTGCACGTAAAGTCGGGATTCCGAGTCATAAAAGATTGTCAAGTCCCTTATTCTGGATACAATTATCGGCCGATGTTAGACGGAATGGACAGAGAACGTATGAGTGACAGATCCCAAATACGTCGTCACGTCGTTGAGCCCACAGGGAATAATCACTGTTAACAGCAGAAATGTACTGTTACTTTTACATGCATCTATACCTACATTTTAAGAGAAAAAATTTCTATATCAGGACACATTTGAAGGGAGCCCAACACAGAAAAGATGGAGCATTACATCAAACCAGCAGAGATATTGTTGACAGGAAGCAAAACCCTTATCAAATACTCAATCAATCTGTTCTAACGGATGAAAAATAAAGACACACACAAAAAATAATAATCCTTCGAAGACATACACACTTCCAGAAGAACTTTGTTATAGATATAATTGGATTTCCTCTCATTCTGACAAAAGAAAACAATGAAATGGTAGACTTACCACCCAATCAAGGAATTAGAGTACAAACATTACTGGGAAATAATCCAAAGATTAAAAATAAAAAAATCTGAAGCATAAAGAAATCAAGGATTTAAAGACCTAGCGAGAAATAGACTAATAGACACGAATTAAGAAATTAATGAAAACAACGTTTGGTGTGACGTGTTTTAAATTTGAGATAAAAAACGATTAAGAATCACTTTAAGTATGACCACTGTAGTGAATGCACAGAAACGAAACTAGAAGCACGCGCTATGTTAATCAGCATGTCAACAACATCAATCCCAAATTTCATAACGTTATGATGATGGATGCCCGGGATTTGTAGCGGGATATTTTTCATATCATTTGGCATATCTTGAAAAACAATAGTATTTTGTTCTTTCAAAGGAAACACTATGTGCTTCAGGTCGCGCGGAAATACATGTAACAGGCAGTACTTACGTGGAGTAGCAGCACCAGCTTGACGCCCATCTCGGCTGCAGTCCAGTGGCAGGGGAGAGCAAAGCTTTAAGAAGGGTCTGCCCCACCACTCACCCACCCCACACACACAGAGAAAGCTTTCTAAGACTGTAATATTCTGGGGAAAGTAAACACCTCTAAACGAAACTGAACAATAATAATCGTGAGTTCAGAATTGATTCTTTCCCGGCGTACAGATGACAGAAATTCTCCTCGGGTGTTCTTTTGGATCAGTTCTTCCATGTGCGACAACAGGGGCAGTCGCAGCGTCAACTTCGACCTTTTCGCCTGATGAAGACAACAGAGGCTGTTGTTGAAACGTCACACATGGAAGAACTGATCCAACAGAACACCAGAGAAGAATTTTTGTCAATAATAATCGTATTTGACATATCAGTTTGATAATGATATACAAAATAGCTGGAGGTCTTTCTACATCTACATACATACTCTGCAATTAACAGAGGGTGCTGAGCACCAATCTTAATTCTGCGCATTCCAATCCCGAATAGCACGAGGAAAGAAAGAATACATAAAAGCATCAGTACAGCATCTTATTTCTCGAATCTTATCCCTCCGATCATTGCGACCCAAATAGGTTGGCGGAAGAAGTATCTCACTGCACTCGTAGGTCATAGAATTTCGCATATTCTCCAATAAATTCAAACGTAAATGACGTCGTCTGTCTTCCAAACTATCCCAGCCCAATGTATGTATCAATTCTGTGACGCTTTCATAAGGGCTGTAACAACCAGTCACGAAACGAGCGGCTCTCCTCTGTAACATGCAAAGATATCGAGGTACTGACATTAACAGGAGTATGTAAATGTACGTATTACATGATTTCCTCGTGGCTGACTATTGTGTTCAGATTTATTTCCGTACTATTTCTCACTAACTAAAGCTTCTTCGATAAATGCAATATAAAAAACTAAAGTCAAAATCTGAAAATTTCTGATCACATTGTTTTATGTTCTTCACTGTCAATAAACATTATTTAAATTTAATAATGCACCAAATGTAGGGCCGGGAAACTCGTATTTTCATCTTAAATATTAGATAATAATCTTGTCTGCCGTTATTATGTTGCTCTCAGTAATGGAACTTTATATTTCACAATGTTTGCTTATAGCCGCCTCGCAACACTTCTTGCTTCTTTAACCTGACAAGTTACGTGCAGCTCACTGAGTTCAGTTAACCTATGAACAACGAGTAGACAGGTAATAAAATAGTAGCCACGAAATCTTCACGGGTTGTGTTGTAAAAACACGATATTTGGACAGCTAACTCCGCCATCTTCTTCAGCGCATTTATGGAGTGAGCCTCATAAACCAAGCCAGAGATAGACGTCAGACAACACAATACGCAGTGCACCATTGAAGACCTCATTGCAATCATACGCCGGGAAAGTCTCGGTTCTTACAATATAACAGGTCTCCACCTGGCTCAAGGAAAGTCATTAAATACACTGGAAGAACTCCGAAAAAGTACGTACTAATAACTAAAGAATCAATCAAAAATATTTAAACATTATTTCTCGACAGTTTGAAAACTGAATATAATAATTGATAAAAATTAGGCACGCTATTTCTAAACTGCCAGCCTCATTCTTCAAAATATGGATATTTCGTTTACTAAACTAATTTCCGTTCGCAACTTAAAATTGTGAGTGTGTATTAAACTTGGAGAACAATCTACATCAGACATCACATACAGGCGGCCATCCCATCAGGGACAGCGCTGTGTATATGGGTAATAAGAGAGAGAGTATCTCTTCTAATCGGTTGGAAGAAATTGTTCAATCGGGCGACAGTCGATTTAAATACAGGTACTTATTACGTTAAGCTTCTGCTATTGGTCTGTACTGTAGTTTGATCGTTATGAGGAGCAACAAAGTACACTTGAATGATTTAGAGGCTGCCATGCTCATTTCCATATATGCCGGCACGTAGCAGCATACCAGATTCCTCCTGATTCTGCAGAATCTGTTGGTAAACTTAATGTAGATAGATGTAATGACTTTATTTAGCACTTGCTAATCATGTTACGACTTGATCATAGCTGCTTATTACAGGAGTATGCGTGGTTGAGAGAGTATCGTATGAAAGTATGAGCTGTGTAGGATATCTGCTGCCTGCTTTTCTTCACGAAACCTAAAGATTTTACCGTCGCAGGGCGATGTCTTACTAATTTATAACTTGACTACTGATGGGTGTTTGGTTAAGCTTAAAAAAACTTCTTTTATTAAGAACATAAATACATTCATCATGGAAGAGGTTACCAAAACAAGGCAAATTGAACTTTAACAACTTATGACGAGATTTGCCCCAAAGTATATTTCAAGGCAGCTGCTAGAAAAGACAATGGCTACGACAGACTTTTACCAAAACCTCGAGAAAGGGAAACTTAGCAGTTTCATATTGTGAATAAGCTTTACAGTAATTTAGCAACTGTACTAAGCTCAAATGGTTTGAAACATTAAACGCAATTACTAAATGCTGTATCATTAACTTAAAGTCAATATTCTGTTCGTGTAATACTTCGAAATATTTATGACCACACTACGACCCAATTATTAGTGTACAATCTATTCACAAGCAACCATAATAAATAGGACGTAAAATGATATTGCACCATTACAGAGTCCTATTCTACCAGTGGTAATCAATTGGTTGCTATAATGACAATGCTTTCAATCGAAGTATGTACTGTATATTTGATATAATACTTGTATGGAATGTATAATGCTTTAAAGCCATAGCCAAATTTAATGATGAATTCGATTGTAAATCGACGAGACAAATCGAAAATAAAGAATTTTTGATATCTCGCTTAGTTTCGAGATATTGTATCTCAAAAGTGAGGTTAGGGTGAGATCCGGAATGGACCAGAAAAAAAAAACCTCAAAACCACTATACCTACACGGTGGAAATTTTAGTTTATATACTACCATGATTAACATTCAACACATATAACCTAGTCTAAAGTCGATCTAATTAATCAGATTAATAAAAAGAAGTAACAGTATGATTCAGTAACGAAGCAAACGTGGAACGAGATGTTTATAATGGCTTTTAGAAGCTTGCACCATACAGAAAAAGTAGTGTTAGCAAATACAAATAAATACATGTTTATACAAACATTTAAAAAAAAAGCCACTTCATAGTTACATTTTTATTTTGCTTCAAAAAGAAAAAAAATAATTTTCTTGGCCCTGAAACTCTATTTTATCTTTAGTGTTTTAAAATTTACCTTTCCTATTATACATAATGAATGTCTGTCTTAAAGAAGAAGTTGCTTTATCAGCGTATGATTAGAGAGCTTGGCCTCACGTCGAACATGTCCATCAACAGCTGCAATAATACGCATACACAGTCACGTAGAAAGCGTTGAACAACTATCCACCCACTACGCTCTTCCTCAAGACAACAAACAAGAGAGACCTTCGTAATTAACAGCAGGTAAACAGCTTATGACACCATCCCAACTTCATTGGTCAAACGCTCGATGAGAATATTCCGTGATTAACACCTTTCCAGCCCAAATTAATGGGGATATATATAAAAAATAATTTATACTGTTTTATGGTTTCAAATGTTTCCAAAAACAGAAAAAATGTTAGTCTGCGAAATTTTTTGAACGGGGCTATTTCTTTTTTTTCAGTGGGTTCATATGGACCCAGTGGGAAAATGTGATGGACAAAATTGTTAATTGATGGATAAACTGTAAGTAAAATGTAGCACAAAAAAATATTTAAAATGTGGAAAACACCATCGAGGATGGAGGTACACATGAGACAATTTGGTTCAAAAACAGTGGAATACAGCTTTTAGATTCCTTTTTGTCAAGTGAATGTTGTGTCATATGGTACAAAATACATGTAGGTAAATTGAAATTATTTATTCATTACTGTTACATTATAGTGCACAACAACAAAATGATAAACTAAGCATGAATACAATCATTTGTTATCGTACAGTAAGAAACAATTCCCACTTATCATCTGTACTATTACATGCATCCCAAAAATTGTTCCATTTTGAAAGAAATAGTATTTACACTGTTTAGTGTTCTTTGAGTAGCATACAAATATGTTTCTTCAGCAATCTTTGGAAAAATATCATCCGAAAAACAAGAAAAAAAATTTGAAGTACTGTATAGCTGCCATTTGCTCAGAAGGCTCTGAAAAACTTGCATTGCATTGTGTGTCAAAGTCAGAGCACTCAAGGTCCCCATTTTTCCACCTTACTGCAACTGCCGCCTTTTTCTTCTGAAACCTTTTGTCTAGTGGAACATGATCTAAGTCGGCAGTGTCATTAGAAACATTTGGAGTAGACTCATTCTGCTGTTCAGTTGGTAAATCGTTAGACAATACCTCAGCACAGCTCTCGTTTTCAATTATATTGTGTGTTGTTAGACATCTGAAAGTAAATATTTTTTACACATGACCTCATTTACCATGCACGCGAACAGCTATCTCCTTCTCCCAGTGGGGCCATATGGACCTAACATTTTATATGCTTCTAGCAGAACAAACTAATTCAATTTATTATTGTAATAGTGTAGTTTGATATTGCTGTTTCATACAATTCAATAATACATTGTTTTAAAACATCAATATTGGTGACTTCCCTCAAAATTAAAGTAAATCTTACACGCCAAACAACTGCCGACGATTTATTACACTACCAACTGTAAAGAAAGCCACAGAAAACTTTCTAATTTTTCTGTATCTTTGGTGCTGCCATCTGTTGCTGCAGAAAAAAACGTAATAACGTAATGGTGCCATAGGGAACCAGTAGGACTTGATGATCATATTCTAAATGTGAAATAAACTTTGTGGGTCCATTTGGACCCGCTGGGCTGGAAAGGGATAACAATACTAAGCGACGAGGGATGGTCGAGAAAAAGGGGGAAATAATTATTTTAGCACTCAGTGAGGCTGATAGCTACTCACAGAACTCTTAAGAAAGTGTAGAGGAGAGATAGGAGCGATTGTTGAGGAGCAGGATGGCGCGATAGTTTCTTTTCCGAAATCCTTTGCTGCTTCTAAATACCCCCATGTCGTCGACGAAGCGTAGAACACTACGAAAATAATAATCTCTATATATAAAGATGAATGTATGTTTGTTTGTTTGTTTGTTCTTCATACAAATCCACAGTTTTCATCCGATCTCGACGAAACTTTGCACACTTATCCTTTGAAACAAGGAGAAAAATACTGTCTACATTTGGTTGAAAAATTATCTGTATAAATAACACATGTTGTCTCATAACTTCGAAATACGGTGATAGACAGACACGTTGGATATGGACATCTCCGTACCGTGTTTCCGTGTAGTGGACTGGCAGCTCAGTGGTTCCAGTCGCTCGCGACCTGCCGTAGCGAGCGGTCGCATCACACTTTTCCTGCTGTGTCGTGTGACAAGTGCCTGCAGAGTAAATAAAAGCAAAGTATAGTGAAAACCAACAAATATGGAAGTGAATCAATTCATACGAAAATCAACGCTAAAGTTCTCCTTTGCGTATGGATATATGCGTCCGAAAGCAGTTGAAATCGATGAGTGGTTATATAGTGAAATAGGATTACGAGAAGAAAGTGTACACGGTATCCAGGTGGATTTCCTGGCCAATGTGATATACGTCAAGCTACGAAATGAAGAAGAGTGTCTGCGAATACTGAAGGAAACCAACGGAGAAAGAAAATTTGTACACACCAATGGCGAGGTAAGCACCGTTTCCATATCACATGCAGGCCTGGGAATAAGACATGTAAAAATCCATAATGTGCCCTTTGAAATTAATACAGACATAATACGAAAAGCATTGGATAAATTTGGTACAATTTTGAGTGTAACCTCCGATAAAAGATACGGTAGCAAAAGATTTGTCGTAGATAGTGGTATTAGAACTGTGAAAATAGATCTGAAGTGCCACGTACCATCGTATGTAGATATTGCCGGATTTAAAGCACTTGTTATTTACGACGGACAACCACGTACGTGTGTCATATGCAACTCAAACGAACACCTCAAGGCTGAATGCACCAGGAAGAAACCCCTGCAGCTACCATCTGAGCGCTTGGCCCCTGATACAGCTTTCAGAGGCGAACTTTTAAAAGCATCATACGCTAGCGTGGCAAACAGTAATCAATCAACCAGTGTACATAGAAATGATGAACCTACTCTCAGCATGGAAACAGATGACGCAACCAACATCATGATGGAAATAGAGAATCCTTATAATGACGCAGTACCTGATGAACCCCCGAAGGAAAAAGAAGCAAACTATCCAACTGGACAAAATAATAACCAAACATCTAATCTACATTTACTGGAAATATCACCAACTGAGAAAAAAGAAATTATAAAAAATGCTAAACAACATCCTGTGACAGTGCCATCATCTGAGAAAAAAGAAATTATGCCCATGGAAGAACGCAAGCACGAAAATACACCAAATACAAAAAGACTGAGACTTGATAAGAGGGGAGTAGATTTGATAGCGAAAGAATTAGCTGAAAAATCCAGGAAAGTAACCACCTTACAAATGGAGACAATTGATGAAGAAATGCCCAAAGCGCCAACTCCAATAAGGAAGACAACAACTATGAAAACAAGACCAGCGAGATAGTTGAAATGGGAAATGACCGCGGGAACAATAAAATTCTTTGGTCGGACGACTTAAATGACACTGAGGAAGAAGATAAGTCAAGCAAATAAGAGGCAAAAGCAAGATTATAAATGTTATTATATAAACGTGAAAGGGAAGAAAAAAAAATAAAAAAATAACTGTCTCGTTTTCAACCTAGTGTGACAACATTTTATATAAATGGCAGACCGTAGTGCAACAACGCCCACTCAGACATACTGTGTGTCTACCCTAAATCTAAACGGAATAAAGAACCAAACTAAAATACAATGCCTCAAAGAATATCTATGGGCGGCATCTGTTGATATAGCGCTCTTACAGGAAGTTGCCTGGGAAGGTGCACTGAATGTCACCGGGTACAATGAACTGAAGAATCCTGGTTACGACCATGGTCTAGGGACTGCAATTCTAACGAAAGAGGGTATTCAAATCAAAGATGTTGAGATTTTAGAAAATGGAAGAGGATTAGCCTGCACAATAGCAGGAACACGTGTAATAAACATCTATGCTCCCTCCGGAAATCAGAATAGAGAAAGTAGGAAACAGTTTTATAAAACAGAGATAACTCAGCTTCTGACAAACACCTGTGAAAGTCTCATACTTGCAGGAGATTTTAATTGCGTTTTATCTCAAAAAGATCAGTACCCTAATTTTAACAAATGCCAGGAACTCGAGTACCTAATAAATAAACTAAGTTTGTTAGACAGTTGGGAAATAAGAAACGGGCAAATTCCCGGGTTTACATTTATAACTGAGAGTACAGCAAGTAGATTAGATAGAATTTATATTTCACCGGACATATCGAGTGAAGTAACATCAGTCGAGATATGGCCAGTAGCTTTTTCGTACCACAGTGCATATCATTGCAAAATAAAATTGCGGCGCCAAGAAATCTTTAGAAACAGAGGATACTGGAAATTAAACACCTCCATCCTAAATGAGAAAGAATTGGAACAGATAGTCAATAATACTTGGAATCAATGCAAGAAACAAAAAAACAAGTACAATACAACTGTCCAATGGTGGTTACAGTGTGCAAAACCACGCCTCAGAAATACATTGATAAACTTCAGCAGATGCTTGAAGAAATGGGAAAACAAAACAAAAGAATTCCTTTTCATGGTCCTAAGAGAACTGTGCACCAACGACGTAGATAGCATCCAAAATATGAGAAAAATAAAACATACCAAGGCCAGAATAACAAATATAACTAGAAAAAAACTAACAGGTTACCAGATACGAGCTAAAACTGGATCCTTTCAACAAGAAGAAATAACTTCAACATTTCATCTCATAAAAGAAAGACATCAAGCAAACAGGAAACTCGTGACGGAGTTAAAATCAGAAGAGGGATGTATCATTACCAACCAAAAAGGAATAGCGATAGAAATAAAAAAGTATCTCTCTGAATTATACACTGAAGAGGCAATTGATAATGAAGAAGTCAGCAGTCTGTTACGTCACATAAACCCAGTAATAACAGAACAAGAGAACGGAATGCTAAATGAAGAAATCTCGGAAGAAGAAATAAAAAACGCAATTCAACGGAGTCCGAGAATGAAATCACCTGGTCTTGATGGCCTCCCAATAGAATTTTACGTATCATATTGGGATATTCTAAAATACGAATTTATAAAAATGTATAATGAGATTCTAGCTATGCAGTCAGCTCCAACCGAAATGCTAGAAGGATTAATTGTATTAATCCCGAAAAAAACAGATAAGAAAAATGTTGAAAATTTCAGACCTCTAACTCTTCTCAATTCAGATTATAAAATATTCGGTAGAATTATCGCCACTAGACTTGGGGCTGTAGCTAAAAAGATGATTGGAGAATACCAGACCTGCATTGGTGGAGGCAGAAATATAATGCAAACCCTAACAAATATTCGTGATGTAACTGCAGTCTCGAAGGCAGCAAACGTGAAAATGGCTATTTTATCACAAGATTTCCATAAAGCATTTGATCGTATTAATCATACTTATTTAAAACTTACTATGGAAAGAATGGGTATCAGCCAGCAAATATGCAATTTGCTTTACATGCTATTACACCAAGCCACATCACGAATATCTATAAACGGATCTATAACCAATTCAATAAAAATAACCAGATCCATTAGACAAGGATGCCCTTTATCCATGTTCCTTTATGCGTTTGCAGCTGAACCATATTTAGCGGCAGTGCATAATATACTTCCTGGCTTAAAGTACCAAGGAACAAAAACAGTGGTGTGTGCGTACGCAGATGATATCAATATCATCATAACCAACTTGGAAGACCTAGAAAACACACGACAGTTGGTAAATTCGTATTCAAAAGCTTCAAACGCAAAATTGAATTTAGATAAATCTGCAATACTAAACATAGGATGGTATAGAACTAAACAACACAACATGGATAAAGCCATGTGACAAAATAAAGATTCTTGGTGTAGAATTTAATAAAGTTCTGCAAAAAGCTTCCGCAGTAAACTGGAGACGTCTATTGGCAGTTATTCGAAGCAAACTGCATGATTTCACCCATAGAGAACTAAACCCAATACAGAAAATATGGTTGATAAATACCACAGCGCTCTCCAAAATATGGTACATAGCTCACATATTTCAGATACCTGTGGAAATAGCTAAAAAAATGGAAACGGCAATCAGCTGGTATGTACAGAGGGGACAGATACTGAAGATTCAACATAAAGTTTTGCAGATGCCGTATGAAAAAGGAGGATTAAATCTGGTTGATATACGTACGAAATGCACTGCAATCTTCATGAGGAATATGTACAGTCAATGTAGAACAACACAAACAAACCTTACAAGACACATAATAAATGCAATGGAACCGCATAGCAACAAAGCGCCCGTTGACGTCAGTCACATAAACGCTACCTTAAACCACTTCCGCTCCTTCTACATTGAAAACAGCTACATAAGAATAAACAACACAGACCAGGTGCCATCAACAAGGAAACTATACTGCTTGATGAAAAGAGAGATAAAAAGTAAACTAGAACTCACCTATAAAAGAAATGATTGGAAACAGATATGGGAGAATATTCACAGTCAATATATCAGCAGTAATGCCCGTTCCACGTGGCACAGAGTAGTACATAGAAAGATACATACCAACGAAAAACTTTTTTTTTTTTTTTATTTATTTATATGGCTTTTGGTCTGACGACCATACAGCCAGATCACAATTTTGTATTACAATATTATATGGCATAATAGTTATATACAAAGTTTGTATTACAAAATTATTTTGACATATCAGCTCTATACAATATTATTTTGTCATGATAATTCTATACAATTTTTATTAGTAACAATAATTCAGAGTTGATATAACTATTGATGATTGTGTTACGTTATTAATATACAATTCTGTAATAATTCTGATAGTGAGGTGGTATAATAATTCTATTTTGGATATATTGCCTGGGTTATATCGAAATATTTGCGTCCCTTAAGAAGTGAGCTATAGCTTGATACACGTCCTGTTGTTCAGTTCTCATAAGGGAGATGATTGAAGTAGGCAGTGGAATATTTATTTTAGTCAGTCTATTGTATAGATTATTTTGTGGAGTTCGGTAAAGGGTGCATGTCAATATTATATGATTTAGGTCTGCTATTTCTTCGTTGTCAACAGGGCAGAATGGGGAGTTTGCTGCGCCAATTCTATGGAGGTGTTTGGGATAACATCCGTGTCCCAATCTTATGCGAATGATAGATGTTTTGTATTTTCTTGCGAGTTTTGATTCTTCGAACCATGCTTTGTATGGAATGTGGGGTTGGATCGATGCGTAGTGTTTCCCTTTGTATACTTGTGATGAAGTCCATGCGTTTGCCCATTTTGTAAGGGCCTCTCTTTTTATAGTTCTAATGAAATCAGTGTGGGGGAGTTGTGTGTATTGTTGCTGTCCTTCCAGAGTGCTTTCTTTTGCTAGTTTGTCAACCGTCTCGTTGTATTGGATGGACGCATGGCCCTTGATCCATAATAAATGGATTTCTTTTCCTTCTGCGGAGGCTATATACATCATTTGTAATATATCATATAAAATCTTATTCGTTTCATTTTGTCTTTTAATATTCTCCAACCTTTGTACTACACTTTTCGAATCCGTCAATATAAGTATTTTATTATATCGGTTGTATCCGTATTGAATGGCCTGTCTAATGGCCATAGCCTCTGCCGTGTAAACCGAGGTCTCTGTTGGCAAGCGTATTTTCTGGTGTTCTTTCGTGAGTGGACAGTAGTAGGCGAATCCGACTCCATTTGCTGTTCTTGATCCATCGGTATATATTTGTGTAAAGTCGGGCCAAGTTGAAGATAGAAATCTCTCTGTCATGTTATTTGTCCTGTTGCTTCTAATAATCCATTCTGGGAGGTAGTAGACATTTGGTTTAAATCTGATGATATCGTATTGTTTTGTGAAACAGGGAAGAGTCCTTTCTTGGATCACTAATGGTATTTTGTGTTTTATTTGGTTGAAGCTAGTGGACAATAACGGCGTGGAGCGTCGAGGGATGTTTCCCTTCCTTTCCATTATTGTTGCAAGTCCCTTTGCCTTCTGAGACACCGGATGGTTGGTGATTGAAGAGCGTCTCATTAGGTAGATATTTGATAAGAGTTGTCGCCTCGGTTTCCAGAGGCATTTCTCTGGCTTCAACTAATAGCGCATTTGATGCTGTAGATTTCATTGCTCCAATACATATTCTAATAGCTCGATGTTGTGCTATGTCCAATTTACGGAGGTTATACTTGGGGGAATTCCCGTAACAGATGCTTCCATAATCGAATATGGGACGGATTAGTGCTCTGTATATATTAAGCATTATAGCCGGATCTGCACCCCACCAGGTGCGTGTTACGGATCTTAATATGTTCAAGAGGTGTTCCGTTTTAGTTATAATATGGTTGATGTGTCCCGTCCATGTTAGTTTACTATCCATTATTAAGCCTAAGTGTCTGGCAGATGTGCACACGGAAGGAAGTAAGGTCCCAGATGAAGCTCAGTCTTCTCGATATATAGTTCGTTTCCTAGAAAATATCACTGCTGAAGATTTCGCTGTTGAAATGGTTAGTCCTAGATGTTGTGCCCAATCATATAATCTCCCCGCAGCTTCTTTTAACCTCCAGAGAATTATTCCTAGGGATGTGGACATCGTGTATATACATATGTCATCTGCAAATTTTAATACTTTTATTGTGGGACTGAATATTTTTTCTATTGCCCCTATGTAAATAGTGAATAGTAAGGGGCTAAGGATTGCTCCTTGTGGGATTCCTGTTGAGACTATGAATGGTCCATGTAGAGAATTATTTGTTGCCGTATATATATAGTTCTACTATAGAGAAGATTATATATTCCACAGACAAATACCTCAGGAAGATGTAGTGCCTTGAGCTTTTCTATTAGTATCGGAATTTGAACATTGTCATAGGCTCCTGTAATGTCTAGGAAACAGCTGTAAGAAAACCTTTGTTGATAAAAGTTCGTTCTATGTCTAATGTGAGCGTACTGAGACAGTCATATGTACTTCTTCCTTTCCTAAATCCATATTGAGTTTTTGGCAGTAAATTGTGATATTCAAGCCACCATTCTAACCTCCTTTTTACGATTCGTTCGAACGTTTTGCCTATGCAGGAGGAAAGGGCTATTGGGCGAAAGGAGTTGGCATTTGTACTGTCTTTACCTGGTTTTGGTACCGGTATAATTATCTGTGTTGTCCAATCACTTGGAAATTCACTTTTTAACCATACATTAGTAAAGATCTGTACGATAGCTACCTTGGCGCAGTGAGGGAGGTGGTGGAGCATGAGGTAATGAATGTTGTCTATTCCTGGTGTTGTATTTGAGGTTGATTTCAGGGCCATTTCCAGTTCGTTTAGTTTAAATTCCTCTGATAGGATATTTTGTCGGTTATTTTCCGTGTGTTGGTTTGTTAGTTTTAGAGGCTCTGTAGGCACATATGGCGGGGCTACCTTGTTTTCGAATTCTTCGATACAGTTCATTGGCGCTTTTATTCCCACTGGTTTCTTCTTTAACCGATTTATCATGTTCCATATTAAAGTTGTTGGCGTGGTCCTATTTAAAACTATTACAGAATTCTTTCCAACAGGTTTTTTCTTTGATTTAAGGAATCTTTTTGTTTCCGCATCTATTTTTTTGTAATTTATATAGTTTTCCCCAAGTGGGTTCTCGTTTATATACTGTCAGCTAGTTTCCTTTTGGCTATGTTTCTAGAACATTCCTCGTTCCACCAAGGGAGGGTAGTCCTTTTGCGTTTGGTTTTGTTTTGTAGGTGGGGATCGAGCATTTTGCCGCCTCGTTTATGACATTTAGCAGTAGCTGGTACTGACTTTTGGTTGTGTTTGCTGAGTACACTCGTCCTATATTTTCTTCAATGTGTTTCCTGTATTTTATCCAATTTGCTTTTCTAATGTTCCATTTGTTGATCGGTTGAAAGATCTGTGGGAAATTCAGCTGTTTTGTTGATATTAGGATAGGGTGGTGGTCCGATCCCCAGGTCTGTCTTAGATTTTCCCCATTGAAATTCGGTGGCGATAGATGCGGAGCACATGGATAGATCAATTGCCGATTTCCTTTGGCCGGGTTTTGAAATAAGAGTAGGAGATCCGTCATTGAGTACAAATAGGTTGAATTCATCTATGAACTCTATCATCGCTTCCCCACATGCATCGTTCAGCTCGCATCCCCATAGCGTGTGATGGGCGTTAAAGTCTCCACAGATTAAGTAGGGATCCTCTATTTGGTGGAGGAGTGTTCGCCATTCATCTATTCTGATTGTTGTTTTGGGAGGACAGTATATTGAGACTAAGGTTAAATTCATATTTTGGCTGTGTACTTTGGCTGCTATAGCCTGAAAAGATTTGATGTTTGTATGATCGATGTATACAGCTGTGAAAGGTATAGATGTTTTTATTAATATTGCCACTCCACCTTTTCCATCTTCCCTGTCTTTTCGTAATATATGGAATCCTTTAAATGAGATATTAGGGTCCGGTTTCAGCCAAGTTTCTGCAATAGTAGCTATCGTTATGTTGTTTACGTCTAGTTCTCTTTGTAAAGATTCCCTATTCGCCTTATTGATCTGGCATTCCACTGTAAGCACTTAATTTTGGCCGTCTTGTTGGAGGATATTGGTTACCATTCCTAGTATCGCTGTAGGGTTTAAGAGATCTTCTGATTGAGATTTTGCTTCTTTGATTAGAATCATGATTAAGTTGACTATTTTTTCTATTAAAATGCAATTTAGCGATTGTGGGCTCTTAGTGGGATCGTTAGATTGTTTTAATTTAGCAGATTGCGCATGCAGGTCTGTTTGTGTGTCCTCCCTGGGGGTATTGGGTACTTGTGGAATTTCCGTATAGCTGCCTGTTTCTGCAGGGTGGATCAAGCTTGTATTGATGGGAGCCATAGGTCCATTGTATGTGTATAGTAGTTGTCTTGTATTGAAGGATGGGTTATCTGTAGTATATTTAGCGTTCTTATAATTTTTAGGTCCTTTTGTCCAGATGTATCTGTTTGGGGGATTGACTCTGTATTGCTGAGGGGTGGTTTTGGTGTCGTACTGATTAATGTCTGTGTTTTCTAACTGCGGGTGCCAGGATCTGGGTGGTTCGGCCATGACTTTTGCGTAGCTGTTTGGCATCTGGAGTGTTGAGTTGTAGTGAAATGGTTGAACTCTACTAGATTTTTCAGATCGTCTCCTAAGATGTTCGGGGCAGTTTTTGTCCGTTGCTAGGTGATTTCCTCCACAGAATAAACAACATGCGTTTTCCTGGGAGGGGCAGTGGGTTAGACCATGTGGTCCCGCGCATTTACTACATCTTTGCTGACCTCTACATTGTGCTCTGACATGGTTAAATCTTAAACACTGAAAGCATTGTATTAAGGGGGGAATATATGGTTCTACTTTACAACGCATGCCAAACAGATATACTGCTTCTGGGAGGACCTGGGATCTAAATGATAGCTGGCATACGGGAAGATTTCTTGCGTTTACCTCTCCATTTGGAGAATGTTTTTTTATAAATCTTCTAACGCTAGTCACTTTGTATTGGGATTGTATGTTTTCCAAGATTTCTTCTATGCTTAATTTAATGTCCACATTTCTAATAACTCCCTGCTTTGAAGTCAAGTACATTGGGATAGATGCTTTTAGACCTATTTCTTGGAGGGACCCTAGGGATGCTAGTTGGTTAGCTGATTCGCCAGATCTACATTCTACTTTAACTTTGTTTCTGCCCGCGTGAGAAATGTTGATAATGTTTTGTTTGAGGTGGTGATGCTTATTAAAAAGGAATTTACCTAGGGCCATGGGGTGCCAATTACCAACATTTTTGTCAACACTTTCTATTATTACTATAAACGGGCCTCTGTCAGTTTCACTGAATCTATTATTTGCAAAGGTCCCGGCCTTATCCTGCGCACTAGTAACACTGCTGCCTGCGGGCGCTTGGTCGGTGAGTGGCGCTAGCTGCTCACCTGTAGTTGTGAATGTGTTGATTAACTTGGCGCTGGTGTCTGCTGGTGACGTGTTGCAGGGAGCTGTTGAGTAAGCTGTTGTAGCGCCATCTGACGATAGTCTTGCCATCTTTTCCGCTGATCGCGTCAGTCTTCTTACCTCCTCTTCTTCTGGTACTTGGCGTTTGGTCGTCTTGAAGCTGATGGATTGGCTGCCACGCATCGGATCGTCTAATACAGGAGCGCGCGGAGTCGGCATGGTGACGGATGGGCTATCTTCTTCTGATGGTCGATTGGGAATCACAGCCGTTGACATTGCGATACTGGTAGCAATGTGATTATAATTTGAGGTCATAATTGTAGGTTTGTCTCCTCTCCGAGCTAAGAGGTGAACAGCTACATCTGGGGAGGCATGCCGTTCTTGTGTCTGGTCATCTCCCGGTCCAGTTTCCATCTCCAAGGGCTGTTGCTGTTGATGATGTTGCTGCTGATGATGCTGTTGATGTTGTTCTATTATCTGATATTGTTGCTGTAAGGTATGCTGTTGCAGTTGCTGTTGTTGCTGCTGTTGTTGATGTTCTGTTTGCTGTTGAGGATGTTGGGAGTATTGATATCTTAATTGCTCCTCTTCTGCTTCGTAAGGGATGATTATCTGCTCACTTGCTGTGGATACTGCCTGAGGGTTTAACCTTTCTACCATGATGTAGTTCCCTGATGTTGAGGCTGGGATTTCACTACTGGTGTAGCACGTTTCTAGTGCCATCTTAATCGTCTGACCCGTATCCGGCGGGTCGGCCATAATTTGCTGGTACCACTAGTTTCACTAATTAATTCTAATTGTTCACTAAAGACAATAAGCTGAAATATTGCGAAAAGTAATCGCTTTCGCGGCCTCGCGAACTTCCGGACGCGTAGAGCGCGCACACGGTACAACAGGAACTAAATCGACAATAACACGTTCACGAGCTCTATGAGGAAGTTGTCGCCTCGGTGTCTAGCTCCCAACGAAAAACTTTTCGCACTACGCCTCTGTCCTACTCCAATGTGTTTACGCTGCAACTTGCAAGACACAATACAACACGACTGTTAGGATGCGAAGCTCCTGATATATGGAGATGGACAAAAAGCAAACTGGCAATAATAAATAGAACCACTCCAAACAATTTCACGCCAGAGGATATACTAATCCCTGACACGAAAATATATCCTACTACTAAGAGAAATGCCCACTTCTGGTTGCTGGCCAACTACACCCATTATGTTGTACATAAAAGAGAAGAGATGACCATCGTAGACTACTGGAGCTATTTAACAAATGAACATAGCAAAATAATCAAATCGAGAAAATATAAGGAAAACTTTGCACGCTTCCTGCTTGTCATAATGCCCTACTAAGTACCAGCTGTACTTCAAGACAACGACTGGCCGAAGAGCAAGATCGACACTTCCACATCCTGAAGATCAGAAAAAATTATTATTTATATTATTATTATTTTCGCCTATATCACTATTCGAAGAAGATGAATAGAAGAAATATTTATTTTAATCCAGTCTTTAGTACATTGGTGCCCACAGCACTATGATAAAAAAAGAAAAGAAGAAGATCTTATTTATTTTACAACAAAGAATAATACACCTAATTTCTAAACCTAAATTTTAATTTGCTTGTCGATTGAGAAGAAATTAAAGCCGAAGAAGGCAAAGAAGGCGAGAGAAATGGACGGCTATAAGGGGAGGAGGAGGCCGATAAAAAAAAAAAAAAAAAAGTGGTTAAAGCGCTTGCTTACGAACGTCGTGGTCTCCGGTTCAAATCTCCGTAGAGGCTACTATTTTTTAAAATTGTTTTTCATCGTAAGAGTCAGGCCTGGGCCGTAGGTTATTCGGATTGAATGTTAAACTGTAGATATTAGAAAGTTAGCGAGGCAAATCGTAGGTAGTCTTGCAATTTTGTAGGTGTACACTTTTTTACGTTATAATGATCCCTCAGGTGTTGTTCGCAGTCAGTGTGTGAGTGTGAACCACAGTAATATTATTATAAATACGGAAATGAGTCTCTGTCTTTTTGTTACGTTTTGACGACTAAATGGCTATATCATTGTGATGGAATTTTATGAGGATATCTGTATGAAGGGCACAGGATATTTTTTCCAGTATGATTAACAGTTGTATTCACGAAATTTTGAAACCTTATCGAATGGTGACAGAAATATGTTGGAAATTGACTCTCTTCAAGAGACAGGTTCGACGGTAGAGTGATATAGTGATAGCTTTCCTGTCATATTTTTCCGACTCGATATTGTTTGGGAACTATGCTTCGTTACCAACAACTTTCTATATTTAACTCTGGCAAAAAAATTCTTAATCCACGCGTACGAAGTCGCGGGTACGAGCTAGTAATAAATAAATAAACACGAGGGAGCGTCACGCAGTAACTAAATTTTGGTTTTGGAAAAAAAAAAAAATTCTTGGAATACGTTGGGTTTAGGGAATTTCCTTGATAGTATGAGTATATCCATTCAACAAAACTGGTGTAACTCAATTAACAGTTTAAATACCTCCCAGAAGCAGGTGTCTGCTGATGCACACATTTTATCAAGGGAAGCACGTAAAAAGCTGGTGTCCAAGTCTCATACTGGTAGCAACCAAATGATTGTGAATTTTCCTGTATTCGAGAGTCTCATACATACGTAATGGAAAGAGGACTTCCTTCGGCAAGTGTATATTTGATCATACTTCGTGTTCCGGGTAGCTAATAAGGTGGCTCCATGAAATAAATACTACTTCAACTATGTAAAACCTTCTGTCATCATTTTTTTATTTAGAAAGCCAATTTTATTTCTTTGAGCAATCTTTTAGTTCGTTGAACCTGTCACATAATTTGCTGCAGACAATTTACTGTTTTCTATTAGTAATATGAATGCTATATCGCCGCTGACACGCTTTTATAATTCAGCTTGTTACTACAGCATTTCACTGCTGCAGGCTTATCGCAGTGGCTGATGGAGCGTGGGTTACCCTCCAAACATCGGCTGTGTTCCCGTCCATAGTAAGAGCACCGCCTTAGGTGGCAGTCGTTCTACAAGTGCTAAATCCCAATAAATCACATCCTATCTTTAAGCAGATCGGTCACTATGAAAGTACATAGCTCCCTTTTATCCGTAAACATGTTTTTACGTACAGCGAAGTGCATTTTGGAACTTTCTTCGATTGACGACGATGGGACTTGAATAATGTCACTGAAGCCATTGAGTCTGGCTAGATACATAAATTCACGTTTTTGTAATTCGCAGTATTTGAGCGTCTCCAGAATAACTGTGAATTTGACAGTCATAATTGATGCTTCCAATGTAAATTGGCACAGGCGCCATTTTATTACTTATACTAGCAGAGTTCCCGACGTTGTCCGGTTTAATTTAATTTAATTTAATTGAAATGGAGCACAGGCTCCGGTGGCAATTTCCCCATACACCCATCTTCCCCCTATCCTGCACCTACCTACATTTGCCCTCGACAAATTTTATCTTTAAATTCTTTCAAAGTTTTCGGTAAATTATTCATCATTTCTCTCGGTAACTGATTCCAATCCCTGACACCCTTACCTAAAAAAGAGAATCTTTCCACACCCTTGTGCGTGAAATCGAGTGCCAGTTTGTGGTCATGGTCATCTTTTCCCTTCCATGCACTACTTTTCATACCTATTGCAATATCTTTCCATGCCTCATAGCCAGTATATGCCCTGTACACTCCCATGACCCTCCTCATCCTCCTCCTGTCTTGCAATGAATCCCATTCCAGCTCTTTATCATATCCGTCACTGATTGCATTCTGCGATAATTTCCAGAAACAAATCTAGCAGCCCTTTTTTGTACCCTCTCCAACTCCTGTATTTGATACGTAAAATGAGGGTCTCATACTACACTACCATATTCGAGCAATGGTCTGACCAAAGTTTTGTAACCCAATTCCTTGACTTCTCTCGTACATCCCCTCATCACTCTCTCCAACAAGTGCAGAACTTTGAAACCTTTTCCTACCACCTGTCCAATGTGTCCTGTTGGCGTTGATTAAACCGTACACTGTTTTTATTCACGCAGTCAGCAACATGTACCAAGTTTCATACAATTTGCGCCATCAATTTCCGGAATTAAAGCATACTTAGATTCACCCGCACCTTACCAAGAAAGGAGAGGGTTTAATTTGATTTACCCGTACACTATATTTATTCGTCTGAACAGATTCATATTTACCCATCTTCATTGATTCCTACCGGCCATTGGATTTAGCAGCACAGTTCTAAGAATGGGGTGGTTTGGATGTTTTGATACAGAATGTTAGATTTTATTTTAGTCCAGGTTACATTTGAACCTTATTACATTTTCTAAAGTTGCTGCTCGAAAAGCACAACATTACGCACATTATTACATACCACATACTTAAAAATGTGTCTGGAATGTTTTTATTCCAGCGTCACGCAAAAAATACATATTTGGAATGGGTTTTCAGAATTTTAAAATTTCGGTTCAAAATTAAAATTTTACCTATGTCTTAACCCGTTTCAACATATTTACTTTACGAGTAATCAAGCTTTATCTGAAAATTGCTGAATCGATTTCGACCGTGTTTTCGTAGCGTCAAACATTAGATGTGTTTCATTGTGTTGACTCATCTGCCGCCAGTGCTAAAAAAATTCTCATTATGCTACTTCATCTGGCACTGCAGCTCAAAATCTAATCCGTACCTGTATAGTTGAATATCAGGTATTCAAAGTTGTGCATCAAGTATTCAGTAATAAGCGAGAAATGAAAAAAAGAAATTCTTTACTTTCGATTTATTTCAGGGAGTTACAGACTGTAGCGCCATGGTTTTCACAGAAACTGGATTACTGAACAACGCAATAAATTATAAAATCAATAAAAGCTGCTTTGTTGTACTAAACTGTTTTTAATTGCAACACTAAAGCCTTAATGCAACGTTCTGTTTATATCAAAAACCATCAGCGTTCACATTAATTGTTATGAACAGAATGACTCTACTTTCGCTCAAAACGCCAGATATTTTTGTCTGACATTAGATATATCGAGAAATTAAATAGATTATAATACGATTGAAAGCTATATTATGTCAGAAGCTCACGTGTGTAGTGCAGAATGTAATACGAAAACGTTCAGTTTTCCTAAACCGTATATAATAGCCAGAGACATTGCTGTTGTGCTAATAGAGATTGTGATCAAAGAAAATCTCTGTTGTTTTTTTCGTCATTAGTTTCTCGCATTCAATACGGGCATCTACGGCGTTTAATAACTGAACATCTCGAATTTAAGGAAAGAATATTTCAAGTTTTGTTTAGTGTGGAACATGCAAAATAATTATTATTGTAAATTGCTTTTATTGCGTTCATTAAAGGCCATGGTCAGAGATACTGCAGTTGTGTCTTTTGTGCGGACTGTGGAGAATGCAACATCTAGTGATTCAAAGTTTGGTATTTGTCGTCATAAGTTCATAATTTCATTTAAATCTCCGTAATGTTGAAATATATGACACACCAACAACTGAATTGAGATTCTAAGCTTTAAAACGGTGAAAACCCCATCCAAATTTGCCCAGTAGTTACCGAGTTTTTATTTTGCAAATATATCTGGTTTTCGTTTTATAGATATAGATGAGCTTCACCTTCATGTCGCATATTAAAAATCATCTGATCAATGTTTCACCGACTTCCCAGTGTCCGATTGACTTTAAACTTTACCGAAATTAAGTTTCCAGCGACAAAACAATAGTCGATAATTACAATTAACATTTTTACTAACTAAGTAGTGAAAGTAAAATATATTTAAATACGTTTCCCAGTAAAAAATTTTTACCGTGGCAAGAAAATCCCATCCAGTCGACCGCTGACGGAGTCCCCGTTGTTGATTTTCTGTGCTCGCTAATTTTTACCCGTGCTACAAATTCATTCGCCATTCATCACCTAACTACATTTTTCTATATCAAAGAAGGCGCAGGATAATCTGAAATATCTTCATATGTCTGTTCGACGTTACAGACTATCGTAATTTAACGGTATTCCGGGTATTGCGCACATTATGCAATAAACAAAGCATTGATAGCTTCTCTGACATTCGATTCGTTGCCTCTACACCGCGGCTGTTCTACCTTGGCGGCTTCGTGGTTTATTCACTTGGCCCATTCCCCTACCTCCGAACAGTATCCGAAACCGCGCGACTTGACAACCGCAGTGCTACAACGGACTTCCAGCCGCCTGCAACATCAGCAGCAGTTCCCAGATTTGTTGTATGCATAAACTCCCGCCAGTAGTCACCAAACCTCCCTCTATCAAAAGTGCTTTCTACATCCTACCATAAAGGTAAACCTTACCCTATCACCAACCCCCATATTACAACGACATCCGTAACTACCGACGAACGTCTAGCCTCAAAGTGCGGACTGCATCGTATGGAAACCAATGCAGAAAAATGGCTTTCCAACAACCTTTTGCTCTTGAAAAACTGCAGTCCAAAGTTGAAATCCACAAAAACACTGGCATGCCAAATAAGCAAATTGCTACCGAACGCCAGAATCTTACAGATCATTCAGAATGGGGGAGAAATTATCACCCAACGCCTCGATCCAAATCTACAGACGTTTCTAATAAATGAATTTGGTTTCACAACCTTTACAGACAACGCCACTATTACAACACTCGATCCAGAAAACAGCCCCAACCATCACGTCTGCCCACATTAACGGTAGTTACATCGCGTGTACCTCAAGGAAGTGTAATAGGACCAATACTTTTCTTAATTTTTATAAACGATCTCGGAGACAAAGTGAAAAGACTTTTTAGATTGTTTGCTGATGATGCGGTTATTTATACGGAAGTAAGAAATTTGGCCGATTGCTTAGAAATTCAGCGCGATCTGGATGTTATTTTGGCTTGGTGCGCTGAGTGGCAACTTACTCTAAATTGTAAAAAGTGCAAGACAATGAGCATAACTAACAAAAAGAATCCAATTGTTCAGAAATACGAGTTAAACAATACAGTTATTGATATGGTCGATTCTATGAAATATTTGGGAGTAACAGTACAAAGAAACATGAAATGGGACATACACATTAATTCGTTAGTAGGTAGAGCTAATTCTAGGCTGCGATTCATAGGGCGAATCTTGAAAAATTGTAATGAACAAACAAAGGAGATAGCGTACAAATCTCTTGTGCGTCCACATTTGGATTATTGTTGTGCCATTTGGGACCCGTTTCGTAAGGGGTTGATCGAAAGTATAGAGAAAGTAGAGAGAAGAGCCGCTCGATTCGTGACCGCTTGCTACAGTCCTTATGAAAGCGTCACAGAACTGATTAGTAGACTAGGTTGGGAGTCTCTGGTAGATAGACGACACACATTTCGTTTAAACTTATTGGTGAACATGCGTTCTGCCACTTTCACTTTTGAGTGTAGTGAAATACTTCTTCCACCAACCTATTTGAGTCGGAAGGACAGGAAAGATAAAATTAGAGAAATAAGGTGCCGGACTGATTCTTATATGAATTCTTTTTTACCTCGTACCATTAGGGATTGGAATGCACAGCAAAGAGATTAGCTTTGGTGCTGAGCACCCTCTGCCACCCACAATTTTGTGAATTGCAGAGTATATATGTAGATGTAGATGTAGTGATTAAAGGAGTAGAGCCCACAATCTCACATACTGATGTCCAGGGAAGTGAGGAATTTGGATTACAGAGCTATGGTCAGATCAATGCTTGAATATGGTGGTGTAGTATGCGACCTTCCTTCTGGATACTAAATACAGGAGTTGGAGGCGCTGCAAAGGAAGGCAGCAAGATTTGTTTGTGGAAATACCACAGAACACAATCAGTAACTACTATAGTGAAGGAGTTGGATTGGGATTCACTGGAAGACAGGAGGGAGAAGAGAGTTCTGGAAGTGTACAAGGTTTATGATGGTGATTAGGCTTTCAGTGATGGAGGAAACAGTTTAATGCTACCATCCCGTGATCATAAGAAGAAGTGGTTACCTGAACGATCCGGTGGTTCAGTGGTCAAGGCATCTGCAGCCATCTAAAGGTCCCCGGTTTGAGTCCCTTAATGGGCGTGCACTTTACCTTTAGCACGGCTTGCTGTATAATGTAAAGTTCGCCAGAAAGCTTCCGTTGTTCGGATTCCACGTTAAACCGTAAGCCCCTACACTCGTTAGGATCACCGGGTTAGACTAGCCTAAGATAGGGGCGGATTGCGCCTCCGATAAGAAACTCGGTCACTAGGTAATTCCGATCACACGAGTTTTCTTTTTTATTGAATCTGTTTTTAATCCTTGCGTTAGAATCACCCAGTACTTAGATTGGTGATATTACATTTTTTAAGAAAAATGCAAAGGACTCGTTCGAAAAAATAAGTAGCTGAATAAGCTCTCGCAACTAAGCCAAATATGAACCAATATGAACAGACTCACATCTTGCGGAATACGCAACTAGATAAAAAATACCCCCAAACAACATTTACTGCAATTTCGAATATGTACTCAACAATACGTTGCAAAAGAATGAAAAATTAACCTCCTTTGCATATATTGGAAAGTAAAGTAATAAGTAATAATAATGTGTAGTGGTGCACGGATCTTGCAAAGGCTCCAGGCTACAGGCATGAAATTAAAAGGGATCATTTTTTTCCTTTTCGGACAAAAAAATGAATAAAAAAAAGACGCCTCCACCATTGAGACAGAATGATAACGCGTTTGCCAACATTGGCCGGAAGACTTCGTACTGTAGTTCGAAGTGACCGCGTAACCTGCCTCTGGTTAATCATGTCAGTAATCTTACCGGGTACAGGCAAACTGCAGTTTAATGTGGGCATTGAGCCACAGAAGTTTTCACAGACCCATGGCAAGTGATACCAGAATCCACTAGACAACTCCAGCGGCAAGAATATTGGAACTATAGCCAGACGGGTTGGAAAGACTATCATCCAAACATGAGTTTTCTGCAATGAAGCCATACCTGCCGTCAATCAAAGTATTTCTTTTCATTTAAGAATTGCATGCTTCTAACCAAAACCATATCGGCAACGGTAAACAACCAAAATTTTTAATCAAGAAATCTCTAAAATCGTGTGGTTGTAACGGGAATCGCTCCAGGGTTTTCCTGCATGTTAATTCCCACCACGCAGTCCTGGCCTTGGAATACTCGAGTGCTGTGTTGGCTCGCGAGTGCGTATCTATTACTCAATGCAGGTGAGCTGTCCCTTTCTCCGGCAACGCTGTTTGTGTCACGTCGACGCCGGGAGCTGTTTACAGCACCACCCTAGCCGTCGCAATGCAATACAGGCACGACTGCAGTGCGTGCGCATGGACGAATTAGGCGTTTCATACCAAATTAGGATAGAGGAGAAAATGAAGCAGTTGATTCGTTGTTAACATGCATGCTCCGCCGAGCTTGGTGGGAAAGCAGTTAACGTTGGGGATCGCGGTTTCGACACTTGTCCAGTTATCGCGATTTCAGGGTCTCATGGTTTCCTTAAAATACTCCAGTTGAATGCTGCGATGGTTCCTTGAAAAGACCAAGTCTGAAATCCATCCCATTCCTTATCCCATACCTTCTCCCTGTTCTAATGACCTGCGAGTCGACGAACCGTTAACTCCTAAGTTTTTTTTGTTTTTTTTTTGTTTTTTGTCAAAAAAATTAATCTTCTTATATATAAAAATCAATGTTTGTGGGTTTGTTCGTCTTCTATGCATTCCTATACCATTTATCAGATTGCAATGAAACTTTGAAGAGTTTTTGAGTGTGCGTCTGCGAAGGTTCCTGTGAAAAAAAAATCCAAAAAGTCACCCCCTATTCCCCATAACACCCAATAATTTAGGCAAAACCACATTTTTTTATCCAATTTAGATAGGAATTTGTACACTTATATTTTAAAACAAACATAAAAATACTGCCTACATAAGGTTTCCGAATATTAATCCCCTCACCCCCTTTCCACCCCCATAATTTTTTTACCCCATAATTTAGGCAATACCACATTTTTTATCCGATTTAGATACGAATTTGTACACTTATACTTTAAAACAGACAGAAAAATACTGCCTACATATGGTTTCCGAATATTCATACCCTCTCCCCCTTTCCACCCCCATAATTTTTTCGCCCCATAATTTAGGCAATACCACATTTTTTATTTGATTTAGATAGGAATTTGTACACTCATACTTTAAAACAAACAGAAAAATACTGCCAACATATGGTTTCCAAATATTCATCCCCTATCCACCCCCATAACCCCATAATTTAGACAATACCACATTTTTTATCCGATTTAGATAGGAATTTGTACACTTATAGTTTAAAACAAACAGAAAAATACTGCCTACATATGGTATCCGAATATTCATCCCCTCTCCCACTTTCCACCCCCATAATTTTTTCACCTCATAATTTAGGCAATAACACATATTTCATCAGATTTCAATGGGAATTTGCACACTTATACTTTGAAACAAACAGAAAAATACTGCCTGCATATGTTTTCCAAAGCCCATCCCCTCTCACCCTTTCCAACTGAAAATGAATGAAACAGCAGTTTAAAATTTATATGTAAATATTTTTTCATTTAATCTATGTATGTACCTACTCAAGTCCAGCAATAGTGAAGCATTGCCGGGTCAGCTAGTAATTAATAAAGTATATAATTTGCAACTATTTACCGGAGCAGTAATTGTATTCTTAGAGATGACACAAGACAAATACAACACTTACTTCAAACCACCCATACCCAGTGCAGAATTTGAACCAGTGACCTCTGAAACACGAGCATACATCGCTAACCCTTACTCTGCCGAGGTTGGTTGGTCGTAAGTTACTTTTTATATATAAAAAAAAGGGAGGAGGTGTCATCAATTGCTGGAAGCCAGTTTGTTGGTAAATTAGAGCAAATTATGGAACCTTTCCAGTTTAGATTTTACTCGCCAAATTAAACATCCTTCTCGTTTTTTACCAGATTTTGAAACGTGCACCGAGCGTGGTGGTCTCGCATTCGGGAGGACGCGGTTTCGAATCCCAGTCCGGGCATCCAGATTTGGATTTTCCATGGTTTCCCCAAATCACTTCACGCGAATGCCTGGACGGTTCCTTCAAAATAACATAGCCGAATTCCTTTCCTTCCTTCTTTTCTCCCAGTCCTTTAGCGCCTCTAATGACAGAGACGATCGCTCTATCGTATAATTATTTCAGAGGTCGTAGTTGGCAGACTCGAACTTGCTGGAATACAAACCTGACTCGTGTTTATCCCTAAACGTTCACTCTGCGAAATTTGAAGAAGTTTTGTTTAAAGGCAATGCATAATTGCTTCAAAAGCATCACGTTGTCTTTTTATTGAGATGGGCAGATATTCATAATGTAAACTTTGGTCACAGTGTCTGTAATGGCCAGAGAATTTAATACAGATTCCAGATTAGTTGAGCAACTTCTAAGAAATGAATTGCCTGAATACTTGATTCGGTAACATATCTGGTCTGATGTCCAATTTAAATAACGTACTAACTCACGTACAGCTAAAGTTAATAAAAACCACTAACGAAAGTGGTCTGTAAAATACGTAAAAAGCAAATAAACTGTAATGTATAAACTGTGGTCAAGCAGCAACATTAGCGAAAGTTTTAGTTGAATTGAAATTTAGCCTAGGCCGGAATTACAATTGGTATTCGTGATTACGGCAGAGACCATGAGTAATTAAAGTTTTTGAAGATTTTTATGTTGCTTTCATTAGCAGTTCAACGTTTTTTCAGCACTAAAGTTATCGATATTTTGTTAACTATAAATACTACCAAAAACAGACTTGATGTATTTGTTATTGCAATTAATTTTATAGCAGTTGCTTAGCTATTAAATAGTGGACATAACCTCGAAGTTCTTCAAATGATATCTCTGGTCGCTGTTATCCGCGAGCGACGGCTGGCGCGCGACGTCACCGATCTCCAGCTAATAGCTATAGAGTTGAGGGAGTGAGCATAGGAAATTATGTAGCAGACTAGTGTAAACCCGTGACCGCTTTTTTGCATATCGTCACGGAGAGAGAATAGTTCCAGTTTTTAGGGTCAAATATTATGATCTAACCAAATAAACTTGAGCTGTGTTTCACCCTCAGCGTGAATAAAATCTCTTGAGCTTGAACAACTCAGAAGTATTAATAAACGTAGGTGTTAAACACGGACAGGGATGATTGCGTTATCGTATAATTGTTTCAAAGGTCGTAGACTCAAATTTGCTTAAATACAAATTTGTATTTGACCCTTACAGATCACTCTGCAATGTTTAAAACAGTTCGTGTTTGCTTCGAAAGCTTCACTTTTTTTATTAAACTGGGAAAACACTCATAATGTAGTGTTAGGCCATAGTATTTGTAACGGCCAGGAGACTAAATACACTTTCCATATTATTAAGCAGTTAGCAACCCCAAAGAAGAGAATTGCCAGAATACTCGAATTGGCATCATATTTGCTCTTATTTCAACTTCAGATAACCTAATAACTCACTTACAGAGAACGTGAACAAAAACCATTAATGAAAGTCGTCAGTAAAATATGTAAAATAAAATAAATCGTTATGTATAAACTTTGGTCGAGCGACAACATTAGCGAAAGTTTTAATTAAGTTGAAATTTAGCATAGGCTGGAATGACAACTGAAAAGCAGTTCCACGTTTTATGAGCCGTAAAGTTTATCGACATTTTGTATATGAAATGCTACGAAAAGCAATCTTAATGAATGTATTATGGCAATTAATTTGGTAGCAGTTGCTTGGCTATTAAATTGTCGACATAACCTCAAATTTATTCTAATGATATCTCTGGTGGCTGTTAATTTGAGAGCGAAGGCTGACACGTGACACCGTTCTCGAGCCAATAGCTATCGAGGTGACTGAGTGAGCTTAGGAAATTATAAAGTATATTCCCGTGTCCGTATGTCGCGGCCTTGTGAATTCTAAACCCTATAACTTAAAAATTGGTAATTGCTCACTGTGCCAGTCTTTAAAAACAAGAATATGGCGTAAAATATAAAATGAAATGTGGAAAAATTATGTGGGTGAAAATAATTATAAGGATTTAAGTGGGAAGCTGAAGAATTTTTTCCCCGTAATCTTCAACTGAAAGCTGGGAACTCATGGAATGGGAAAATACTTAGATCTTTTATTTCAGCATAATATTATTTACATACATTTTTTTCGTATCGGCCATGGTGGACCACCACACACCGGCACCTCTCAAAGCGTCTGGTATGTAATCATGAGCGTGGGGGGACATCTGCCAGGTCCGGGGAATCTACTCGGTTTCAGAAATCCTGTCTTTCCATTTGTCTGCGGAACCTGTAACTGTGTACTGTGTAATAGGTGTATTTTTGTTTATGAAATGTGTAGTTTATGAGTAGACTGGGGACCGTCCCAGAATTCATCACGGACGTACGCGGGGATCATGACTCGATCCTGGTCCCATTGCAACTTCCCGATCTATTGATTGGCATCTTAACGTGCATAACCACACTGACGGTATTGATTATTACTATTGTTTTATAGTTTATCCCTTTAAGGAACGCGTGGAAGCATTAATTTGCATAGTCCTTCTTCTTCTTGCTGTTCTTCTTATCTTCCAAAAACCTCCTCATCCTTTCGCTGTGGGCTTGACTTCTCTCTTGTGTCCATGCATTTCTGAGTTTCAGATTTTTTGCTGTTGGGATTTTAGGGGCAAATTTATTTGTAGTGACTAACTGTCTATATATATAGCACATACATGTCAGTGGGTCTAGCTTGACTACTGAAAGGTCCTTCTGGGTTTCTATAAGCCAGCGTGTTTTGGTTTGTCGGGGTCCGTTGACGAAGTGAGAAATTTTCATGGTTAGTCGCAAGCAATCCATTCGTACTGTAGCGTATCACCAGGGGGAGGGAAGAATTATTAATTAATTCTTAATATTTTACGCTATACAGGATATTATAATTGAATATCAAAATGGAAATTATTCAAATGAGAAGTGGATGACTTTGGGATTTGAAAACTGTCACAAAAAGACATTTTAATAAAGATTTTTACAATGGCATCTACAAATCTGAGCGTATTTACCATTACGTTAATAAACAAGAGGTTGTGCAATTTTCTAAGCAACGCTCAGACGTACAATGAGCCCTTTAAATGCAAGCAAACAAGTATAGTTGTACTTCAAAAATCTCACAATTATTCTAATACAAAGTATGTTACCAGTTATTATGATAGCAAACAGTAATGAATTTTAATGGGTTGGGACGCCACGAATGATTAACCTGTCATTCGACAGTTACACAGTCTAGCTCAGTGGTTTTATCAGATCAGAGCAAGGATCTTTATCTCAGATGCGCTTAAGGGTACAGTTTCAAAAGGGAGTTGCAGGCTGAATGGCTTCCTAGAAACACATTACCGTTCCACGGCAGGTAGCGCTGAGCGGAGATGACCACCTGGTCGATTGTCGTAACTGGCCACGCCAGCAGTACGCGGCAAGTCGCAAGTTAGAAGTGCGCCTCAGATGGTCTCCAGAACACAAGTCAGCCCAGCACACATGGACCCCAAGTCGCCAGTGACTCGTCTGGGCTCCGGAATGGAATGATCCTGGCTGCCCTCCTGTCTGGAAGGGAGTGCGGAAGGAAGTGTCCTCGTCCTTTTCTGCCACCACGGAGGTAAACTCTCACTCCGCCTCTTGTGGCTCGAAGACGACATAGAACATTCCCCGAATCTTAGTACTATGTTCCCTGTAATTGGCTGACCATCTGACGTCATGTGATCTGTGGCTTCTCTTCGCCACGTTAAGTTTCGGCAATCTCCGACAGCCGATGCCTCCTTCGGGAGGAAGGAATTCTGTTTACGGCCTGCCCGACAGAAACCCCTAATCCACTTACCATTCTGCCAACAAGGCGCCAGCCCGTCTGCCCTTCACTGAAGCGTAAAATCCTTGCCTTTCCCCCTTTCATGCGCATCTTTCGAACATACAGTGGACATCCCAAGAAATGGAAAAATATTCTAATCCTTTACTTTATATACAATAAAAAGTGATATGTAACAGGGAGCTTAGCGAATCGTTACAGTACTATATGTCCGTAGAATTTCATGCGTCTTTTCCGTGTGAGTGAGGTGAATCTTTCTGTCAGTGAATACAGTTCTTCTGAGCTTTTGCGAATCCGGATGCCGTCTTGGATCTTGGGACCGAATTTTTTCTCTGTACCTCTCTATTTTTTCGATTCCTTTGATATTTACAGTTAATGACGATGCCTCCGTCGCATTCAGTGCTCCTGGAAGAACGACAGTGTGGTAGTGATGGAGTTTGGCTTTGGTTGAATGTGATTTCTTATTGTAAGTATTCCAAGTATTCGTATATGCTTCTCACAGTTTTTCTGTGCGGGCTTTGTGGGCCTTTCTCTCAGTTCCTGTATACCCAATAATTTTCCTTAAGTACTTAAAGTGTTAAACTTGTTTGATAACGCCATACTTGGTCACGAGTGGCTTCAGGTTTGTTCTTTTGGATTCCATATATTGTGATTTCTCATAAGAGATTTGGAGGCCGGTTTTGATAGCTATCAAATGAAGCCTCTCAACAGCATGTGTGGCTTCCTCGACAGTTCGTGTAATTACTGCTAGATCATCCGCAAAAGCATAGCATTTTATGTTGATACGTTTATCTTTAGTTCCAATATATATTCCAGATGCTAATGATCTCGTCTAATATCAGGTTGAACACGGGTGGTGGTAAACTATCCCCTTGTCTTATATTATATTATTAATTGTTATTATTTATTATATTTTTATGTATTATTATTATTGACAAAAAACCAATGAGTATTTCTTGATATATAGTCTTCTAAAGATCATGGGAAAACTGCAGCTTATGATTCTTGCAAAATAATTAAAGGAATTATTTTAACAAATCTGATTCTTCAGTTGAAACTTTTTTCCACAAGAATTGTTTATATCATTCGATAGAGGATTTCATATGTTCGATAAGAAACGTATCTTGAAACTTTTGAATTTCTCAAGACCCAACATAATTTTTCTTTAAAACAATTATGTTGAAAAGATAAATTCGTAAAATCAAAATAAAATTTCAGCAGTTTTCATTTGTCTTTGTATGTATATTCGTTTGGACCAACTAAGACCACGTTAAGCCTTCATTTGGTTGAATTTGTTATGGATGAGTACACGTCTCGTTGTTAACCCTAGAAGAATCCTGCAGATTAAATTAGAGTCTGAACCACGGAAGCGTTCTAGCAGGTGTGCCAGAGGTTAATCTCGAGTTAAAGGCTTATGAAAATCCCCGCCGAGATTGGAATTCGAACCAGGGATTGGTCAATCTCAATCAGACGTCTTAACTACCAGGTCGCTACCGGTTTTAACTGAATTTATTTAAAAAAAATTAAAAATGATTTTATTAATGATTTTAGTTTAATACTAGAGAGGAGAGAAATATGTAAAACTTGCTTAGAAAAAGCATGGTATGAACATAGATTCCTTCACGTTCAGTAAGGTGATAGATTGACGAGCCCAGCCGTCCTGCAGTCCAGAGTACTTAGGCGACAGATTGTGCACACCTAGTGGAACACTTTTTGAAAAAACTGCTGCATCTAAAGACGTGAAATTGAACATACTAATTCAAAGTCAATTCTATATGTGCCATCAATCATTATTTTTGAAAAAAATTATCATTATTTTTATTCATGTATGCTGCTTCAGTTTAGAAATCGCTATCGTACGCGAGTTATACCGCTACGGAAGACCACTTAATAACGTCGGCTTAGTGCGTGTTGAGGCGGTAGCTTGATGAGCGGGGGGTCGTCAATTCAATACCACTACCCCGAAATTTTTTTTCTTTTTGTATTTTTTTATTGCTATTTGATTTTGTAGCATTTCAAATTTATTTTGAAACAAAGTCTCCAAATTATTTATTTTCCTTTGAAAAATACAGAAATGATGAATGATGTAAATCATAGAAATATTTGAAACAAAAATTACGTGCACACCAAGAACATTTTATGATGGATATCCCTCCACAGTCACTTATTCTCCAGAAAGTGAAATATTAATTTAATTTTTTGTATTAAAGATTATCTATAGTTGCTGAATGTCTTTGTAAATAAATCTCTGACTTGTGTAAATGTAGATGCATCGGTTTTGTAATTATACAAAAAAATTCCGCTCCTTCCCTTAATCAGTTATTTAAATAACTATATAATTTTACTGACAGACTGTATAAAGTTTAATCAAAATTAAAGAATAAAAGGAAAATATATTTAATCGGTACGCTTCAAACTTTAGTCGGAAATAACGTTGCCGCAAACTGAATTATTGAGAGAAAATGAATTTATTCTCCAGAAAGGGATATATTAATTTATTTTTTGTATTAATGATGATCTATGGTTGCTGAATGTTCTTTGTAAAAAAAATCTGTGACTTATGTAAATGTAGATGCAGTGGTTTTGTAATTATACAAAGAAATCTCGCTACCTCCGTTAATCGATTATTTAAATAACTGTATAATTTTAAAGATAAACTATGCAAACCTTAATGACAATCAAAATTAAAGTACACTCTAAATGAAGATTTTGAAAACTGTTTAACGGGAGAAATACGTTTCCACGTAACTCAAACAAACCAATTCCGTAGGACGGTGGTTCGAATTCCCGTCCGGGCATCCAGATTTGGGTTTTCCATGGTTTCCCCAAAATCACTCGAGACGAATGCCGGGATGCTTCCTTCAAAATGCCATGGCCGAATTCCTTCCCGTTCCTGGCCCCCAGTCCCATCCCGCCTCTAATGACCTCGGCGTCGACGATGCGTAAAGCCATAAGAAAAAAAAAGAAACTAACCAAAAATGCATGCAGGTCGGTAGTTTAATGAAGCCAAACACAAGAACCATAAAACGTTTAGTTACACGAGAGGTCTCACTATGCAATGGAATCACCTGGAATCCGCTTCATTAACACTGCCTGCATTTCAAAGATAATGGCTGCGTCTCCACGATCACTGAGCCTCTGATATCGACCAGTTTCTGTCGGTGAAGTGACTCAACAAAAGCTGTTTTAATCATCATATCTTCATAAAAATATTCCGTAATTTTCTGTATTGTTCCCCTCTCACCACGAATTCCCGGTCGGTTAAAGCTCTGGTCTCGCATTCTGGAAGACACTGGTTCGAATCCCCGTTCGGGCATCCAGATTTGGGTTTTCCATAGTTTCGCCAAATCACTCCAGTCAAATGCCGGAATGCTTTCTTCAAAAGGGCCTTGCCGTATTTCTTCCCGTTACTTGCCCCCAGTCCTTGCTGAAGTCCCACTACTTAAAAATGTTCTACAATCAACCACAGCCAGTCAACTGCGTGCTTCAATGTGGAAGAATGGGCGTTAATCTGTGTTATTGCTATATAATTGTGTATCATAGCTTTTTGATATAGTGGAATGACGAGTTGTGGTCAAGATATTCGAGTTTTACGAAACGATTCGGATCGACTGACAACAGCTTATTATTTTAATTTCGTGATTTTCTTTAACAGGAGTAGTTTCTGTGTCCTTTGCGTGCAATATATTGGTAACTATTCGTTTTTCAGACAAGTCTACTGAGTTTTTGTAATGCAAGCACAGTGGCTTCTATCTTTATCTTATAACTTTTTGAAGAATTGACGAACTAAATTTGTACCATAGAAGCAGCAAGGCACATGTATATCTTCTGTCCTAACCACACTTCAAGTAGTCGCCATCCAGAAACTTTAAAGCAAAACTATTTGTCTACTAAAAACAGAAAAATTATAGGCGTCCACAGTTAGTTCAGTTGACTTTACGGTATCTGTATTTTTCCTACAAGAAATCGTATAGATCATTCGGTAGGGAATTTCGTTTAGCTAACAGTAAATATGCATTACAATAAGGTTACATGTTTCGTATCCAGTGTGCAAATGTTTGAAAGTGAAAGCATGTGAAAACTTTAGGAAATTTCTTAACAGAATTGAAGTTAAATTTTTGTAAGTAGTTGAATTGTTGTGATGAAATTTCGGTCATCTGGTGCATTTTCGTTTGTGTTCGCGGTTCATATAACACACGTTCTATGATTCTCCACTTACGTAGGACGCGGGTTGGATACGCAGTCCAGAATTCAATTCTTTGATTTATTTTTTCAGCCGAACGTTCTCCATACTGTAATGAACATACGTAATTTATCAGTTAAACGGTGTTTAAAACGGCTAACAATAACTTCACTGTCAGATTTCCATCGCTTAAGTAAATAAAGATTTTTTGAGAAAGAAAAATTAATTATTTTGATCAATCGAGTTTTCCTTTAAGATGGAAGTAAGGTACGAAAATGTTGCTATGAAAATAAATACAGATTGTACACAATTACCTTAAATATTAGAACGAAGTCTTTCTCGGCGTTGAGAATGTATGAAATGCTCGGCTAGTCACCCGAGAGCATTTCATACACCTTAAATATTAATTCAAACTTTCCTTTTCTGACCGTAAATACGAAGAAATATTTCTCACAATGAATTCATGCCTAATGAAAGCGCGTACAATGTTGACATTTTCGATCTTTTATTACTATTCCTGTGCTGGAAAACTGATTTAATATCATTCATCAGTTACGTCCCATTAAAAATTTTCCGATCTGAACGTATGTGTCCACAAACTTAGTAAGTCATAATCTTTCACTGTTCTTATTAGGGCGAGTGACACTAGCCGACAATTTTTAGATTTTTTTGGTAAACGTTTTGATAAAACTACTGTACGTCTAGACGAGAAATTGGACATAAATTAGCTCGCCCTAATAATTCAGAGTTATCTCTAGATGTGTCATTAATCATTATTTTTGCAAAAAAATGTAATAATTTTTATTAGCATATATATATGTAATGCCATGAATGATAATGGTTCGTTTTTAAAATTATTTTCATTCCACTATGAAAATAGTGGTTGTGTTCCGATTCCACCAACAATTAAATTTTGTAAAATAAGGAATATCACTTGTATAGAAAAAAAATTTTCATTACAACTAGCTTCCGCAATCACAATTCATAAAGCTGAAGATTTAACATTAAATAAAGTTGCTGTAGATATTGGAGAAAAAGAAACTTTTGTTGGTTTAACATATGTTAGGTTATAGAGAGTAAAAACTTCAGAAAGATTAGCTTTAAATAGAAGATTTTCTTATGACAGAATTAGTAATATTAAAAATTCGAGTATGTTAAAATGTAGAAAACAGGAAGAAACTTGAATAAGAAATTTTGTATCTGATTAAAAACAAATTAAATAAATTGATATTTTAGTTTATTTAAAGTTTGAGTATTATTATAAGCGGGCCTAATTTTTTTTTTTTTTCAACAAACTAAAATCACGGATTTTGATGAAAGTAATTTTATTAATTGTATATAATATTTTTTATACCAAAACTTCGCGAGCCACCACAAAGCCGTGCTTTTAGCTAGTATGATAACAGAAACATTGTAGTGTACCCACCTAGACACCGGTAAACCTATGGGGACCTATGACCTATGACGAACCCCTCAGATTCTATAAGAGGAATTGGCGAATGAGTACGGATCGAGCAAAAAAGTCGATCTGGGATCGGAGTGAGACATTCCAGGTAGGATCATTAGAGTGAATGATTACGTAAACACGTACTATGTACACTATTTACTATCACGACTGTACAAAATATACAAGTGGTATACATTAGGATTACTGCTGAATACTGATGATAATACGAGGGCTGTCCAGAAAGTAACAGACGTTTTGACCTGGCGCAACAATGGGTGCTCCTAGCGCAGCCATCTTGGCGTCAGACTGTTCATGCATTCAGTACGCAACCAGCCATGGTAGTTTGCACATCGTTCCTATCGTACTTTGAATACAGTAGAGTGTTAAAATGAGCGCTGCAATTAAAAATCCCGCCAGTTGTGAAGTGCGAGCTGTAATACGGTTTTTGTTGGCGAAAAATCACAAACCAATTGAAATTTATCGCCAGATTTGTGATGTGTACGGCCAAGGAATAATCAGTGAAAGCCGAGTGAGGCAATGGTGCATTGATTTTAAAAATGGTCGAACCAATGTTCACGATGAGGACCGCATGGGTAGGCCTAGTGTTGTGAGTGATGAACTGGTGGTGAAAATCAACGAAAAAATCCGTGAAAATCGTCGTTTCACGATTACGGAGCTTTCAGAACATTTCCCCCAAATTTCACGGAGTTTAGTTCATAAGATTGTGGTTGGTAAACTTGGTTACCACAAATTTTGTGCCAGGTGGATTCCGAAAATCTTAACAGAAGACCACAAAAAACAGAGACTTGCTGCAGCACTGACGTTTGTGGAAGACTACGCCAAAACTGGAAACCAAGTTATCGATCGTATCGTAACTGGCGACGAGACTTGGGTAAAGCACGTCACCTGTGAAACAAAACGGCAGTCTATGGAATGGGGACACACGCATTCGCCCAAGAAACCGAGGAAGTGTCTGCAAACGCTGTCAGCAGGAAAAATTATGGCTACTGTGTTTTGGGATGCTAAGGGTGTGATTCTCGTTGAATTTCTTGAACGTGTCCAAACAATCACTTCAGAAAGGTATTGCGAAACACTCAGAACATTAAGACGCGCGATACAAAACAAGCGTCGGGGAAAACTCAGTGAGAAAGTTTTGTTTCTCCACGACAACGCTCGTCCACACACGGCCAATCGTACCCAAGAGCTCTTGGATGGTTTTGGATGGGAAGTTTTCAATCACCCGCCGTACAGCCCAGATTTGGTACCGAGCGACTACCACCTGTTCCCGGCGATGAAGACGTGGCTCGTAACACAACGGTTTGAAACTGACGCTCAACTGCATGCCGGTGTAAACCAGTGGTTGAAGTCTCAGGCGGCAAATTTCTACAGAGAGGGTATCGAAAAGCTTGTACCACGTTATGATAAGTGCCTTAATTTCAATGGCGATTATGTTGAAAAATAGCCTAAGAGTTTACCTCTAAAATGTATATAATAAAAATCTTTTTTTTCACTTTGTTTATTTTTTATTACAAAACGTCTGTTACTTTCTGGACAGCCCTCGTAAAAGGTGCTATTGCTCTACCTTCCGATATCTTGCTACGACATATACTGGCAAATAGTTGCTAATATAATAACTGCGTGAGTATGACCTTTGCCTTGAGAACGGCAAGAGCGTCTGCTATTGCGGGTGATTATCTAGTCCTATTATCCCCAGCTATAGGCATTGTGGAGCACCCTAGCTCTCTATCTAAGATTTAATGATGGATTTCCACGTCCAACCATACCCTACAGCAGAGCCAATCTGTTATGCGCTGTCCATCTACTTCGTGTGTGGCGCCACTCCGCGGCACCGGGCGCCGGAGGACGTCTCGACGTCTGCGTTCCCTCTGCTCAGACTGTTGCTGGTTCAGACTGAATGATTAAGGCGAGACCCGACAAGACAAGACACCCTTCGATGTCCGTGCATAGGACCTCCCACTACGGTCCCAAAGTGGAGGGGAAAATGTTAAACCAATGTTGAGGCCAATCTAAGCGGTCATCTGCCCTACTTTGACCGACCATTTCGCACTTTTTACTAGCTGTCAGCGGTCCTAGGTCGATGACTGTCTGGTTTCTTAACATGCAACTTGCCGTCCTCATTTCATAAATAACAAATATGTAACTTCTGAGCCAAGCGAACAACTGCATTCGCTACAACATGATTTTTTTAAAAAAATTGTACTCCTTTGCTTTTGGTTCTGTTACGCTATTCACTTGATTAATTTTCAGTTAGAATGCAATAACGAAACTTATTTATTGCTGTCGTCTAGGTGAATGTTTTCACCCTATTTCCATTTGGCTCCTCCAGAGGTAGAGCAACCATAGTCGTAGCAAAGCAGCAAGTTTCTGGAATGGTGCTTTCTGGAACTGTAAATTACTCTTTTTTTGTGCCGTAGAACCTTATCTGCAGTAGGTACTGAAGATATATATATAAAAAAATCCGATCCTGCTCTATGTAGTGAATGTTGTACGAATGCGGTACTGTGACTAAGTGATCAGATTAACTTCATTGTTTTTGTCTAAGCAGTTTTCTAGCTCGTCTAGAAAGTTGAAAAACTTTTATTTCGAGTTTTAATTTGTCTTAAAGATTTGAAGTGTCTTGCAGCAGTTTTGAGTAGTATCACGTTTGTGACCAGAATACATGTGGTACAAATAATAAGGCTTACAAAATATTTCTTAATTATCCCCATCCTCTTTTTGCGTTAGAGTTCTCAACAGTAATTTGTGCAACCTTTTCCCTTAATGGCTGTTCTTAAAAAAGGACCAACCTGATCACCTAAGAAATGTCATGCACAAATGCATAGTCCGTAAATATATAATTGCTTACCTTGAGGTCTGAAACCCTAATAATCTTCTCTTTTTCTCTTTGTTGTACGTTATTTTTGTTTTCTATTTTGTTTTTGTTAGTGCTTTATAACTCGACGTAGAAGTCGCTAGAATGAAATGATTAGGGGTAAGGAAGGGGAACGAAACCAGCGATAGCTTTTTGAAGGAACCATCCTGGCATTTGCATAGAGTGATTTCGGAATCCGTATAAAACCGAAAGCTGGGTGGATAGACCGGAATTCGAACCAGCGTCCTCCCGAATTACAGGGGAATGGAGTACACACAGGTTTTGCGTTACACCATCATTCAAATTTCCTTCATTAGCATTTTTGGTTTCGTAAAGAGTCATATGTCACAACTAACCATTAATATAATAGACGAGTGTGTCCCTATATTTCATTTTTTAGCCACTACTACCTAGCACAGATCGCTGGTGTATGTATGTGGTAGTAGCATAGACTTTCCTATCGTGTACAACGTTGGTCGAATGCCGATAGCTGGGGGGTGTAGGAAATATGGTGGTTAAAGGTAGTCGATGTAGGGCATTTTCATATTTCGACCATAGACTTGTGTGTCCCCATACTTCTCTTTCCTGCCACAACTACGTAGCACAGACCATTGGTGTTTGTGTGGTAGTAGCATCGAGTCTCTCAATGTGCTCTGTGGTGGTTAGATGTCGGTAGGGCGCTAATGATCTCGCTGTCGACGCGCCCTAAAGCAACAACAGTGGGAGATATTGTGGTTGAAAGTGGTCAACCTGGGACACATTCATGTATCGACCAAAGACATGTGTGTCCCCATGTTTCACTTTTTAGTCAAAACTATCTAGCGCAGATCACTGGTGTTTGTGTCGGGTAGTAGTATACATTCACCGGTCGTGCACAACGTTGGCCGAATTTCGGTGCGGGAGGTATGGTGGTTAAAAGTTGTCGTCCAAGGACACTTTCATATTTCGACCAAAGACATGTGTGTCCGTATATTTCACTTTGCTGCCACGACTACATAGCTCAGATCACTGGTGTTTGTGTGTTGTAGTAGCATCGAGTCTCCCTTAGTGCGCCATGGTGGTTAGATGATGTTTCGACCAAAGACGTGTGTGTCCCTATGTTTCACATTTCAGCCAAAATTATCTAGCGCAGATCACTGGTGTTTGTGTCTGTTAGTAGCATAGATTCACCAATCGCGCACAACGTTGGCCGAATTTCGGTGCGGGAGATATGGTGGTTCTAAGTGGTCGATCAAAGATATTTTCCTATTTCGATCAAAGACATATGTGTCCGTTTATTTCACTTTGCTGCCACAATTATACAGCGCAGACCAGTGGTGTTTGTGTGTGGTAGTGGCCTTGAGTCTCCCATCGTGCACTATGGTGGTTAGATGCCGGTAGCTATGGCAGTGGGAGATATAGTGGTTGAAAGTGGTCGACCTAGGGCGTTTTCCTATTTCTACCAAAGACGTGTGTGTTCCTATATTTCACTTTGCAGCCATAAATACCCTGTGCGGATCACTCATGTTTGTGTGTGGTATTAGCCTCGAGTCTCCCATCGTGCACTATGGTGGTTACATGTCGGTAGTTGTCAATCAAAATTCTTTACAAATACGAACGTGAAAGGTACACTTTGGATAGAAGAAAGAAAGTAGTTACACCGGTAGAAGTACGTGGCCAAGATTAAAGCTCAATTGCTGAATTGGCGTTGTCCTAAGTAGGACCATCTGAAACCAGAATAAGTAACAAAACAGGCGCTGTAGTTTCTTACTGATAAATGTCCTGCTGTGAACATTACAACGTGCTTAATGGAGATCCAATATTCAGTTTATATGTTTTAATGTAAATACAGTTTGTTGATTATTGCTCAGTTAGTATTCGAATGTGTTCATGTTTATAGAGTTCTGTAACTTCGTTTATTTTTTCGTCGCCTGTAGCACCACCACGCAAAGTGTGGTATTGTTAACTTCCGGTTAATCACTGTGCGTTTGTTTTCCTTTGCGATGCAGTCTGTGTACAAGAATTTAACAGTTAAAAAGCTTAAGTACTTACTTGTTAAATCCGGCGCACGGAATCTGTAGAAGTATACAAAGCAATAATTCAAACCATCAAAACGAATTAAGTCTTGAATTTACCGTTTAATCTGGGTCTCTTGACAGCGTATCACTCCTCATTTTGAACTGCTTGAAATCATTTTAAAATTATAAATATCTGATTTTAGGCCGAACTGCTTTCTCACTGTTTTTGGAATAGTTTTTTGTTGTATTTACAGCTGATATAGGAGAGAAGAATTTCTGAAAATCAGTCAAACATTGTTTGAAGTTGAACTTGTTCTTCTGTATGGTAGTTTCCCAAAGACTGGCTTAACGAGTTTCGTGTCGACCCTGAAAATAAATTTTTAATCTTTCTCAAAGATACGTAATATTAGCCATTAGTTTTTTTATTCCTTTTATTGGGTTTAAAAGATCTGTCAACGTTGCTGGTCGTCCGCAAAATGTGCGTCGATTGCCGGAAAATTTAGTCTTGGAACCGCTTCAGGTTTTAACTACTGTTTTTTTTTACCTTCCTGTGAAATGCTGTTGACATTATTGATTGTTCAACTTCCGAGAAAAATTGCAACATATTTTTGTCGTCTCCTACATATTTAATTAAAAAAATCGCGTGATAATGATTATCTTGACCAAACTATTTAATACCTTTTCGTCAGTTAAAAAGATTTTCAGTCGATCTAATGTATTTTTAAAGTTAATTTTTTCAAAGAATGTAGCAGAAAAGGGTAAACAAATCAAGGCTATGTTGCCGTGATGTAAGTAGAATTACAGCATAAATAATTGATTTCTAGCAGAGGCGCATGAGAGGTTTCTACTATCACTTCATACTCTTAATTAAAAGCGTTAAACTCAAGCAACCACTTACCACAGCTGTCCAGCGATGAATTAAAATCCGATTTATCAAATGACAACTATGCACTCTGTTCCATTTCGATGCCACAGTTGTATAACCCACCGATTTCGCCCATCTTTGGAAAAAACATGATAACTGAGACCCTTAATTTTCATCGAAATCACCAACACCCTTGGATGCTACGATTAACTGGCGTAATTCCGTTTTTAATAAGCCTTGCAGAGGCTATAGTACATGTAAACACAGTGCTAGAGCGCAACCGGAAGTTGAGTACCACATTTCGGTGGCCATATTGAAGTTGCAAAGCTCTATAGGAGACAAATACTAACGTGAAATATTTAATAACATTATGAGCACGGAATTTGTGCGTTATTTAATAGTACCATGTCTAAGGTAGTTCAAGTTAAAAGTTAATAAGAATATTCACATAATGTAATAAATTATGCGTGTTTCCAATAAACTCCTCGTCGATTGTAAGTTTAGTAAAGTTCATTGAGTCGAGTGTACTGAACTAAAATTTTAAAACTGATGCAGAAAATTAATTCATAAAATGACGCCAATGCAACTGTATTATGTAGGTTTATTGCCGTACGCGATTCGCCTCTCCTCGAGGCATCATCAGCGACGAATCTATTTTAAAATTTACATTTTATTTACAAACTTATTTGACATAATGCTAAATTGATACATTTTCTTATTATTTACACTTACTATTTACATTAGTGAATTTCAGGATAGTAGCATTATGTCAAATAAGTTTGTAAATCAAATGTAAATTTTAAAATAGATTCGTCGCTGATGATGCCTCGAGGAGAGGCGAAACGCGTACAGCAATAAACCTACACAATACAGTTGCATTGGCGTCATTTTATGAATTAACTAGCAGTTACCCGCGACTTCGTCCGCGTTGAAGAGTGTTGTAATATAAGATTTTCTTGAGAGGTTTGGTTGCTCAGTGGTTAGGGCATCCAACTGAAGATGGAAAAGTCCCCAGCTTGAATCCCAGTCTCGGAGAGGATTTTCAAAGGTCCTTAGCTTGACCTTCACATCAGGCATAGTTTGTTGTGTGATGTGAATTACGCCAGAATGCTCACTTAGTTCTGATTCCGTGTTGAACTGTGGGTCCTCTATGTCCGGTAGGATTACTGAGTTACGTTAAGAGGCTACGAAATGGACTGACTGCGGAGACGTAAAGAAGCCTTGTCACCAGGTCAATACGACCATACAATTTATTTTAGAGCTATTTTTATTAGTAATAAATGTTGCAATAAAATAACAAAAATCTATTTATGTTCCACATTTCATTGAATTTTTAAAACAGTAAAAATATTCTGTTTGTAAGGAGTATTTTCAGTTTAATATATCCGTATATACAATATTGAGGATTTCTAGGTTTTGGCTATTTTCATAGCCCTAGTTTTCTTACATTTCTTTGAAAGATTTGAATTTCGTTTACCCAGCATCTCTTAAAATTACTTATTTCATCTCGCGAATAAAAATTAATATAGTTTTAATTAATGGAAGCTCAAAACGTCAAAATATTAGCAATACATTGATGGAATCGACTAAATATCAACAACAACAAAATACTAACATCCAAACAGCAAATAAGAACTTAAGTAGCCCAAGGACGTTCATTTCCTTTAGTAAAATTGCGATTTTAAAAATGAATATTTTGATTTGCATTGGATATCTGAAAAAAAATCTTTAACAAAAGAGAACTTAATTTTCTCTTTGAATATTGATTTTTTTTGAGGATATATTGGTTCCATCAACAGAAATTTACATATTATAGTAGTAAGTATAATAGTAATTGATTCTTTTATCCAAAATGATCAGTGGTATTGTGGTAATGGTTTCTCTATCTTTGGAAACAACTGAATTGCCTGTAGACCAGTTTGCTATAGTCCATTCGTTTCGATACATTAATTCTGCGCTAAAATACAAATTTCAATGTTAAAGTAGTAATAGATTGTTTCTTCATAATTGGTTTCTCACTCTGCAAACAGAATTGAATGACAACCGGCGAATTACCACTCCGCTTGTCCGCCACTCCATTATCTGAATAAAACATTGATAAATTTCAGAAATTTACTTCGGGCAACGCCGCATGGTTCTGCTAAATCGTCCAAGCTTACTATAGATATTTTGATACAATATCGGTACAAAGCGATACATGATGTCACTAAAATGGTGCTCATGAAAGAAGCTTAAATAACTAATAATGTTTCAGTTCTCATTTTGGCCCAGGCTACGTTTTAAAATTACCGCTAGAAAATCAAAGCTTCTATCACTCGCACATTAATACATTCACTATATTGTATGCTAGTGACGTCATGAATAGCGAAATAAAATTGACTTATTATTAAAAAAGTAAATTAAATATTGAATACATCTAAAACTACATTCAGCCGCATGAACTATGTCGTCAGCTTCATGACAGTTATTGAGGTAACGTAATTAAAAAAATTATACTAAAATGCTTTGAACTTACAGTGTACAACGGAAAGTCCACAATTCTCTATGGTCGTTAATATTGCTGGTCAAATTTACATCGCGATAAAGTGACTTTTATTGCTCGTGATTTAGTAAGGTGTATAATGAAATTAATTATGATAGTAAATTATGATATAGAAAATTCTGTTACTACTCGAAATGTAGTTCCAGAGCATTTAATGTGCTGAGATGTGTTCGTATCGTTTGATTTTCTAGCGGCAATATTAGCAGAAATTGGTTGAATTGCTGCCTGGACCAGAATGTTTTTTTTTTTACAGCAGAAAGCAGAAGGAATTTAGTTATTATTAGTAATAAGTAAGCAGCTTTCATATGCTCCGTGCAAATGAGGTGTATTGTGTTGTAAACGACTTCCAGTGTTACTTCACGAAACAATAAGTTTACACATTAGCCCATTGAATACATTCGTTTTTAGTGTAGAATTCGATAGATATTTGCAGAAAATTGAACAGTAAGTATAAAGCAGTACTATTTGTACAAAAATTCTGAACGAAAAATAAAAAGGGTTAGTTAAGTTTTAAATTTCGCCAAAAGTAATTTGTAATGCAGAGACTGTATAGTAACAAAAAAGAAACAGGAAATAAATTAAACCGAGATAGAATGGAATCCGTAACATTTTTATAAATACGACCTTTCAAGCACCGGCATTTTGCACTTTTAGTAAATCGGCTTTCGTGCTGGTATACTCACTAATAGCATTTTACGTTGTTTTTTTTTTTTCAAGTTCTGATTTTTTACATTTTATATGACGCATATATTATGATCGAAATTATGGTGTAATATTTGATATGTCATACTATTTTATGTAAGGAAATGAAAACATCTCCTTGCGAATTTGACAACAGTACCTACCTTTTTTTTTTTAATTTAAGGTTAAGTACAGATTTATATTTCCTGCTTCCAAACTATTATTTGTCAAGTGTGTCGGTTTTATGGCTTTTGAACTAAACACAAACTTGCATATGTAAGAAGGTTCTGAAAAGTAGTGTTTGCGATTTACGTAAAAAGCAAAGAGTAAACGTGTCACGGCTATCTAGGAAGTAGGAAACTCTTTGTTGTTTCCGAATTGATATTAATGGCAATTTCTAAAAGAACTATGCGTTTTTGCGGGATAAAATCTATCCTATAACACTTCGCACGCAATTAACTGACTTCATGCCAAATTTCATTTACATATGTTGAGTTATTAAGGCGTGATTGACTGCAGACGTACATCCAAACACACATCCGAACTTTCTTATTTTCTCATTTATAGATATATAGATTTACTGAGCAACTGCGGGAAAATGGCCTTCAACAACATTGCATTGATGCAGAAAAGATTGAAATTATGGCTCTAAAGAAAGTAACTAGTAAAACATTTCAAACGATGAAATTACGAGTTATGCAACTATATTTTTTGCATCAACCACCTGAATTATTATTTATTATTATTTTATGCGCATGGACCACTACAGATCACGCAAAACATAGTCATTTTCTGTCTGAGTTTCTTTTGCCATTCCAGTTTTCTCGCATCCGTTTACTGAAGGCGAGTTTTCTCTCTTCTGTCCATGTTGTGCCGGTCTTCTTGGCTTTGGTTTCTGGCATGACTACCCAGCCGTGTATTTTTTGTCTGAAGATTTTGCGATCTACGATTTCCGAACTCTTGATTTTAACTTTTTCCAGGTCTTGTCTTACTTGATCGAATCAACTGTTAGGTATTTTTAATGGTTGCATGAGTTTGAATATCTGCTTAGTTAATTTGTGATCTGGCATGCTGTAGATGTGACCGTAGAATTTTAGTCTGCGTTTTCAGATGTCGTTGGCTATGTTTGAGTGGGACTCTACTGTTTTGTTTGACTTCAGTCTGTAGCCTTCTTCTGTTTTGGTTGGTCCAATAATTTTCCTGATTATTCTTTGTTCTTCTTTTTGGTTGTTCTCGATATCCCTCTTTTTAGTGTGAGTGTTTCTGTGGCGTATAGAGCGTTGGGTTTAACTGTATTGTAGTGTCTAATTTTTGATTGAATTCCTATGTTCTTTTTGTTGTAGCAACGTCATGAAATAGGAGACTGCACCTCAGGGTGAATACCGTCTGGGACTTGTTTCCCTGGCACCTCCAAGGTTGATGGTCCAGCCTGTTGTGAACTCTGAAAAGTGGCGGAGAATGGGGCTCTGGTGAAACAAGGCAGCGTCTGTACTCGACAGGGGCGGCTGGCCGAAGGCGTCTGTACTCCAGGTTTGGGGCGGCCTGCAAACCAGCTTCTAATTCCCCAGCAATGGGACATACTCAATAAACTATCGTCGTGAACTGTGTGAATTATTATTTGTAATTTTTATAACTATTTATTGATACCCTTTGTTCTTAAAAAAGATGCAGTAATATATAACTGGCCTATAAAATCGCCTGAAATTCCGTAGAAGGTAGCCTGTAGTTGTAACATCTTAGATTTACGCTATGAGCTCTCACTCCTTGATGGCCTTGTTGAACGAGAGGATGATTGAAGGATGTTAGACCAGATGGTGTAAACGTGTGGGATTCTGACGGTGCACTGTTTCTAGTCTTCCTGAAAAGGTTAAAACCGGGACAAAGGCATATTGTGATAATTTTTCGAAGCAACTACAAGTAGTTATCTTTTGTAAGACAAGAGCCAAGCCGTCAAAAATGGCGTTTTCATTAGGACAATGCTCCGAACCACAAGTCTCTCATTACAATGGAGCCAAACCTTAATCTATGGGTTTCATTTAGGACTGCAAGTTCTCTGTTCACCCAATCTGGTCCCATCAAACATCCACTTATTTTCAAAACTACAAAATTTTCCGTCCAGCCCTCATTTCAACTCAGATGATGAGACTATGAACGTGCTTTCATATAAGTTTTCGTCGCCCTTGAGAAATCGTTTATTAATAATGGTATAAAAGCAGTACAGCGTGGAACTCGCAAGGAAGTCTGACGGAAAGTTTAGTTTTCGCTGTTGTGGGACGACTCTGGTATGAGGGTCTAGGAGAGAGGAGGGTACAGTGGACGACAATCAAAGAGACGAGTGTTGTGGAGTGAGCAGCAGCAGCAGGTGTTTTATTTACGAGTACAGGTTAGGGTGAGGTTACTCCTCGGGCACGCTGTGTACTGTGTACTGGAACTGCTGGCCGTCCACCACAGTCCTCACGTTGGCGCTGCCTTCGGGGTTCTCCTGCGGTCCGGGAAGAGCCTCCACCTCGTCCCTGAAACAGAGTGTCCGTCAACAAAGCACAATATCTCACTCGAAAGCGGCTGCACCTGTAAATGTTGTATTATGCGCCAATCTGAACGCTGTTCGCACGCTGCCTAAGTATCAAGTCATATTTGTTAGGGGCCATCCACAAATTACGTCACACGAATTTCATGATTTTTGAACCCCTCCCATGTCACAGGTTGTCACATTTGTGGGACCCCCTCCCCCCCCCCCTCTCATGCTGTGACGTCACATATTTTGCCATTTTAAATTTATAACTTAAAACAGCACTTCCAAAATGATTTACGTATTTCTAGTCAAAAAATCACATCAACAATAAATCAAACATTTAAGAAAATATTTAAAAAAAAAACATAAAAAATAGAATTAATGATACAAAATTGAGTCATCATGTGTCCATTGATTTTGAACCCATTCCTTGATACTGTTTATTATTGGCATAATAGTTACTTCATTCTCGATTTCGATAGTGTTGGGAACATTCGATGTGTCAACATCATCTTCATCCAACCATAAAGCATCGTCATCGTTTAATAAGCAAAGAACTTCCCTGTTTCGTCTAGCGGCAATGCTTTGTGGACGAATCTTCATGATAGGGAAAACCTCTAGTTGCCTCTTATGTAATTGCTTATGTTTGGTTAGTGGCTTTGTATGATGAAAAATATAGTGCACAGATGCCACATGATCGTTTAAATAAGTATGCCTCGACACTGGGGCAATACGAGCCAAAAAGTGATACAAATTATGCATGTGATGCCACAAAGTTTACGACACGTCCCCCCCCCCCCCCCCCGCCAACCCCCGTGTCACAAGATGTCACACTTTTTTGACCCCCTGCCCCCCCCTCCTTTTTCAAGATGTGACCTAATTTATGGATGGTCCCTTACTGGGCGCAACGGTCGTCTTGTATCTGCGATTATAACTGTAATTTCGTTGTTTATTGCAGCACGTGTCCATGTTCTGCCAAAATCCATTTTCGGACGGGAACACAACTTTTATTCTAGCACTCTACTCCAATTTCCAGTCGAGCAACATTGACTAAAATTTGATACAGTTTCAGGTCATTGGAGTCGTTCTGTGTACTTTTCTGGCCACAATCCTAGCATTCGCCTAGAGCGGTTTCGGAAAAACGGGACTGCGGATCTATCCCTCGTCTCCCGGAATGCGACTCTGGAATTTTAGCAAATCTCTCGCCAGACTCGGTATTACAGCAACGTACAATTCTGTGGACTCACTATGAAATAGACTGTTTGGTCAACGAAAGCAGTGAATAGTTTCTCGATCGTTACAAAATGTTTTTGTTTAAAAATTTCGTCAATTTTCCGTAACTATGAAAAATCTTCTACTCTATTTATTTACATTTCTTAAAAAATATATAACTATGCTGGTTATAGGGGACCGATCGAGGTGCGTGAGCGGTTAAGGCTCTGGCCTCGCATTCGGGGGGGAAGTCGGTTCGAATCCGCGTCCGGGCAATCAGATTTTGGTTTTCCATGGTTTCCCCAAATCACTCCAGGCAAATTTCAGGAGTGATCTATCAAAAGGCCACGGCCGAATTCCTTCCCGTTCCTTGCCCCTCGTCCTTTCCTGACTCTAATGACCTCGATGTCGATGAGGCGTAAAGGCGTAAGTAATAAAAAGGTTATTGGGAAATCGTACTACTTTACTATTCATATAAGATACGAAAAGCTTACAGCTGTTTACATATTGTGATAAAAAAAAAAACCTCGTTGTTTTGTTTTACAATATCATTTAAAAGACTAGCGTGGTAAATTTGTAATTGTAGCTACGAGCAAAAGATACGTTTGAGAAGCATATTACCCTGATGCGATAGTTTGATAATACAAACAGTACCTAATCACGTTGTGGATGCGTTTCCTTTTGTTTTCTTTACGTTGCCCTTGCAGCTCTATGTTATAGGTCGTACGTCTTACCAGGTGACAACTGACTCCGTGCTGTATGGTAATTCCGAGAAGAGAATTCACGTGACTGTTCATTAGCATTTCAATGACAATGTGTATATACTGCAATTACTTGTGTCTATTTAATCAAAATTATCCGCTGAAAAAGTTCATCACATTTCGCTATATTGCGTGAAAGTGAATGTTTTAGAAGATGACAACTGTTACAGTCAATCGACGACTGTTATAAATTACAGAGAAAATTTTAATTAATACTTTTGTATATGTGAATGCAGGCTTTCCCCACGAATAAATAACAACAAATCTTCTCGGGTTTGCAGCCGGATTTTATTAAAAAGCGACAAGCTTTCGGCAACTAGCTCAGTAACCATCATCAGGTCAATTATGCACCACCTGGTATTCGTAACGGCAAGATCGCTGTACCTGATGATGACTACTGAGCTAGTTGCCGAAAGCTTGCGCTTTTTAATAACGGCTGCAAACCCGAGAAGATTTGTTGTCAATACTTTTTTTTGCTTGACTCAAAACGTATTAATTGCTGTCAACTTGCAATTAGTGTCATCCACATACCCTGGATCGGATCAATTTTTCTGTTTTGAAGAAAATACGTCAGTGTCAATTATTTTCGTAGTGTGTACAACTATTCTGGTCTATTATCCTTCACACCATTACTACGTTAAGAAACCTTATTTTATACAAAAGGAACGAAAAGAAGATTGCTGGAGCCACGTGAATACCAGCATTGCATTCTTGATGATATAATTTCTGGTGAAAAGTATTACTCGAAGAGAAAAGCTCCTGGTTCAGGTGAAACAGTGGACTCACTTGAGTATCCTGAAGCCGCCCTGGTCGCTGACGTACTCGACGGTGCGTCGCAGGAAGCCGTCGCTGTACGAGAAGCTGCCCCTGGTCTCTAGTCCGTCGCGGACCTCGCTGTGGTGGTTGGTCAGGTCTGAGATGCCGTCGTCCACGTGCGTCTCGTACTGGTAGTGCGCGTTCTTGGCCTGCTCCAGCGCCTCGCGCTCCTCCTGCTCCACAGCGGACTCCTCCCTGAGGGGCCCAGCCACCGCCACGGCCGCCACCGCCACCACCTGCAAACAACACTCACGGCATTATCATCTGTTGACAGAGTATAACATCTGTACAGCTACTACATATTCCCAAACTGATTAGCACCTTATGCGCAAATTTTGTATCACACTCATATTGCGAGATTTGCATTATTCCATTTAGCAGGCTGTGTGGATCAATAACAACAAGAACAAGAAAGCCTGTGGGATCGATGAGTTACCTGTAGAAATTCTGAAAAGTTTAAAAGATGAGGGAAGAAGAGAAATACTATATTTATGAAAGAGGAGAATGGCCAAAACTTTTAACAACAGTGTTGATACCAATTGAAAATAAAAAGAATGCAGTACAATGTGAAGAGTTCAGAACAATTAGTTTTTTATGCCACGCTGCTAAGATATTACTAAGAGTGCTAAATAGACGAATATTTAGCAAACGGCCCATGTCAATTGCTGAAGAACAGTTTGGATTCAAAAAGGAAGAAGTACAAGAGACGCTATTGGTTTGCTGAGAACAATAGGAGAACATTGAATGGGAAAGAGATTGTTACATGGTTTTCATAGACCTGGAAAAGGCTTTTGACAGAGTACAATGGGTGAAGTTAATGACGATTCTAAAAAATAAAGATATTGATTGGAAGGAAAGATGGCTAATAAGTAAATTATACATCCAGCAAGGAGTGAGAGTGGGGAATGATCTTACTGAAGAGGGAAAGATTGGAAGAGGTGTAAGACAGGATGTTGTTTGTCACCCATATTATTTAACATATATTTGGAGGAAATTATGAAAAGAAATTTAAGAGGTAAAGGAGCTGTATGCATGGGTGGACGTAGGATTACCTGCATAAGGTTTGCTGATGACATGGTTTTGCTGGCAGAATGTGTCAAGCTACTCAGAAGAATGTTAGAGACTTTAGACAAAGGGTGTGAGGAATTCGGAATGAGAATCAATAGGACCAAAACTAAATGTATGATGGTGGGAAAGAGTAAGAAAAGAAATGATGATAACGATGCAAGGAGAAATAATTGAACAAGTTGAGTCCTTTAAATATCTCTACATCTACATCTACATCTACATATATACTCTGCAATTCACAAAATTGTGGGTGGCAGAGGGTGCTCAGCACCAAAGTTAATCTCTTTGTTGTGCATTCCAATCCCTAATGGTACGAGGGAAAAAAGAATTCATATAAGAATCATTGCGGCACCTTATTTCTCTAATCTTATCTATCCTGTCATTCCAGCTCAAATAGGTTGGTGGACGAAGTATTTCACTACACTCGTGAGTGAAAGTGGGAGTACGCATGTTTACCAATAAGTTTAAACGAAACGTGCGTCGTCTATCTACCAGAGACTCCCAACCTAGTCTACTAATCAGTTCTGTGACGCTTTCATAAGGACTGTAGCAAGCGGTCACGAATCGATCATCTCTCCATACTTTCGATCAACCCCTTACGAAACGGATCCCAAACGGCACAACAATAGTCCAAATGTGGACGCACAAGTATTGTGAGTGGTGATGTGAGCTGCAAGAAGGAGGTAAAAACTAGAATAGCAACGGCAAAGGTAGCTTAAAATAGAAAGACAAATTTACTATGCGGAAGGCTGGACAAACCCCTGAGGAAAAAATTAGCTAAATGTTTTGTATGGAGCGTAGGACTGTATGGAGTAGAAACATGGACGCTACGCAAAGAAGAGCTAAAGAGGTTGGAAGCTTTTGAAATGTGAGTATGGAGGAGGATGGAGAAAATAAGTTGGAAGGACAAAGTAAGGAATTAGGAAGTGCTGGAACGAATAGGAGAGAAAAGGTCACTCATAAAAAACAATAAGAAACAGAAAAAGGAACTGGATTGGGCATGTGCAGAGGAACGAATGCCTGGTTAAGACTGCTCTGGAGGGGACTGTAAAGGGAGAGAAGAGAAGAGAAGAGGTCGGCGAAGGATGAAAATGATGGATGATATAATGATAAATGGGAAATATACAGGGTGTTACAAAAAGGTACGGCCAAACTTTCAGGAAACATTCCTCACACACAAACAAAGAAAAAATGTTATGTGGACATGTGTCCGGATACGCTTACTTTCCATGTTAGAGCTCATTTTATTACTTCTCTTGAAATCACATTAAACATGGAATGGAAACACACAGCAACAGAACGTACCAGCGTGACTTTAAACACTTTGTTACAGGAAATGTTCAAAATGTCCTCCGTTAGCGAGGATACATGCATCCACCCTCCGTCGCATGGAACCCCTGATGCGCTGATGCAGCCATGGAAAATGGCGTATTGTATCACAGCCGTCCACAATACGAGCGGTGAATCGAGGAAGTACAGTACATACTAACGAAACTAAAATGAGCTCTAACATGGAAAGTAAGCGTTTCCGGACACATGTCCACATAACATATTTTCTTTGTTTGTGTGTGAGGAATGTTTCCTGAAAGTTTGGCCGTACCTTTTTGTAACACCCTGTATAGAAACTAAGAGAATGGCGGAACAGAGGGAGGCGTGGAGGGCTGTCACTGTGCGTGGACCTGCTGTATAGCTGAGAACCCTTCATGATGATGTGGATCAATATGAGACACTGCCGTAGACCATCCAAAAACACATTGACAGACGCTACGAGAATGTTTTTGATTGGGGATTTAATGGTTGTTAATGCCCGTGTCATTAGAGTCGGGAGGGTCCATAGCCTTACGAAGGAGTGATTTTGGGAACTATGGAAAATGATGGCAGGATGGGAGATAAATACGAATTCTCCCGAAGGCAAGTCCCGAGCGTTAAGCGCTCACACATGAATGGAATCTCATATGCTGTTCCACACTCTATAGACAAGCATCACACCGACTTAAAAAGAGCGTACGTATTCTATTATCTCGGACATGTAGCAGACTGTGTGCTCAGCCAAAATTAAACTAAACATGATTTATTTTGTGATCAGTCTCTTTGATGATTTAGTGCAATCCACTAACTCTTTTGTAGTGCTAAGGTCTCTTCCACACCCTATTACCTAAATCTTCAGGTATTTGCTTCTTTTTCTTCTTCTGCAGTTCTTCCCATTTTACTGAACATTCGGTAACAAATTAAACAAAACCTCTTTTTGCAACACTGTGCCGCAAGCTGCTTGCTGCACTCGTAATTTCCATAACATAATAAATATTTAGTTTTTTATAGATTTAATTAATTTTCTAGATCCTTCTTTAGTACTACATTTTACTTTCTTACATCTTAAACATCCAAGCTCCAGAATTAAGTCTTTACAAATACAGTTTCCGGATTCTAGAATAATGTTCGATTTCAAATACTTTATCCGTTTGAGAAGGCTCTGTATCCAGAACTAATTCGCTTTTGGTATCATCTTTGCTTCCGTTGTCGATTCTTAACTAAGAAAATATTGTTAACTTTTTCTCCTTTATGGCTTTACGCTTCGTCGAGGTCGGTATCATTAGAGCCGGGGAAGTATTCGGCCATGTGAAGGTGCCATTAACATGGAGTGATTTGTGGAAAAACGGAAAACTAAAATCTGGATCGCCCGACCTAGATTCGAACCCGCGTCCTCCAGAATGTGAGGCCAGAGAGTTCTGTTAAGCTGAGTGTATTTCTATGTTGATATTAGCTTAGTCTGACATTAGCAGCTAGTGATATATTTGAGTGAGTATGCTCTGTTGTTTAACATTTTATTTCACGAGTTGCGACAATATGACTATGAGCAACACCATGCGATGCGATTGCCTAATAGCTATGTTGACAGCTCCACCCTGTTATTCACTGCATCAGTGTTTTTCAAGCCGAGTGTTGGTGTAAAACAATGACGAATATGAACTCAGATGATGGCATAGTTTATTTTCTTCACGGGTGAATGATGCCACTTTCTTTTGCTCAGTTGGGAAAGATAGCTTCATTTGTTGAAATTAAGCTTACGAGGAAATGCCGATATACTGTTTTCATCAAACAATTCAATGTTACATGTACAGGGTGTCCAGAAAAGGACTCCCTGATTTCAAAATTAAATATCTCGAAAACAAAGATCGATAGAGCAATGCAGTAAACGGTATGTTTATCGTGACAGCTGTAAGAAGTGTATACAGCAGTTTGAGGAATACTTCGGGAATCGAGTCATTGCTTTGGGATATCCCGAATTTACTGGTGCAGGCATGGATTGGCCTCCATATTCGCCGGATGTGACTTTTTTTTGTGGGGCACAGTGAAAGACATGGTGTACCCGAAGCATCCCGCCACGCTGGACGAGCTGGAATCGGCGATCTCTGCGGCATGTGAATCCATTTCGGTCGAGACACTACGAAATGTGATGGCGAATTTCATTCTTCGTTTGCGCCACCTCTGTAGTGCCAATGGTGAACATTTTGAAAACATTGTGATGTGATTGTTTGAAAAGATTGTTTTCATACGATTATTTCACTTATGTATGCTGATATGAGCTGTACAGCGTACATCTGTTAGCAGCTTTTGTAACTATTATTTCACACTGCTGTATACACTTCTTACAGCTGTCACAATAAACATACCGTTTACTGCATTCCTCTATCGATCTTTGTTTTCGAGATATTTAATTTTGAAATCAGGGAGTCCTTTTCTGGACACCCTGTAGCATTTCCACGTACAAATACTTCCCTTACAATTTCACGCCTAAAATTTTTTGTGATAAAATGCTCCAAAGAAACGTACGGTTTACATCTTGAAGAATGGTCATCTGACTACCGATAAAAATTTCAAAAAGCACTAGCTATTGTGTAGTGACACATCATCCATGCATGCACACAAATTCTGGCAAAATATCACTACAGAAACTGTGGTGTTTGTTACTATGTGAAACAGAATAGCAAGTAGATCTCACGATCGGCGTAGGCCTACATCGAACAAATAATTACAAAATTAGATGCAGATTCATTAGTGAAGTGATCAGATGTTCTTTTTCTTTTTAAAAAAAAAAGTAAATTAAAAAAGTATTGTTACTTCAAGTTTAAATAATTCGTATTGTATCAAAGACAGTTACATCTACAACTTCTATTTGATGAAGATGTAAATCCCGTTCGTTTAATTTGGCTGCAGTTGAGATTAGTGATGTTCCGATACCGTCAAAGTATCGATACCTACTTAAATGAGTAGTACTCAAATTGTCTTACGATACTTACTCATATGAGTACTGCAAAAGTATCGATACTTACTCATATCGATACTTTTTTAATTAATGTCGAAATATAAAAATATATGTGACATGTTGCTAAATTATTTATTTTATTTGCCTAGTGAAATAAAATTAAGTAACACTCAATAAACATTTTTATTTATTTATTAAAATTATAACAAAGCTCACATTGTAAGCAAATATTGAAGGTTTTTCTCTTATCTTTAAATATTTATTTATTGTAGTTTTAACACTTTTAAAAAGTCCGCTTTTGAAAGGTTTCCCAAAAAAGCAATTGTTCCAAATATTTTGGGGACCGCTTGTATCTTTTGTTTGTCATTGTTTCACCCGCATTAGAAAACAAACATTCATTCAATACTGACGTTGCTACAACAATAAGATACTGTTGTGCGTATTTATACAGACAAGGAAATATAAGTTTAACTTCTACCTATTCTGTAAATGGATTGCTTTTTAGAAACATTACAGTGTTTGACAAGTAAAGAGAGACTTTGTCACTACCGTGCGTTTTCTTTTTGATGTTTCGAGTTGTGATGTTCCTGTGAAAAGCTAGCTGAAGCAGCTTCTTCTTCCGATTCACATGGGCTACTTAGTTGCTTATGAACCATATCTTTTAGTTTTTGTGTGGGCTGCGCGGGAGCGACCATTGGCCAGGTATAGCAAAATGCGCGCCAAGTACGACTTTATTACAATGATTTGTTTTTTGTTATTTAGGTTTTAGGGCGCGTCGACGACGGGTCATTAGCGCTTATTACAATGAAATAGGGACCTAAAACAAACTCTTTGAGATTAGATTGCCTATTATAAGACTGATTTTGTTTGATTTTCAGTACTACTAACTTGACGTCAGTGGGAAATTAATTTCGCAGGCGCAACTGAGTGGTGCAGCAGAGAAAATGCATTTAGAATTTAACACCGGGTGCGTTTCGATACTTTCGATTCGATACAAACACTTTTCTTCCGATACCGAGTAAGTATCAAATGAATTAATTCGAATACAAAAAGTACTCGGTATCGAAACAAAGTATCGAGTACTTACTCGTATTTACTTGTATCGGATCATCACTAGTTGAGATCCTCACAGCCCTCCACTACCAGAATATTTGATAGGGACAATGTTTGCAATGACGATTAACTTCTCCCAGTCTAATGTTAAGTTTGGAGTTTTAGCAACATGCTGAAAGCTGTAGTGTTGCAGGCCACTAGTCCCTGAACTGTGCTAATTGTTTGATCCTGTTACACTCATACGGCACTAATGCCATTAATAACATTTATCTAACGTAATTTTCATCATCATCAAAGCTTACATTTTTGTTGAGTAGTTTCAGATATAATTGCGTTTGACACTTTCAGGTTTTTTTCTAAAAATTAACGCCTGATAACCTCGTTCGTAAATCTGTTTCTAATTTGTTGGAAACGTGTATAATATGGTTGGATGCATACCGATTGCGACAGAAAGAAATTATCAGTTTCACGTTCACACACTTGTTTGTTCCGCAGCTGGCATTCCAGGAATCCCGACAACTATTCATAACGGACCAGGAACCATTTGGTTGTTGAAGAGCTTGTTAGCTTAAAAAAAGAATCCTTTATAACTTATCTTCAAAATTCGGTTTTAGTGAAACATATCATCATCACTAATGACTTCACAGTTTCTGTGGGAAATCAGGCACATTCTCTTCCTCACCCTCTTCTACCTACCACGAACCAGTTCTCTTGCCCTTTATGTTTATCTGTGCCTGATCCATCCATCTTAACCGAAGTGTTCTCATAGGTCTCTTTCCCTACTCGTTACTCTGCATTCGGCATCGTTCTCTTCTCCGTTCCATGAATGACCTAAACATTGCAAACCTTAACATTTCTTCTAATGAGTCTATCGTAACTGTGAAGGTTCTACAGTAATCCTGAAAAGTGGCGGCCAATGGGACTCTGGTGAAGCAGCGGCAGTGGAATCGAGTTCGCTCTGAAAACTAAGATCGAGACTACTGTGAGAGCGGTAACGCTCGGGAATGGAATTCAGAAGAGCATGGATTCAAAAGCCGCCCGCCCATCCAAATTTCGGTTTTCTACAGTTTTCCGAACTCACTCCAGCAATTTTTTTTTTTTTTATTTTTTTTTTTTACTGCTTTAGGTTTCTTTTTAACATCGAGGTCCTTAGAGACGGGAAAGGATGGGGGGCAAGGATGGGGGCAAGGAATGGGAAGGAATTCGGCCATGGCCTTTTTGAAGGAAGCATCCCGGCATTTGCCTGGAGTGATTTGGGGAAACCATTGAAAACCCAAATCTGGATGCCCGGACGGGGATTCGAACCGCCGTCCTCCCGAATGCGAGGCGAGAACGCTAACCGTTACACCGCCCCGCTCGGTCTCCAGCAAATGTTTGAATGCTACCTCAAAAACGCCATGGCCGAATTTCTTGACATTCCTTGAACCAAATCCTCTTCAGCCTGAAATGACGTCGATGAGGCATAAAACCAAAAGAAAAACAAATACATGAAAAAACTACAGAAAAAACGATCCAGACAAACATTATTCTTTTTTATTTTGTCATTCCTAGAATAGTTTGCTAAACATATTTTCTCTTGGGAGGTAAGCAATAATATTGTAAAGTGCTAATGATGATATTAAGGATCCCGGAAATGGTCCTGGGATATATTTATTTTTATGATGCTTACAAATTTTTCAAGAACTGTGTATCATACTTGTAGACATCCAACAGCGTTATCCGCTTAAGAAGAAATAAAGGTTTCCAAGAAAAGCCGAAACTGATGCATGATATAGACTGAAGCACAAAATGAAACCAGTAATATGGAGCAAAGCGTAAAGCCCGAGGAAGGAAAAATCTGAAATAGTGTGCTGGCCGAAACGACAATAATAATAATATCCTTCTGAGCTTAAAACAAATTTCCCATCAGCAGCTTTAATATTTATAAATCCTTTCTTCATTTCTCCACAATTCTGTTTGATCTTCCTATATGCCAAATGAAATAGTGTCACTGTTTAGTGTTCAACATCCACCGTCAGGTTTTGACCTTGGGCCTCCCTTTACATGGACGGTGTGGCTCACTGTTGTATAAGAACCTCACCCACCTGTGACTGCGGTGCACCATAACAGACAATCTGCCATATTGTCAATTAATGTAGTTAGAGGGCGTACCCAGGTTCATTGGAAGACTTTGTTAAAGCACCTACCAGTGCTACAGAGTGGTTGGAAAATCTAGATTCACAAATATAAACTTTTATTTCAGGTGCATTGAATTAGAATCACACATTCTTCAGTGCATTCTATTCGTCCACAGTGGAAATGCTTTCCGAGTTACGTGCATGTGAAAGTACAGCCCATCGTAGCTCTAGCAGATCAATTTAGACAAATCTTAGATTTGCCACATTTCCTTTGAACCAATTACAGCTTAACAGAGTCTTCACGACATTCAGATATGTATTCTATACCACTTGCGGCAACATTCTAAGCAAACTTAAGACATAAAATGCTGTCACACAAACACAACGGTCCGAATAGTGAAGAAACGTTCGGCATATGCGTAAAATTGCAATATAAACCACGTGAAATATTTTCTCATTTTAATGACGCACTTGAACGTTTGTACTTCGAAAACAGCAGCAATGACCAGTTTCTGGGCGCGACTCAGCACAAATAGAAGGCAATCATCTTACTCCCCGGTTTTCTACTTTAAGCGACTCCAGAAAAGACAAATCAGAATATTTGTTCACTGCGTTAAGAACTGGCAATGATAGTTTAAGACAATTACCAACTTCGTTGTTTAAATTTCCAGTTCGAGATGATCAAATGACGGAATATTTTAACATCTAAAGAAACGACTAACTACGTTATAACATATTCCCTATCAGGTTCTCAACTTTTGAAAAAACAACTACCCGGTATTGTTAAATGTCAGGTGATACGGTTTCGCATTAATTTTTCCCTTGGATTGGAAGACTTTTTCTTACTATATCCAGAGAGTCATATTAGAAATAGTGTTGGTCTACAAAGGTAAAGATGGATGTAGGTGTCCTAAATAAATTTGTTTCTTTTAAAAAAAAAAAAAAAAGGCGATACGAAGAATTCAAACTAAATGGAGAATGGACTGATGTGTTTGGTGGGTCTGTTGTCAGTGTCACAAAAGTTTAAATTATACATTGGATACGAAGATGTCGCAAGAACTGAACGGCCTAGAACGTCAGCTACTGGTGACATAAAAATGAACAGAATTGCTCTGCTCAACCCCCCAATTACTTGTTGACAAAATCGATGTGTCACAAGGCAAACTAAAATAACATTGCTTGTGTTTTTGGCAGACAAAACTATTAAATTTTCAACAAAAGCAAAATAATAGATAACTCTCCGTTGAGACGAATTGTTGTTAAGTAATAGTCAGTGCAACATTTTTATGTTTTACTGGCGTGCACGTTTAGCCTCCTTTCAAGGCATCATCAGTGAATAATCTCTACTGAAGTTTAAACTTAATTCTACAATTTCGATTGAATTATTTTGACGTTATCCTAAACTCGTTCAATGACTGTTTAGTAAATGCACATTTTTTTTTGAATTTTTCCTTTGGAACAACGTAACAATAACTGTATTAAGTAAAAGTGATTATGGTTTAACAGACGGCTCCAAACGTAACATGCTTCGTGAGAAAATCTGTAATTACAAAACTTCCTAACTCCAATGTAAAGAATAAGTAAAGAAGAATCAGCTAACAGTAGAAGTTTATATTTACGTCAATACAGTTCAAATAAAATTGTAAAACTGGATTCGTCGTTGATGATACGTCGAAAAGAGGCGAAACACGTACGACAGTAAAACATTTAAAAAAAATACAGCTGCACTGGTGGTTATTTACTAACAATTCAGTTAATTAAGAAACTGCAAAAAATTGCCTAAAAATTGTGTTAAATCTTTGGTTGATTCTGAAATGGAATGCTAGACAGAATCGACTATGAAAATCGGATGTATGGACATTACACAGAAGCATCTCTCACTAGAAAGTTCCTGGAGGTTCTTTACCGAGGAAAAATAAGTCAAATCACTCCTTTGCGATTCGCATTATTATTATTATTATTACAGTAAAAATATTAATTATCACCACTATCTTGTATGGTGTTACATAGATATTTTATGCTGTTTAAAAGTGAAGAAACCCTAAGCCGACCACGACACTACATGAAACGATATTTGCTGCCGGATTCTCAACTTTTTATTAGAAACCACTCTATCCTACAGTCTAAGACGCTGTATTTGTCGCAGAAGGCCTTTTGACCCATAAAATAATTAGAACCAAGAACGAAGGATGTTTTGCTACGAAAAATTATAAATTGTTGAAGGAGTTAATACGCATTTTAAAAATTGTGTTTAAGAGGGATTAAAAAAGACGTGGGTTTAATTTAATTATATCCAATGAGAGCTACTTTCAAAGGAACAATTTCGATTGATAAATTAATTTTTAAATAAATCAGAGCTACGGCAACTTTCAATCAGACATTGTTTCATGATAAGAAGTAGCTAATACTATTTACGTCCTTTCTCACCTGTCAGTATAAAAATGTGCTACACAACTAACAACTAATCACAAAGCTTAGTAAACTGTTCATCCGATATTCACAGCATTGAAAAAGTTGATAAACTATTTTAACGTTGATTAAATTGGAGCTGGGAAAGGCTGATATCGTTATAAATTTCGATTTCTCTGTGATTCAGTAGCTAAGACAAAAAAAATCGCTAGTGGAACTGATAAAAGTTGTAAGCCGTGTACTCACCAGCAGAGCTATCTTGTTCATGGCTGCGACGGAGTTGATTCCGGGAACAGCCGTGGTGAGCGCTCTTTATAGGGGCTGCAGGCGCCCCCTCCATCCCCAGCAGCAGCCAGGTGAAAGCAGGCGCTCGAATACACGCCAACTTAACCACCAATACATAGCTTCACGTGTTTTAACGCTGCCTCCTCATGGACTATCCATGTAATGACAATACTGTGATCTGTCATCCAATGGTGCTGTTTCATTGATCAGGTGTACGAAATGGGTTATGAAATTTCGTGAAGATGGAAATTATATAGCTGCCAATGGTACAGCTTGCAATGCTCTCTAACTGAAAGTCTTCTGTACTGTCTGCGGGAAGCTTTCGTCGCCGTGTGTTTCCACTGCTTGTGTAATGTTGCGTTTGGTGCATCCTACCATTTTCTCTGCGCAAAAACAGCTGATAGCAAAGTTCTTAGCCAACATTATGGCACCACTTTTCCTTCAACGAGCTTACTCACTTGAAATAGATGCTGGAGACTTTATGTTCCACAAACTAAACACTCTTCCAAAAGGCAGTACACTAATTTGTAATATTCTAGACTCTGTAGCGAAAAATTCCTAGCGTACCTACACACCACTTAGAAAAAATCTTACCGAATACGTTGCCTTTCATCTCTGAAAGACGGGATTTGCTGCAATGATAGATGGTAGGACTCATCATTCCTAGCTGAGCGAAAAAAAAAGCACTAAAAAAGCTTTTGTTTAAGAATGTTGTGAACTTTTCACACAGTTCTCTTGAAATTGATCGTTCTCGCCTCGCATTCGGGAGGACGGCGGTTCGAATCCCCGTCCGGGCATCCAGATTTGGGTTTTCCATGGTTTCCCCAAATCACTCCAGGCAAATGCCGGGATGCTTCCTTCAAAAGGCCATGGCAGAATTCCTTCCCATTCCTTGCCCCCATCCTTGCCCCCCATCCTTGCCCCCCATCCTTTCCCGTCTCTAAAAGACCTCGATGTTAAAAAGAGACGTAAAGCAGTTACAAAAAAAAAAAAAAAAAAAAAAAAAAATTGAAATTTATTTCAACAAACATCAAACTAGTGTTACAAAAATTCATTACGTGCCTGCTGTTACTATGAACACTGTATGTTCTTAGTGCTGTTCGTTGATCCAACGAGTTGTTTTCCAGGTCTTTAGTATGATCTCTTCCGCTAACGGAGCGTGTATTATTTTTTTATTTATTTATATATATATACAATTTTTTTTTTGCTTATAGCTTTACGTCTCGTCGACTGGTCACCTGGAGTGATTTGGGGAAACCATGCAAAACCCAAAACTGGATGCCCGGACGCAGAATGGATTCGAACCGGGTCCTCCCGAAAGCAAGGCCAGAGCGATACCGCCCACCCACCCCAAGCATCTAGATTTGGATTTTCCGTGGTTTTGCCAATTCACTCGAGACGTGTGGTGGGATTGTTCCTTGGAAAGGTCATTGCCGAATTCCTTCCCGTTCCTTGCCCCTCTATCCTTCCCCCCTTTAAAGTTACAAGGAGGAAAAAGGGAAAAAACTACCGCTGATAAATCTTCATTTGTGTATACCAAGTACTCTGGGAATGGTCGTAGTTTCAATCTCTACGTCAAATTGTATATTATTACTAGCTGGTACCCACGACTTCGTTCGTGATTGTAAAGAATTCATATTGACAGCTATTGACATCTAACCACCCTAGTGCACGATGGGAGACTCGATACTATTACCACACACAAGTACCAGTCTTCTGCGCTATGTAGTTCCGGCAGCAAGGTAAAATTTACGGATACACTCAAGTCTTTGGATGAAACACGAAAATATTCATGATCGACCAATTTCAAACACCATATCTCACACACTCCCACAGTTACCGAATTTCGGCCAACGTTGTGATCGATGGGAGCCTCTGTGTTACTACCACACACAAACGCCAGTGATCTGCGATTGATAGTTTTCACTTAAAAGTGATACACAGTGACACATGCATCTTTGGCAGAAATATGAAATTGCCGCAGGTCGACCATTTTCATCCCCCATATTTCCCACACCCCCATAGCTACAGACATCTAACAACCATAGTGCACGACAACAGACACGATTCTACTAACACACATAAACACCAATGCTCCATGCTATGTAGTCGTGGTAAAAAAGTGAAATCTGCGGAGACACATGCCTTTCGTCGAAATACGAAAATATCCTTGGTCGGCCACTTACAACCACCATATCTACCACAGTACCACAGTTTCTGAAATTCGGCCGCTGTTGTGATCGAAAGCTGACTCTGTGCTACTACTACACACAAACGCCAGTTATCTGTGATCTATAGTTTTCGCTAAAAAGTGATACACCATGACACTTTTGTGTTTGGCAGAAGTATGAAACTGCCACAGGTCGACCACTTTCAACCCTCACTTCTCCCACACCCCCATAGCTACAAACATCTAACAACCATAGTGCACTACATGAGATACGATTCTACTACCAAACACAAACACCAATGCTCTATGCTATGTAGTTGTGGCAGAAAAGTGACATATGCGGAGACAGTCGAAATACGAAAATATCCTTGGTCGGCCACTAACAACCACCATATCTACCACAGTACCACATTTTCTGAAATTCGGCCGCTGTTGTGATCGAAAGGTGACTCTGTGCTACTACTACACACAAACGCCAGTTATCTGTGATCTATAGTTTTCGCTGAAAAGTGATACACCATGACACTTTTGTCTTTGGCAGAAGTATGAAATTGCCACAGGTCGATCATTTTCAACCCCCATATCTCCCACATCCCCATAGCTACCGAAATCTAACAACCATAGTGCACTACATTAGATACGATTCTACTACCAAACACAAACAGCAATGCTCTATGCTATGTAGTTGTGGCAGAAAAGTGACATATGCGGAGACAGTCGAAATACGAAAATATCCTTGGTCGGCCACTAACAACCACCATATCTACCAAAGTACCACATTTTTTGAAATTCGGCCGCTGTTGTGATCGAAAGGTGACTCTGTGCTACTACTACACACAAACGCCAGTTATCTGTGATCTATAGTTTTCGCTGAAAAGTGATACACCATGACACTTTTGTCTTTGGCAGAAGTATGAAACTGCCACAGGTCGACCACCTTCAACCCCCATTTCTCCCATACACCCATAGTTACCGACATTTAACAACCATAGTGCACTACATGAGATACGATTCTACTACCAAACACAAACACCAATGCTCTATGGTATGTAGTTGTGGCAGAAAAGTGACATATGCGGAGACAGTCGAAATGCGAAAATATCCTTGGTCGGCCACTTTCAACCACCATATCTACCAAAGTACCACATTTTCTGAAATTCGGCCGCTGTTGTGATCGAAAGGTGACTCTGTGCTACTACTACACACAAACGCCAGTTATCTGTGATCTATAGTTTTCGCTGAAAAGTGATACACCATGACACTTTTGTCTTTGGAAGAAGTATGAAATTGCCACAGGTCGATCACTTTCAACCCCCATATCTCCCACACCCCCATAGCTACCGAAATCTAACAACCATAGTGCACTACATAAGATACGATTCTACTACCAAACACAAACACCAATGCTCTATGCTATGTAGTTGTGGCAGAAAAGTGACATATGCGGAGACAGTCGAAATACGAAAATATCCTTGGTCGGCCACTAACAACCACCATATCTACCAAAGTACCACATTTTTTGAAATTCGGCCGCTGTTGTGATCGAAAGGTGACTCTGTGCTACTACTACACACAAACGCCAGTTATCTGTGATCTATAGTTTTCGCTGAAAAGTGATACACCATGACACTTTTGTCTTTGGCAGAAGTATGAAACTGCCACAGGTCGACCACCTTCAACCCCCATTTCTCCCATACACCCATAGTTACCGACATTTAACAACCATAGTGCACTACATGAGATACGATTCTACTACCAAACACAAACACCAATGCTCTATGGTATGTAGTTGTGGCAGAAAAGTGACATATGCGGAGACAGTCGAGATACGAAAATATCCTTGGTCGGCCACTTACAACCACCATATCTAGCACAGTACCACAGTTTCTGAAATTCGGCCGCTGTTGTGATCGAAAGGTGACTCTGTGCTACTACTACACACAAACGCCAGTTATCTGTGATCTGTAGTTTTCGCTGAAAAGTGATACACCATGACACTTTTGTCTTTGGCAGTAGTCGAAATTGCCACAGGTCGACCACTTTCAACCCCCATATCTCCCACATCCCCATAGCTACCGATATCTAACAACCATAGTGCACGACAGGAGAGACGATTCTACTACCACACACAAACACCATAAGTCTATGTTATGTAGTTGTGGCAGGAAAGAGAAGTATACGGAGATACGAATTTTTGGTCGAAATATGAAAACGCCCTGCACTGACCAACTTTAATCATTATATCTCCCACATCCCCACAGCTATCGGCATTCGGCCAACGTTGTGCACGACAGGAAACTCCATGCTACTTCCACCCACAAACATCAGTGATCTGTGCTAGGTAGTGTTGGCTGAAAAGTGAAATATAGGAAAAAACACGTCTATTTTTATATATATATAAGATTAACAGATTTCACGTACCTTCGTTTCATTTTTACAAAGCTGTAATAAACAGCTCAGGTAAACGTAAGTGCAATACTACGAGAAGCGTTTATATTTAAATTACAACAAATGCACAAACATAAAACATTTAATCAACATACTTAATTCCAAATCCACTCTCGAAATCTTATTGGCAGATCGTTTTTCTGAAGAAATTGGATTATTTGGCTGCAAATGTTTTCACTATCCACAGTTTTTCAGCTGTCTTTGAAAACTTTCAGTCATTTATAGACACACTCAAACTACAGGGTGTCCAGAAAAGGACTCCCTGATTTCAAAATTAAATATCTCGAAAACAAAGATCGATAGAGGAATGCAGTAAACGGTATGTTTATCGTGACAGCTGTAAGAAGTGTATACAGCAGTTTGAAATAATAGTTACAAAAGCTGCTAACAGATGGCGCTGTAATCGCCATACGTAATGCCTAAATAGTGATCCGAAGCTCAGGGCGATCAGTTCCACCATTGAAACATGAAAGGAGGTTAGCGTACCGAAGGAAGAGTTTAAAACCATGTACACCATTGAACAACGCGTTTTTCTGTTGCTAGAGTACCACAGGTTAGAAGAGAGTACAGCGTACAGCGCCATCTGTTAGCAACTTTTGTAACTATTATTTCACACTGCTGTATACACTTCTTACAGCTGTCACAATAAACATACCGTTTTCTGCATTCCTCTACCGATCTTTGTTTTCGAGATATTTAATTTTGAAATCAGGGAGTCCTTTTCTGGACACCCTGTATCTTAAAAGTCCCTCACAAATTTCTGATGATTTGTCACTTCATTTGTAACAAGGTGCTCTGACGATTGCGATTTGGATGCTATTTCCGATTGGTGCCGTAAATGGCAGCTTACACTTAATTGCAAAAAGTGCAAGGGAATGCGAATAAGTAACAAAAATAATCAGCTCGTTTACGAGTACAAAGTAAACAATATATTTGTTGACACCGTTGATTCCCTGAAGTATCTGGGGGTAATAGTACACAGCAACATGAAATGGGACTTGCGCATAACTTCCGTCGTAGGCAAAGCTAATTCTAAATTACGATTCATAGTTCGTATTCTGAGGAATTTTAATGCTCATACAAAGGAAATAATGTACAAAACACTAGTGCGTCCGCATCTGGATTACTGTTGTGGGGGTTGGGATCCGTATCGCAAGGTTCTGATTGACTCAGTTGAGAGGGTGCAGAGGAGAGCCGCTCGATTCGTGACTTGTTGTTACAGCCCTTATGAAGGCGTCACAGAATTGATACATAGATTGGGCTGGGATAGTCTGGAAGACAGACGACGTCATTTACGTTTGAATTTATTGGAGAATATGCGAAATTCTATGACCTACGAGTGCAGTGAGATACTTCTTCCACCAACCTATTTGGGTCGCAATGATCGGAGGGATAAGATTCGAGAAATAAGATGCCGTACTGATGCTTTTATGTATTCTTTCTTTCCTCGTGTTATTCGGGATTGGAATGCGCAGAATTAAGATTGGTGCTTAGCACCCTCTGCCACCCACAATGTTTGTGAATTGCAGAGTATTGATGTAGATGTAGATGAATTTTGAAAGCAGTAGCTCCATGCTTAGACTACCTGATGATTCGCCTTAGTAAGTTCTGTTTACTTCGTCATTTGTTGCACCCCAAGTTCAAATTATAACAATTTAGATTTCAATACCGTTCGTAGTAAAAGCAGATAAGGCTGCTCGTTATGAATCTTCTGGAAGATTTTAGCGAGAAGAGGCTCAGAACAGTTTCAAACTGTAAAACTCAGGTGGAGCAGTCAAGTGAAAATTTTGAAGAATTACCTACTTAATTTATTGCAAAATAAATGCATCCAACTCGGTTCAATACAAGATCGCGCCCGTGAGCATTTTCTGCTTTTTCGTTTGGAAGCACTTGTGATGGAGGTTACAGATTACAGATTAAGTCTCATTACTGGTGGTTTGTCTTTTGGTTGCTCTTTGTTTGTTTCAGTTATTAATTAGTATTGACAATGGTCTTTTGTGTTTAGTTAATGTAATACTGGCCGAAGCTGGCAATCAGTGGGTTAGTTGACTTTCGTGATGCCCTATAGAAAGATTTGGTTATTTCCAGAATTCTTTCTTGGACACCTGCTGCTTCATGCAGGTCTGCTGCCGGAAACCGGGTCGGCACATCTAGTGTTCACCGAAGCGATCTGTTTTGCATCGTCTGCAGACGGTTCAGTTGGGCCTTGGATGCGTACCCCCACTCAGGGCACGCATATTCGATCACCGGCCGTATTAGGCTACAGTATACACTGACGCCGGTGCTGGCTGAAAATGTGCTATCCCTGTTGAGTATTGGGTATATCTCTTGTAGCCTAGCTGCAACTTTTAGTATTATATCCTCACTGTGATGTTTCCAGTTTAGACCAGAGTCCAGAATCACACCGAGGTACTTAGCTGTGGTCGACCACTCGATGTCTTCACCATTTAGGTATCACGCTTCCCCAGGTGCCTGGTCAGCAAATAGCTTGATTCTTTGTCGAGTTTAAGGTTATTCTCCAAAGTTTGGCCCTGGCTTCAGTATGCTGGAGGACTTCTTGTAATCTTCTGATGTGCAGTGAAGAATGCAGTGTCGTCTGCATATACGAGGTGCGGCTAAAAAAAAACGGGACTGGTTTTCTGTGAGATAAACCGTGCGAGCCTCAAGGTCAAACGCCATATTGCCGAGTCACCTGACATCCCCCCCTCCACATTCCTGCCAGTTGGACGAGCTTAGCTTGCTCAGTCCAGTCTGAGCATTCGTTCATGTTGGACCGTGTGTATGCCGCTCGTCGGAAAAATGGTAGGCGTCTTAATTGAGCAACGTATCAACGCGAAATTTTTAGTGAAGCTGGGTAAATCCGCAACAGAGATTTATTCTCTCTTACAACAAGTGTATAGGGAAGAATGTATGTCACGTACACGCGTTTTTGAATGGTGAAGAAGAGATTGAAGATGATCCGCGCCAAGGACGTCCTTCAACCTCGAAGACGGATGAAAACATCGAGAAAATAGGCAAAGTAATCCGTCAAGATCGCCGATTGAGTATCCGTGCAGTTGCCGAGATTGTGGGAATTGACAAAGAATCGGTTCGGCGAATATTACATGAAAATTTTAATATGAGAAAAGTGTGATCCAAAATGGTGCCAAGAATCCTCACGTCGGAACAAAAGGAGTTACGGATGGGAATCTGTTCTGACATGTTAAAAAACATTAGGGAAGCTCCTGAACTGTTGGAAAGAGTTATTACGTGTGATGAATCATGGTTTTTTACCTATGACCCAGAAACTAAGCGACAATCAATGCACTGGAAGAGTCCGAATTCACCACGAAAGAAGAAAGCTCGAATGTCCAAATCAAAATTCAAGGCCATGATGATTGTTTTTCTTTTAAATCCATGGAATTCTGTATGTAAATTGGGTTCCTGAAGGTCAAACCGTGAATAAAGAATACTACCTTGGGGTTTTGGCCACCCCCGTGAGCGAGTGCGAAGAAAGCGACCAGAGTTGTGGAAGAACAAGTCGTGGATTCTTTATCAGGACAACGCGCCAGCCCACACTGCACTGGTGGTTAAGACATTTTTAGCCAAGCATGGGATCCCTGTGTTGGATCATCCACCCTACTCACCAGACCTAGCTCCATGTGATTTTTTTTTTATGTTCCCAAATGTGAAGGAAGTGTTGAAGGGGACCAGATTCGAGACTGTAGAAGCTGTGAAGCAAAAAGCGACGGAGACTATGAACATCCTAACAGAAAATGACTTCAAACACTGTTTTGAACAGTGGAAAATTCGAATGGAAAAGTGCAGGGATAGTGGAGGGGAGTATATTGAAGGTGATAAGGTAAAAGTTGTAAAGGAAACAAAATAAAAAGAGAGACGCAGGGGCTAAGGGAGTCGGTGGAGGAAAATTCTTGGAATGATCCCCAGGCTTGGAAGAGTTTGTGCAGGACGTCTAATGATGATGATCATCTTCATCATTAGACGTTTCCGCTTTTGCGGATCGTCCTGCACATCCTCTTCCAAGTCTGGCGGTCTTTCCAAGGTTTTACCTCCGTCACTTTCCTCCAAACGACTCCCCTAGCCTCTACATCTTTCTTCACTTGGACCATCCATCTTGCGCGAGGTCTTCCAACTGGTCTCCTTCCCTTCCCGCTGTTCAGCAGTGCTACTTTCAGCATCCTCTCCTCCTCCATCCTCATTACATGCCCCAACCACTGCAGTCTTTTCCTCCTTAACATCTCTTCTAATGCTTCCACTTGTAGTCTCTCCCTGATGTTTTCATTTCTAATTTTCTCTTTCCTCGTGACATTCTCTATCCCTCTCAGAAACCTCATCTCTGCCGCCTGCAATCTGCTAACATCTCTTTTTGTCTATGTTTCAGAACCGTAAGTCAGTATGGGTTGGTAATATACTTTATAGAGCAGAATTTTGGCATCCTTCCCTATGTTCCACTCCAGATAACATCCTTTATCTGCTGATACAAATGTCTGTTCTTCCTTACTCTCTGACTTATTTCTTCCTCCATCTTTCCATTGATACTTACCTTGCTTCCCAATTGCACAAATGATTCTACCCATTCCAATTTCTTGCCGTCGAGTAACACATCCTTCGAAGGGCCAGTGTTTCTTGTTATCTTCATTATTTTGGTCTTTTCCGCACTAATCTCCAGGCCATGTTTACCCACTGCAGTCCATCATTTCCGTAATTCTCTTTCCAAATCCTGTTCTGTCTCCTCCCATATTATGATGTCATCAGCATATGCTATCACCTTCAGCTCTGTTGGATCTTTGTGTCCCTGGACTTCAGCTATTCTTCTTCCATCGTTGTGCCCAACTCAGGAGCGCGAGTGAACTTATTTAGCAGATGTGTTTTTCTTCTGTTCCCAAAACCTCTTCATCCTTTCGCTGTGTTCTTTCCTTCGTTCTTCTGTCCAAGGGTTCCTTCTACTGATATACTGGCTGTTGGCAAACTGGTGATTGTTGACCATGCTACTAAATCGGCATCTGTCCTGTATGATGTCGTCTGTTATTCCTATTTCCCGGAGATCCTTTTCAATTTCAATTAGCCAGTTGTTTTTAATTTTCATTGAAAGGGCTAGATTTAGAATTCTTTTTGTTAGTCTGTTATTACTCATTCTGATAATATGGCCGTAGAATTTAATTCCTCTTTTCCTAAATGTGTCTAAAAATTTTTCCGAATGCTGATACAGTTCGTTTGATTTCCTTTTCATCCAAATTCCTCCGGTACAAACAGGGCCAAAGATTTTTCTTAAAATTTTCTTTTCTTGCTTTTCAATATCTTTAATCAATGATCTTCCTCCAATAATCAAGGTTTCTGATGTGTATAATGCCTCCGGTTTGATTACAGTGTTATAGTGTCTTAACTTGGCATTTCGGGATATTGACTTTTTGTTGTATCTGTTCCAGGTGATTCTGTAGGCTTTTTGTAATTTAGTTATTCTCTCCTTGTTTGCTTCACGATTTAATCCTGCAGGTTGAATAAATTCTCCTATATATCTAAATTTAGCTACTTCAGCTATTATTACATCTAACACTACATTAAATAGAACAGGTGACAACACACTTCATTGTCTTACTCCTCTTTCCGTGTGAAACCATTCTGAATGTTTAATGTGTATGTGCATGCAATTCTCACACTTCTCATAGCTGTTATATATTAATCCCACAATCTCTTCATCTATTCCTCTCTTTTTTAAACTTAGCCATATTTTTTCCCTCAGTACTTTGTCATAGGCCTTTCTTATGTCAAAGAAAGCTATTACTGTCTCTTTGCCATATTCCCACCTTTTCTCTATGATTTCCCTGGGTATGAAAATTGCGATCACCCTAGATCTTCCTTGCCTGAAAACAAACTGCTCCTCTCCAGCTATATTCTCTAGCCTTTGCTTGATTCTATTTAGAATAATTTTTTCATATATTTTCATGCCATGGCTCAGCAATATCATACCTCTGTAGTTCTCGCATTTCGTTTTACTCCCTTTTTATGAATAGGCATTAAAAAAAATAGAATATGATGCAATAGGATAAGTGAGTGAGTTCTGTTACTTGGGAAACAAAATTACAACCGATGGCCGAAGCAGGAATGATGTTAAAAGCAGAATAGCACTAGCAAAAAGAGCCTTCATGAAAAAGAGAAACCTTTTAGTTTCAAATATTGATCTAGGAATTAGAAAGAACTTCTTAAAACTCTTTGTGTGGAGCACAGCACTTTACGGTAGCGAAACATGGACTTTAGGAATACCGGAAAGAAAGAAACTTGAAGCATTTGAAATGTGGTGCTACAGAAGAATGCTGAAAATTAGGTGGACAGACAAAGTAAGAAATGAACGAGTTTTGGAAATGACGGGTGAGAAAAGAAGTTTATGGAAGAAGCTTACAGGAAGAAGAGACAGGCTGGTAGGTCATATTTTGAGACATGCTGGATTGGTTAATTTGTTAGTGGAGGGAACAGTCGAAGGTAAGAACTGTAGAGGTAGACAGAGATTAAAATATATGAAGCAGATTATTGAGGACGTAGGTTGTAAGGGGTATGTTGAAATGAAGAGGTTAGCACAGGATAGGAAGGGATGGAGGATTGCATCAAACCAGTCGAAAGACTGACGACAGCAAAAAAAAAAAAATGAATAGGCTCTATGATTCCCTTCCTTGAGTCCTCTGGTAGTTTCCTTTATTTCCAGACTCCCCGTATGACTCTATACAACCATTACATACCCATTGCTCCTGCTGCTTTTACCGTTTCTGCTGTTAGTTCATCTAGTCCTGGCGATTTCCCATTTGTCATTTCTTTCACTGCCAATTCTAATTCCAGCTTGCTAAATTCTTCTGTTTCCCTTTCTACCGTGGTTGGTCCACTATAATTTTCTTTGGTTGCTTCCTGGTTTCCTTCTGTTCCTTCCAAAACGTTTTTGAAGTACTCTTTCCATGTACTCATTAGCTCTTCCTCTTTCCATTGCACTTCACCTGATTTGTCTAGAATTTTGGTAAGCATAAAATGATGATGATGATGATTGAAAATGTATAAGTGTATTAGTGTCTGACAAGGAGAACATACACAATGTAGCCATCAAACTGGGAGCAAATGTGATCGCTAATATTTACAGACCACCCTGGCATAATACCCACCCTTCCTCACCCAGCTGTTTTGTGTAGGCTATTTTAACAGCCACCACACGCAGTGGAAGTACAGAATAAATAATGAGGATTGTGAAAAGCTGATAGACTTGGTCTAGGATCACAACATCCACCTGACCTTCGACGCTAATGACCGAGACTCATTTCGATCGGCCTCGTGGAAGAGAGAATATATATCTGACCTGTGTTTTGTCTCCACAAAATAAGAGGCCAGTTGCCTGTGACTGTAAAATTCTCTCAGATTTTCCTCACCGTCAGCACGGACCAGCTATAATTGGGGTTGGCATTAGCATACCACTGGTATCTTCGTACCCTAGAGCAAGATGGAATTTCCAAAAACCCAACTGATTAGCCTTCTCAGACTTGGACAAATACCTTGGATAGTTAGCGCCAAAGAGATCAAATATCGATCTATTTGGTACAGTTGTCAGCGTGACCAAGAAACACATCCCTAGAGGATACAGAAAGCAATATGTGCCTGGATAGAATGAAACAAGCGAAGCGCTGTATAATGATTTCCTCCACAGCAACGAACGGGAGATCGCAGACAAACTTGTAGCTAGTCTGATCGTCACCAGAGGTGGACGAAAATTATGGAATCTTGAATTTTGAAGCATCAATTCGCAAAGCATGGTTGCTGCTTAGAAAACTCGGTGGTGGAAAAAGATGGAAAATCCTAACTCATCAATCTCACCAAACAAAATAGCTTCTCATACAGTACAAACATCTAGTGCCCGAAGTGAGTAAAATCATACGAAAAAGATGAAAGAAGACCTCAGGTCTCTTAAAAGATAACTGACAACTCATTATCAAATCGATTCACAAAGGAGGAAATCACAGTAGCGATTGGGGAAATGAATACCGGAATATCATCCGGTTTTGATGGGATATGCACGAAGATACACTAATGAGAGTATCCATACCAAACAGGATAAACCGAGCGTGGTAGTGTAACGGATAGCGTTCTGGCCTCGCATTCGGGAGGACGGCGGTTCGAATCCCCGTCCGGGCATCCAGATTTGGGTTTTCCATGGTTTCCCAAATCACTCCAGGCAAATGCCGGGATGCTTCCTTAAAAAGGCCATGGCTGAATTCCTTCCCATTCCTTGCTTCCATCCTTTCCCGTCTCTAAAGACCTCGCTGTTGAGAGACGTAAAGCAGTTAAAAAAAAAAAGACAGGATAAAAAGTGCAAAAATAATTGCCCTATCGAAACCATCTAATCAGCCAAAGAGCTACAGACCCATAGCTCTTCTCAGTGTAATATTCAAGTTACTTGAAATGCTTATATGCAACAGAATTAGTCTAAAAATTGTGGAAAGTATGCCAATAGAGTAAGCACGTTTCGCACCAAACCGCAGTTGCACTGGTCAAATCCTCGCACTTTCCACATTTATCGAGGCTGGCTTTGAGAAAAGACTTAAAACTTCAGCTGCATTCAGAGACCTCTCAGCATTGTGTGACACCGTACGGAGGGAACAATTAATAACGCTGTTAAGCAATGTGCTTGCGGGGAGAACTTACAAGGTAGTAATGGGCAACATAAAAAGCAGAGTTAAAAAATTAAACAATGGACTTCAGGATTCTGTAGTGGCCCCTCTTTTGTTCAGCCTTCGCAACTCTGACTCATCAGAAACAACTTCTCGTACGTTTGGCTACGCGGACGACTGGACACTTGCGTGCCAACAGCCTAATTTCAAATTAGGAGGGTCGATACTGACATCTGATTTAGAAATATTGAGTCAACACTTTCGTGAATGGAGAATTCTGCCAAATGCGAGTAAAACAGAGGTTTCCTGTGTCCATCTGAATAACAAGGAGTTTCACAGAGAGCAGAGAGCGACTTTCGGGGAGAGCACCTCAGTCACAGCGAGTTCCCTTAGTATCTTGGCGTAACGCTTGATAGGACACCTACTTTCAAGGAACATCTCAACAAACTCTCAAGCAAAATAAAAACCCGCAGCAATATGATCCACAAAGTGGCTGGCACTATCTGCGGGTCTATTTTCGCACTCAGCGAATATGCCTCTGCGGTATAGATCAACAGCGCCACACTGGACTGGTGGACACACAGCTAATCAGCACCCTGCGCATTATCTCTGGCGTGCTGAGATCGACACCAACATACTGGCTGCCTGTCCTGAACCACATACACCTCACCAATTCCGACATCGAGGCCTCCTAATTAACGAATATGTAAACCTGATTAAAAATCCCACACTACCAACTAGCAGGGACCTCAATTATCTCATATCAAGTAACAGGTTTAAATCAAGAAGACCTCTACTGACAACACCAAAAAAAACGTATCACAAGGGATACAGCATCGTAATCTTTGCTGTATCTAGACAAATATGCGACTGGGTTGCAGACTTCCTGAAGGGCAGAACACAGTGTGTAGTTCTCGACGGTGAGCGTTCATCACTTACTGAAGTGGGGTCTGGAGTTCCCCAGGGAAGTGTGTTAGGGCCTCTGTTGTTTCTCATATACATCAATCATCTATGCGACATAACAGGGAGGACTGAAAGATTATTTGCCGATGATGCTATAATTTATCGCGAAATCAAAACCTAGGACGACTGCGCTTTGTTACAAGACGATATTATGAAAATAATTGCGTGGTATAAAGATTGGCAGTTGGAGTTAAACGCTAAAAAGTGCCAAGTCATGCGTGTAAGTAAAAAGGTGACACCAATTAACTATGAATATACAATTAATGGTACTGTCCTTAGAATGGTAGATTCCGCTAAATACCTAGGGGTAACAATTCGTAATAATTTGTCGTGGAATGAGCATATAGAGAATGTAATGGGAAAAGCAAATCGTATGCTCCGATTTCTAGGTCGTAATTTAAATCAATGCACTCAGGAAGTTAAATCGATTGTATACAAGTCACTAGTACGTCCTCACTTAGAGTATTGTTGTTCTGTATGGGGTCCCCATCAAAAGGGGTTAATGGAGGCTTTAGAGAAGGTCCAAAGAAGAGCAGCCCGATTCGTGACAGGTATATATAGTTGGAGGGAAAGCGTAAGTGCGATGTTGAAGGAGTTAGGTTGGGAAGACCTGGAACACCGAAGGCGTTGCTCTCGACGGAAGATAATTGAAAAATTCACGACAGACGTATTTCGGAATGACAGCCAGCAAATATTGCTACCAGTAACATTCATATCTCTAAATGACCGCGAAAATAAGATAAGAGAAATCAGGGCCAGAACCGATTCATTTGTATACTCATTTTTTCTACGAGCGATTAGGGAATGGAATAGAAAGGATTTACCGGGCGAGTAAACTTAAAATCCGACAGGAGTAGCTTTCGATAAAGCACTCCAGCCATCCTGATCTGGGTTTTCCATGGTTTTCCCAGATCACTCCACGCGAATGCGGGGATGGTTCCTCACAATAGCCCATGGGCGCCTCCTGCCATATCCCGTATAACCCTTCCAAACCATAACCCTTTTCGATAGCTGCAATGCAACCTCCGCCACACACTTTTAGTGAATCGCGGAGTAATAATAATAATAAAATAATAATAATACAGATGGAAGAGTCCTCGGACCAGACAAACTGCTTTCTGCCCTCCAGCACGTGTAAGCCGCCTGGCTTTAACCAACCAAGAAGCCGATGGACTACCTCAAACAGAAAACGCACACGACATGTCAGGTGTAGACTGTGCACCATGTCATGTCGAAGTGTGACGTCACGGCATACGATGGGAACTTCATCTATATGAGTGACGCAGCACCAGAATATTGGAGAAATATTCATTTTAATTTTTGACAATCGAGAATCTCTAATGTAAATTTTAAAAGTACCTTTCACACAGCGATTTCCTCTTGATTTCGGAACATTTCTTATCGCCAATGTTAAATGTAGCTTACGTTCATACATACAAAATTCAGAAGCCAGTTTTTATTATCATTATTTCGACGAAATGTAGCACGGTAAATGTACTCAACGAGGTGGGTAACACTGTGCACCTCACAGCTTTATTCTCAGTACGCTTCACATTATCTCATCACCCTGAAATATCTGTAGCGCGGGTTGTGCGTAATCTTCATACGAGACCGTGGTTAGGCGCGGGATGCGAAATGACTTGGAAGTCCCCTGACGAAGAGTGCTGCTATGTGATAAAGGAAGTTACTAAACAAGTGGTCGCAAATATCTTAATTGATGGGCTCCATACAGCAATACTTAGTAGCAATACATAAAATTTCGTGGAGTTTGGGAATTAATAAATCGAAACCCTTTCAACAAACGTTAAAACGCGAATCAATTTAGTTTACACCGCCATTAAAATAGAAGCGACGATTTTATTTCTTCGGACAAGAACCGTGCTGCAATTTCATAATGTGCATGCAGGGGGCTGGAGAACATCTTACAATCAATCAGAAAGGCAGTGCACAATGAACAAATGAACGAGAGTTCATAGAAATAACGAACGTACGCTTCAGACTGAAAACGCATGCTTGCGGCGAACAACGCAGTATGTTTGCCTCTAGATCACAGAGAAAGTGACATTACAATTCGAAAGTTGTTTTTTTTTTTTTTACTTATTTTTTTTACGCCTCGTCGACGGCTAAGGTCATTAGAGGCGGGATGGGACAAGGAACGGGAAGGAATTCGGCCATTGCCTTTTTGAAGGAAGCATCCCGATATTCCCCTGGAGTGATTTGGGGTAACCATGGAAAACCCAAATCTGGATGTCAGGACGGGGATTCGAACCCGCGCCCTCTCGAATGCGAGGCCAGAACGCTAACCGTTCACCCACCACGCTCGGCAAACAGCTGTTATCCTTGGTTCAAAAGTCTTTCGTAAATCGGTATATCAATGCGTCATGGCACGGAAAATGCTTCAAAAACAAGAAATCCATCAAAGTCTCACATTTATTATTTAATTTCCCCTTTAAAATTTACATTTACAGAACTTTTTTGCGGAACCGGATTTATTTCAAGCTATCTTGTTGGAAACTGTTCATCTTAATTCGTGGAAATTGTCAGTGGGCCAATAGTTAACGGGAATTCAAATGATCTCCTTAGCGTGGAAAGATGTGTGAGACCCCCACTCCGCTCCGAATTGAAGCTGGCTGCGTAGTTCGCCTCCACACAGGTCCCGGCCAACGATTCTCAGAAACGTGAGACTGTCATAGTTCTCGCCATTATCAAGGAAAGTTATCTGCAATATTGAACGCTGTGCACATCGATAATGGAAGAAGCAAATGACTATGGTAATTTCTCGTTCAACATTCGTTCTCTCTTTACCGAATCTTTGCAACACGTTAAGGAAATGATGATAATAACTAACATCAGATCTTACTTATATCATTTGTCAAACGCTCGACTAATTCAAACATTCAGTTTCAAAATTAGCGCCTATAAAATATATTTTGATCTGAGAGGAAATAAAGTCCCAGGTGAAGAGACATGCTGCACTGAATGTGGACAGAACGTATTTATCTACAGAATCAATAAGTGCACTGTAATATCTCCAAAAAAACTTTTTGTGTTTTTCTATGTGACAGTAAATAATATAGCCACAGTAGATTTGTGAAATCACTTTAATCATTTATAATAATCTTGTATAAACGGGAGAATTCTGGTAACTGGGAAGTAAAATTACAAGCGATCGCAGAAGTAAACATATTTCATTATTACTGGAAATATTTTTAACCCAAAACACCGCGAAAAAGAGATCGTCATATCATTCCATAGAAACTGCAATAAAATATAATCAGGGCCGGCGTTAGGGAGGAGTAAGCGGGGCAAAAGTATCCCGGGCCCAAGTATCCGAAGGTGGGCCCTTCGTCCGGGGTGACTAACTAAATACAAATAAACTTTAAAAAAACTTTCTTAAAAAAGGATTTATTTTTATTTTTTGCATTAAAATTTTCTGACTTTATAAAAAAAATTGTTGGGGGGAGGGAAGAGTGAGGGGGCCCTAAGAACGCTTATCCGGGGCCCGAGAATTCTAGCGCCATCCCTGAATATAATCATACATTTACCCGGAAAATAAAAGTAAATTTCGATGAAAGTGTGTCATAATGGTTTACCATGTGAACTGGCTGATACAGAAAAGATAAAAAGTGTGTGAATCTGTAAACTAGAAGAAAGTTGATTGAACACCGTCTAGTTTACTGCGCTGTAGCAGCAAGTGTTTGTACCATCCGCGGCATGCACTGGTTTTTGTCGTTATGTTTTAAGGCTGCTCGCAGTATCTGATGTTAACAGAGTTCGGACCAGAAAATAGCGCTCACTGTCAAATCTCCTACTTGACCTCAAACGAAAATCCCATTCTGCTTTTGAATCCTTCGACTATATCGAGATAATTCACTACTGCATCTGCATGATATTCCAAATAAAGCCTTCTGTCATGGCACAATACAATCAGGGACTATGGACGGATTTATCTGAGATATGCTATTATAGAGCAACGGAATTTTTTCGGAGAGAACTGTTATCTAATGATGTACCATGTTTGCCCTTTCTATTGTAGTATGAAGTTGGAACCAAGCGAAAAATGAGCACTAATTAAGCCAATTATATTAGTTCACACCTTTCTATACCAAAATCGTAAATCAGGTTTGTTGTATAAAGTCGATAAAAATGTGGAAAACTCCAACGGTGCGTGAGTCATTACGGTGAGTGGTAAACAAAATCTAATATCCGATAAGCTTTTTATCTCGGAAAGAAATCAGCCCTCCCGGCCGTACATTGAAAACAAGGCTAGTCCCCGACCTAAGTGGCCATTAACTTAATTGCATAGTGTTTGTCAGCTCCCAAAGCTCAAATCGATCAAAATGACATTTTCTTCATTCACTAACAAGGCAACAGCGAACAAAAATAGAAAAATTTCTGAACTTTAATCATTTCCTCCAGGTTCGTCAGCGAACAGACGATCAACGCTACTACCTTCTGGTATATTCAGTGTCACCGATAACATACGCGGTTGTTTTAAAGAATAATAGCTCGTACCCGCGACTTCGTACGCGTGGATTAAGAATTTTTTGCCTGAATTAAATATAGAAAGTTGTTGGTAACGAAGGATTGGTCCCAAACAATATCGAGTCGGAATAATATGACAGGAAAGCTATCACTATATCATTGTACCGTCGAACCTGTCTCTTGAAGAGAATCAAATTCCAATATATTTCTGTCACCATTCGATAAGGTCTCAAAATTTCGTGACTACAACTGTTAACCATACTGGAAAAAATATCCTGTGCCCTTCATACAGATTTCCTTTTAAAATTCTATCACAACGATATAGCCATTTAGTCGTCAAAACGTAACAAAGGACAGAGACTTACTTCCGTATTTATAATAATATTACTGTGGTTCACACTCACACACTGACTGCGAACAACACCTGAGGGATCATTATAACGTAAAAAAGTGTACACCTACAACATTGCAAGACTACCTACGATTTGCCTCGCTAACTTTCTAATATCTACAGTTTAACATTCAATCCGAATAACCTACGGCCCAGGCCTTGACTCTTACGATGAAAAACAATTTTTTAAAATCTTAGCCTCCACGGAAATTTGAACCGGACACCACGACGTTCGTCAGCAAGCGCTTTAACCACTGAGCTGCCAATCCACTACACGGGAACTCCGTACGGAGACGTTCATATCCAACGTGTCTGTCTATCACCGTATTTCGAAGTTATGAGACAACATGTGTTATTTATACAGATAATTTTTCAACCAAATGTAGACAGTATTTTTCTCCTTGTTTCAAAGGATAAGTGTGCAAAGTTTCATCGAGATCGGATGAAAACTGTGGATTTTTATGAAGAACAAACAAACAAACATACATTCATCTTTATATATAAAGATTTGATCCTCAGCAATGGAAAATAAGCCTGCTCACCTGTAAGTAAAAATAAACATATGTGGCATTGCTGGTCGGTAGACCTTGAACAACTATTTGGCTTCCAAGATAGTGAGTTTCGATATGCCTAGCATCCCGCCTCTGTTTTGGCTGGACTTACAGTTTAAGATTGATCCGGACTACAGAGCTTCCTGGAATACTCATACGATGGAGTACCCAAAAACAGCCGGAATAGCACTGCTGTGGGCGCAGCTTGTGTTGTACGCGTTTCTGCCGCTAGGCGTTTGTAGTGCAACTCATTGTCAGTTCAGTGCCGCTTGTGTTGTCGACCTGGCTTGTCCTGTTAATCTGCAGTGATTGTTTTTGCCTGAGCTGTTTTTTTATTGTTACGTTTTTTTACGATGGCAAGTTTAAGTGAACAACGTTCAGCTGTGAAATTTTGTTTTCTACTCAGTAAAAATGCTGCTGAAACTGTTTTAATGTTGAAAACAGCTTATAAAGATGGCGATATGCAAAAAACTCAAGTGTGTGAGTGGTTCGCTCGGTTTAAAAATGGCGACATAGCGATTGATGACAAACCTCGTTCTGGACGTCCATCAACTGCATGAATCAACGAAAACGTTGAAAAATTCGAGAGCTTATGCTCTCAGACCGTCGAGGGACAATTGATCAACTGTCAGAGATTAGTGGGTAATCTTGGAGCTCGGTTCAGGGAATTTTAACCGAAGATTTGGGAATGAAAAGGGTTGCTGCCAAGTTTATCCCTTGGGTTCTGACTGACAATCAAAAAGAACGTCGAGTTGAAACATGTCGTGTTTTGAAAAAACATCTTGAAATTGATCCAGATTTTCTGTCAAAGGTCATAACTGGTGATGAGTCATGGTGCTATGGTTACGACCCAGAAACAAAGCAATACTCAAGCCAATGCAAGACATCATTGTCACCTCGTCCAAACAAATAGTCGTCAAATCAAACATCAAAACAAGGTTCATTTGCTTTTTTGATGCCACGGGCGTAGTTCATTCAAAGTTTGTTTCCCCACATCGTATAATCACAGCAAAGCCCGCAAAAGTTTCTGGACACTCCGGAATATGATCGCGTGAGCTTGAGTTTTGAATGCGAGTACCTTTCCCATAGAGCTACCAGAACGCAAGAGTAAACACAATAATCTCATTTGAAATACTACCTGCAACAGGGCAACCAGCAGTTTTGTGAAAGCGTTTGAGGAAGACCTCTATGTTAGAAGCGTTGAACTAAGCTGTTTCGTTTTACCGTGGGTCAAATCATTCCCTTTCTCACACTATTTCAACTTTGGAACAGTTACGTTTTGCAGGAAGGCCTAAAAAGCAGAAAAATTATTTCCTTTGTGCATGCAATTCTGAAATTTATGGGAAAATAAGCAGATTTTCTAACTGGAAATTGTGGGCCATTTCCTCAATTGCAAGTTAATCAATTTTTTTATAAAGGTGAATAACACGCCAATGCAGTTGAATTTTTGTTTTATTTTGGTGTCGTACGCGTTTCGCTCTATTTCAAGAGCATCATCAGCGACATATGTTACTTTTTTACATTTTACTCATCATCAGGGTTAGCTTCGCTGTGTAGGTTTTGTAGAAAACATCTGAATGTATAAATCACTACACTGCACTGACCAAATTTCACATTAACACTATTATTTGCTGTTACTATCGTAATCAAAACATGATAGAGTAAATACCACGCCATGATTTATACATTCAGATGTTTTCTACAAAACCTACACAGAGAAGCTAACCCTGATGATGAGTAAAATGTAAAAAAGTAACATATGTCACTGGTGATGCTCTTGAAATAGAGCGAAACGCGTACGACACCAAAATAAAACAAAAATTCAATTGCATTGGCGTGTTATTCACCTTTATAAAAAATTGAAGCAGATTTTCGTTTCGCATTAAATAAAAAATACCAGACGCGCTGATAGGCACCAGGTGACAGAATCACAACCGGAATAATAACAACTGACCTCCTATTTATTTATCAATATATTGTGGATATATTTTGAACAGAACAACTACACCAAGCTTAAACTTGTGTACATCGTCCAATGATTCCGCTTAAAAGCTCTTCAGCCTATAGGCACATTATCATGACCATCCGGGACAAGTAGCTGATACAGTGATAATTCTAGTTTTAAGACAATAGTCCACTTTCTAACCAGTTTGTTACAGACCGAGGTTACATTAGATGATTCTCAATAACTGAAGTAGATTAAAAGTAAAAAAAAAAAATTGTAATAACATTTTACTTACAACTCCGTTCGTAATAACAGTTTTATCACCGACAAAGCCTAAACTGATAACACTACTAAATAACGACAGTGACAGTAGTAAGCAAGAAGAACTGATAAGGAAAGTGACGATACCTCGTGTCCAGAGTTAATGGCTTGGTGAATTTCGGCGGACTTGCGGACTTCGTTAGTAGGAAGAGCAAATTCTAGGCTGCGATTCATAGGTCGAATCTTGAAAAATTGTAATGAACAAACAAAGGAGATAGCGTACAAATCTCTTGTGCGTCCACATTTGGACTATTGTTGTGCCATTTGGGACCCGTTTCGTAAGGGGTTGATCGAAAGTATAGAGAAAGTACAGAGAAGAGCCGCTCGATTCGTGACCGCTTGCTACAGTCCTTATGAAAGCGTCACAGAACTGATTAGTAGACTAGGTTGGGAGTCTCTGGTAGATAGACGACACACGTTTCGTTTAAACTTATTGGTAAACATGCGTACTCCCACTTTCACTTTTGAGTGTAGTGAAATACTTCTTCCACCAACCTAATTGAGTCGGAAGGACAGGAAAGATAAAATTAGAGAAATAAGATGCCGGACTGATTCTTATATGAATTCTTTTTTCCCTCGTACGATTAGGGATTGGAATGCACAACAAAAAGATTAGCTTTGGTGCTGAGCACCCTCTGCCACCCACAATTTTGTGAATTGCAGAGTATATATGTAGATAGACAGATCTGTAGATATAGTGGCGGGTATGTTCCTTAGACCTATCGGCCTGAGTGGACTCAGGTCAGCACCGCCACAATAGACACCCGTAAGCTAGTTAGGTGTAAAATACCGGAAAAATCCAATTATTATTAACAAAGTATGAGAAATCAAAAGTATTAATCTAGTTAAGTAGTGCGCCATTAACGCTGGTAGTTTTTTCCAGTGCAATTCAAATCCAGGAAAACCATTATTAGCAATTGTTAATGGTTTAGCCAGTTGTGAACAAGGAATTTTCCGTTGTTTTTTTTTTTTTTTTTAACTGATTAACGTCTCCTATAACAACTAGGTCTTTAGAGACGGGAAAGGATGGGGGGCAAAGAATGGGAAGGATTTCGGCCATGGCCTTTTTGAAGGAAGCATCCCGGCATTCACCTGGAGCGATTTGGGGAAACCATGGAAAACCCAAATCTGGATGCCCGGACGGGGATTCGAACCACCGTCCTCCCGAATGCGAGGCCAGAACGCTAGCCGTTACACCACCACGCTCGGTTTTTCCGTTGGGAGCCATCCGTAAATTACATCGTACGTTAACGTCTGACATGGCGTAACAAAGGAGAAATGGAGGTAATAAACGCGCGACATAATTTATGCGACATAATTTATTTATGTCCTGTAGAGAATGTCTCATTGCGGTGAGCAGACCTTGAGTGTCAGCGTTGACGTTCGGGTCTGGCATGCGCGAAAACACGGCTTCGATTCTATGTACGACCAGAGTTCAGTTTTCTATGGTTTCTAAAAATCATACTCTCCCAATTGTAATTACGTGAACGTCGATAAGCCATAGTTAACAGAGAAGTTAATAGCAACTTGGAGGAGGTGACAGTAGGACGGGAAGTTTTGCCATATAGGCGGGAGCGTCCTAAACCACGTAGCTTCATTTTGGCCTCTTGTGAACACTTTCCTCCCCCTCATCTACATCTACATCTACATATATACTCTGCAATTCACAAAATTGTGGGTGGCAGAGGGTGCTCAGCACCAAAGCTAATCTCTTTGTTGTGCATTCCAATCCCTAATGGTACGAGGGAAAAAAGAATTAATATAAGAATCAGTGCGGCACCTTATTTCTCTAATTTTATCTTTCTTGTCATTCCGACCCAAATAGGTTGGTGGAAGAAGTATTTCACTACACTCGTGAGTGAAAGTAGGAGTACACATGTTTACCAATAAGTTGAAACGAAACGTGTGTCGTCTATCTACCAGAGACTCCCAACCTAGTCTACTAATCAGTTCTGTAACGCTTTCATAAGGACTGTAGCAAGCGGTCACGAATCGAGAGGCTCTTCTCTGTACTTTCTCTATACTTTCGATCAACCCCTTACGAAACGGATCCCAAATAGCACAACAATAGTCCAAATGTGGACGCACAAGAGATTTGTACGCTACCTCCTTTGTTTGTTCATTACAATTTTTAAAGATTCGACCTATGAATCGCAGCCTAGAATTTGCTCTACCTACTAAAGAATTAATGCGTAAGTCCCATTTCATGTTCCTTTGTACTGTTACTCCCAAATATTTCATAGAATCGACCATATCAATAACTTAATTGTTTAACTCGTATTTCTGAACAATTGGATTCTTTTTGTTAGTTATGCTCATTGTCTTGCACTTTTTACAATTTAGCGTAAGTTGCCACTCAGCACACGATGCCAAAATAATATCCAGATAACGCTGAATTTCTAAGCAATCGGCCAAATTCCTTACTTCCCTATAAATAACCGCATCATCAGCAAACAATCTAAAAAGGCTTTTCACTTTGTCTCCGAGATCGTTTATAAAAATTAAGAAAAGAAGTGGTCCTATTACACTTCCTTGAGGTACACCCGATGTAACATCTAGATTAGAAGAACTTTCTCCTTCAACGACAACATACTGCGACCGACCAGTTAGAAAATCCTTTATCCATTCACAAAGCTGATCCGATATACCGTACGCTCGTAGGTCGCTAAAAGGCGGTTGTGTGGCACAGAGTCAAAGGCTTTCTGAAAATCTAAAAAAATGGCATCTACTTGTGAACCTGCATCAATAACTCTCATTAGGTAGCTCAACGTGGCTTTTTCTGTACCCCTCTCCCCGACGTGGCACGTAGCTTTTTGCCCTATTGATTCCAGAAGACATTTATTAGGTACTGTTTTTTCTGGTCAGACAAACTTAAATTACATTCGGAGATAGTTAAATGACGGAAATAAATATTCACATGCTGTTGAGTGTTCTGTACCTCATTTAACCGTGACACATAATATGAATGAAAACCTACGTGGCCTGGCTCGTTAACCACCCACCCCCTCCTCCTCCCCCCCTCCCAACGCTGCCCAGGGATATCTTTCCAGCAAACTCCTCCCCCACAACTGAGCCACGTATTTTATGGACGCTCCCTAATGAAGGAACGTGGTCAACACCAAGACTCATTAAACTGGATACTTTATTTATTTTTTTTTTTCGTTACTGCACCAGCACAGCTTCTCAAATGCGAAGTGGTTTATGTGAGTGGAGATGAGTGACAGCAAGGAAGGGAAATGAATTCGGCGATGACTATCCGGCATTCACTTGAACTAATTTCGGGAAACCATTGATTGCAGGACGGGTATTTGAACCCATGTCCTTCGAATGCTAACCAGTAGCCCTCCAGTCTCGGTGATTTCTTCAACTAGCTCCTGCTCTTCCTGCCCTAAGTCCTGTTTAGCACCTCTGGTTTCTGCTGTCCACTGCACATGAGTGTGCGATCGTAATATGCTCCTGTGCATTCTTTCTCTGAGACTATAAATATCCTTTCTAATCTCTGCATTTCTTAACTTATTTCTACTGTTTTGTTCACCTTGTGGTTTTTTTTTTTTTTTTTTTTGAAGTGTTATCTCTACAACTTGTACCAAATCTCCTCTATCAAGGTCTTCGACTTGGAAGTATATTTTATTATAAGTATAATAAAAGTCTATCGCTTTAGCTTTGTTAGACACATTTTTCCGGAAGCAATTGTTTAATAGCTTATCACAAATTGCCTAATTTCTGCGACGTTCTGATTACATTTTGCCTTCTTCCATTTGCATTTACACTTGCACCAAAATATTTCAATTATCCTACAATATTTTTTTTATGATTCCTAAGTATGGACACCACAGGACTGACAGGACATTCACACAGACACACAACACTTAAACATCCATGCCCGCGGCCGGATTCGAACCGGCGACCTTCGGCAAGTGGAGATAGTGCTCTAGCCCCCACGCTACCGAGGCCGGCAGGACCGCAATTTTCATCAACAGTCTACTTTTCCTGCCGACCGCCACATACTTCAGTTTACCCTCTCTAATAATGAAGTCTAAGTTATAAAAATTCTTCCTCCTTTGCCACTTTTTGCTTGCAATACGTCATACAATTACAAATTTTACTGTATTAATTTCCCCATGAAGTTCTGCGTAGCATGTACCATATACACCATAAACAAACACCATATACACCATAAACACCATCGTAACCGTTCCTTTACCGGCTTTCATTTAATATTTCCTATCTTTGTTCTCATTCGACATTCCTGCTCCCCACTCAATCTACTCATTTTTCGAATTTGTCTTTCAAAGGTATATTTAAATGAAACATCAAACTAATTCAACTGAAACAAATATATATTATGGTCTTAAAATTAAAAAAAAAAAAAAAAAAAAAAAATCTGATGAAGTATTGCCACGATATATTTATTATTCGATTCATGAAATTCTCCGTTGAATAAGAATGAGATTTTTTGTCGAAACAATTGTCTGATGAAGTATAAAATTTGTCAGTATTACTCATTCAGTTATTTGCGGAAACCATCAACTCTAGAAAGATCGGTACAGTTTGTATGTAGCCTTTACCAGACTGGATATCGCCACAAATGAAAGAATTTTCGAATCAGTATTTTCGGAAATAATTTTTTTTTTGTTTATTCCATGGTTTTTCAATAAAAGCTTGAGAAAATCATGGACTGAAGCGGAAAACAAACATTTTGAGTCAGTGGGTTGCGAGCTTTAATTTGATGTCCATGAAGATTATCTGAAGGAAATATTTTCTGCATCCCCACAGTAAATCTCATATAATTATTATTGCCCCCCCCCCCCCCCACACAAATATCGATATTCAGAAATTTTATGTTGCAATCGATTTAAAGTTAACAGAAACTAAAGTAGTATACAATTAGAAATTTCTAAATTAAAGGGCCAGAAATTATAAGTTCGACCCGCTGGCTCAGTTGTCTGCCGCTGAGACGGGGTTACCACTAGTTGGAGTGCTAGTGGTAAAAAAATCTCACCATCGGCAGAGTTGGAGAGGTGGTGGTGCACAATTCTTAATCACCAAATTGTGCGGCAAAAGTCGTGAGTTCCGTGTTGACATCCGTCGAGCGAGGATGAGCAACAAGGAAAGTTCTCGCCGCACTGCCGTGCCAGGCGGGTCGAGTGCCCCAGGGTACCCGGCTTTGCCGGCGGCAGCAGCGGCCCCGTTGACGACCCGGCTTACGGACTTGGACCACGCATCGACTCCACAAGATACTCAAGGACTGGACCAGCAAATCAATGCGAATACTATCGCTGAATCTAATATGGACTGGTATAGCGATACTTCTTCAGATGAGGACGCAGACATGGCAGCAGAGCAGGACCAGTCTACCACATCAAGGAAAAGAACGGCAGTGACAAACGACAAGGAGGGGCGGAGAAAGAAGAGAGCCACTTCCACCTCCTGCAAGGCTTTGAAGAACATCTACATGAAGACTGCACTAACGAAAAGAGTAGTGGATGCGGATGGCTTTGTTGAACCGCGACGCACCGCTCCCGCAGCAAGACTGAGCACTACTGCCCCCGCAGTTCCAACCTGCAACCAATTTGCCTCTCTCCAAACGGAGGAACAACCAGAAAGCAGTAGCGTCAAAACATACAGGCCTCCACCACTGATACTGAATTATAAGGACAGCTACATGCAACTGTACCAGCAATTGAAGACCCTATGTGGTGGTGGGTTCACAGTTAAAACAGCAGGAAAAGACCTGTACAAGATCCAGACAAAGACAGCAGCTGAACATAATGCGGTCACAGGATACGCATCCTTGAACCAGATTTCCTTCTACACCTTTCCCTCAGCGGAGGAAAAGTTACTAAAAGTTGTCATCCGGGGGATGCCCTTTAGCATCTCACCAGAAGAAGTCAAAGAGGAACTAGCAGAACAAGGCTATGCCGCAAGAACCGTGGTGAGGCTCCGTTCCCCCAAGACCAACCAAGAGGTCCCACTGGTCCTGGTTGTACTCACCGACTCCGTGGAAAACAGGGGTATTTTCAAAATGACTGCACTCTGTGCCCTCAGAGTTACAGTTGAAAAGCTGCGTAGCAAGAGGGGCCCTCCCCAATGTTTTAATTGCCAGGGAGTAGGGCATGTCGCCAGGCACTGCTCAATGCCTGCCAAGTGTGTGAAATGTGCTGGGGAACACTCCTCAAAAGACTGCCGCATTAAGAAAGGTGATACTCCACCTAAGTGCGTGAACTGTGGCGGGCAGCACGTAGCAAGTTACAGGAAATGTTCTGCCTTCGGTAGATTTGAGGAAAGGCAAAAAGCCAATAACTCCTTGTACCTCGCTGCCATTAGGAAACAACAGAGGCAGAAGATGAAACAAGATAAGGTATCAAATGCCAGCCAAGCTACTAAGGACTCAACGAGTGTCACCTATGCGGAAATAGCCATCAATCCGCCTGCAGGAGACACACAGAATGATACAAACCACTCATGTAACCTCCCGCCTGGTAACGCACCTCCTGTAAATGACAGGAGGAAAACTGATTGGCGTGGAAAACGACCACCGGACCAAACAAGCAAGGGCGCATCTAAAAACCACCCGCAGAACACAGAAAGTCAGAATGACGATTCAATGCTTAGTATGGTGCAATCATTACTGCAAGCTGTCATCACCATGATCCAAGACATTCCGCGGCAAATTTCTGCTGCAGTTCAGTCAGCGCTTGAGGCTGTCCACAAGGATACAACAAACTTGCACGATGGACAGAATTGAAGACATTTCAATATGCTCGTGGAATGCCAACGGCCTGTGGCGGCAGTTGGGAGAATTTAGAGAATTTCTAAGAGAGGAGGGCATTGACGCCTGCTTAGTCAATGAAACCCACCTAAAGCCTGGCATTAAGGCAGCTGTACCAAATTATTCATGCTACAGGAATGACCGCCTGACTGCAGGGGGTGGCACAGCCGTCTACATAAGGAACACGATCAGACACTACCCGATAGTCCTACCAGAGCTAGCAACTATTGAAGCAACGGGAGTTGCTATCGAGACCTCTCGTGGCAAACTGGTACTCATTGCCATCTACAGACCTCCCAGGGGACTCTTAGCGGAGGATGATGTAGCTGCGCTCCTTCGGCTGCGAGGAAACATCTTTATGGCAGGGGATTTCAACGCCAAGCACACGGCTTGGAATTCCAGAGCTACGAACACCAGTGGACGTCGGCTCCTCCGCGTAAGCGAAGCTCATGATGCAGCAGTGTGGGGTCCAACTGAACCTACCATCTTCAATCATGGCTTGCCAGATGTGCTGGACATAGCCATCACAAAAGGACTCCACCACAATATTGGTGTAACAACCAAAACTGCGTTGTCTTCTGACCATGTCCCTGTCATATTCTACCTGGCCACAGACATCTTGGCACGTGGAGATCGACGACACCACAACCTGAGACGCACTGACTGGGACATGTTCAAGGAACAACTTACCAGACGTGTCCAAGAGGCACTGACGCCGACAACTTCAGGACCGGATGTCGCCATGGCTAACCTAGCCACGTGGATTAACGAGGCTGTTGAAGCAGCTACACCTGCTTCCAGAAAGCCGCCAGCCTGCTCTAAACAACTTCCACCTGACATCAAGGAGGCAATCACTCTTAAGAACAGAGCTACAAGGGAGTAGCAGGTCACCAGGGACCCCGCAGCGAAAAGAACTATAAACAGGATGCGGCGAGAAATAAAAGCAGCCCTCGAGCAACACCGTATACGTGAATGGTCCGCCAGGGTTGCGTCCCTCAATACAGAAGACGGTTCTGCGTGGAAGGCAACCAAGGGGCTAATGCGCAGAAAGGACAGGATTCCGCCTCTAATGATAGGGAATCAAGTAGTCTGCGACCCTGTGGCTAAAGCAGATGCACTGGCAGATGTTTTCGAAGCCAACTTCCGGCCCATCGAAGCACCCCAAGATGCTGTACATATACAATTTGTACAAGACCGACTGCAGCGATTCCTAGTAGCCGAACAGCAGGCAGACGACGCAATAGACGAAATCACGGAAGAAGAAGTGCTAACAGCACTCTCACACGTCAATGTTAAGAAAGCGGCTGGGCACGATGGGATCGGGGGTGCCATACTGAGACACATGCCTCCTGCTGCTGTAACTTTCATCACAGTGGCCTTCAACGAAATCATGGCGAGAGGCCAATTCCCACAAGTTTGGAAACACGCTGAGATAGTGCCGGTCCCTAAATCAGGCAAGGACAAGAGGTCTCCCAGATCCTACAGACCTATTAGCCTACTGCCCACAATTTCCAAGATCTTTGAGAGACTTTACCTCAAAAGGTTTCGTAGGGTATTGGAAAATGAACAAATCCTGCCCGACGAACAATTTGGCTTTAGAAGGAACCACTCAGCACCGCAACAACTTCTTAGAGTGGTGGAATCTGCCATGGGAGCCATGGACAAAAGGGAGTATTTTGGTGCGGCGCTCTTTGATGTGTCACGTGCCTTTGATTCAGTCTGGCACGCTGGCCTTTTATACAAGCTGTTGGTACAAGGGGTACCCATGACACACGTGAGACTCCTCAAGAGCTACCTCTCTGATAGGACCTAGCTTACCTCGCCGCCACAATTTGGCTTTAGAAGGAACCACTCAGCACCGCAACAACTTCTTAGAGTGGTGGAATCTGCCATGGGAGCCATGGACAAAAGGGAGTATTTTGGTGCGGCGCTCTTTGATGTGTCACGTGCCTTTGATTCAGTCTGGCACGCTGGCCTTTTATACAAGCTGTTGGTACAAGGGGTACCCATGACACACGTGAGACTCCTCAAGAGCTACCTCTCTGATAGGACCTTCCGTGTGATACTAGACGACGCAGTCTCCACCGTGAAGACCATCAGAGCTGGGGTGCCACAGGGATCAGTGCTGGGCCCTGTCTTATACAACATCTATACCTCGGACCTCCCGAGGACAGAACAAGTCGATTCTGCCCAATACGCTGACGACACTGCTATCTTCACCAGAAGCATGAGGGCCACGCATGTGAGGACCAAGCTTCAGCGGGCGTGCAACAACATAGAACACTGGGCGACCAAATGGCGACTAGCATTCAATGCCACAAAGAGCCAAGCTCTCATAGTCAGAAGAAGGACCATTCCTCACCTGCAACCCCTCAACCTGTTCGGAGAAAACATCGAGTGGACTCCTACTGCCAAATACTTAGGCGTCACTATGGACAGGAGACTGACGTGGAAAACACACGTCAGGAACCTCCGCAACAAGGCTATGGGTAGAATGACAGTTTTATACCCCATTCTGAACCCCTCATCATCACTACCATCATATCTTGGGATTCGCCTCTACATCGCATTAATAAGGCCAATAATAGATTATGCTGCAGTAGTTTGGGGTAGTGCTGCTGACGCACACCTCAATCTACTGCAAACTATACAAAATCGAGCCATTAGATATGCTTACAAAATGCCGCGGGAAACTCCAACAGTCTACCTACACGAAATCAGTGGACTACCGCGCCTCAAAGACAGATTCCGCAAATTAGCTGCGAAATTCTACAAGGAATGCAGAGAATCAGACAACCCGCTTATTGCCAACCTGGGTAACACAGTCCATCTAAACAACAACTTAAGATGGCCTGACAAACTGCTCCGTGAGTTATAAGCTCCCGCAAAGACACGCCAGGATAAGACTAATCCGCCAATGACAACACCGATGAGGACACCATATTAAAATGGAAGGAGATGCATTTTTCATGTAAAAACTTCCCCAAACTCTGGGATAAAGGCACCCAGGAAATTTAGTCGATGCGATGCAAAAGTCGTGGGTTAAATCCCAGACCCCTCTGCACTGCGTATGGGGTGAGGGCATACGACACTCTTGATGGTGACTCGTCCCTCTAAACCCGCGTTCCCACGATCTACTGTAACAGAGGAGGGACGGGACGGGACCTCATTAGCCGAAGTGTAGGGACGAGCGCGCGCCGCAGGTTAGGCCTAGCTTACCTCGCCGCCACCTCCCCACCACGTCGCCTAGTGTCGTTTGGCACAGAGCACGTTACAGCAACAGAATGAGTGCGCACCGCTGCTGAAAACCGATGACAACAGCGCACCTCTACACACGCCTGTGATGTTTACCGACACAGAGTGGGTAGCTGAGTCTCATCTCCGCTAGCAGAGGCGACCCTGTTCCCATGGCGTGTTGTTGAGTGTTCGTCCTGTCCCACCTCCGTTACAAGAGATCGTGGGAACGCGGCTTTATGGGGACGTTAATACTGGCGACACCCTAGCTCTCTTCCTGAAGAGTAGGCCTGAATGGGCCGGCACTGGGTTTCATCCTCCCCTTCTTCATCTCTCATTTCATACAACATAAACAAACAATCAATGTACTCAACACACACACTATCACGGGCGGCCACACCAACAATAGCACATTCGAAAAGGCACTGGGGAAAGCAACGGCAAACCAACCTGCTTCATCGCCGGCCTCGGTAGTGTAGGGGCTAGAGTGCTAGCTCCGCGTGCCGAAGGCCGCCGGTTCGAATCCGGGCATGGATGTTAAATGTTGTGTGTCTGTGTGAATGTCTTGTCCGTCCTGTGGCGTCCATACATTGGAAAAAATACAATATGTATATACTGGATGGTGACTTATACACTGAAAGCTTTAATAATTACATTGAGCTGGCTGTATGGCCTCCGTTGCCAAATGCAATTAAAAAAAAAAAAAAAAAAAAAAAAAAAAAAAAAAAAGGAGGGGTACATCCTCCATGGTAACGGAGTAGGTCCGAAACAAGGATGATTTCATAAAAAAGTCTCTGGGAATAGGACGCGCGCCAACTGAAATAGAAAAGTCTTCATTAGCCTTTGTGGTGTGATATTTCCAGAATTACTGACCTATTAAATGTTTTCATAAAATTGGTATATTCAACATTAAATGTTCCATAACTTCAATAAGCTTGGTTTATTGGGCGGTAATTGTGAGGCGTGTTTTGTTCCCTTGTACCATGTGATCTGTGTAGGTCCCAGATCGATTCAGGATTTGTTCCTTGCAAGAAAACTTGCATACGGTGCCCCACTGTAGACTGATGAGCTACACGCTTACGGTATATAGGAATAAGTTTATATTTGAATCACACTTCGCGATAACTGCAAACATTCTGTAGTCTTCGATGGCGTGGGCTCGCCATCAACAAAAATAAAACACAGAGCTTCTCAAGGAAACTCGATGGGGTGATGTAATTAGATTTGCACACACGTGTTACTGTTTACGATTAAATAAAAATATCAGGTAAATTATCAAAAGCGTTTATTATTGGGATAATGACCTGGTGTTAGGATCGGCAGTTAGAGCTTAATAAACGTCATGCGATTCACATGATAGCAAATAAACCATTTGATAGTTCAAGATTGAGGAGACGAAGTACACAAAGCTGCTAAGAGTGAGTCTTCACAATAACCTTCCGTAGACCAAGCACATTGACAATATCATGCGGCAAGTTATGACGGGACCTAAAGATGATACTTGTATATAGTAGCAGAGATGAGACATCATGTTCACCATGAAAGAAGGAAAAAGACAGAAAGAAACTATAGGGGCCAGTAAATCTAAACAAAGCTTAGTTTGATAACATGTAAATGCCGTTTCGAAAAAGATATCGTGATTGTTTTTTAAGGCTAATAATATTATTAACTGGTAAAAATCCAATAACCGAAGTTAATTTTCCGAACACATTCATGATTAAAAGTATACACCGCACGATGTTTGTGATTACAACAGATTTTCTATCCGCTCCTATACCAACATACCTTACTTTCTCAAACTTCAACTTCCAGTAGCTGCAAATTAAAATGTTTATAAAAGAACGAAAAAAATTACTGAGGAAAAACGGTTTCAGTTAAGAGCAGATAGAAGTTTATAATGCACTTTTTTAATATTCCAGTGATGAAACTACATATAAGTCTCAGAAAAATTTACTTTCTTTATATTTCGTTTTTCGACGGCTTGCATTAAAGAGGATCTATTTTAAAGACGTCACGGAATCTCTCTGGAATATGTTAGCGTGAAATGTTTTGTGCTGTTCTTACAGTGTAAATTGTAAACACGAGAAGTCTCAAACTTCTCCTGGTTTGATTACAAGAAAATAGACTAACTATCGTATCGTGGTGGTCAGTACGGAATCTGAGTTTTACTTCTTACAATAGATTCTGTGCGCATGCGTTAGGGTATACTGTTGGCTTCATGACTGTAGTATTTTACGACAAATACCCCAGCTTCCATCCAGTGAGAAAGGTGCAGAAATTAGTTTCTGAAAATTATATGAATTACCAAAGTTTTTCTTTATTACAAACGTGTAGTGAACAAAAATAGTTTTGGACGTATTTCTGATGTGAAGTCTGGCTGGAGACGGTGTTTACCCTCGTTGCTCGTGCAAATTGCTGTTCGCTATGACTGTCGTCGGCGCGGTGAAAAGTGTTTTCTCCCTGCAGATTACTTAACACCAACCCCACACTGCGATGTAAGTCACTTTCACGACGCTCCGCTTCCATAACTGGCACATACTTGTGGCTTACGTCTGCACCGCCTTCCGGTTGAAACTGTACATCAATCGTATAGGATGCTCTACGGCGATCGGTGGTTAAATATCACGAGCACTCAACTGCAGCATCATCAAAGACACTTAACATAAAACTAAACTGGTTGCTCTCTCCTCGTGAGCGCTATATCTGTTACGGACAGTTAATTGTTTCAGTTCGTCGTTTACTGTCACGAGACTAAGACACACCAGAGACACATATGCGACAATCACTTCCGAACAGGAATAATAAATTTAGTTCCTGTACCACCATCAGGACTTTGAGGTATTAAAGTCATTGAAAGACTAAGGCATAAAAAGTTGACACATCTACCTTATAATTTCGTATGCTCACTCATTCACTCACTCATCTCGATAGCTATTGGCTGGAGAACTGTGACGTCATGTTCCTGCCTTTACTCGCAAATTAACAGCGACCATAGATTATTATAAATTAGAGGTTATGTGCACAGCTTAATACCTAAGCAACTGCTATGAAGTTAATTGCCATAATACATTCATTAAGTTTAACTTTTGTAGTATTTCATTCTTAAGAAAAAAATATGCAAAAACTCTACGGCTAAAAAAAATAAAAAAAAATTGTGAAACACGAGTAGGTACTTTTCAGTAACATGTCGCTAATGAAAGTAACATGAAAAACTTTAAATACGCTTAAATTACTCCTGGTCTCTGTTGTAACCACGAATGCTAATTGTTATTCCGGCCTAGGCTAAATTTTAGTTTAAGTAAAACATGTGCTAATGTTGCTGTTTGAACAAAAATGTATACACTACGGTTTATTTCCTTTTAACTTATCGCTGTACCTGATTTATTAGATTATTTAAAGTGGATATCAGATCAAATATATTAATGAATCAAATATTCTGGCAATTCATTTCTTAACTGTTTAATAATTTGGAATCCGTATTAAGTTCTCTGGCCGTTACGGAGACTATGACCAAAGTTTACGCTATGAATGTTTGGTCAGCCTCAAGCAAGAATAACGTGACTTTTCGAAGGAATCGCGCACTCCATTTAAACAAAAATTCCTCAAACTTTGCAGAATGAACTTTTAGGGTCAAATACAAGTCAAGTTTGTATTTCAGCAAGTTCGAGTCTAGCAACCACGATCTAGCGCGATCATCTCTGTCCGTGTTTAATACATGGAGGAAGGAAATTTCCTTCCTCCATGGTTTAATACGCCAATTGATGCTTCTGAGTTCTTCAAGCTCCAGAGATTTTATTAATCTAAGGGTGAAACACAGGTCAAGTTCGTATATGGCCAGCTCATGTCAATCCGTCATAATTTTTAATCCTAAAAAGTGGAAGTATTTTATGCCCGTGACGATACGCAAAAAAACGGTCACAAGCTTACACTAGTTATTAATAATACCGTTGCTTCATTTCAACAGAACCCATAGAAGAATATGATAAAAACTGTAACGGTACTGTTTGCCCGTATATTTCCCCTATACAGTACTTCCCAAGTGTGAATTAGTTATAAATGGTTAAACACAGCTCAACACCCAAAGATTAAATGCGGTCCTTAGACAAACGACTCTACATATTTTTCGCTAAACCATGCTCGAGATGTTTCTAAATCATTTCTCAAAGAAAGTCTCTGATAACCTGTCAGACATTAACTGTATAATAGAAAGGGAGAATCTAAATTCTAAGAAACTCTGCTAGGAAATACCATTGTAACAACCATCAATAATACATCCAAACTACTTAGATATTCAATCGTATATTACTTTACATCTTGAGGTAACAATTAACCTATTGTGGAATAATTGTCAAAAATGTAATAAGTACCAATTACTACTATTAAAAAAAAAACTTACTATTAAAAAATTTACTATTAAAATTTTCTTAACCGTTTACCTTAGGCTATTAGAGACCGGCATAATTTGTAACTGATTCCAAATGATCTTTGGGCTGCATCAACGTGTCTCTAATACATATTTTTGCCCGGTAAATCGGGTTGTCTGGAAAAGATACGGAGAAAATTATAAGAAACGTTTGTTGGCGAAACCCAAACCTGCCACTTTCATCATGGAAACTACTTGTCCATGAGTGTAGACGACGTAATGATGTTAAAAAATACATAACAAAAATATACTATTTTCCATTATTCTCTCGTCTAGTTTCTTCTAAATCTTTCCATCTCACTGATCTCTTCATCCCGACAATGTGCTTTCTCAGGTATGAGCATTACCATAGTATTTCTCTTTTTGTCTTCTGGTTGTCTCTTTATTAACATTTCCACCTGTATTGAATGTGAATTCTTTCACGTTGTTTATCAAAAATGTAAACATGATAAAAGCTAATATGACATTCATACAATTAGGTTACACTATGATGACTTCAAACTTCTACCGATTCTGAGGAAACAAGAATCACTTCGAATTTAAAAAGCCAACACCTTATAGTTAAATACACTGTATTATTATCTAATCATCGAAACGTTGTAGTATTGATTAAAACTGATACTGCTGAAGATTCAATTGACTTTCTTTTCAATGCTTGTGATATCTCAAAATGTAGCTAATTTCTGTTTGTAACGTGTAAATAAGTTTTTAAGAAGCTTTATGAGATTACATTCTTCTTCACCACCTTTATCCAACATTAGGGATATGTTTTAGTCATCTTTGGCTTGGTCAAACTTGGAGCATTGGTTTTACATCCGCATGCCACTGACGTCAACCATTTCATACCTGCTTCCAGGTCGTTCCAAGAGGTAATAGGAAGTGAAGTGTTGCGAAATGTGTAACTATGTTGTGTGTATGAAGTGTGTAGTTTGTGAGTCGGAGATTGGGGACCGCCTTGATGGCTCCGTTGAACCTCCTCAATCCAGTATGCTGCGCCACACTCGCGGGTAGCTTACGGGAGATTACAATGCTAGTTATTCTTATTGATATACTTCACTAATTTTACTCCGTTGAATCCCATTAGAGCAGAAACTAACAATAGACATCGAAACTAAATTAATAAAAAATCTAATTTCTTCTTTATTTGCGAAATTTCCGACCCGACAATTGTTTAATAATGTACAGTAATATGTAGCCTCCAAAATAACAGGAAAACAATAGCGGTCTTTCTCGAATTTACTGTTTTCGCTAAATAATGAAATGAGTAATTTTAACGAATTTTATTCTTTAGTACATAATTTTTTTCGACAGAAAAACATTTACATCATTCCAAACATATTTCATAACTCGGGTAGTAATTATGTCACAAAAATACTAATTATCAAAATTTTAAAAAAACTAACACATATTAATCTATCCAACTTAATTTTTTGTTTGATTTATATGTACCGTCATATATATATATAACGTCAAATGAATAATGAAATTGATTAAAAAATCATTTTTAAAGGATTCAGTTTGATTCATAATCTATACATGGAAACTATGTCGTACGAGAGTAAAAATTTTGATATACTTCAACTTATTTTGTTCAGCCTGCATCATTCAAGATATACTAAAAAAAAAAAAAGGAAAGTCACGAGTGTCACATTCTTATCATGCACAACGCCATTAAAAAAAAAGGCTTTGCACAATTATTCTCTCGCTCCGTCGTATATTTCTCAGGAGTAAATAGTTGATGTTCGATATTAAAGTACATGATTACTGAAGTCGATGTTGCAAGTTGCAACCATTGGATGGTAGATATTACTCTGAGCTTTGCCCTGTGATTTGTTGTTAATACCAGGACTGCTGAGCGCTGCAGCATTCGCGTATGATAGAAGAGAAGCACGTACAAACAGGAACTCTGATAGATAAGCGCCGTCGTCTTTGCCATATTAATGCCTCTCGCTTCTAGCCTTGCAGGCTGAAAGAAGTCCGGAGCTGTAGTGTCTCAGCTCATCCCAAGGCGTGCTTAAGATCATTTATCATGCTGTGATTTGCTTGTGATTTTACGTGCCGCAGAAATATTGTGGCTTTCATGTTCGAAATTAGTTGTCGGAGGTTTGTTTTACAACATAGCTTTTTTTCTTTAAAAAAATCACTATGACAGGCCAGGGTTTTAAGTGGTTAGTATTACTAGACTTCCACACCCCAAGCACTTTAGTTCTGCAGTTTCTATTTAAAGAAGCATTCTCACTGACAGGCTAGTCAACTACTAGGACGTTGTTATCACTGTTTCGATTTGTTTAGTTTGTAGTGAACATTTTTTTTTTTCAATGAGATCAAATTTATTTGTAAAGTCATACACCAGCTCGTCTGTTGTATCCTTTCGAATTTTATTTTATTTCTCTCCTGTGCTATATTAATTTTCTGAGCTTTTGTTTAAAATATTATCAGCTTTTGTGTAGACAGCAGTAGGTAAACCACAATACAAGGAACAAATAATCAAAAACACACATGCCCAGAATCAAACCAGCGACCCCTGCAAAGCGAGGTCAACACACACTTAGCGTGAGGGAAACAGCGACAACCCCCGAAACTCTCTGTGCTTGCTGTAAACCTTTTTAATATCTGTGCATACCTAACAATGCTCACAAAAAGTTGGTGTAAGCTGACGACATTGCCCCCTCTTATCAGGATGTCGAGAGACTACAAAATTAAGAATTCTAAAGATTTTAAGAACATGAATTACTAAGTGGGTGCGCTGACTTCCGCGGTCGTTGTCAATGTAATCTTGGTTGTCCGGGTTGAACCACGTCAATTTGTCGAAATCTAATGTTTCGGCCATCATTTTGTGGCCTTCTTCAGAGTACTGTCACGGCTGGAACTGCTGCCGCCTATATATTGACGCGGTTCAACACGGACAACCAAGATTACAAGATGAATTATTATTTTCCAACCTGGAGGCTAAAAATAAACCTTAAAAAAACTGAATTATCGTGTTTTCACTGAAACAATAAATACGCTACAACTTACATTGAAAAACTAAAAGCTCAAATGCAATTTAGGAGCAACTCTCGATCGACCATTCATTTATAAATATTATCTCACTGAAATAGTATGAAAAAGATCAAAAAATAACATTCCCCAAAATCTATTAGTATGTTGCTGATCTGAAAGTCTCTGCAATGCATAAGAAATATTTATTTGCTCAATCCCACCGTCCACTCTGGTTAAAAAACAATCGCACAAGACTAGCGATACTGAACTGAAAGATACCAAAATTAGAACCATAACTGGAACCATCAAATGCAGAGTTGGACATTTAACTCCCCCAAACCCGAAAAAGAAGTTGGCTTTGGCGAGAATATGAAGAAAGGGTAAAGCACCATATCAACTTCCATCGCATCTAGACTGGGAAAAACATATATTTCCATGGCCAGTAGTGACTCAGTGACAAAGCGAGGCAGGAGGAATGATCTCGGATCAACCCAGATACCATCCGTCTATTAACAGACGCACTAATATCACATAAGATTTACGAAAACGTGGACAACGCTTAACTGGTTTGACACTAACCGCAGTAATACGCCGTTGGACGCACAAACGAGGAGATAATATGCAAACGTCGCATCTCGCCGTCAACAGCGAGAACGAGAATACCTCAGCTGAATGGTTAATTATAAATTTATTGTTGACGGTTGCTGTGGATTACGTTTCGCTTATGAGTCATTCACTATTATTATATTTTGTTTATTTAAATGCCAATGGCAACTAAACTCTGTAAATATCATGTGATGCATAACACTGCATCAGATCGTAGTTTGTTTTGTGTCTGCAAGAACTTGTAGTTATTGTGCTTAGTATAAATGTATATAATGTATAGTTGGCATAGGTATTGTAACTTTCCATAAAATAAATTTTTAAAGTTGATCTTTGTTGTAATTACTGTACGAAACCATCGAGGAAGGAAATATATGGAGGAGAAGCGACGTTAAATCTGTGACGCCGGCTCTAAACTCTCGCGCATGAGTGGTGGCGGCAGCGGCGATATTGCGATCCCAAACAAATTCAAAGTTCACATTGTGTTTGATGCTGTGATTATTTCATTTTGAAATGTGTGTAAGTGTTTTATAATGCCATCTTGTGTTCATACGGTTGCACAAATAGGCAAGAGAGCAAAGTACCTGGAATATCATTTCATAAGGAAGTTGCACTGAAATTATTGTTGTTGAAGTGGGCAGTAGGAATTAAAAACTGTCTATAAATATTTAGTCATAGCTCTCAATGGGATGACTTTGTTCTCAAATTTTCTGTTGGTATAGTGTTGGAAATTAGCATACCTTGCTATTTTGCACATAACAGGCTAGCATTACTTTTTAACGAGTGTTGAAACTGAGATTTAAAGGGGTGTGTTTTACATCGCGATTCAGTGAATTTAGTATTGCGCTTTCTTTCGTCACGTTGCAGTTTATACTGACAGTGTATGATGAAATTAAATGTGTTAGATTATGCTAAGCAATCTAGGAATCTTGATGAAGCAAACGATGTTGTTACCGCAAATACAGTTTACGATTCAAATACGTGTGTGTGGGTGTGTCTACATAGTTTGATTCTGTAGCGGCAATTTAATAGAGATTGTGGTTAGGTCTAAATGCAGTCTGTACCAGAATGGTTTTGTTGTTCCATAAGGGACAAAGAATTTATCTCTTACTGTTAGTAATTTCATGAGAACCAAGTTAGTGACAAAACGTGTATCGCGATGTAAACTACTTACAGCTATTCCCAACTAAGCTTACGATGTATGGTAACAAGTTAACTGTTTTTATTCTAGTCTAGGCCGCATTTCAACCTAACCACAAGTGGTAGTAAAAAAACTGAAATATCCATTCTGTATGTCCACCATCTAATTCATTGTGACTTTGGCAGAATTAATTTTTGGTCCAGGCCTCATATGAACCCAATCCCAGTATATCCCGAAAACTAAGCAAGATATCGAAAAATTTTATTCTTTATTTTCTATTTGTCTCGTCGTGTTATATAAGAATCGATCATTAAATTTGACTTTTGCGAAATTTTTCTTCTGCATTTCAACTCAAGACACCTCACTTTTGATACTGCCTCGGAAACTAGGCAGGATATCAAAACATTTTATTCTTCATTTTTTATTTGACTCATCGATTTACATAATAATCCGTCACCAGATTGCGGCGTTACGTTTATTCTAGAGTCCCCTTGAGGTTTTTGTACATATACTCCGTGTCTGTATGGGTACGGCATAGCCTCCCCCCCCCCTCCCCACTCCTCCTCCGCCCGGCGTCACTTCAACGCGTGGTGAAGGTCTCTTGCGTCGTCTCCATATATTTCTTTCCTCCATGTACGTAACCTTGGAAAACACAATTAAGCTGGCGCAAAAGACCAATGTTTGTATTTTTAACATCTCTCAAAAGAAACATGAAGGTTATTGATGAGCCGACAGTCGCCTATTCAATTTAATTGAGTCCTGAAAAAGCTTAAAACAGTCTACATACAACAATTATATAAAAGGACGAGGAACTGTAATCTAGCACACAAATAAAAAATACTTTTTCTTTTACCTATACCAGTTAAGAAAATAACTTAGCAAATAACTATGCGTGTTGGATAACCAAACATCATTTCCAGAAAGCTGTCAGTCAGCTCGCTAATACCATCTCACCCTCTGCTGCGTAATAGTATTACACTTCAACACACACGGCAAATTCTTCAACACCATTTGGTGACAAGTTCCTTCAATAATAAAAACATATCATGCAGTGCTTACTCTTGCAGTTTCTACTTGAAACAATACGAGTAACACACAATGGATACTTCTCTCCACTTCTTTTGTTTTCGGTACCATACAACCGACTAGAGACCTTACAACAATCTTCCCAACGCAGGCCAGCCAATCATCGACCATACAATTCGCTTTCACAGCACAGATTTCATTCATAAGTCGTGAATTTTCTAATTGAATTAAGAAATAAATAATAACATACTGTTAACATATTTAACTTACCAACTGAGTTACATACTTTGCAGAAGTGATGGCGAATTCACTAGAAATGTGGTTTAACACGCTATGAGTAATACGAATACGTAAGGTATGCCCCGTATAAGATTTTTTATTAATATAATAAATTTAATATTCAGTAAGATGCTTTATTTTCCATGCCTTCATATTTAATACATTGATCGATCTCCAAATAAGAATTCAACAGTATTCTCTCTTTTTTATATATAGCATCGTTCTTCTCTCTGCCATAAAAACTTCTTGGCAACCAACCAATAACCAAGGATGCTCTGTCTCACCAACATCCACGTCGGAGCTGCTATACCACTCTTCTCAAATTAAATTGTATCGCAGGCACAGATGATATTTCAAAAAAAATATAAATATACATACAAGTAAGGAAACTTCGTTTCCTTACATCCGGTGTGTTGAAGGTACTAGAGCTCGCTGGCGTACAGTACTTGCCATGTACTCCACGAATCATATCCTTAACCTAAGGACCAGCTCGCCTCGTGGCCGAGGTCGCTAAGTCACAGCGCTAGGCGAAAGAAGGGATGGGGGGAATAATGCAAAGCTACTTCATCTCCGACGGTTCAAGGTGCTTGCAGTACACCAGAGGACTCTACTTTGATCGCGATTCCTCCGTTGGATGTAGCAGCCCGTAAGTGTCTACGAAGGGCACCCGTTCCTTCTATCATGTCCCACGCCGGACACTAGGAAGATGCTCCTTTAAATACACGCACTCATGACAGTTACCCTTACTACCACTACATAACTCTACTAGGAAGCCACTCGAGTCAAAATTCACTCGCACACTTGCTATTGAGAAAGAACATCCTACACTGCAATCGCCCTCATATTGGTGAGTTGAGTACAACATCAACCTTCAATGTAGATTGCTTGCTGGCATGCTTGGTGAAAGCAAAATTAGCGGCACCTCAATACATAGAAAACTGTATGGCCAATTACCATGATGCAAAAGAAAAGTTGTAAGTACGATTCGATAGACATTCGAAACATTCAAATTAAAAAAAAGGCAGTAAAAGAAAGCAGACAAGATATTTTATAAATTGCTAAAACCTATGACCGTAAAAAACAAAAACAAAAAAAGAGAGAGAGAGAGATTGTTTTAAATGAATACTGGGAGCAAGTAAAGTGAACGTTTCCGACCATATTTTAAAGGACCATTCCGACATTCATCTGGAGTAATTTCAGTAAACCGAAATCTGCATGGCAATATCGGAGATCGAACGCACAACCTGTGGAATATTAATCCATCACTACTATCAGTAATGTGCAGAGCACAGAAAACGGATACCGGTGAAATTTTATTTCAATTGGTGTATCAATTAGATCTCAGATGAAACAGAGTATGCTTGAATTTACATGTAATACAAGAACGCATTGATTAATATATGATTGGTTTTAACGTAGGAAATCCATTACATATGGCAGTATCAGGAACAAAAATTAATGGATAGTACTGCGCACTTTCCGTTCTAGTTTAGCCACTCTCACAATCCGCTCTTGCTGTTGATGGAAGACGCCAATAATCATGAAAGCTGTAATGTCGTATCATACACGTACCAACCAGAACTAGTTACGATCCCGAATTAACTGAATATTCACTCAAATGACTGTGATTTTTCTGAAATTTCGCAGTAGTGGTTTTAAACTGCAATCAGTTACCTAAAGAAGTAGTACATTTTTTTCCACCTCTTACTCAGAGCAAACAACCCCAAGTTTAAAGCAACCAACCTTTAATTAGCTAATACGACGATGTGGTAGAATTGGATTGACTCATAACTGAGTACTAAGCGGCTAAAAACGACACAATTTCGGTCCCAATCTACAGGGGCAATGCGTGAGTAGGCGATATCGGGAGATCGGCAGAGCCCGACAACCAATTGACAGATTGCGACATGGAGCAAATTGAGACGTGCGTAGCGCGATTGCATCGATTGGGCCAATTTCGGCTGAGTCGGCTTGGAGCAGGGAGCGAGTGCGTTTCGTGCCATTAGTCGTGTGTGTCGTTAAAAATGTCTGAAGAGAAAGAGGTGTGGACGAATATTTTCGAAATTTATAAAAATATACCCGAATTGTGGGACAAACACAACAAAACTACATAAACAGCAAAATGGGGAAGAACGATTTCTAGTTTTGCTCAGAATTTACAAGATATTTATTGGACCAGGAAGTAACAGTTGCAATCTTTTTTTCTTCCTTAATGTAGTGTTTAAGATATTTGTAGACAAGCCCGCCGCTAGCTGTTTGAGCGCCCGCGTGCAATACTGATTATGCCGCCCCCTGTCTAACTACAGCCAGTGGTGGATCTCGAAAATTTCCGAACCCGGTCAAAAAACTGTGAGATTGTCTTTGAACATTTTTTTCCGCCCCCATTGTTGTCATCCCGAGTGTCGCTGGCCGCCCGAAGCAGCTGTTGAGCTAAAAAAAAAAAAAGGTCGCCCGCTACATAATACACTGCAAATTTCGCCGTGGCGACAATGGAGTGGAAGTGGAAACTATCGCGGGGCGGCGACTGTCGATCACTCGTTTTGCCGCCCCCCTCGATGTGCCGCCCGCGTGCGGTGCACGCCTTGCACGCCCCCTTATGGCGGCCCTGTTTGTAGATAGCCCACCGTGTTTCAGGTACGATGTCTGAAAGCATTTGTGGTGAAATCAGAGAACTAAATATCATATCTTCATAGGTTTGTCTATTTGCCAAAAAATGTAACGTAACGAATAATAGTTCTCTGGCGCTAATACTTTCACGCATAAGGTATTTTTATATGTATAAGGAGTCACTAAGCGGATTATTTCTGCAGAACATTCAGAATTTACTCTGAGAAAATTTCTAAAATCTGACCTTATGCTTCTCAAAATGTTCATGTAAGATAACTTTTTTCTTAATAAAATCCATGTCTTCAACAAGTATCTTCTTTTTCTCTCAGTACAAACTATAGTACAGGTTATTGATAAAACGATGTCTACATTTTGTTGCTTTGTCATCAAAGGAGCCATTGTTAAGCGCTTCTAACTAGCAATCACGCGATCACAATGTAAGCTAAAATTGGGAGCGCAATTGTGATTTATGGAAGAAAGCCTTATATGATTGCCATACTGATTGTTCCTGCAGATTGGGACCGAAATTCACTAGTTTTTAGCCAACTACTAGATGGAACCAAATATAAAGGCAAAGCGCAAGTGACTAATGTTTCTCGTCTTACAGTGAAAATATTTTAGTTGATAATAATGTTATCCGTGATATATAATTCAAAATAGCAGACGAAATTTCTTCCGTTAAGTATATCTCGTCAAATGAATGACGGATACGTGGACAAGACTGAAAGAGCGGAAAGACACTCTCTTGCCGCGCACGTGTGAGACAGCTGGGCGGGCTGGTTTGCCAACAAGAGTATCGTTGACCGTGGCCGTGCGGTCGTTGGCACTGCTGATCCTGCCCGCTACTTAAAGAGAGCGCGGTCCTCAGGTGGGAGGAGTCGGCGACCACGGCACCAGACCAGCTCTCAACAACGTACGTACTGCTTACTTACATTCTCAGATCACCACCTCACAGTATCCTCTTAAACAGCATGTCGGTAAGGAACGTGGACCGTGAGTAATATTGGACTGTAGGCTATCACCCGAACTACTTTCTTCTACTAAAGTGGATTTGGAAAATGCTTTTATGGCAGCTCTTTATTACAGCTGAGGCAGTAAACGAAAGGACACTTTGAAATATGCCTTACTTCGTATCTAAACAGTTATAGGCCTACCGATCTAGGTATCATTATCCTGTTTTCTATTACATATTGCGGTTTTTCGAGTGATTTCACTTCCGGTAAGAAGGTGACATTCTCCACCTGCCCGAAACTGGTACTAACCTGTAGAACTTAATTTTAACCTCTTCGTTACAATGTCCTTTTCACGTTTTGCACTCTAACATTTCGGTTGCCACGAATTAAATTAAAAATGCCAAAATATGAGACGCTCGGCAACCGCGAAATGTTAGCAGCACCGCAAAAATGACATAAAATTATCGGTATAGGGATCATATCAACATAAACAGGTTTGTTTTGTCATAGTGGTCGTGGTTAGGTTGAAATTTTGCCTCGACTAAGAGTAAAAAGTTTACGGGAAATTCGTTCTGCGACAGCCATCTCAGAAATGGCGCATTTGTTTACAACGGAAGCAATCGGTTGTCTCTGACTGCTTGTATCGATGAAAAGATTTCTATCTGTTAATTTCGTGGGATTTTTTACAACGGAGTAAAGCTAAAACGGCAAGAAAATATTACAGCAAAGGGTTCAACCAACATTTCAAAAGATTGTCATTGCTTTTGTAGCGCCAGCAGCATCTAATAGCTGGGCGTCACTCTCATATTTCGGCATTTTTAATTTAATTAGTAGCGACTTTTCCGAAAAACGAGAGTGCAAAAAGTGAAGAGGATATTATATCGAAGCAGTTAAAACAAATTTCAACAGATCAGTACCAGTTCCGGGCAGGTGGAGAATGTACCCTCCCACCCTGACTTGCTTCTTAACTGAATTTGAAGACCACTGTGGTATCATGAAACATGATTGATACTGCCAGCCATCCCGTATTCGGCTACAGCATTCTCAACTTGCAGTCCGCAGGCAGAATATTATAAATTTAGATTCAATAATCGTGCTATATAAGACTGTAAACGAGTACATACTATAAGCTAAACTTTTTAAAAGCCACGAATATTTCAATGACGATGCAAAAATTTGGTATCTCCAGAAAGTAGATAGAACTGCATCCTTCCTACAATAGTCTATTCATTTCCATTATAGCCCAGTCAATAAAAGTTTTGTGTCGGAACTCTTTCTGGTAAAGCTGATTTTTTTCAAGGGTGATAGACCTTGATGAGAGGATTATTTTCTGAAAAGTCCCCGAAAATTCCAATGGAGCTTCCCCCCCTACCCCCCCTTTAAGTTTAAAATGTAGACTTTTACGCAATCGCATACAACTTTTTAACCAAACGTTTGTTAAGGTTATATTACTTACAGTTTTATTCCCTGATAAATATTCTACAACTTTTATAATAACATAATTTATGATAAGTGCAGCAGTTTTCCCGTAAATTAACGAAATGTTGTAAAAAAACAATATTTTTTTGCCACCTATCTACGTTTTTGCAAAACCATACTTTTATTCTTCGCCAAATGAAAAAATGCTTCCAATAAAAGTTGTAGCATATATATTCCTGAGTACATCGGTGTATAAACATATACAGTTATGTGTATTACTCCACTAGTAACATAGAAAACAGTAGCTAGGTTTTGAGCGCGAGAGCGCTCGGGAGGCGGCGGGCGTAGGCGAAAGGCGCCTTATCCTCATATGCCTATTCAATTAGTTAATACTGTAATTATAACATCTATTTTTAACACTTATACTCGTATTAGCCCATAGTGTGTCGACCTTTAATTTGTAATTTAGTAAATATTTGTGTATAATCAAAATAACATTAGAGTGATATGAGAAGTAAAATTTGTTTTTCTGATTGTAACATATTTGAATTAAAGATTTTAATTTTATTCATAATTAATTATTGTACACATTTGTATGCCAGTTTTGGTTCGGGGGATTTAACCTAGCCTTGTTATATCAGGCCATTACATTATCCACCACCTATGGACCCGCCGTGTCCCGGACTGGCTAAACCGGCAGCTGTTTTAAATTACTTGTGTTTTAAAACAGCATCACGGACCTCCCACCCACCACAGATATTATATACACCGATTTAATATTTACAAGTCATGATTATTGTAACTCATAAAACTTATTTTATGTTTAGAAGCATGTCTCTTTGATAACGGTTACATATTAATCTGTATGAGGAAATTCATCTTCTTCTTCTGAATACAGGTGTGAATTTAGGCAAGATAAGCCACTACAGTGTTCACACATTGCAGTGCAACTCAGGTTCACTTTTCTACATCCACAGTATTGTCCGCATCCTTGTTTACAAGAACATGACACTAAGTACAGCAAGTCGTTTGGAGCAAATGGCTTCGAGGTAGGAATTGGTTTCAATGTTCTTTTGGTACCTCTCATTTCTTTCACGTTTTCAATTTTCCAACCCCAGTTTGTAGCATCAAGAGTATTACCTAACCATTTTTGAACTTGCAAAAATACTCTCAGTGAATGTTCACGACATGCCTCAGACGTTGGAGGTAATGTTGCTAGATGAAAATTTGATCTAAGGGAACTTTTCTTTGTTACTGTCAAGAACTTGTAGTAACGGGCTTCATTCAGATTTGAATATTTCTCTAACCCATAAAAACATAAAACAAATTTCTCACCAGCAATCAAAAGGTCCTCTCTTGTTGTAGAATCATCCAAAAACTTCCTCGCTGTATTCTGCAAATCAGGTTTCGATCTGAGCAATTCTATCGCTTTTAATTTGCCCATTCCATACATGCTGGATGTGGTATCACATCCGGTCATAGCGTGACAAAACAGAAGTAACTGACGTTGATCTCCAAACTTTTCTATGAGAGTGGCGATTCTGTAGTACACTGTTCATGGAACTGCACCCCCTATCTCTTTACAGAAGTATATACAAGTACTTTCAGGAGCCAGTGCCGTAAGTAATACTATTAAGTCGGTATCGGTTCCAACGACAAATACCTTACAGTCACTTCTCTGCTGTTGAATTGCTATCATAACAATGTGCACATCAGCATCATCTTCCGCTGTAACAACTTGTAGTCCTCGTTTTCTGAATTCAGATGCCAAAGCTAGTACCAGTTTTCTCTTGTTACTAGTATTTCCTAAAAACTCCTCTTTTCCAGTAACACAAATTGTGTTTTCATCAAATACTATGTCAGGTGAAGATCTTTTGGCTGCTCTTCTGTTTTGCTCTTCATTTTTCGTTGTTGGATCGTCTGGATAACCATCAAATACTACAATTGAATTAGATCCATATTTATTTACAACATATGTTCTAAGATGACGCCATAGGAACAATTTCTTGGCCACGCTACTTTGTGTAGAAGAAATCCCCCGTTCAAAACATAAGTTGCACCATTTTGGTCCGTTACGTCGATGAAACCTTCTTCAAATACCTTCATCAGTGACGATTTTGTTCCTTTTCGTAAGGATACATCATCAAACAAAGCAGGTGGCCGAGGAGCCAGTTCGAATTCCAAGTAAGTCTTCAATTTTCCGGGACTGCCGCACACACACAAAATACGGTTAAAAAGTTTTTGGGAGTTCACACAAACTTCTTTTGATCGTACCAATGCTGACTTCTGCACTGCTTGAATCTTAACCATATCCTTCCTGTGAAGTTTAATATCATGGAAGTTAGTTCCCTTCATTTTGGCTATGGCTAAGAGACCGACATCATAAGCTTCATCGCAGTTTATTGAGTCATCACACACGAATCCAGATGTCAATGAAACTAATTCATCTGATAGTTTTGTAAAAGGATTGTGTGTTTGAGCTAATAAAGATTTTCCTACATTAGCAACTATCCCTGAGACGTTAGATCAAACGAACGATGTTAAATGCATTAAAAATTATTTCTGGAAATTATAGCACCTTTATTCTTCCTCTTACACAACGGGCGCGGCCGGCTCACGCTGCCCGCCGACTCCCGAGCGCTCACGCGCTCAAAACCCAGCTACTGTTTTCTATGTTACTAGTAGAGTAATACACATAATTGTATATGTTTATACACCGATGTACTCAGGAATATATGAGCTACAACTTTCATCCGAAGCATTTTTTCATTTGGTGACGAATAAAAATATGGTTTTGCAAAAACGTAGATAGGTGGCAAAAAAATATTGTTTTTTTACAACATTTAGTTAATTTACGGGAAAACTGCTGCACATATCATAAATTATGTTATAAAAGTTGTAGAATATTTATCAGGGAATAAAACTGTAAGTAATATAACCTTAATAAACTTTTGGTTAAAAAGTTATATGCGATTGCGTAAAACTCTACATTTTAAACTTAAAGGGGGGGTAGGGGGGTAGGGGGGAAGCTCCATTGGAATTTTCGGGGACTTTTGAAAAAATGTCTCTCTAATAGTGATCTACTACTGGGAGAAAATTCAGCTTTACCAGAGAAAGTTCCGACATTCACTGTTTTTGGCCCTTTATTGACTGGGCTATTAGTCTAAGGATTAACTGAATGACCGTTTCCTGAGAGGGTTGTAGTAGGTGTGAGATACCGTTGTACATGGTAGGGTTTGTAACGTAAGAGTGGATAAGTAAATAAAAATAAAAAGTGTAAGATCTAGTGCCTTTTATTTTATTTTGTATATGTTGGTCGGTGATATAGTGTAGCATCGATCAAATACGTACTAACATTATTATTATTATTATTATTACTAAATATTAAGAGTCTATTAAATATGTGATTAACTTTTAGCAGTCCACTTTCAGTTCCATAACTTTGTTTCCGAAGGAAGTCGGAATTTGGTTTACATTTGTTTATTTGATAATGGTACAATCAAACATGTCCCAGATATTAATAATATATACATACGTAGAAAAAATCCGGTCAAATATTGCATTATTTTTAACAGTTTACTATCCCTCGGGTTGAAAGAGGTTGAGAAACGCTGAGCTAGAGTAATTTCACGAGACGATGGACGGCATCACAAAGCTGGACCCTCCTAAATGTTACGCCTCCGCAAACAGGCTCTCGTTCCGAAGCTTTCTTGAGTATTACAGCTCCAAGCTACCCAACAGTGTATCGTGAATCAACTATCACCGCCATTGTTTTGAAAGTTGTGCTCCCATTCGAAAATCATTTTACGATATTTTATTTCCTAAGTTACCTCATTGACAACAATGAATCATTATAAAATTCACGCAAAAATTGGTAACTTATTAGAGCAATCGCATAAACTAAATTTAAGCTTTATTTAGCCTTCGTTACGACTCATAACAGCATTTGACAGAAACGTTGATTGCAATAGTTGACTAACTTCATTAACCTTTCGGTGCCTGCCAGTTTCTTACAACTTATCAATAAAAAATCCGTAAAATTAACTTTCTCATTTTTAATGACTACGGAATTAACTACAATAGTTCCTCCGATCTCGAAGATACATCTTACGTAATTCGCCAGCTTCGAAAAAACATTAGTCAATGGTCTCTTGACTGTCCGAATGACGCCCGTCATTGAGTGGAAGGGCTTCTTCCTTGGCAGCAGGTCAGCTTTTTACACGGTGACGCAGCGTCACCCAGGCAGCCAAGGTACCATTGACTACGGCCGCGGAAGCATACGATTTCAAACATCAGTTTCTATTCTCTCATCCGCGTTGAATGTTTCTACGCGTTTCCAACTTTTCTTCACAGGCCGTTCTTAGTTTTCTGTTGCGTCCACCGCATTCAAAGTCGTTTCAGTTTTGCTCTTGTGAATTACATCCGTTGGTTGCTACCAATAATTTGAAGCTTCTGAATTATATCGTTATCAATCCCAACTGGTTACTGCTGACGTATCTCCATCAATTCTCATAAGAAACACTATCACCTTTGCCTTATTTTTAAGCTTAAACACCAATCGTATTCTAAACATTTCAGTTGCCCTTACAATGGTTTTAACTCTTATATTAACAAATTGTAATCTGTTTAGTTTTTGAAGCATACATAAAAATGATCAGTAACTCACCTCTCAATGGTTAGATCATGTCTGGTAATATTCAAGAACAAAGCTCAACTAGAAATTAGTCAAAGATGTTCGTAATTACCATCTGCTAGCCAGTCTCATATGATAAAAGGTGGTCTAGTGGAGATCGGGATTCCTCTACAACAAATAAGGTAATGATGTCGTAATACTACAGTACTCAATCGCAAGGTGTATTATTTTCAAGCAGTAATTAGGCTGTGATTCACCGTGATGTGTTGCGATTGACTACAGAGTATTTTGATGAGTTGTGATGGAATCGCAACCTCCACTAGTCTCGCAGAAGGAAATGTTAAGCCTTCTTTAGAACCAAAGTTAACTTAGAGAATGTTATTGGTTTAAGGCTCATAACAACAAATTCTCTGTAGGATTAAACAGCACAAATCAGCGCCCAGTTAACGTTTTTCGTGGTAAATACGACTTGTAACATACAAACTAATTACAGCTGACTAGATAATTTAGCTTTTTCTATTTACCTACGAACGAGGCTTCCTCCTGCGTAATATGTCGAATAGATATGTACAAGAAAAGCCTGCAACGCAATAGGATACTTTGATAGATCATTATATGTCTTCGAAAGATTAATTACAATTTTTCCTACAAAGGGCACTGAAATTCAGTAAAACGTTATGAGCAAATTCCTATTATTAAATAATATGGATTAGAAGTACATCTAGTTTAGTCAAACATAAAATATGGTGGTTAAATCTCCATTTAGCTATGTCATGGGTCCAGTGTTCCAGGTTTTAATAACGTAGGTGTGCCAGAAAATACCTAATAAATTTTTGTGTTTGCATGTTGTTGCAAAATAAACACTAACGATTAGTATTACAAGGGAAATTGAAAAGCCAGAAGCACGAAATTATTTAAAGTGACATTAAAATGTTACTTGAAAAAGCACACACGAATAAATTCGAGTAAATATAAGTCTTGTACGCAATAAGATTAAATTACTGAGCATTTAGTCCATCTCCACAAAAAAAAATCCACCATTTTTCATGCTGATTTGAGATACAATTTAATGAGAAGTCAAATTTCATGAAAGTTATTAAATTAAATGTATACACTGGCACTCTTTTAGTGAAGAACTGTAAATTACGGATATATATTTTATGCACCAATGAGTAGCAAATAAGCGTACGTACAACATCAAGTAAACAAAGGATTTTAAACGCAGGTAGATGGAAGGGCGAAATTTTAAAATGGGCTCAACCAACTCAGACGATGTAATAGTGTGAAGAAGGGTCAGCGAGGGCTGCTTGTTCCCTGTGTGTCCGAGAGCTGATACCTGGGTTGGGTTTAGATATTTTTACAGGCACACGACATAAACTCATCTCTAATTTATTGATATATACTTTTTCTGACTACATTGAAATATATATCGCACCGGCATATTTCGTTTGCAACCACCATGTGACAAAAATTTGTGAGAGAAGACGTTTCCTATATGTACTTTGCATTATGGCTTTACGCCTCGGGGTCATAAGAGGAGGGAGAGGATTAAGGGACAAGCTGTGGGACGGAATTAAGCAATGGCCTATTTGTAGGAACCATCCCGGTATTCGCCAGGAGTATTTTCGGGAAGCCATCGAAAAACGCAGTCTGGATGGTTGGACGGGGATTTAAACCCACGTCCTCCCGAATGCTTTCCTCCCTGTGCTTTCTCTCCTCTTGGTGTTAAAGACTGCAAAGTTCAAAACGAGCGAAAGCCTCGTATCCACTTGAGCACACTCAGGCGAATGAGCCGCTCATTCATTTGAGCGCGCTCGTTTGAGCGTGCTCAATGAAAAGTAAATTTTGGTCGAACGAGCCTGGTGCCAGTTATCAGAAAACGCTCGGCTATTGACGTGTCGTCACGCGTAGCTGCGGCCTTTATTATTATCCATACGATGTCAAAACAGAAAAGAAAATTACCAAGTTGGTGGATTAGAGAAATTCATCGTCAGCGAAGAAATTATCTTAATAATTTAATTCGCGAATTGACTTTAGAAAGAGACAATCAGCTATTTCAAAACTTTACGAGATCGATTTCGAACATTTGCTGTCATTAGTTGGACGTCATATTAAAATGCACGATACGCCTATGCGTGAGGCGATCCCACCACAAGATAAAATTAATAATAACTTTAAGATTCCTAGCCTCAGGAAGTCCCTACTCAAGCCTGCAGTATATGTTCAAAGTATATAAACAAAGCATCATCCGTTTAGTACGGTTAGTCTGTGATGGCACTACCGAGTCACTCCAAAATTATATGAAGTCTGGTACTTATTTTTAATTTGTGTTTACAAATATAGATTTAAAGGTTAATTTTATGTTGTTTTCTTTTAATTATGGCATTCAAGTTTTTAATAAAAATTGGTAAAACAATTATATTTCCTGGCACAAAATCAATATGATTTTAGGCACTTAGGATCTGAATTTCGTAACACCAAATTCAATCAAAATCCGTTCAACTGTGAGAAATACTATTAAAAAAGACTTACCACTTCTCGTTATAGAAGTTCTCTTCTGTTTTGATCGTTTTCGCCTGAATGACTCTAGCTGGCTTGTTATTTTTTTCTTTACATCATCAATATTAAAGTTTAATATCTCCCTGATTTCACGCCATGCACCTTATTTTTTAGTTCGATTATAATACTGGAGCTATCCCATAACGCCCACTTTAATTCATACGCATCAATTAGAGCTAAGCAAGTTTCATTGTCCCACGTGCTCGCGCTCATTGTAGAAACCTCCAAATACCGTCCACACTGAGCGCCGAACACACACTGGCTCGCCTTTGAGCATTCCAAAATACCGACAACCGATCGGCTCGCCCCGAGCGCGCTCGCTGTCGTTCGTTGCGAGCGTGCTCAGGCGTCCACACTTGAGCCGCTCGCTTCACTGAGCGGCTCATTAGCCTGAGTGTGCTCAATTGGATACGAGGCTCAAAAGTTGTAATGCAAGACACATTGCCACCCTACCCAGTGTTATTAATGGCAGCGCATTCGGCATACATCGTGAATGGGTGTTGTGTCCTCGACCATTGTACACTCCATAGTTACCTCTTGGTCTTAATAAAAGAGTTTCACGCATTACGTTTTTACTACAGGATTTATCAGCGAAAATCTTGCCCCGTAAAACATACCTCCTCTACAGCTGCAAATGGCCGCATCGACTTTTCTGGCGCATTTGACAATGACATGCACAAAACAAGCTTTACGAGACGTCAAGGTGAGGTTAAGGACAGACAGTGACAGATCTCTGGCTTCGCAATGAGAAGGTTTACTTTCCCCACAGGAGATCTGCTTGAACTCCTATTCATATCTCGTGCTGTGGGTAAATTTATGAGTAATTTTTTTACTTTATGCGGGGATTCTATCATTACCGTGGCGCCACAATCTGATGATTGATTCTTATAGAACTCGACAAAACAAATCGAAAATAAAGAATAAAATTTTTTGATATCTCGCTTGGTTCTCGAGATATCGTATCTCAAAATTGACGTAGTTGGGTTGAAATACGGCCTGGACCAGAAGAAAAATTTCGCTATAGCCAAATTCGATGATGAATTCTTACGTAACTCGATGAGACAAATGGAAAATAAAGAATAAAGTTTTTTGATATCTCGCTTAGTTCTCGAGATATTGTATCTCAAAAGTGATGAGGTTAGGGTGAGATCCGGCCTGGACAAAAAAAAAAAATTTCACCAAAACCACCATATCTACATGGTGGAAATACACTATAGGTGTTTTATTTTCTTCCTAGTGATTGTTGTTAGGTTGAAATACGGCCTGGACCAGAAGAAAAAACATCAATAGCAGAAGGAACTATACCTATGGTTGATTTTTAACATGCTATATCTCGAAAACCAAGCGAAATATCAAAAAATTTTATTCTTTATTTTCGATTTATTTCGTCAAGTTCTGCAAGAATTCATCATCAGATTGTGGCGCCACGGTAATGATAGAACTGCCCTTTATGCGTAGTTTCCCACGTGGCGAAAGAAAAATCGTTTCCTTGAACATCATCGCCAAGTAATAGTCGTTATAGATACCTACGTGTCGAATTTTGACATTTTACTTTGTACGGGAATGGAAGGACTTAGTAGTAGGTAGTGACGGAGATTGGATACGGAATTTGCTGTGTTCCGATGGAAACACACTGAAATCGCTCCATTGTAGGGATAAACGATTGTTTTCTTCACCTCATGCGATTTCGGGAAACCGTGGCAACTGAACGATTTTAGCCATTAGGGAGCGTGCACAAACTACGTGGCTCAGTCCATTGGGGGGGGGGGGAGGAGGAGTTGAATGTAAGGCTACGCTGGGCTACGCTGGGAGGAGGGGAGGTTCCGAGCCAGGCAACGTAGCTTTTCTTTCATAACATTTTTCACAGTTAAAATGAGGAATAGAACTCACAACAGCATGTGAATATTTATTTACCTCAGTTAATTATCTCCTTCCGTAATTTACAATATACTGACAAAAAAAAAATTCAAAATGTCTTCTGAAATCAAAAGGGAAAAAAGGTACGTGTTACGTGTGTGTGTGTGGGGGGGGGGGGGGGCGGGTTAGAGGCAAAAGTCACGTAGGGCTACGTGGGGGGGGGGGGAGGTTCACAGGAGGCCAAAATGGAGCTACGTGTTTTATGCACGCTCCCTTACCAGACAGAAACACAGTCCAGCAACAAGAACAAAGTTTTCGAAAAGAAATTCCGCATGAAGATGATGCATTTAAGTAACATTCAGACGCACGCAACACATCCGGTTCAACGAATCAAACTCGGTAACACACGAACTTCCTGTTTGGATCAGTTACAAAGACAACTATGTTTTCATATACTTCCCTTTTATGTGATCGTTAACAAGTGGATGAGAAATGCACCACTGTGAGCTGCTGTCGATTAAAACTTCCTCTCATTCACGCTTAAATCTGTAATAGATGACGAAAATTTAACTTGCGAAATTTTCCTATTACATGTCGGAAAATGAAATAGTTATAAGTAAATGAATACTAAGTAAATTTGTTCTTGTAAAGATGACTCGAACTGATATTTTTGTGTCTGGTTTTGCTATGCTGCAACACGCCAGAATTTTCTGATGAATGTAATTAATTGCAGGCAGTTTGTTTCTTCAGTAAACGTTTCGTCCATAATATTTTCGTTGGAGAGGAGTCCATGTCACATCTTGCTATAAAGGCGGTAGTGGTGGTAAAAAACGTCGGGTCATAGCAGAATTGTAGAATATTTACATCGCATTGTTTTACACAACTCTTGATGTTTTTCAATATACTGATTCTTAAATATAGTTGGCAATACTCAACATTCTGTTATTGTCGACAACTTGGCAATGTGTTGTATCGGTGATGAAGAGGAGGGAATGCCTTGTGTTCCCGTCCAGTTTGACAACATGTCAACGCTCCGACCGCCCACAACACTGGGGCCAGCAGGGGTAACCAAACAGAACTTCATCACGCCTAAGACATCGTTCATTCAACGCTAAAAGTGTTAAATTTTCTTCATATTATAGAATGGACAAAATTACGTCTGCGTTTCAAATTTTACATTCGATGCGTTTTGTCTTCACACCATATATTCTTCTTTCTTCTTAACTTGCGTTAGCTGGAAATTTAGAATTATCGTTAATCTTTCCATTGGGATTCTCAATATTTGATCTATGGAAGATTTGGCCAATGCATTTTCGATAGTCGATTGTACACGTATAACTTAATTCAGCGGTTCCCAATTTTTATTTGGTCACGGAACCCTAATTGATCATACATTTTTTGGCGGATCCCCATTTTTATAAGCGTAAACTGCAAAACCAGTCTCGCATTGGTAATTCGTCACAAATGGAAGCAGAACCATGGTACCCTTCTCACGGCGCGATTGTGGCCCTTTTCAACGAACATTTTATTTAATTCTCGGACGGAACACGGAACCATTGTGGCCCTTCCAAGGAACCCCAGGGTTCCACGGACCACCATTTCTGAACCACTGTCTTTATTAATTGACAAGCTGTTTTTCGTGTACTTTTAATGTACAGACCTCTCTCTTAACATTTAGACTGCGAGATGTATCTTGTCTTTAAATTGGTACTAAATTTGTGGATATATTTATCTTAATTTCTGAGCTTTTCGACGTCACTTCAAAATGAAACGTACCCTGTTTTCTTCCTGGGTCCATGAGCTTTCTAATGTTCGAAACAACATCAAAATCCGACCAGTAGATTTTTCATCAATGCATCCCATTCATCTAAAAGATAGACAAAAAATTTTAGAAAACAATTAATTCCTTCTCTGTAACATACGAACCGCGACCAAAAAAATTCCTAAATTTATAGACTTTTTCCAAGTTTAATTATAGACTATGCATACCATAATTATCTTCCAAACATTTAAAAAATATCATCTGTTTATATGGTACTTTAAATAGTGCACGGTCTTTTGTTGGATGTCATCATTCCACTCCATTATAAACTATTTTTTTTAATGGCTTTCGGCATCTGAGGCAATACAGCCAGCCAGCCCCAACAATAATTATGTGTAATCCAGTGCTTTTTAGTTTTTTTGCAGTAAGCATTTTTCCAGCCAGTTATATACATGATAGGACGGACATGACATCCACAGACACAACACTTAAACACCATAGTTTGTATTCAGTACTTTGCGAACTTTCTGCAAGTAATCTAAAGCTGACTCACGTAACAGGTTGCTAACATAATTACGTTTTATTCAGACTTATCGCTTCTGAAAGCCTTTATAGATTATCACGTAGTTAAGAACCCAGCCACTGAATATGTCATATTCTACACGAATAAAACAGCCGTTCTGTTGGTGACAGCATTTGGCGAGCATCTGTCCACACACTCGATGTATAGCCTGGTTCCAATCAGGTGAAGTAATAGCAGTCAACGCTGTCCGGCTGAATAGCCACGTCGCAAGATAAGCCTTTTCAATGTGTTACCTATTTTAAAGCTCTCTCTGTAAAGGATAAAAAAGTTTCTTACGTCGGGACTGGAACATTTGCTGTTTCCCCAGTGTTCGTGTATACCTGTCGGGTGTAATTCTGACGTCATGAAAACACAGGTACTGTTTGATGGCAGTGCGCGGTATCTGGCTAACTGATTTATTAACTTTTTCGTCATTTACTCCTTCCATTGTTTGTTTAAAAACAGGAACAGAATTAGTCACTTATACCTATATTTCAGATATATTCGAGGTGTATGTGGAAATTAGAGGAACTTTAAGTTTATTACACCGATAGCAATTACTGAAACTGAATGTCTCTTACACTGTGCTCTGGCCTAAGTCAAACCAATTTAGTCGTTGTCAAATTTTCTCAATAAGTTTCAAAACGACTTCGGCTTCCAGCACTTCAATCAAAAATTTTGTCCATAAACGAAATGCTGCAAGTTCTTCAATCTGTGTACTCATCCAAATATCTTTTATCTGCCTAAACTCCGGTATGTTCTGAAAGGTTAATCTCTGACGCATACACACTATTAAATGAAATTCTTTATTCGGCGTGCGCAGTGCAAGAAAGAAGAGATTTCGCTAAGGTGCGAACACAGAAATACTAAGGTCCACGGAATATACAGAGAACCGCTTCCGAGTAGGAAAAATTTTAAGTTTAAAAAGTTCATTTTAGTAATGAATAAGTCGTTAACAGCGGCAAAAATAATAGTAACACCAGGCAGTTAAGTTTCGAAATAGAAGCGTCTCACGATTACTTTTCAGGGCCAATCAGATGCCTCGACAGCGACAACAGGAAATCACACAAGGTAACTGCTTTCAGGTACTGTTCGAGATTTCCCTTTTCTTTGTTTCAGAAATAACGGAGCGTCCATATACTACGTGGCTCGGTCTAGACAGGTGAGGGCTTGGGTAGAAAGGCACGCGGCGGTGCATTTGAACTAATCGACACGCGGTGGTGTATTACGATTTCAAAAACGTTAGGCATGCCGTACCTAGACTAAAATTCACATACAGGTGTCGCCAGGTATTTGACAAGGCAGTGACTGTTAGTATAGTGCTCACTGCCGTGTTATTTCAAGTTCAAAGTGTGGTGTGTAGTGTCTCTGTATCTACAATAAACAGGCTTATCTAAAATGTTTTTCCAACAAGTTTTCACTATCCAATGAATTATAGAAATTTTTAATCAGTTCAAAGAATCATTCCCTGGTAATGTAAAAAAAAGTCGCAGAACTGCAGTAAAAGAAAACAAAAAATGCAGCTCTTCTTATTTTTTTTACTCATGTATGGTTTGTTCTATCTTATCAATAAATGAACAATGATGAATGAAATGGAGGAATGTTTTAGTAACACCTCAAGATACGTTTTTTCCCAATAATTGATCATTTACTCCAGTTGTTAGTGTCAACAGTTCATTCAGAATATTTATAATTATTGAAAATTACATAACCTGCAAATATCAGTTGTGTTCATTAAATACGCAATAATTTTAACGAAGTCTGGGGCGCCAAAATGGAGTCACGTAGTTTGTGGACGCATCCTAACGGGGAGACTGTCGATATGGTTTCATAATACCTTCTTACTTCAGCAATCAATAACTCTTCATTTGTTCTTAAAGCCAAACACCAAAGACAACCACCGCTATGTTGAATTCCAACCGATCAGTGAAAAATTAGTTGATTAGTGATTACAAAGTTACGCTGGTTCAATAATTAAATATTTTCTACTATCCTCATGTGACAGGAAATGCGGTTGAAATTATTTTGCTGAGCTCTAATAAAAGATCCCAGAAAACAAAAAAAAATCTTTAGTTTCTTAACAGAGTAATTATTGCAAACGTTTACGCAGTTCCTTAAAAAGTAATTCTTGCCAGCGACTTCGTAATGTGTCTGTTAGGGAGCGTCCACTAACTACGTGACTCGGTCTAGGAGGGAGAGGGGGGGTGGAAAGCTACTCTGGGCTGCGTGGAAAAAAGGGGGGGGGTACTCGAGACAGGCCGCGCAGCTTTTCATTCGTATTATTTGTCACAGTTAAATCAGGTACAGAACACACAACAGCATGTATATATTTATTTCCGTCATTTAATTATCTTCGTATGTAATTTACGATAGTCTGAAAAGAGAAAACATTACAAAATGTCTTCTGGAATCAGTAGTGAAAAAAGCTATTTGCTATGGGGGGTGGGGTGGGGGGGGGGGGAGGGTTTCACAGGAGGCCAAAATGGAGCTACGTGGTTTATGGACCTTCCCTTGGCAATTTCTTTGTGGTATTTTTGTGTTAAAATAAAAAGTTTGATTATCTAAATATTTTATTTAAAGTTAATACGTAACAAACTCACTGAAAGATTATTGATTGTTTAAAAGACAGTCACCAATAAATTTGCTTCACAAATGTTGTTGGAAACGATCTTTGGAGTTTAAAATAACTTTTTAGACATAGTTTATGATTTTAATACATTTTAATTATTTCTTCAAGACGAATTTGTGAGCAAGCTACGGTAAATACATTATTAAGTGTGCTTATCAACTTCATTTCGTAGATTGCATGTAAGTGGAAAAACATCACCTAAAGCAGTTAGCTGAATAACAACGTGGAAGCTGTTGCTCTGAATAAGCTTTTTCATATAATCCTGTATAATCCAACAACTTTCCTTCCTGGGTATTCACATGTAGCCTAAATTTATTATAATTTCTTCTTTACTCACGAATCCAATTTATTTCCCCTCTTGTTACCCTTACTTCTAGACAGAAAAATTAACTTTGCCACCATAAAAACACATGCGATTCAACTGCTCAATATTACGTTGGTTCGCGGCATCTTCACTTCTTTCTGTCACAATGTGAAGCATTATGGTCCAACAAGGAAAACAAAATATTATTCGTAAGAACGAATTTTCTCCCGACGTAGAGAATTTACAAAATGCGATGGGGCAACTAGACAAGTTAACGAAGTGTTATCACAAGATATTTCGGCGATCACATTTACTGTTGCCATCATCTGGTGAAAATGGCGACAGTGAAAGTGATCGCCGGAACATTGTCTGATAATACTTCTTTAACTAGGCTAGTTACGCGAGAGAATTTTAGGAAATATTATTTACTACCACTTTTTCCTTAGTATCGTTAGGACACTCGTTATTAGAAATATACACCATGATTTTTGGCAAGAACACTGGATGTACAGAGAGCCGTATTTAGGGTATGTAGTTGCCTAGGCTACACTTGTGGTGCGGGCCCTTTAGGATCTGTAGGCCCCTAGGCTATAATATATATTAAATTAATAAACCTTTTAATGCAAAATATTGAATAATGTAATGACGGTAAAATATACGAGAATAACTTACTGAAAAATCGGAATTTCGTAAAGTGCTTTCTTCGTCGTATCCCGGTCTGAATTGAACGATGTTAGCAAGTGATGCCCGCATGTTCAATTTATTGACTGATGATTGACAGATAAGGTGTTGCCTATTTTAGTGCTGTTGTTGCAACCAAACACCCTCAGCACAAGCCCGCAAAATTACAAACTGAGAAGTTTTAGTAACAATGTGAAACAGTAGACCTATATATTAAAATAAAACAAACGGTAAAAAATGACGAACATCACAAAAGCGCACAATAAAGAAAGATAAAAAAACACAATATTGATAATTCACAACGCTTGGTAACAGGATGGCAGCGACTAATAAATCTTTATTTTTATTTTTGCATGTGGTGCGGGCCCCTAGGTACACTATGCCTAAATGCGGCCCTGGATGTACACACAACCATGGGCGTATCCAGCGAGGGGCAGAGGGGGGCTGCTGCCCCCTGCCCCTAGAAGAAAAATTAAGTTGCCTTCAGTACGCTTCGACGAGTGAAGAACTAGTTCAGGAGCACTTTTGGAGAGAAAGATTGACAGGATTATGTCTGACGAGTGTGCATCGAAATTTCGTGAAAGAACACCATGAGATATTGACTAATAAAACTATTGAAATTGAAAATCCGAGACAATTAATGTTTACATAAAAAACTAACTAACTTACGATCTTAATTAACTACATAGTTAAGTAGTTGGGTTACTATATTAATCAATGATAAAAATAGTTTCCTGAATAGGTTTGAGTTTGATTTTGTAATGTCATGTTTCAGTCCCCCACCCCACTTCCTCGAAACCAAAATGAGTTGCCCCCCCCCCTAGTTCAAATCCTGCCCCCCTCTAGTTCTGATCCTGGATACGCCCTTGCACACAACAATGTCTGTGAGATGATTTGTGTGGTTTAGAGTGTTGTGTGTGTGATAGAGAGATTTTTGTAATGCAGGCACCTTTATGTCAGATTGGTTAGGATAAGGCTGACCCGTGTGCGATGTGGCTGTGCGTGCCGCTGCTGGGCGCGCTGCTGTGCGCGGCGCCGTGTGTCGCGCTGTCTCCGGCGCCGCGGCTGCTGCTGCGGGACGCGTACCCTGTGTGGAGGCCTCGCGGCGCCCCGGCTGACTCGGGCCGACGCCTGCTGGTGACGCCGCTGCTGGAGGCGGGGCTGGACGCCGCGGCGCGACGCCTCACCGCCGTCCACGGCCCTGCCCTCCCGCCAGACACGCCCAGCTACGCGGGGTACCTCACCGTCGACCAAGCCAGAGACGCGCATCTCTTCTTCTGGTTCTTCCCCGCCAAGGTACCACAACACCGTCACACTCATCCGTATTATACAACACGGCAAATTGGTTGCAGATTACACAGTGCTATATAAAGGATCAAAACGGCAGAGGACTGTAAACAGCACCGGGGTGATATACTTCTTGGGTTGCTAAGCTTGGGATGAAGATAAATGCAAAGAATATGTGAGGTACACAACCTCACATTTGTGTGATTTGCATTAATTAAGCTATTTTTTTTATTTAATAAATTGTAATGGTGTGTATTAACTCGGAATTTTTAAGTTCAAAGGTCAAAGAATAACAAGATGAATAATGAGATCTCTGAAAAATAAAAGAAGGGTCAAGAGTGAGTTGTTGAAGAGAAGACTTGAATGGAGAGGACGGGTTTTGGTTTTTTGGAATGAATAAGTTTGAAAGAAGAGATGAAACAGTTTGGCTCACTGGAGAAGCCACAAGAACCCTGGCGGGATTATTAATAGTAAAATATTAGCCTGAGGGCAGAAGGTTTAGGGTTATGGATAAAGAGAATGTTATATGACATAAGAAAAGAGAATTGTTTGTTAAATAAAAAATATACAAGTGATGAGATATGTAGGAAGTGTTTTGATTTGAAATTGAGATATATGTAGATATAGACAAAGGAATTAATTTGAGTTTGTGTGATAAGAATTGGAATAATAATAATTTTGATTTTTCAGCGTGAGTATCATATTAAAACCAGCGCCGGACAAAGACGGGTTAAGGAAATCTCTATATACTGGTCTGGTGCTGGAAATAAGAGGCAATAAAGTATATAAATATATTTAAAGTATTATACAAAAAAGAGACGTTGCAAATAAGTACGTTACAAAGAGTCAGCTTATTAGATACACAAATAAAAAACTAAAGGTTGACTATGATTATAAGGTGGGGAAAGAACTGGTGTTGAAGACTTGAAATGTAAATATCTTGGCATTACATTTGATAACAACCTTAACTGGACAGGACACATTGTACAGGTAGTAGGAAAAGGTTTCAAAATTCTGCACTTGTTGGAGACAGTGATGAGGCGATGTACGAGAGAAGTAAGGGACTTGGGTAACAAAACTTTGGTCAGACCATTGCTTGAATATGGTAGAGTATGGGACCCACATTTTGAGTATCAAATACAGAAGTTGCAGACGATGCAAAGAAGGGCTGCTAGATTTGTTTCTGGTTATTACCACACAACGCGATAAAAGTGCTGGAATTGGATTCATTGCAAGACAGGAAGAGAATGAAGATGGTAATGAGAGTGTACAAGGGGTATATTGGTGATGAGGTAATGAACAATATTGGAGTAAGAATTAAAAGTAATGCATGGAAGGGAAGAGATGACGATGACCACAAGCTGGCACTCGATTTCAGGCTAAAGGGTGTAGGAAGATTCTCTTTATTAGGTAAGGGTGTCAGGGATTGGAATAGTTACCAAGAGAAATGATGAATAATTTACCAAAAACGTTGAAAGAATTTAAAGTTAAAATTTGTAGAGAGAAAATGTAGGTGAGTGCAGGAAAGGGGGAAGAGGGGTGTTTAGGGAAATTGCCACCGAAGCTTACGCTCCATTGCAGTTTTAATTAAATAATAAAATATAGTTCCACTACTATAGAATATTAAACGTTTGGTCTTCTGTACATCATGCCACATGAAATCATATAGAAGACCACCTATGTCACCAATCATGCCTTCGCAGATTGATCTGCATAATCTGCTGCTTTTCCATTGGAGAAGAGGTGAAAGCTAAACTATTCCAAAACTCTTCCACAGTGCGAATGGAGTGACAGCGTACGACGAATTATTATTATTATTATTATTCATCCATCAAATGCGAACGCTAATCCTGGTAGACTGCTTCGTATCTACTGCAGCACTAGGCCCCATTGGCTGTGCTGTATATCAGCTACTCTTCTTTCGCCTTCTATATTTAATTTATAGATTCGGATACATAAACCAAGATCTCTTGTAGTCTGGCCGAGAGAATGGCTCTTGTTTTCATCGATGATATTCTGCATCGTATCCAGTAAACTTAGTCACAGAGACTTCCGTAGATATCTTGGTGTAACGCTTGATAGGTCACTTACGTTAAAGGAACATCTAATTAACTCTCAAGCAATGTAAAATATCATCCACAACCTTGCTGGCACTACCTGGGGCAGATACGACACTTATCCGCATTCAGCAGTGGAATATGCCTCTGCCGTATGGAAAACAGCCTCACACTGGACTGCTAATCAGCACCCTGTGTGTTGTCTCTGGCTCGCTGAGATCGATAACGACATACTGGCTGCCTATAATGAACCTCATTCCACCTCACCACCTCCGACGTCGAGGCCTCTTAGTTAATTAATATGTAAAATTGATTAAAAATTCCGCGCTTCTAAATAGCTGGGACCACGAGTACCAGTACATCCTATGAAGAAACAGACTTAAATCAAGAAGACCTCCATTGACAACAGCAAAAAGCCTATAAGACAATGGATTGGTAAAATCATGGAAATACAGATGGGATAAGTCCACAGATCAAACAACCTGCATTGTGTCCTGCATCACGTGTAAGCTGCGTGGCTTTAAAATACCAAGAGTCGTATGGACTGCCTTAAACAGAATACGCGCACGACATGGCAGATGCACTAATTTGTTCTTTAAATCATCATCATTATCCTCAACAGTTTCCGACCTCTGGCCGGGTCTGCATTATGCACAAGCCTCTCCATTTCCTTCTTTCTTCCCACCACCTCTCTGTGACCACTTTGTTCCAGTCCTCTCCTTTCTTCCATACACACTCCTTTCAGCCATCCATCTCTTGGTCTTCCTCTGGGTCGTTTACCATGCAACTTAATTTCATGGATTTTTCTCGGGATTCTCTGAGCCTCCATTCTCTTGACATGTCCATACCATCTCACTCTGGTCCTCTCTACCCTTTCCTGTAGGGGTTCCTCTTTTATGGTGCGTCTAATCATTTCATTCCTTATTCTGTCCATTTTAGTAACTCCCATTCTACCTCTTAAAAACTTCATTTCAATTGCTTGTACTCTGCTGATGTCCCGCTTTTTCATTGTCCACGTTTCAGCAGCATAAGTTAAGATAGGCACATAGTACGTATGATAGATTACTCTCTTGCATCTCTGTGGCACCTCTTTATTCCAATATCAGGCTTCTAATGCTCCTTAGGAACGCCTCTGCTTGTCTTTCACTTATCTCGCCATCATTTCCTCCACATTCCTCTAATACACTCCCCAAGTACTTGAACCTGTTTACCTTCTTTAGTTGTTCCCCTGCCATCACAATTCCCTGGGCTACCCTATTCTTTTTACTGGTTGTTACCAAGTACTCACATTTCTTTACATTAAATTTCAGGCCATATTCCTCCACACTGTCTGTCCATACATCCAACTGCCGCTGCACTTCCTCTTCTTCACCTCCCCAGATCATCAGATCATCCGCAAAAGCCATCACCTTCATGTTTTCCTCTCCCATCCTCGCTGCCACCTTCTGCATTATTTCATCCATGATTACAATGAAGAGTAGTGGTGATAGGGCACTTCCTTGTTTTAGTCCATTCCTTTGTTCCAGCCAATCTGATCTTCCTTCCCCTATTTTCACATAGCTCACCCTTCAGCCAGCTGGACATGAGCTGTGATGTTCGTATTTTAATGGCCCCTTTACAGCCAACATTTTAGCATTTTACTCTATTTGCCGTCTGTGTGGCCGACCCCTCTACAGTTGGCCATACAGACGATAGAACATGGATTTTCAGCCACATTGCTAAGCAGGTCGTTGTTAGGGCGCTAATGACCCCGCCGTCGACGCGCCCTTAAACCACAACAACAACAACAACCCTTCCTTGGTACAGTTCCGCCACTCTCTTGATGGTTTCTTTGGGAACTCCTCTCTTCTCCAAGGCCTTCCATACCTTACGCCTGTGTTCACAATCATATGCTTTCTCCATATCGAGAAATATTAACAGTAGATCCTTTCCATACTCATAATGTTTTTCCTGCATCTGTCTGATACCAAATATCAGATCTACCGTCGATCTCCCTGATCTAAAGCCATACTGCTGTTCCCTTAGCCCTTTTTCCACCCTGTCACGTATTCTTCTCATACACTTTGGCACAGTGGCACTGCAATTTTTCCTAACAATTCGAACCTAATCAATGTATTTTGTAATAGATGTGATGTAGATTTCTGTGTTTCACCGTTAGATTCGACGCTTACTTGTTTGCAGAGCGCTGTGGAGGAGTCGCCTGTGGTGTTGTGGCTGCAGGGTGGGCCTGGGGCCTCCTCGCTGTTCGGGCTCTTCACAGAGCTGGGGCCGTTCAGAGTGGCTGAGAACGCCAGCCGTCTGCTGCCCAACCCACACTCCTGGCACCACGGCCACTCGCTGCTCTTCATAGACAACCCCGTCGGCACCGGTAAGCAGCAACATGGCTCACAGCAGAGGTTTTTATATGTGTGGTAGCCACTAAGGACTCAGTGGGAACCATGTGGGAGCATGGTTATAAAGAGCAAGCCTTGTTCAAACATTTTATTGCAAGAATCATGGTCAACGATTGAACTTACAGAGAATATCACAAATAACATAATACAATATAATACATAAGAAGACTTCGATCTTGCAGATTATGATCTTAATAAATCCTATAATCACAAATAATATAATACAATATAATACATAAGACAGTGCAATAACAACCAGTTTAAGCCATGAGGATATCCCTCATCACAATATCTCCACTTGTATTAAACATCCAAACAGAAAATCCTTACGCACTTGGAAACGTAATATAACAGGGCAGGCTCTCACCAATTTACCATCATGTAACAAATCTATAACTAGTATCAAACACAATTTATACAGAGGAGGTAAAATACACCAATTATTTCAAACGAAGAGGAATCAGTTTACCTCAGCGTCCTTCAATTTAACCTAAGAATCAAGTTCTTACCAAAGGGTTCTGACACACTATAGTGTGTGCACACCGGCGCATAAGTCGTTACCACCCACACCCACTGATAAGGTGGCGGGAACGATTAGCACCACATATCAGGGAATTTTGTCCATTAACAAAATTATTAAGCCCAATTAACAAGAATGCAGTAAGCGACGCACTTTGCAGTAGGAGTTATCAGGTATTCTATCTCAAATACCCAACAGGCCAAGAAAATGGCAACTTATCGCCTCAAAGTCACCACCAGCCCCGATCACCAGCGTACTCCCGCATCGGCGGAAAACCGCTCACGAACATGGGGCGCAACAGAGGAATTCTTTCGATTAAAGCGAGCGAGGAACAGTCTCGGTGGAATCACACATCCACCCCAAGTAGTACTTCCGGGCTGCCTGGGCAAATTACAAGAGCTCGCTATACCAGCGGGTCTCTAACGTCGCACTCCTTTGAGGAAGTATTAGGCCCAACGAACCAAGCCGCTGCTGCCGACCGACTCCTCTCCCGGTCTCGTGTCCCCCGATTATATCAGCTCATTCAGCCGGAAGAGGGCACCACCGGGCCACAGCGCTCTCTCACGGGCGAAACTAGCACGCGGGCTCAGCATCAGAAGACGATCGCGGGCGGGGAAAATAAATAAATTCGAGCCGAGCACGGCTCAGGTTTCAAAATCGCGACAGGGGTACTTAGCAAAACGCATCGTTCAATGAAATGGCAGGGTGCCCAGTGGCCATGGCTAGTGGTCGTGTGTGGATGGTTTCCGTGAGCTGACGAACTGATATTATGGAATTCCAGCACTGCTAGAAACGTCATGTTCTGTTCTTCAGGCAGCTGCACTAGAACCTTACCGTTGTGCTATTTGAGGCTAAGTGGACTGCGGCCACAGACAAAGTTTTAGAAATGGATTCAAGTTTTGACTACGTAAAGGAAGGCGAAACTTAGAATGGAACCCATTTATTGGCCTCGAAGAGTTGATAACGTGCCGCAAAGTGGATTCCAACTGTCGCCGAATTATCTAAGCCGCAATACGGTTGTTAGTGGCTCTATGAGTATAAACTGGAATAGTCAGCTGTAGGGAGATGGTCGTCCTAGTTGGGAGGTGAACGGGAGGGTGGCAGGCTCCTAACAGGTGGCTACTCTTAACTGTCCCGACTGTACTCTGTAACTGTTCTATGGTAAAAACGCCCCTACCTCATAACTTGTACTTCTCAAGCCATCTCGGTCTGAGGTGTCAACAATAAAGCGCTGACTGCAAGCAGAGCAAATTCCTACTTGTGCCGCGCTCAGCGGTCCAGTGATCCGCGATTGCCAATAACTCGGCAACCGAATATTTCTGTAATTTCTCAAATAATACTGGGGTTAAAAGTGATCTCTCATAGCAATGAATTCTACAGGTAGCTAATGAATGGTCTGATACAAATATTGTATTACACGGCGAAAATTTTAGGAAAAGTAACCCTTTTTATAAAGGCTACTGCAACGAAAAGCCGGCGAAAACACCTTTTTGGACATTCTGAGTATAAAGAAATCTGATGGAACTTTAGGACACACGGTCTATAGCAGTGTTTCCCAACCTTTTTTGGACCATGTCCCACTTTCAACATTTTTTTGCCCCCCATACATAATTTTTAATAAAAAAAATTATTTGTTATTAAAGAAACTGATATAGGATGGTTTTTGAAAGAAAACACTTTAATATTATCATAAAACACAGTAAGTAAAATTAAAAAATATATAATGAAATACTAAAATTCAAATTCAAAAGATTAATAATAAACATTTATTATGGCAATTTAGTGTGATCCTTTTAAGAATTTGCTTTTTTGCTATATTTTGTAACCATATCTGGCATTGCATTTAAATAACCCAAAGAGAAAGCGGTAAAGTCTTATCAAGTCTATTTCTAAATTGCCCCCCTAAAAAAACGAAATTGCCCCCCTGTGGGGCGTGGGCCCCACGTTGGGAAACACTGGTCTATAGGAAGCCAACGCATACAGACCTTTACCTAAACGCGCACAGCGCAATACAGTACTAACTACTCTTGTCCACAGAGCGCGGGCAATATGTGATAAAGACAGCCTTCCTAGTGAGTTAAAACATCTCCGTGATACCTTCAGAAAGAATGGATACAAAGAACATCAGATACAGTTGGCATTCCGGGAAATGAAACGTATGCCTAATAAACACGATAATGGTCCACACGATAAATTGGCCTTCTTGCCGTACTCTGGCGCCACAACATCTAGCGTCGGAAGAGTCCTGGCAAGAAATGGCATTAAGACCATTTTTCTACCACCACCAAAATTGAGAAACATTTTGCGCTCTCCAAAAGATGACCTTGCCCTGCGTACACCCGGAGTTTACTGCATCCCGTGTGAATGTGGAAAGAAATACATCGGTAAGACCATACGGTGCGTACAACAACGTTGTTTGGAACACGCCCGACATGTTCGCCTGGGGCAAAAAGACAAATCAGCAGTGGCGGAACATAGTTTGACAGAAGGGCATGGTTTCGATTTCGAAGCGACTAAGGTGTTGACACATGCGAGAGGCTTCTGTGACAGCGTCATTAAAGAAGCACTAGACGACCCGTGCGAAAATTTCGCGAATAAAATGCGACGAATAGTGAGGTTGAATGCTTGTAATATAATGAATAGTAGAACCGTAGTTTTGTAGCAAATTTTTTTTTTAGTGTAATAGGTACACAGCAAAATACTCACAACATATTATGAAACAGTTAGGAAAATTTAAAACACACTTTATTTATGACAAACTGTCACTGACCTTGGTAGAATAAAACCAACCTTAACAAACTGCACACAACATATCAACATCCCTGTGATATTTGTTGCTGAGCGAATAAAATGATTACATTGGAATTGTATAGCAAAACGACAGTGTTTCCGTAAAAGAAAAAAATATATACGAAAAACTACGTATTGAATAAAAAAAAGTTTATTGACTTATCTGTGATATCCGCTGCTGAAATCTGGGGACTTGGCTCTGAACAGTCTCATACGCGCTATCACTTTTAGCACCAAATTCTGAACATTTTTTTTTCTTAATTTATGATTTTACCTAGCTGGAGACCTCAATTTTTAAAACGATATGTCATTTATCGATTTCAGCTAGGTATCGAAGAAGATAAATGGCATATAATAAAAACAAAAATTTAAAAAATCAACACGTTCTATAACTAATATTGATACTTTTGCCCTTTAAGGGTCGAATTACAAAAAATTTCTTTTATAAAATATGGTGTGACCCAAGCAGCCACCTTGGTCTTTAAAATGATACCTCATTTATCGATTTCGGTTATTTATCAAGCAAGGTAAAAAAAAAAAAAAGTTTTGAGAAATGATGTTATTTTTGCCCCTTAAGGGTGTAATTTGGAGAAGGTTTTTTTGTTAAAATGTGATGTGACGATAGTGGATAATTTAATATTTAAATCGATACATCATTTATTGATTTCGATTAGGTATCAAGGGAAATAAATAGCTCATTACAGAAAAATGCGTTGTAAAAATATTAATACTTTTTCCCTCTAAGGTTAGAATTTTTAAAAATTTCTTTCTTAAAATGTGGTAACGGAACCGAAGACATTACGTAGACCTTAATCTTTTAAATGATACCTCGTTTATCAATTTTGTTTAATTGTCAACGGAGGTAAATGACTTGAGACACAAAAAACGCATTTTAGAAATACTGATATTTATGCCCTTTAAGGGTAGAATAACAAAAATTATTTTTCTTAAAATGTAATGTGACTATGGCGGAGACCTTAATCTTTACTATGATACCTCATTTATCTATATCGGTTATATATCAAGGGAGATAAATTGCTCGTGACACAAAAATGCATTATAGAAAAATTTATACTTTTCCCTTTAATGGTTGAATTCCAAAAATATTCTTTCTTAAAATATAATGTCACAAAGCTGAGACATTAATCCTCAGAACCCTACTTGATTTATGGATTTTGGTTAGATATCCAGAGAGATAAATAGCTCAAGACATAAAAAACGAATTTTAGAAAAATTGACATTTTTGCCCTTTAAGGGTCCAATTACGAACAATTCCTTTCTTAAAATATAATGTTACCACGGCGGAAACCTTATTCTTTAATATGATACCTCATTTATCTATATCGGTTACACATTAAGGGAGATAAATCACTCGTGACACAAAAATGCGTTATTGAAAAATTTAAACTTTTTCCCTTTAAGGGTTAAATTCCAAAAACATTCTTTCTTAATATATCATGTCACAAAGCTGAGACATTACTCCTCATAATCCTACTTCATTTATCGATTTTGGTTAGATATCCAGGGAGATAAATGGCTCGAGATACAAAAAACGCATTATAGAAAAATCGACATTTTTGCCCTTTAAGGTTCGAAAAACGAAAAATTCTTTTCTTGAAATATAATGTTACCACGGCGGAGACCTTATTCTTTAATGTGATACCTCATTTATCTATATCGGTTAGATATTAAGAGAGATAAATCGCTCGTGACACAATTACGCATTGCAAAAATATTGATACTTTTGCCCTTTAAGGGTCGAATTCCGAAAAATATCTGTCTTAATATATGACGTCACTAAAGCGGAGATCTTAATCTTTAAAATGATACTTCATTATACGATTTCATATACGTATCCAGGGAGATAAATGACTCGTAACACAGAAAACAGCATTTTAGAAAGATTGAAATTTTTGCCCTTTAAGGGTCGAATTCCGAAAACTTCATTTCTTAAAATATGATGTGACCAAAGTGGAGACCATAAGCTTTAAAATGACACCTCATTCATTGATTTCGGTTAAGTATGAAAGAAGATACAGGCTTGTGACAAAAAAATACCTTATAGATATAATATATATGATTTGAAATTCGCCTCGCGTCTGATTTGGTAAACAGGAATTGTGGATTCCAGATAAGTGATGCATGGATTCCTGTAAATGAGGCTGCTCATCACCAACGCTCTGCTTTTTGTGTTCCGCGGGCGTCTAATGACATCTGAGATGCTGCTAGGCAACATAACAACATCTGTCGTTGCCATGCCAATTTACAAACAACACGCTCAAGGCTGACTTCAAGGCAGACTTCAAGACTTGCAACTGCACCTGAAGATGGCGACGGAGAATAAAGTCGCCGAAATATTGTGCATTAATAACAATATTACTCAGTTTGTTTCCCCAGAAACGTTTATAAATAAACAACGCCGAGAAAAATTACGTTCATTTATACCTCACGGATTGTCCAGTTCCTGATACAATTAGTCCTGTCATTGAAATGAGCCATTGAGGCAGAAAAAGGTGACCGTTCTAAACAATTTTATTTTGAAAGTAAAAAAGCTAATGAATTTCAACTCACCTCCACTAATTCTCACTTCTATTTATTCTCAATGTTTTCTTTATTTTTGGTAAGAATCAGAGCTCCAAATGCTACGGAAACCACCCGGAAATCCGTGGGAGTCACTGCAGAGAGTGTGATAGCCACCCCGTAGTCCACGGGAGCCTCCCCAGAGACAATAGGAACGATACCATAGACTTTAGGTACCACCCCAGAAACTACGGGAACCATCCAGTAGACCATAAAAGCCGCACCAGAGACAAAGAGAGCGACACTATGGACGCAAAAAGCAACGCTAGAGGAGACACTTAACAGACTGTGGGAGCCAACCAAAAGATTAAAGGCAGCAACTCATAGACTATTGAAGGCATCCCATAGAATATGGGGTCAGCTGACGATACTACGACAGCCACACCAGGGACACGCTGGGAGCCATCACTGGTTCTACTGGAGCCGTAACGGAGACTACGTGTGTCACCCCAGAGACTAAGGGAGCCAACCAACAGAATACGGAAACCACAACAGAGACTAAGGGAGCCACACCAGAGACTTGTCTGCAGACTATGGGAGTCACCCCATAGATTATTAGAGCCCTCACATAGTCCATTGGAGCCTACTATAGACTATGGGAACCACAGTAGACAATATTGGAGGTACCACCAGACAACTAGAGCCACCTGGAGATTATGTGAGCTATCCCTCAGAGATAATGAGAGCCTCATCAGAGACCAGGGGAGCCGGCTAATCGACTACAGAAGTTACCGCATAGACTATGGGAGCCACCTAGACACTATTGGAGCCACGCTGTGGACTAATGGAGTTAATCCAAAGACAATGGGAGCCACCACAGACACTACAGTAGCCATCAGAGTTTGCGGGAGCCATACCACAAAGTACGGGAGACACACCATAAAGTACGGGAGACACCCTAGAAGCTATAGTACCCAACCTAAAGATTATGGGAGCAACCCAATAGACGAAGGGAGCCACTATATAGGCTAATGGAGCCACCCAAGATACAATGGGAACAACCCCATGGACTATCGGAGCTATACCTTAGACTATGGCTGCCACAGAATATACTTCGTGTCCCATTCCATAAAGTTTGGAAGCAACGCTGCAGACTATGGAATTCACTCCACAGACTATGGGAGCCACCCCGTAGTCTTAAACTACTGGTAGCCATCTCATATATTGTAACTTATGGTAAGTAAATCTAGCCATGTAATTCTGTTTGTTGAATGGAACATACAGCTTAAAATATAGCTTTCACTGTAAGTTCTGAAATGACGGAATAAAAATTAGAAAGTTATGAATCCCATGTTAAATACGTCAACAAGAAGCTAGAGTCGTTCATAACATTCAATAAAACCACCCACATTGAGGAGCGAATCTGCCACTACTTTCCCCGTTGCTCCTCGTCATTGTGTTGATTCCGCTTGGTGCAGGTTTCAGCTTCACGGGCCGCGAGGATGGGTTCGCCACGGACATGCCGCAGGTGGGAGCAGACATCAGCGAGGCGCTGGAACAGTTCTTCCAGCTGTTCCCTGGACTGCGAGAACGGCCGTTCTTCATCGCAGGAGAGTCGTTTGCAGGTGAGGCACTTCAACTGCAAGCGAATTCCCACATAGGTTGCAAACCAACTGTACGCAACGCTATCTGTAGTGATTCGTCAAATACTTTGTGACATAATAGATCTCGAACGATATATCGAAGAAATGCTTCAGGAAATTCACATCTGAAGGAAACTTGACCATAATTTAAACTGCTAATTCTTTGTTTATTTAAATCAGTAACAGTTGTCTCTGGTAACAGACCAGCACAAACATGTTTCATAATTCATATCTATACTTATAACAGAAAATTGATAGCCACGCCATTTACTGCCAGTTAATTAGGGATGGGCAAAATATATCGATGTATCGATATATCGATATTTTTAGAAAAAATATCGATATTTATCGCCGATATTTTTATTTTCTATATATCGATACATCGATATTGTATTTAGTGTATCGATTTTAAGCACCAATTCGATATTTTTCGTACGAACGCAATTCAGTATCCAATTTAATCGTTATATGTATATAGGATAAATATACGTATATATCCAATCTTCTGAAAGTGTCTTAAAAAGTGAATTCGTCGGAATATAACAGCTTCATCAGCGGATGATAGGTTAAAAAAAGCTGTTAAATTTTAACAATTTTACGTTAACGTCATTTTTATGTTAGCATGTAAGCGGTTGTTTTATCTTTGTAGTTGAAATATTATCTTTTCAACTGTTTTTTCATTTACGAATAACAATTAATGGGTTGATGAACCACAAGTCATTATGAATGACTGTTAATTCATTTAAATGTCTACAATCTAGTCTACAGTCAAAACTCCTTAATCGCAAGGAATACGTTCCGTAAATTAGCCGCAAAAACGAAAATCTTGAATACGAAAACGTTGAATACAAAATGTCAGTTTATATAGGATTATAGGGAATACGTTCCAAGTATACAGAAAAATTTTGATGTAATGGAGTGATTATCGCACTTTGAGCTTAATAGACCAATTCTGGATTGCTTTAAATCCTCTATCCTAAAGTTCATTGTAATGCTCTTTAAAATATGCATATAGCTTTCTCGTGAATTACAGCCCCACTAAAGAATACTTTCTTGTGATTGCTGTCTTCGATTGATGTAGTGAGAATGGTTTTTAGTTTTTTAATGACTGAGACACCAATAGTTTTTACTGATAGTAAGATCCTCTTCGAACGCCTCTCCCGTGTCAAGTTGTAGGCGATTACCATGGGTGATGTATATCCCTCCAAGAAAAGTCCTAGGCAGATGAACTGGGGTGGTTTCCCGTTTCACCGAACATGGTGTTGTAATGGTTAGCGTTCTGGCCTCGCATTCGGGAGAAGGGTGGGTCGAATCCCCGTCCGGGCATCCAGATTTGGGTTTTCCAAATCACTCCAGGCAAATGCTGGGATGCTTCCTTCAAAAGGCCATGGCCGAATTCCTTCCCATTCCTTGTTCCCCATCCTTTCCCGTCTCTAAAGACCTCAATGTTAAGAAACGTTAAGCATTTAAAAAAATTCCCCGTTTACTTCCTCAGTGTGACAGTGCTCCTAAGTATGTATGACAGTGACAATGTGTTGCTCGGTATAGAGTGTTGTGGATGAGAGATGAAAGAAGGGAGAGGTTGGAAGCCGGTGTCGGCATGTTCAGGCCTACTTTTGCGAAACATTCTAAAGGGGGCGCCAAGCTTAACATTCCCATCCAACGGTTGAATTACCATCAACAAAATCGTATGCCCTCGCACCATACGCAATGCAGAGAGGTTTGGTGATTAGAAATTGCAACTTACTGTTCAAGCCCTGATGATGAAAATCGTTGATGTAGTGTTAAGTGAAAATAATTTATTTGCAGCACTCTGCGATCACGTAAAAAGTATTGCGACTTATTTTAAGCAGTCTGTCAATGTTATGGATCTATTAAGATCTGAACAAGAAGCATCTGAGGAAATGGAAGGAGAGGTGTTGACTTTGGCACAAGCTGTTAGCACTAGATGGAACTCCTGCTTTAATATGTTAGAACGATTTGTCAGACTTTCTGCAATTGTAGCTAAAATCTTAGCCACAAAAAGTCAGTCAAATATAAACACACTTGATATGGTTGCAACTTAACAGCTTAATGTAATACGTGACCTCATTGTCATGCTTGGTCCTTTCAAAGAAGCCACTGAAGAGGATAGTGGTACAAATTATGTGACTGCTAGCTTAGCCATTCCTGTTACAAATCTGATGCGACAAGTAACGGAACAAGCTACTCCTTCGACCACTTTAGGATTCACGGTAAAAGAGGCTTTACTCCAAAGAATTCAAGAGAAATTAAGTCCTTTAGAAATAAATACATTTCTTGCAGATGCTACCATTTTGGACCCTCGTTTCAAACGTATACACTTCACTTCTCCAATCGGTGTGTCAAATGCGATATCTACAATAAGTAACGATATTCGCTTGGAACTTAGACGACGAGGATAACGTTCTCCAGAAGTAAGGTCTACAGCAGCAACACAATATATCGCAGATAACGCATCAATTTGGTTTGCACATGAAAAGCTATTATCCCTTAGCACTACTGTTATGCAAGAGGTTCCAAGCTCTGACTCAGTTCCTAATGAGCTTAAGCAGTATCTGGACCAACCATTAATAGACAGAAATTCAGACCCAGTAAAGTTTTGGGTGAATTGCCAGTGCTCCAGCGCGCTGAAATACCTTATATGTCAAGCTTCTTCTGTGTCTTCCAAGAGAGTGGCTCCTGCAGTCAACTTAGTTGTACTGAACAACAGGAGTAGATTGACGGGGGAGCACATAAAACGGAGAGTCCTTTTGATCTCCATATCAGACGAATACTGGTTTGATTGATTGGAAAAAATAATAAATTAATAAATTTTTGTATAATTTCTACCTGTGTCTTTAATTTTCAGAATTTTCTTAAATATTTTGATGTATTTTATGATTTTATTTAGATAATTACTCCCTTTAGACAAAAATATCGAAATATCGATATATCGAAATATCGATATTTTTCCCCCGATATATATCGATAGTGTTTGTAAATATCGTTTCGATATTTATCGATATATTTTTTTGATTGCCCATCCCTACAGTTAATCACAGGCAGAGTATTTTGAAGTGTGTTGTCTTTCGACATTTACTTCAACATAATCTAGAAGGAGCAACACTTTGCTTTTGGTATAGCTTATCGTTGGACAGAAATTTGAATTACATGCGTTTCTTTATCATGGAGGAAGGAATATATGGAGGCGACGCAAGGGACCTTTACCACGCACTGAAGTGAAGCCGGGTGGAGAGAGGTGGGGAGGGGGGACGCCATATTACCCTACCCAAGAATCACCGGGAACATGACCAGATATATCCAGGGAACTCTACCATAACGGTGGAGCCACAATTTGATGATGGATTATTATGTAAATCGACGAAACAAATAAAAAATGAAGAATAATCTTTTTTGAAATCTCGCTTAATTCTCGAGATATACATTCTCAAAGGTGAGGTGTTCTTGGTTAAAATTCAGAAAAAAATTGACCAAAATCAAATTTGATAATGGATTCTTACGTAACACAATGAAAAGAAAAGATAACGAATAATACAAATTTTCGGTATTTCGCTTAGTTATCGTGATATACCGTCTCAAAGGTGAGGTGTTTTTGAATGAAATGCAGAAGAAATTTGGTGATGGATTCTAATGTAACATGACGAAAACAAATCGAAAATAAAGAGTAAACATTTTTCAATATCTCGCTTACTGTTTGGGATATAGTGTCTCCAAATTGTGGACGTGAGGTGGAGATGCGGCCTGGACCAAAAAATAATTCCGTGCTAACCACAATGAATTACATGCTACACATGCAGTGTGTGTGTTTTCCTTTTTTACTGCCGCTTGTTGTTACATTGAAATGGGGCATAGAACAGAATAAAAATGTCACCAAAAGCACAAGGAATTATAACCACACCATACCTATAACAAATTTTTGTTAGTCGATATCCCGAGAACTAAGGGAGTTATCAAAAAATGGTACTCTTGATTTTCAACTTGTCTCTTCGAGCTACTTAAGAATCAAGCATCAAACTGCGACAGCCTGGTGATTACAGCGATGCTTGGAGCATACAAGGCATAATTTGGTACAAAAACTTTTTAGACACTCATAACTTTGCAACGCGAACTACATTTCGTATAACGACATTGTTTCCATCATCACGATTCCTATTTCGCAAAGCACAATTTATCCCAATTAATTTCATCCCACACTTTCAGTAGAAACTGCAAACGTAACGAAAGAATGCACAACTCAATCACGATGTAAACATGACCCACTTAAAATAGACTTTACAACACTCGTATAAAGTAATGGTACTCTGTGATGTGCAAAATAGTAAGGTATGCCTATTGGCTGCACTACACCAACAAATCTTATATATATATAAAAATAGACGTGTTTTTTACTATATTTCACTTTTCAGCCAACACTACATAGCACAGATCACTGATGTTTGTGGGTGGAAGTAGCATGGAGTTTCCTGTCGTGCACAACGTTGGCCGAATGCCGATAGCTGTGGGGATGTGGGAGATATAATGATTAAAGTTGGTAAGTGCAGGGATTTTTCATATTTCGACCAAAAATTCGTATCTCCGTATACTTATCTTTCCTGCCACAACTACATAACATAGACCTTTGGTGTTTGTGTGTGGTAGTAGAATCGTCTTTCCTGTCGTGCACTATGGTTGTTAGATGTCGGTAGCTATGGGGGTGTGGGAGATATGGGGGTAGAAACTGGTCGATCTGTGGCAATTTCATGCTTCTGCCAAAGACAAAAGTGTCATGGTGTATCACTTTTCAGCGAAAACTATAGATCACAGATAACTGGCGTTTGTGTGTAGTAGTAGCACAGAGTCACCTTTCGATCACAACAGCGGCCGATTTTCAGAAACTGTGGTACTGTGGTAGATATGGTGGTTGTAAGTGGCCGACCAAGGATATTTTCGTATTTCGACTGCCTCCGCTTATGTCACTTTTCTGCCACAACTACATAGCATAGAGCATTGGTGTTTGTGTTTGGTAGTAGAATCGTATCTCATGTAGTGCACTTATGGTTGTTAGATGTCGGTAGCTATGGGGGTGTGGGAGAAATGGGGGTTGAAAGTGGTCGATCTGTGGCAATTTCATACTTCTGCCAAAGACAAAAGTGTCATGGTGTATCACTTTTCAGCGAAAACTATAGATCACAGATAACTGGCGTTTGTAGTGTAGTAGTAGCACATAGTCACCTTTCGATCACAACAGCGGCCGATTATCAGAAACTGTGGTACTGTGGTAGATATGGTGGTTGTAAGTGGCCGACCAAGGATATTTTCGTATTTCGACCGTCTCCGCATATGTCACTTTTCTGCCACAACTACATAGCGTAGAGCATTGGTGTTTGTGTTTGGTAGTAGAATCGTATCTCATGTAGTGCACTATGGTTGTTAGATGTCGGTAGCTATGGGGGTGTGGGAGAAATGGGGGTTGAAAGTGGTCGATCCTGTGGCAATTTCATACTTCTGCCAAAGACAAAAGTGTCATGGTGTATCACTTTTCAGCGAAAACTATAGATCACAGATAACTGGCGTTTGTGTGTAGTAGTAGCACATAGTCACCTTTCGATCACAACAGCGGCCGATTTTCAGAAACTGTGGTACTGTGGTAGATATGGTGGTTGTAAGTGGCCGACCAAGGATATTTTCGTATTTCGACTGCCTCCGCATATGTCACTTTTCTGCCACAACTACATAGCATAGAGCATTGGTGTTTGTGTTTGGTAGTAGAATCGTATCTCATGTAGTGCACTATGGTTGTTAGATGTCGGTAGCTATGGGGGTGTGGGAGAAATGGGGGTTGAAAGTGGTCGATCTGTGGCAATTTCATACTTCTGCCAAAGACAAAAGTGTCATGGTGTATCACTTTTCAGCGAAAACTATAGATCACAGATAACATGGCGTTTGTATGTAGTAGTAGCACATAGTCACTTTTCGATCACAACAGCGGCCGATTTTCAGAAACTGTGGTACTGTGGTAGATATGGTGGTTGTAAGTGGCCGACCAAGGATATTTTCGTATTTCGACTGTCTCCGCATATGTCACTTTTCTGCCACAACTACATAGCGTAGAGCATTGGTGTTTGTGTTTGGTAGTAGAATCGTATCTCATGTAGTGCACTATGGTTGTTAGATGTCGGTAGCTATGGGGGTGTGGGAGAAATGGGGTATTGAAAGTGGTCGATCTGTGGCAATTTCATACTTCTGCCAAAGACAAAAGTGTCATGGTGTATCACTTTTCAGCGAAAACTATAGATCACAGATAACTGGCGTTTGTGTGTAGTAGTAGCACATAGTCACCTTTCGATCACAACAGCGGCCGATTTTCAGATACTGTGGTACTGTGGTAGATATGGTGGTTGTAAGTGGCCGACCAAGGATATTTTCGTATTTCGACTGCCTCCGCATATGTCACTTTTCTGCCACAACTACATAGCATAGAGCATTGGTGTTTGTGTTTGGTAGTAGAATCGTATCTCATGTAGTGCACTATGGTTGTTAGATGTCGGTAGCTATGGGGGTGTGGGAGAATATGGGGGTTGAAAGTGGTCGATCTGTGGCAATTTCATACTTCTGCCAAAGACAAAAGTGTCATGGTGTATCACTTTTCAGCGAAAACTATAGATCACAGATAACTGGCGTTTGTGTGTAGTAGTAGCACAGAGTCACCTTTCGATCACAACAGCGGCCGATTTTCAGAAACTGTGGTACTGTGGTAGATATGGTGGTTGTAAGTGGCCGACCAAGGATATTTTCGTATTTCGACTGTCTCCGCATATGTCACTTTTCTGCCACAACTACATAGCATAGAGCATTGGTGTTTGTGTTTGGTAGTAGAATCGTATCTCATGTAGTGCACTATGGTTGTTAGATGTCGGTAGCTATGGGGGTGTGGGAGAAATGGGGGTTGAAAGTGGTCGATCTGTGGCAATTTCATACTTCTGCCAAAGACAAAAGTGTCATGGTGTATCACTTTTCAGCGAAAACTATAGATCACAGATAACTGGCGTTTGTGTGTAGTAGTAGCACAGAGTCACCTTTCGATCACAACAGCGGCCGATTTTCAGAAACTGTGGTACTGTGGTAGATATGGTGGTTGTAAGTGGCCGACCAAGGATATTTTCGTATTTCGACTGTCTCCGCATATGTCACTTTTCTGCCACAACTACATAGCATAGAGCATTGGTGTTTGTGTTTGGTAGTAGAATCGTATCTCATGTAGTGCACTATGGTTGTTAGATGTCGGTAGCTATGGGGGTGTGGGAGAAATGGGGGTTGAAAGTGGTCGACCTGTGGCAATTTCATACTTCTGCCAAAGACAAAAGTGTCATGGTGTATCACTTTTCAGCGAAAACTATCGATCACAGATCTCTGGCGTTTGTGTGTGGTAGTATCACAGAGTCACCTTTCGATCACAACAGCGCCCGAATTTCTGAAACTGTGGTTGTGTGGGATATATGGTGGTTGTAAGTGGCCGACCAAGGATATTTTCGTATTTCGACGAAAGGCATGTGTCTCCGCAGATTTCTGTTTTCTGCCACGACTACATAGCATAGGAGCATTAGTGTTTATGTGTGGTGGTAGAATCGTGTCTGTTGATCGTGCACTATGGTTGTTAGATGTCTGTAGCTATGGGGGTGTGGAAGATATGGGGGATGAAAATGGTCGACCTGCGGCAATTTCATATTTCTGCCAAAGACGCATGTGTCACGGTGTATCACTTTTGAGTGAAAACTATCAATCGCAGATTACCGGCGTTTTTGTGTGGTAGTAACACAGAGTCACCCATCGATCACAACGTTGCCGAAATTCGGTAACTGTGGGAGTGTGTGAGATATGGTGTTTGAAATTGGTCGATCATGTAATATTTTCGTATTTCATCCAAAGACTTGTGTGTATCCGTAAATTTTACTTTGCTGCCGGAACTACATAGCGCAGAAGACTGGTATTTGTGTGTGGTAATAGTATCCAGTCTCCCATCGTGCACTATGGTGGTTAGATGTCTACAGCTGTGAATATGAATACATTACAATCACGAACGAAGTTGTGGATACCAGCTACTATATTATAATTGTGGAAGTAAGTTTCTGTCTTTTTGTTACGTTTTGACGACTAAATGGCTATATCAATATTGATGGAATTTAACAATGAAATAGTGTAGGAAGGACACAGGACATTTTTTCGATATGAATAACAGTTTTAGTCACGAAATTCTAAGAACTTATCGAATGATGAAAGACAGACAGATTCGTGTGTTAGTCTGTAATGTTACGTTGGTTGCTCAGTAGCGCAGTCTGTTAGTGTTTGATTTGTTAATAAATTTCGATAAGAAACAAAACTTATTATTTAGTATAGAAGTCAATTTGCTCTGCACTGTGACTATTCATTTGTGTCTGTATAAAAGTTTCTGGCACCAATTTGTCTTCCTTTTTGACATGCCTTACGGACGTAAACCTGGCCTAAGGTGCAGGTCTAGAAGACAATGTGCTGCTATTAGATTATAAGATTCAGATGCTCATGTTGAATAAAGAAGAAAAAACCAAGCTGAAATAAAGCTACCATCAGTTAACCCCCCCCCCCCCCCCCCCCACACACACACACACATCCCCGCACCTTCGCTTACTTTTCTGTTTTTAAATATGTTGTAAATTGATTCTCTTCATGAGACATGATTAGACGATAGGATGATATAATGATGGCTTTCCATCATATTATGTCGACTCGGTGTTGTTTGGGACAAATCTTACGTTACTAACAGTTTTCTATATCCAATTCTGGAAATGAAACTCCAAGTCCACGCGTACGAAGTCGCGGGTAACAGCTAGTATTTGAAAACAAAGTCATCCATTTGAGAGTTGTGAATAAATCTTTAATGGTAGTAGCTAGTCTGACTGAAAACTATTGAACATTTCAATAACAATAAATACACTGCAACTTACAAATGAAATGATATTCCAGGTTTTTTCCTATCTGTCCTATTTGTGCACCCGTATGCAACACAAGCTGGCATTATAAAAAACTTAGAACTATTACAAAATCAAATTTTTGCTACATGGAGCTCAATGTGACAATGCAATGTTTTGAGCTCGGTCCGCTATAACCGCCGCGCATGCGCAGTAGGTTCCCGGCGTCACCGATACAACGTCATTTCTCCTCCATATATTTCCTTCCTCCATGTTCTTTATATGATTGGCCGTTAATACTTTGACTGCGAGAAGCACCCTAATCAGTGTTGCCAACCCTGAAATCTAGCTGGTGGTAGAATTTATCAAAAATATGGTAGATTTTCCGAAATTATGTTGTAGGTTATATTTAAAATACGGTAAAAAATTAAATGTTACTACAGCAAAAAAGTAAAGGCCAGAATTTTAAAGAAATTCTATTTTTAATATGAATCAGATAGTATAACTGTATGAGGCGTTTGGTACTACTACTAACAGACAATAATTATCCACAAGGATACAGTGGGAAGTGTGTGGGAACATGGTTAGAAGTTCAAGCCTTGTTTAAGCATTGGTTTATTACAATTATTAAAGATAATGCTGACACTTACAGAAAATGTTACAACTATAATATCGAATACCACCAATCCTGGTCTTGCAAACGAAGATATGAATAATCTTGTTATCACAAAATGATATAATGTTATGGACCAAACCTTGGTCTTGCAACTCATTCCTTGAATAACACTTATAATTACAAACAATCCTATTTATACCAAATTATAAAAAAAACCAGACTGGCTCTTAACAATCTACTAGCCAAATACAATTTTATACTTGAGCCAGACTGCTAACGACGAGGTAGAAGGCGACACACTGGTAGTAGCAATTAAAAGAGAAAATGACTAATATAATGTCAAATAAGGCTAGCCTCAATCTTGTAGATTAACGTATGAATAATCCTGTAATCACCGACAATTCCACATAGATCAATGACAGAAATAACAAGACCAGCTCGTTCCCATCTACTAGCATCTAACACTCTGCCAGTAGGACCAAGCACAATTTATGGCTGAGGCAGACCAATAACGACGAGGCGGAAGGCAACACTTGTGGTTGCAGTTGACGGCCACTACCTCCAGTACCCACAGCACTCTCGGTGAAGAGCGTCGGAGAACTCCCTCTCTGCAGGTGGTCGAAGCTCGGCCGCACTGACTGCTTCCTCCTTAGTCCCGCAACGCTATCACTCCGGAAAACATTGGCGGGATGCCGACCGCGTGCCTTCAACTCACTGACTGGCTGACTGGCTGACTGTCCGACTCCATTCTCCAGCCCCGCTGCCACACCGGGAAGTACTAGTGGAACACCGGCTGCCTGCCCCCCAACCGACTGACAGCCTCCCTGGCCGCCCGGTCCAACCGCGGACCCGGCAACCCCACCGGGCTTCCGGCGTCACGGCGACACAGGGAAGTACTCTTTCCCGACTGACTGCGACTAACTAACTAACTAACTCAGACTAAATCACTCAGACTAACTGCCCGCTCCGGTTCCGTGTCCCCCACATACCCGCTATCGCCAGGCGCCACAGCGCTCTCTAGCGGGGGAACACGAAAGAGGAAACAATCGCGAGCGGAAGAGAAGAGAAAGCAAAGATACAACAAGAGCCGAGCACGGCTCACTGTAATATCATCATTTTTATACATATCAATATTATGTTTTTGTATCATAGCGTAGTGGGTTTAAAATCAATGCAGTTTCTCCTGTGTCGATAGCCTGCTGCGATAAAAGATTTCCCTTAACGTATTTCGTTAGGAGTTTATTGCTCTTTTTTGTTTTAATATCATTAACTTTACTGAACAATCGTTTGCACTCAGCATTCGAGTGTGGTAAGCTCAAAATAGCCAACATAAATTTTGGAAAGTGCTTAAAATAAGCATCGCTATCACTATATTGATCGCGTGGTAGTGCTACCTGAAAAAAATAGAGAATGTACATTATAAAACTGTTAAAACAATTACCTACTACTCTTTATGGTTATTTGAAAATTTACCTGGTGCCAAAACCTGTCGACAGGCTGTGTACAGATCAAATCCTTGGCAACTTCCGTTACTTATCAACGAGTTCTTGTTGAAGTTGCAATGAATTTGGCGCGATTCTTGGCAATATTGTTGAAACCGACTCTTCCCTGTCATTGGCAATTACTCTCTCTATATAATATTTTGCTATTTCTGCCTAATCTTATCACTAACAGAGTACCGTTTACGGATGCCTACACAAGCCTTAATAATAAATTCTTTACACATAATTCTCAGAATAGACTTTTTTTTCTTCACTTTCAATTGAGTTTAGTTTTTTTTCGACACCGAAATCAAGATATATGTCTTCCAAATCTTTGTGATGTCTTTCTTCTGTTGGGTCTAGGGTTTCTACAGCAGTCGAATTTACATAGTTTCCCTGTAAAGCCAATAGTAATAGCTCTTTCTAGATAGTTGTCATTTTCTCATCCAGTTTAGTAATCAGAACAGATTTACTTTGTAAATAGCTATTTAATGCTGTAAATTTTGGCAAAATCCAAACCAGGAAATAATAATATGCCTTCATAATTGGGTCATTTAGGTATGAATGGTTTTCATGACACTCTGGATCTATTAGCCATTTGCTATCGAAATATAGACGTAAAGCATCCCATTGCTCAAGGATTCTTTCTAATATTGCATTTAATGACAACCATAGAGTCTGGGCTGGTCTAAGAATTTTATGCACATCCACCTCTGCGAAATGTTGGAACTCTTTAAACTCACTTTGTATTTTGCTGCTGGATTTAAAATAGTTATTTATATTTCACGCCAATTTTTCACAATTAAGTGGAAGCTCTTTGCATGCATCACTAACGCAAAGATGAAGCAAATGACAAATGCATTTTAAGCACAACTGTGCATGGACAACGTTGACGTGGAGGGAACAGTGGAAGGTAAGAACTCTAAAGGAAGATTAGAATATATGAAGCATATAATTGAGGACGTGGGTTGTAAGGGATATGTAGCGATGAAGAGTTTAGCACAAGACAGGAAGGGATGGAGGATTGCCTCAAACTAGTCGAAAGACTGATGACAGCCAAAAAAAAAATAAAAATTTCTGTGCTCTCGTCAGTCAAAATTGAAAACTTCTGTGACTTCAAATCGGTGATCAGGTTTTCTTTTTCAGTTTCGCCAATACAGTTATTTATCACAGCTTGAACTTTAGTTCTTTTTATTTTGATATCTTTGGCTATTTCAGAATTTGGGAACAAGTTCGGTAACAAATCGGCTAAATGATCCATAAAAATATGACAAATTTTGTGTTCAGCAACGAAAACAGCTAATTTTATTTCAGAAGTCTTAACCAATTGTTTTTCAGTAACTGGTATGGATTTAAAAGCATTTACTATAGATTTTTGGTTTTTTTATGTTGAAGCACTACATTTTTTCACATTATTGATACGTTTATTTCCTTCATTGTGGCGATTAGTTACACTTATTTGGCCATAAAAGATATAGTGCAATAACTATATGTCGCTTTTGTGAAATCTTTATCTTTTCTTAGCCAGTCACCATATCCTTTGTTCAGCAATCATTCTTCCCGAAACTTCTGCTTATAACGCTTTCTCTTTGCTGGTGTTGGTATTAGGGTTTCTTCTTCTCCAGAAACGCTGTCGCTATCACTCACCATCTTTTCAGATTCAAAATCAGATTGACAACACAAGAGACTGTAAAATTAAAAAAAGAAATGTCAACCAAGAATAATAACAGACTTAATTCAAAAGTTCTTAGTACTGTATTGATCTACAATCAAATACGGCAATTAGCTATCAAACTTGTTCCCGTAATATTTCGAAGTTCAAATTGGGGAATTCTCAAAAATGAAACACGTATACAGGAAATAAAATAGTGTTGTCAACAGAATATAAAATAAGTACCCAAATAAAACTAAGAACGCATTATCATCGGTCGAAAAACTCTTGAAACTTACCTAAAAATTGCGATTCCTTAAATTACGGTGTATTTTGCTACCGTAGTTATAACCCTACGGTAGGTGGTAGATCTATGCTGAATACGGTGTTTTTACCATAATTATGGTATAGTTGGCAACACTGAATTTATATAGGAACGAAGTCTTTCTCGGCGTTGAGAATGGATGTGACTTCACCAGAAGATGGCGACGGAGGCTGAGATCGCCGAAATATCGTGTGGAAACATCTTACTTACTGGGCTAGTCTCCCGAGAAGACTACATCCAACACTGAATTTATTAATAACTAGCTGTTACCCGCGACTTCGTACGCGTGGACTTGGAGTTTCATTTCCAGAATTGGATATAGAAAACTGTTAGTAACGTAAGATTTGTCCCAAACAACACCGAGTCGACATAATATGATGGAAAGCCATCATTATATCATCCTATCGTCTAATCAGTCTCATGAAGAGAATCAATTTCCAACATATTTAAAAACAGAAAAGTAAGCGAAGGTGCGGGGATGTGTGTGTGTGTGTTGGGGGGGAGGGGGTTAACTGATGGTAGCTTTATTTCAGCTTGGTTTTTTCTTCTTTATTCAACATGAGCATCTGAATCTTATAATCTAATAGCAGCACATTGTCTTCTAGACCTGCACCTTAGGCCAGGTTTACGTCCGTAAGGCATGTCAAAAAGGAAGACAAATTGGTGCCAGAAACTTGTATACAGACACAAATGAATAGCACAGTGCAGAGCAAATTGACTTCTATACTAAATAATAATTTTTGTTTCTTATCGAAATTTATTAACAAATCAAACACTAACAGACTGCGCTACTGAGCAACCAACGTAACATTACAGACTAACACACGAATCTGTCTGTCTTTCATCATTCGATAAGTTCTTAGAATTTCGTGACTAAAACTGTTATTCATATCGAAAAAATGTCCTGTGTCCTTCCTACACTATTTCATTGTTAAATTCCATCAATATTGATATAGCCATTTAGTCGTCAAAACGTAACAAAAAGACAGAAACTTACTTCCACAATTATAATATAGTAGCTGGTATCCACAACTTCGTTCGTGATTGTAATGTATTCATATTCACAGCTGTAGACATCTATCCACCATAGTGCACGATGGGAGACTGGATACTATTACCACACACAAATACCAGTCTTCTGCGCTATGTAGTTCCGGCAGCAAAGTAAAATTTACGGATACACACAAGTCTTTGGATGAAATACGAAAATATACATGATCAACCAATTTCAAACACCATATCTCACACACTCCCACAGTTACCGAATTTCCGGCAACGTTGTGATCGATGGGTGACTCTGTGTTACTACCACACAAAAACGCCGGTAATCTGCGATTGATAGTTTTCACTCAAAAGTGTACACCGTGACACATGCGTCTTTGGCAGAAATATGAAATTGCCGCAGGTCGACCATTTTCATCCCCCATATCTTCCACACCCCCATAGCTACAGACAACTAACAACCATAGTGCACGATAACAGACACGATTCTACCACCACACATAAACACTAATGCTCCATGCTATGTAGTCGTGGCAGAAAACAGAAATCTGCGGAGACACATGCCTTTCGTCGAAATACGAAAATATCCTTGGTCGGCCACTTACAACCACCATATATCCCACACAACCACAGTTTCAGAAATTCGGGCGCTGTTGTGATCGAAAGGTGACTCTGTGATACTACCACACACAAACGCCAGAGATCTGTGATCGATAGTTTTCGCTAAAAAGTGATACACCATGACACTTTTGTCTTTGGCAGAAGTATGAAATTGCCACAGGTCGACCACTTTCAACCCCCATTTCTCCCACACCCCCATAGCTACCGACATCTAACAACCATAGTGCACTACATGAGATACGATTCTACTACCAAACACAAACACCAATGCTCTATGCTCTGTAGTTGTGGCAGAAAAGTAACATAAGCGGAGGCAGTCGAAATACGAAAATATCCTTGGTCGGCCACTTACAACCACCATATCTACCACAGTACCACAGTTTCTGAAAATCGGCCGCTGTTGTGATCGAAAGGTGACTCTGTGCTACTACTACACACAAACGCCAGTTATCTGTGATCTATAGTTTTCGCTGAAAAGTGATACACCATGACACTTTTGTCTTTGGCAGAAGTATGAAATTGCCACAGATCGACCACTTTCAACCCCCATTTCTCCCACACCCCCATAGCTACCGACATCTAACAACCATAGTGCACTACATGAGATACGATTCTACTACCAAACACAAACACCAATGCTCTATGCTATGTAGTTGTGGCAGAAAAGTGACATAAGCGGAGGCAGTCGAAATACGAAAATATCCTTGGTCGGCCACTTACAACCACCATATCTACCACAGTACCACAGTTTCTGAAAATCGGCCGCTGTTGTGATCGAAAGGTGACTCTGTGCTACTACTACACACAAACGCCAGTTATCTGTGATCTATAGTTTTCGCTGAAAAGTGATACACCATGACACTTTTGTCTTTGGCAGAAGCATGAAATTGCCACAGATCGACCAGTTTCTACCCCCATATCTCCCACACCCCCATAGCTACCGACATCTAACAACCATAGTGCACTACATGAGATACGATTCTAATACCAAACACAAACACCAATGCTCTATGCTATGTAGTTGTGGCAGAAAAGTGACATATGCGGAGGCAGTCGAAATACGAAAATATCCTTGGTCGGCCACTTACAACCACCGTATCTACCACAGTACCACAGTATCTGAAAATCGGCCGTTGTTGTGATCGAAAGGTGACTATGTGCTACTACTACACACAAACGCCAGTTATCTGTGATCTATAGTTTTCGCTGAAAAGTGATACACCATGACACTTTTGTCTTTGGCAGAAGTATGAAATTGCCACAGATCGACCACTTTCAATACCCATTTCTCCCACACCCCAATAGCTACCGACATCTAACAACCATAGTGCACTACATGAGATACGATTCTACTACCAAACACAAACACCAATGCTCTACGCTATGTAGTTGTGGCAGAAAAGTGACATATGCGGAGACAGTCGAAATACGAAAATATCCTTGGTCGGCCACTTACAACCACCATATCTACCACAGTACCACAGTTTCTGAAAATCGGCCGCTGTTGTGATCGAAAAGTGACTATGTGCTACTACTACATACAAACGCCTGTTATCTGTGATCTATAGTTTTCGCTGAAAAGTGATACACCATGACACTTTTGTCTTTGGCAGAAGTATGAAATTGCCACAGATCGACCACTTTCAACCCCCATTTCTCCCACACCCCCATAGCTACCGACATCTAACAACCATAGTGCACTACATGAGATACGATTCTACTACCAAACACAAACACCAATGCTCTATGCTATGTAGTTGTGGCAGAAAAGTGACATAAGCGGAGGCAGTCGAAATACGAAAATATCCTTGGTCGGCCACTTACAACCACCATATCTACCACAGTACCACAGTTTCTGAAAATCGGCCGCTGTTGTGATCGAAAGGTGACTATGTGCTACTACTACACACAAACGCCTGTTATCTGTGATCTATAGTTTTCGCTGAAAAGTGATACACCATGACACTTTTGTCTTTGGCAGAAGTATGAAATTGCCACAGATCGACCACTTTCAACCCCCATTTCTCCCACACCCCCATAGCTACCGACATCTAACAACCATAGTGCACTACATGAGATACGATTCTACTACCAAACACAAACACCAATGCTCTACGCTATGTAGTTGTGGCAGAAAAGTGACATATGCGGAGACGGTCGAAATACGAAAATATCCTTGGTCGGCCACTTACAACCACCATATCTACCACAGTACCACAGTTTCTGATAATCGGCCGCTGTTGTGATCGAAAGGTGACTATGTGCTACTACTACATACAAACGCCAGTTATCTGTGATCTATAGTTTTCGCTGAAAAGTGATACACCATGACACTTTTGTCTTTGGCAGAAGTATGAAATTGCCACAGATCGACCACTTTCAACCCCCATTTCTCCCACACCCCCATAGCTACCGACATCTAACAACCATAGTGCACTACATGAGATACGATTCTACTACCAAACACAAACACCAATGCTCTATGCTATGTAGTTGTGACAGAAAAGTGACATAAGCGGAGGCAGTCGAAATACGAAAATATCCTTGGTCGGCCACTTACAACCACCATATCTACCACAGTACCACAGTTTCTGAAAATCGGCCGCTGTTGTGATCGAAAGGTGACTCTGTGCTACTACTACACACAAACGCCAGTTATCTGTGATCTATAGTTTTCGCTGAAAAGTGATACACCATGACACTTTTGTCTTTGGCAGAAGCATGAAATTGCCACAGATCGACCAGTTTCTACCCCCATATCTCCCACACCCCCATAGCTACCGACATCTAACAACCATAGTGCACGACAGGAAAGACGATTCTACTACCACACACAAACACCAAAGGTCTATGTTATGTAGTTGTGGCAGGAAAGATAAGTATACGGAGATACGAATTTTTGGTCGAAATATGAAAAATCCCTGCACTTACCAACTTTAATCATTATATCTCCCACATCCCCACAGCTATCGGCATTCGGCCAACGTTGTGCACGACAGGAAACTCCATGCTACTTCCACCCACAAACATCAGTGATCTGTGCTATGTAGTGTTGGCTGAAAAGTGAAATATAGTAAAAAACACGTCTATTTTTATATATATATAAGATTACCTGTGACTCTCCAAAAGGACGGGATTCTGGGTTTCTTTATATCCTAGACCGTTCATACTTTGACTGCGAGTAGCAACGCACGCTTAATTGACCGCGATTCTCTCTGAATGGACGGGATTCTAGGAGCAACTGCAGCTGACTTCGCTGGGGTTACAAATAATGTACAAATCCGTAGTGTTAGGATTAAAACAGAGTCTGTTCCATTTTGATTTGAAGTGACAGAGCTGAGAAATTTATAGCAAAAATGTACACAATTAGTATCCATTTTTCGTTGAATGCTTTTTTCGTTTTACGCAGTAACTACTGAAAGTATTTAATTACTTGGAGCAGTCGAAATGTGTGTCATGATTTCCGCGCTGCTAGATCTGTTATAGTGGGAAAGCTACTTCGGATATCTGGTCAGTAATAATATACTCCCTCTCTCTCTCTCTTTTCAAGGGTTCCATACTCAAATTGAAAAAGTCTTACCGCCGCACAGTGGGCCAGAATCTTGAAAACGTGGCCAAAAAGGAAAAAAAAAGTTTTGGATAGGAATTTTCGACTATCAGGTGGGCTACAGTAATGTTGGAACTACTGAATACCGATTGTTTGGACGATCAATTTTTCATTTCCTCCTTTATATTTCATGTCAAAGTCGGCACTTCATTGCTAGCGGTGCATGTAGCCGACCAGGTTACAAAATAGTCTTGTCTTTAAAGATAAATATTTATATCTCGTGTAAGTGAAACGAATATTTTAAATATGGACTGTGTTCCAGGAAGTATGTACTAATTAAAATCTATTTATGTCATTATTAAATCATTAATTACACATCATCATCATCATCGAGGACAGCTTCCAGCCACTGGCCGGGTCTGCTGGGAACAAAAGCCTCGCCAGCGCTTCCTGTCTAACCACCATCTCTCTTCTTCCACTGACGCCCAATTTCCTCCTCTTTCCTCCACACATTTCATAACACCTTTAATCCATCTGTCCCTCGGTCTTCCTCTAGGCCTCTTCCCTTTCAGCTCCATGTCCAGCATCTTCCTTGGTAGCCTCTCCTCTCCCATTCTCTTTACATGCCCGTACCACTGTAGCCTAGATTTTTCAATTCTTTGCTGTAGCGGTTCTTCCTTTATCATCTCCCTGATTCTCTCATTCTTTATTCCGTCTCTTCTTGTTACTCCCACTCTACTCCTCTGAAATTTCATTTCCAGCGATTGTACTCTCCCTTTGTCTCTCTCCTTCATTACCCACGTTTCTGCCCCATATGTTAAAATTGGCACAAAATATGTTTTATAGATTGCCTCTTTACTCTTTTGTGGGACATCCCTACTCCATACCAGACTTCTAATACTTTTAAAAAATCTATCTGCACATCTTCCTCTTTCGTTTATTTCCATCCTGTTTCCTCCATTTTCTTCAATACAGCTTCCCAAATATTTGAAACATTCCACTCTATTTAGTTGCTACCCTAATAATTACACATTTTTAAAAAAAATTAACTTAATAGCGGAAAATGCGCGAGAAAATTGTAAAATGTGCTTAAAAAATAGAGATAAGTTACGAATTCCACGATATTCCGCTTTCTTTTGCACTGTGTCCGCAAGTATATATTATTACCTTAGTAAATTAACCTTCAAATCCACCTACTAGTACCAACTCCGGCTTTGAACCACGTTTTAAGCGACGCTTGCAAAATTTTTGGTTATTTTTTTAAACGAAATTACTAATATTAAGTTAATTTTTCCATTAATAATTATGAAAAAGTACATTTTTTTGAAACAAAAATATTCTACATACTTTGTGGAATTACTTTTTAACGCTTTCAAACACGTGTTCAGAAATAAGTATGAAATAAATTAATAATTATATTAACTGTCGGAGGATACTCAAGACTCAACCAATAAGTTGATAAAGCAATATCGCATAAGATTTTCTCGAAAGTTTTCCGGATTAAGAGTATGGAAGACGTTTTCAGGAGATTGTTGGCAACCACAGACTTCTACATTTGTTCTCTACGCAAATCATCAAACAAACTGAAGAGTTTGCCGTCAGAAACCGTTGCCCTCTTAGTTCCTGTGCCGGAAGATTATGAAGATTCCGATGTAGATGATGAGGAAACAGTCTTTGAAGATGATGACGATTCAGCTGAAGTTGCTGAAGAAGAATATAATGAAGATTAAAAAGAAGAAGAAAACGACAACTTTTAATTATAGTCATAAACAATTTACTAACTGAATAACTGTAATTGAAAAAAAATAATCTTTTTTGTAATATTTTATACTATCTTCTAATCTCTATTTGGTACTTTTCTCGATCTATCCATTTGTTGAGCTCATATTTTTAACCATTAACTACAACCACCTCTAAATATTGCCGTTTATATAAAGAAAAAGAAATTTACCAATTTTTGTCAGCCATCTTGGATCTACATTTTTTTTAATATTTGAAGTCACATTCTTCATCATCAATCTCGATAAATCCCGAAAAATTACTTTTATATAAATCAAAAAACTTTTATCAATATTTGTCCGCCATATTGGATCCGCCATTTTATTTTTTCATTTTTGGTACCACATTCTTAAACACCAACTTCGATAACCTTTACATACTAACTTTGGTACAAATTGAACAACTTTTTATACTTTGGCCAGCTTTTTGCGATTCTGGCCCACTGTGCGCCGTCGTTTTGCTGCCTAGTTCTTAAACGGAATAGGTTTCAGATTTCAAATTTTTAAATGTTTTTCTTTCACCTAAAATTATTTAAAATTTTGTCAAATTATATTCCATAGTTGTTGAATATAAAGAAATATTCTTACTAAATTTATCATTGAAATTAAGATCAGGCACGTCATTTAGATAAATTTGTCAATTTCTGTCGAATTTAAAGAAAGTTGTTACTGGATTTCTAAATTGGAGTCTAAAAACAAAGTTGCTGAAAGTACCAAAATATGTTCAGTCGGACCTTCATCACTGCAATTATTTGAGATAAATTCAAATTAATGGTTTAAATATTATTTCATTTATATGGTTTTCAATGAGCAGTCGGAAAGATATAAACATTCTGTCAAGAAAAGTTGAAACTGCAGCTCAAAGTTTCTAAACACAACGATCCGTTACGATTTTCAGATATTAATTTTTCACGAAATTATGCCTACACAAAAGACGTATATACCAAAACAAACATCTTTTAGAAAACATTTAGCTTAGAAATAGAATGAGTGACTGGAAGCTAACACAGTCGGTTCAACAAATTACTTTCCCTGAGATAGATAGATAGATAGATATGTTCACTTTGATCCCATGTGAGAATAATCTCGGGGATGTGGAACAGTACATACACTTATTAGTAATGTCAATGTTACTATATAATTGATAATGTTATTATATATTGACAACAAGTTAGCAACAACCCATTAGTATAACCAAGATCTCCTGTAATCTACAAATACAATCCCGAGTTAATTAATGCTTATTATGTGGAACAGTGTATACACTTGTTACCAGCATCTAATAACCAGTTATTTTCTTACCAACCAGTTACCATGATAAGTTTCACTGTAATTTGTGACTACATATTATATTATGTTAGTTGCTATTTATGTGGAACAGTATACACACCTATTAGCAATATCAATTATATTACCAACAACTCATAAGCAGTAAATTACTTAAAAACCTGTTAGTATGATAATTTTTCACAGCAGTTTTTGAGTGCATGCTACTATCCCATGTTAGTTACTATATATGAGTGAAATTTTGTAAACAGTGTAATTAGTTCATTTGTCAAAAGTTTCAACAGAAAGAAAAACCATATATCATTTTAGTAATTGTGGATAATTTTGTCACCTTCCCCTTCCATACACCATATATACTACTTTATCAGTCATTCTTAGTTACCAAATTCCAAGAAGAAAATTCTTTCACAGAGTAAAATGGGTTCTGAAGCAGAAACTCTTTCAGTTTGGACTTAAAGTAGTTGGGTTTTTGTAGATAACATTTAATTTCTGTTGGTAATACTAGCCCTGACTATCCGTAGTACATTGGGTTTCTCCTTCTATTTTAAGCACAAGTTTTATTTCAATTTCTGCTCATAAAATAATATCAGAGCACGTCATTCAGAAAACGAATATCACCGCGTCGTTAAAACCGCTCCAACTAACGTTATATTCCATTACTCTACTTAAAGTTAAGACAGTTATCTTACTTAAACGCAAATGCTTCAATTGAGAGAAGAGTTGTCAGAGAAAACCGTCGAAAACGCTACCAGCGGATTGCGTTTTTAAAAAGCAAAACGTCAGAATGCAATCAAATTTGAAACATTGTTAATATGAAATTTCATGGTAGTCGGATAATAGCGATGGAACTCCTCAAGCTGTCATCTCACATACTAACGAACAATTTTAAGTCAACTCATATCGGCATGTTGTAATTTAAGATATTACAAATTACGTAAGGAAAATTTTACAGTAATAAGATTGTTAATTATGTTAATCAGAAGGTTGAGTGTGTTTCTTTTTAGGAACCGTACACAAATCTATCAAACTAAGGTTAAAGGTAATCAATTTCATTTCACCGTGCCTTACTGTTGTTGCGCACACGAATGGGTTTTCAGTAAAGAGAGCTTGCTGTGTGTGTTGTGTTGGAAGACGAGACTCGCTTTATAAATTTGAGACCGCCATTTGGGTCTGATGTCCTACTTCACTACTCTCCCAACAATTGGTACATATTCTGTTTATACACTTCTCACTCTCCTGCTGACATTCACATTACAGTGCAATATGGAATCGCTCTTCAGGTAGTTCTAAATATACTAACAAAACATTTAAATTACAAATTTGTAATGATCATTTCGGGTACAACACATTCCGTTTTCTAGAAAATTTCTCGAGCTATTAGAAATCATGGAAGCTTCTCCTTATATGTAAAAATAAAAATAAAATTCGCACTGCATTATTATTTTAATAATCTATGTTTACATAGAATGCAAGGTTTAATGCATATTAAGCTGTAAGATATAAATGAACCCTATACTCTTCGGACTTGATAACGAAATTCAAGCGTTATCACAATATTCTCTAATAGTCCAGTCAAATAGTGTTTTTACCTGGAAAATTGTGGGGTAGTTTTGATTTCTTCCATTCTATATGTTTTTTGGGATGCTAAATCCTAATCTGAGGTTTGCTAACAAAATTTCGTAACGCAACATTGAAAAAAAAAATGAAAAAAAGGGCCAAAAATCTCATTTTTTGGCGGTTTTTCGCTTATATTTCTAAATCTATCAACTTTTCGTAAATAACCTCCATATTCAAAATGAAAGTGCATATAATTTCCTACAAATTTCTCCTTTAAAATTTTTTCCTAGGAAGAAGCGTTCGGGCTCAAACGCTTTCTGAAAAGCTTACCTCCGCAAAAATTCACTTTTTGCATCTCAGAACTCAAATTTATTATTGAAAAATGCTGTCAATATTAGAGAATTTCCCACAGTTCTCTGTAAATATCTTACTTAGATCACATATTGTGTAAAGGTACAGGTCATTTTTCAAAAATTACATAATGTTGAAATTTTTTAAGGGAGTCAGAAATTGTTCAAATTCTAATAATAAGAATTTATAAATTACATAAGAAAATTGTCATATGTTTTAATAATTAATTATATTACATACTACGTTCAATATTATATAAACCTTTGCCGTTTAGAAGTTACTGTTTGAGGCTCTTTGAAGGCGGCAGGTTCCGGTATTTGTTTTGATAGCGTCGTGGCTTGTTCGTCTACAGAATGAAAGAGGTGGTGAGAAAACATTAACTTGTTACCGTATCTCAAGGAGATATGAACGATTACGATTTAGACTGTGTGATTAGACATATCTTCCACAGCATGTAGGTGTCTTTCAGTCTGTTCTCGGTTTCTTTCTTCGGTCTCTTCTTCGTCCAAGTCAATGCTGACATCCGGAGGCTCGACATTTTCATAAAGACCTTCGCATGATGTGGAGATCGGGGAACAATGTAGGCCTGCATTTCCGCATCCACAATTTCGCTGGCAATCTTTTTTACATTTTCAGGAAAAGTAACGAAGTATTGAGTCTGGTGCAGGGTCTGAACTGGTACGAGACCATTCTTTGTTTTTTTGCCAACCCCATTCTTTCGGGTCTCTATGTTGCTCGTCGAGTGTGGTTTGACCGGACAACCACTGCTGCACCTGAAAGTAAACTCTCAGTGAATGTTGTCGTGCAGCAGCTTCAGTGGGGGGTAATGATAGGTATTGCCTGTATCTTAAATCGTTCAGGCTAGGTTCTAATCCTTTCCCATACAGAGCCATCAGAAACATGTTTCCTGCTTCGGCAATGTCGTCCTGATGTGCATGAGGGTCTTTGAAAGCACCAATGACTGGTAGCAAGTCATTGTTCTTCTGCAGGACTTTTAGAAATTTCAGTTTACCCTCATTGAACAAAGCAGAAGTGGTGTCACAACCACTCGTCGCGTGCAAAAACAATAGATGGTCTGATATGGTTTTGTCAGTAAGATTATGATTGTAAATGGTCTGAGATACCTTTCCTTTTCGTGGTTTCATAAATAAGATATTTTTTATGTTATGGCTACAATGACCAATCAAAATCACAAAAAGATCGATATCTTCCCCAACCACTGTCACAGATTCATTCGAAGAGGCCAACTTTAGAGCTACTGTGATAATCAGGATATCAGCATCCTCCACTGCTTGTTGTGAAACAATGTTTAAATCCTCGAATTTATCCATTATCATATTTATCAACCAGCTCTTGTTTTTGGAGTTTGCTGTGAGATAGTGGGGACCATCGATTCACTAAATGATATCGCAGAACTTTGTTTTATTTGCGCTCTCCTCAAACTTTCTATGCGCTTGGTACTTTCACGAGCTTCGTCAGCGTAGCCATTGAAAATTATAATCGCATTTGGTTTTTACTGTGACTTAATATATGAGACATAAATGCTTCAAATTTCTGCGTATGTTTGGCAGTGGTGCCATTTGACCTGATGTAACAAAAACCATCCGTCAATAAAATATTTTGTATTACTCAAGTTCGCTTGTTCAGTTAGCACAAAAGCCTTGTATAAGCTCAATTTTGTTCCTTTCCTTGATCCATGCTCGCCAAAAAGAGAGAAAGGGTAGGGGCCAGGATCACAACGCAGAAACTCTCTCAGCTCTTCATCTGAATGTTTCACGATGGTCATTCGTTGAAAAACTGTTTTTGGATTGATAACTACTGTCATCTATCTGAATAGAGCTATTCATGATCGCAAGAGGCTACAATCTTTCGATTCGTTTGAACTTTACAGCGTGAAAATCACCACCAACAATGCGATGTATACCTTTCATGTCCATCTCCTTAGACAAGTGGCAATTGACCCTCTCATCTGCGGCAACACCTGTACTTAGTGACATTAGGTCAGTGCTCTTTAGGAAAGGAGGATGCTCGTGGAATCAATCCAGTAATTTATATGCATCAGTGGTGTGTCGCGTTTGCCTCGTGCTATATCCGTACGGCGGCCGACGTCGAACGGCGGAGGGGCGGACCGCAGGAGATGGTCACGAATAACCCGAACAAGTCCAAGGAGCAGGCCGAACGAAATCCACAGACGCGCACTGGTTGTATCCGACGTGAGGTTTACAGAGTCCGAAGAGAGAGTACCGAATGTCACCGAGGATAAGCACAGTCACGAGTCCGAAGCGATTCACTGAGTCCAAGAGAGAGTACCGTAGACGTAGCCGAGACGAAACACTGTAGAGAGTCCAAGAGACGAAGCACAGTTAACGGAGACGCGACCGGAAGCGCAGCGAACACCGAAGTGGATGAGTGGAGCTGCGCTGGCTTATTTATATCCGTGCCGGGTCGGCTCTGATTGGCCGTGGCAGAAACTGTGCTGCGGTGGCGCTGGTTGGCCTGATGCCAGCGCCGTCTATACTAGGTCGATTTCGATGCCACCTGCCGGGCATGCCGCAATGTCAGGACGGGATACCAGACCTAGCATCACTGCTGTCAACATGTTGTTCTGATGTTTCTCGTCCCACTGCCGTAAAGTGCTCAATCTATTGGCATACATTATGCAAAGCTGTCATCCTTTTAGTCCATCTTCCCACAACGTCTGCAGTTACTCCACGACCATGAGTGAGGCTCCACTCGTCTTCATTGACTTCATTAGAGTTTCTTCAATGGCCATATCACCCAGGTGCCACACAACAGTCTTTCACTCCTACGATTGGATAAACCTCCATGATGATGCCCGCGCACGTGCCTGCTCATCAGTGCTGCCTCATTTACAGGATTAAATAATAATGAATGAATTATTCTGTGATAACTTATAGAAAGTACAAAGGTGTCGTATGTTATGTAAGAAGATAAAAATATTGAATAAACACGTTAGATGTAGTAGTAGAATAGGTGGTTACAGACCCACAATTAGGCCTCGTAATTGAGCCCGTAAACATCGACATCGATGTTAAGAAAAAATGAAAACTAGGATACATTGTATTCAACTTAAAACCAGGAGGAATTCACTAATATTGACAGCATTTGATAATAAATTTGAGTTTTGGAGTAGAATAATGGGTTTTCGCGGAGGTAGAAAAAATACGCCAATTTTCAACTAGCGCTGGAGCCCAAACGCTTCTTCCGAGAAAAAAACTTTACGGGTGAAATTTGTAGGAAATTTTCTGTACTTTCATTTTAAATATGGAGATTATTCACTAACAGTTGATAGATTTAGAGTTATAAGCGAAAAACCGCCAAAAAATGAGATTTTTTACTATTTTTTTTTTCCAATGTTCCGTCACGAAATTTTGTTAGCAAACCTCAGATTCGGATTCAGCACCCCAAAAAACATATATAATGGAAGAAATCAAAACTACCCCAAAACTTTCCAGCTAGGGGCCCTTTTGAGCACCTATTGACTGGACTATAAAAGCATTAGTTCCACTTAAACGTTCTACTTAAATATATCAATGCCTAAAATATATCAACATCGTTTGATTTAGATTTATTTCTGATAATCTTTGCTATAAACCTCTGACACTAAAATTTATTTAGATTCTTGTTTTCTGGTTAACTGCAGGCAAATACATCCCTGCGGTAGGACATGCCATACTGGAGCGCAACAAGGTTGCTGATGAACCTGTCAACCTGCAAGGTATGTACAGAACATTAATTTGTGAACGTCTTCCATAAAAATGTTGCAGAAACTCCTGCAGCCTATTTATATTTTTACAACACTTGATAGAACCTGTACTTGTTTCATAGATCGTGTTTCCATTGTGTTACAATGAATAATCAGTAACACAGGGACAGAGCGTGGTGGTGTAATGGTTAACGTTCTGACCTCGCATTCGGGAGGACGTGGGTTCGAATCCCCGTCCGGGCATCCAGATTTGGGTTTCCATGGTTTCCCCAGATCACTCCAGGTGAATGCCGGGATGCTTCCTTGAAAAAGGCAATGGCCGAATTCCTTCCCATTCCTTGTCCCCAGTCCCATCGCGCCTCTAATGACAGCCTATCAATTTTCGATAATTTAGAGGGATAAAAAGGATTATTACAGACATTACATTTCTTCTGAGGGACCTGAGAGGTGAAAAATGCTAAAACATTAAGGTTTGTAGGAAGGAGGTAAATTTGAGGGAGAGGGGGAGGGGGGGAAGCTTACACACTTAAATTGCAAACAAAAAAATTGACCGATTGTTTCTGTTTTTTCGCAATTTTTTCACTTATTTTCTAGATATTCCAGCCACCCTTATTCTCCCCTTCAACGTCTTTCTAATCCGTTTCTGGCTCTACAATGTAGTTTCTTGGGGGCTCTGGGATTGGCAAAGATTCAATGTGAGGAACTGGTCTTAGAGCTGAAGGTATATTATTTTATGCTTGCTTTTGCTAGACAACCCAACGGTGAAGGCATACAAAAATAACAGTCTGTGAGATCACAGCGAGGCTCACTCCAAACCATGGGAACAGTATGTGGCATTGGTTTACGGGTACCTATGAGCCATTTGGTCAAGTTACTGTAACAAGTAGTGCAGCAAACTCTTGGAGCCCAAACCTAGTTCTAATTTCCAATTTTGCGATCAAAGTAAAATTTATAAGCAGTTTTGAGAAGCGCAGTAAATATTTTAAAGTCAATTTCCCTGAAACATAGCACAAGCTATTGGTATTGTTTTTACACTAATGTGTCATAATTAAACAGAAAATAAATAATTTGATATTAATTACAACTCACACTCCCAAATTCACTTGGAAAAAGCTGGAATAAAAAAACTTCACCGATTTTCACAAGAACAGGAAGGAAAAACGCATGAAAATTCCTACGCAAATCTGTAGGCGCCAGGTATTGATTTTTTTTTTTTTAACTGCTTAACGTCTCCTATAACAACTAGGTCTTTAGAAACGGGCGGAAGGAGGCAGCAAGGTGCAAACTCTTGCTATATGTTTGTATTTATTGTTGCTATATATTTATGGGGTGAAACGCAAGTAAAAATTTTCTTCATCGCTTGTAGGTTTAAAGGCAGCCGATTGGGGATAAAGCAGTGACCTTGAGTCGCTTCTGTTAATTGAACGGGCTATAAATTGATTCTGGAAATGACCAATAACAGTGCACAGTGAAATTTTGATATTAGTATTTTTTATTATTTATGTTTATTTAATGTCAATCAAACTAAATGGCGTCGAAGTAAAAAGGGGGGTCTTCTCGGCCGCTGGCTTTAAGTGCAGTCCTTTAAGAACTAAATTGATAGACGAAACGATCAATACTATTTGTTTCTTAAGATTGTTCTTCCATAAGCAGAAGTAACTGATTCAATTACAAAACGTTTCCTTTTTTGAGACTGAATGTAATTTAGTATTATTATTATTTAATTATCTTACATACAAATAATGTGATAGTTTGACTGCTTAGTAAACTGAAAAAAAATCTGTTTAACACGCGATTTAATGTGAGGCATGTAATGTGACCTAAGACTGTATAGAATGACAAGTAGATTTCGATTTACAACCACTGCCATTTTTACTTTGAATTTTTTCGCCATTTCGGTTAAACTGGTCAACACATCCCTTGATCATTTATTACAATTCCTGATCCGCTTAGCCATAATGAAATTACCCACTCCATTAAGCCTGAAATTAAGCTAGCTAATGGTTATGATAATCTCTTCCATTCCACACACTACCCATAATTCTTCTCTCAGTCTCCATCATTACTAATGTACCCAGTGCTCCCTTTATCCGCCACATATCCGCTAGTGAGACCAACCCAATTCCGTTTTTGCACCAGTTCCTTTTTTCATATCAGTCACTGTGTTCTATGATAATACCCGCAAACAAATCTAGCTGCCACCCTCTATACCTCTTACAGTTCTTTTGTTTAATTCCATAATATGGTCCCACACCATGCAACCCATCTCAGGAAAGGTAATCTCTATTTCCTGGTACATATCCTCACCACCCCACCAATTAATACAGTCCCCAATGTAACTTTATCATACGATATGCCAAAGTATATTTATATTCAGAAGAATGTTTTATTGAAAATACTTTTTTTTTTTTGTTGCTGTCACAAATGCATTTTATTATAAACTGAATGTTGAAAACTATTCAATTTTTTATGAAAACTTACTTAAAGATAGTTGCTGGGATACCGACAGTGCCTCTGAGTGTTTGTGTGTGCAGGCGTGCTGATAGGGAACGGCTTCTTCGACCCTGAGCACATGCAGGCGTACAGCGAGCTGGCGTACAGCGTGGGCCTGGTGGACCACGAGGTGCGGACTCAGATGAGGGACAGCCAGACCGCCACCGTCGCCGCCATCAGGGCCAGCAACCTCACAGACGCATACGTCGTCAGTAACCAATCTAAATTCCTTTATTATAGGTGATTTATGCAGTACACACTCGGATCTCTTGCGCAGATCTGTTCAGGGCCGCATTTAAGCATAGGCTATCTAGCTTGTAGCCTAGAGGCCCACACCACTTGCAAAAATATAAAAATATGTTAGTCCCTGTCATCTTGTTGCCATGCATGTGTGAATAATCAATATTGTCTTTTTAATCTTTCTCTATTGCCTACTTTCTCTATTAATGATCTATTATCACTTGCTTTATCTTAATAAGTAGGCCTACTGTTTCATATTATTACTAAAACTTTTGAGTTTGTTATTCTGCAGGCTTTTGCTGAGGATGTTTGGTTGCAACAACCATTAAAATAGGGAGCACCTTATTTATCTATCATAAGTCAGAAAATTGAACGTGTGACCATCATTTGATAACTTTGTTCACTTCAGCCTCGGAAACGATACAGAAAGCACGTTACGAACTTTCGATTCTTCAGTCAGTTATTCTCGCATTTTTTACCATCATTATATTATTCCATATTTTGCATTAAAAGGTAATAATAAGTAATCAATATTACTCTATATATATAATACCACACCACAGTTATAGCCTAAATCAGTGAGAGCCCATTTCCAGTGATGATGGGGTCAGGACTGTGCCTTTTTTAGGTTAGGGGCTGCTGGTGAAGAAACAAAAATAGATTATCAAAGTGATACTGATTGCAGATTCACGATAGGGAAAGACACAGATGTTAAAGAAATAGATGAAGTGGCTGAAACAATAACTGACTGTAGTAAAAGTGGGAAAGAGGAGATAAATTCTGAAAATGTAAAGCCAGTAGTAAAGGTAAACTGTAGAAGTATAATGAACAAAGTAATCGAATTTGCAAACTTAATAGAGATACACGAAACACAAGTAATGATTGGAGTAGAGAGTTGGTTAAAAGAAGACATACTAGACAGTGAGGTTTTTCCTGGTGGTTACAGAGTGTACCGCAGAGATAGAGGAGCAATTGGTGGAGGAGTTTTCATACTAGTTAACAAAAACTACGACAGTTCACTGGCGTTCATAGATCAAGACCATCAATTACTTGGGGTAGATTTCTGGGGTAATAAAAAAGAAAAAATCAGGGTGTTGGCTGTTTACCGCAGTGGAAGAATGACAGAAGAGGATGAGGCTCTTGGGGAGAAATTAAATTCATACTCAGATTTCAGAGGTGAGAATAGAATGATCATCATCGGAGGGGATTTAAATTTACCAGATGTAAACTGGGAAGGAAATAAGATAAATAACACAAGGGAACAAAGATTTGCAAATATCTTAATAAGGGAAGGAGGATTTACACAAGTGGTTGAGCAAAACACTAGGGGACAAAATATTCTGGATATATTTCTAATTAAGCCCGATGACAACCTTTTGATGTATCAAGTAACTGAAAGAATAAGTGATCATGAAGCAGTTCTGATGGATATTAGATGATTCAGTAAACCAGCAGCCAAAATTGAAGGGGGAAATAGGTACAATTATAAAAAGGCACAGGTTTCAAATTTGAAGAGATATTTCAGACAACAATTCAGCAAATGGAAGGAAGGCTCAAGTACAGTAGAGTCAAGGTGGGAAGAGTTCAAGGAGATAATAAGAAAGGGGGGAGAAAAATTAATTCCAAGCCAGAAAATAAAGAGAAGTAGAGAACCTATGTACTATAATAGTGAAGTGAGGAGGTTAAAGAGGTTGGTAAGAAAAGAACATAACAGAGTTAAGAGACAGCAGAGTAGTAGGGAATATTTAAAACAGCTAAACAAGGACTTAATAACAGCAAAGAAAATGGCTAAAGATGGGTTTATGAAGAGTATTGTCAGTGCAGGAGGACCATTGACTGATGCATCTAGAAATTTCTGTGGCTATATCAGGAAGCTGAGGGGAAGGGTGTAGAGACACTTATAGATAAGGATGGAGAAGAAGTTACTGACGATTTGAAAAAGGCAGAGCTTTTAAGTAACTGGTTCAGTGAAACCATTATTTACAATGAACCAGAAACAGGAGGCTCTAATTCGGAGAACGAGCTTAACAACACAATTAGAAATGACGATAGTAAAAAAATTTATATTCATCCTGAGGAAATCTTCAAAGAAATAAGAAAGCTGAAAAAACATAAAGGGGCTGGTGAAGATAATATTACTACAGATATCTTAAAGACAGCCAGATGTGACATTGTACCTTATCTTGAAATATTATTTAAATTGAGTCTGGATACTTGCTGCTTACCACAGGACTGGAAAAGTGCAACAGTAGTACCGGAACATAAAAGAGAGGTGAGAAATAGAGTTGAGAATTACAGGCCAATCAGTTTGACATCAGTGGTAGGTAAATTAATGGAAAGATTGATATGCAACCACATCAGAAATATATGTGTGGAACGTAAGTGGTTTTCAAGCAGGCAACATGGGTTCAGGCAAGGATATTCATGCAAATCTCAGTTGGTGGGATATATGCAAGATATTTCATATGAAATGAACAAGGGAGGCCAAATTGATAGTGTAGCACTAGATCTGTCAAAGGCGTTTATCAGAGTAAGCCATAAAATGGTAGTAAATAAGATAAAAACGATTGGAGTGGATGAGAAAGTGATTTGCTGGGTAGAAGAATTTTTAAAAGGTAGAAAACAGAAAGTTAGGGTAGGAAATGTAGTATCAAAAGAAGTGGAACTAAAAATTAGAGTGCCACAGGGTAGCGTATTGGGACCATTGCTATTCATTATTCTAATGAATAATTGTGTTGATTGTTTACTATCTGAAATTAGATGCTGTATAAAAGAATCAAAACGATAGAGGATTGTAAACAGTTGCAGGGTGATCTGGACAGGATATCTAGTTGGGTTGGTATACATGGAATGAAGATAAATGCAAAGAAGAGTCAGCTTATTAGATACACAAATAAAAAACAAAAGGTTAATTATGAATATAAGGTGGGGAAAGAATTGCTTGTTGAAGACTTGAAATGTAAATATCTTGGCATTACTTTTGATAACAAGCTTAACTGGGCAGGACACATTGGACAGGTGGTAGGAAAAGGTTTCAAAGTTCTGCACTTGTTGGAGAGAGTGATGAGGGGATGTACGAGAGAAGTCAAGGAATTGGGTTACAAAACTTTGGTCAGACCATTGCTCGAATATGGTAGTGTAGTATGGGACCCACATTTTGAGTATCAAATACAGGAGTTGGAGAGGGTGCAAAAAAGGGCTGCTAGATTTGTTTCTGGAAATTATTGCAGAATGCAATCAGTGACGGATATAATAAAGGAGCTGGAATGGGATTCATTGCAAGACAGGAGGAGGATGAGGAGGGTCATGGGAGTGTACAGGGCATATACTGGCGATGAGGCATGGAAAGATATTGCAATAGGTATGAAAAGTAGTGCATGGAAGGGAAAAGATGACCATGACCACAAGCTGGCACTCGATTTCAGGCACAAGGGTGTGGGAAGATTCTCTTTTTTAGGTAAGGGTGTCAGGGATTGGAATGAGTTACCAAGAGAAATGATGAATTATAATTTGCCAAAAATTTTGAAGGAATTTAAAGATAAAATTTGTAGAGGGCAAATGTAGGTAGGTGCAGGATAGGGGGAAGATGGGTGTGTAGGGAAATTGCCACCGGAGCCTGTGCTCCATTGCAATTAAATTAAATTAAAGCCTACAGATCGAAAAAGGCCTAGGGGCCTAATACCTAAATGCGCCCTGGATCTGTTTAAACTTATAATTCCATCACGGTACATTACCAATTTTCTTTTGCAGCATTTAATTCCTAACAATTCTGTTTCAATATAGTCACTTGATGTACTCAGTGATGGATCTTCAATTTTTCAAGTCTGGGCAAAAACTTGAAATAGTAGTTATTAGCCTTAAATTATTCAAAATCCCGTTATAGTTCTTAGTTGGGATCTCAGTGAACAGTTATATTATTAGATTTTCAGCCATCTTTCCTAATCATTCCCTTGATGTTTTAAGACTGGGAAGGGAGTATACATTTCTATACATCTTATTTCATTGGTTTTGTTTCAGCCTGCATATAATACAATTAGTTTTATTCTACTAAATTCCACGAAATATGTGACTATGTCGTGTCAAAAGTTGACCAGAATCGACATCAAGTTTCTAACTCGAAGCAGTCTATCAATGCTTTGAAACTTTGCATTATGTGTTCAAAGAAATCGCAGTACTTACTTAAACTCATAGGTACTCGTTACACTGTTTTAAGTGTAATACCAAAAGGACAATAATCACAAATGTTATATTTCTATTTACCTCTCCACATGTGTTAGAAATAACAAGTTTCATTCAGTTGCGAATTTGATATTTACTTATGTTAGTCTTTGTCTTCATGTAATCATTTCTTCAATGATTCGACAATGCTAGTACTTGTGTGGTTGGCGGCAATAGTGTAAGGGCGAATGACCTAGATTAGACGACACTCAACTAGAATCTGAAAGTATATTCAGAATTTGGAGGCGGGAACAAGATGTTTATAATTTCAGGAAAATTAAATATACTAAAGGTAGACTGGGAAGGAAATAGGATTAGAAGAGATTTGCAAGTACCTAAGTGAAGGAGCGAGACTTTACATAAATGAGAAAGCAATGCGGAATGAACCAACATATGTTGCAAGGGAAACAAATAACGTCTAAAAGCAATATGCTGGATAGTTTGACCTCCTTCAGTGATAGGTATCTGTCGGAGAACTTGTATTTAATCACAACATTAATGTCTGTCAGCATGTAAAATGTATTTAACTCAGCAACATAGATTTGGTTGGTGTTGTACATCTGCATCTCAACTAGTGGGCTATTTGCAAGAAACTTTAGACAAAATGGGTGAGGTTGAGTTGGTGAGACAACAGATCTCTCCAAGCTTTTTGAAACAGTGAACAGTACCTAGTGAATAAGGTTAACTCTGGAGTAAATTAGGGAGTTTCTTCCTGTGTGTACAATTTCTTCAGAGGTAGGAAACAAAGTTTCTGCGTATGAAATGTGATAAAAGTTTAATTGAGTAGGGTTCATTTAGGAAGTGGTAGGGAGAATTTCAGAATACTGTTGGGAAGGTGCTGAGAGGATGTATCGGGGATGTGAGGAAATTGAGATGCCAAATTTGATCCTGCTCCTGCTGTAGTATGATTAGATAGTATATGACACAAATTATGAAGACCAAATACAGTGTTTAAGAAAGAGGGCAAATATGATGTTGAACAATATCAGTAACTGACAGGGGTGGATCCAGGGGATCCAGGTGACCCCCAATGACATTGTTGTTCTTATAAGCGTGGCAATGTTGACATGAGATTTTCTGTCGTTGAGCCTCCCCATCCCATAAAGCCTAACCTCGCCCAAGTCAAGCCACCCCCCCCCCCCAAAAAAAATCCTAGCACCCCCCAAACCAAAATCCTGGATCTGCCTCTGGTAACTGATATGGTAAAGGAACTGGTTCTGGAGTCATCAGAAGACATGAGACTAGTTAACAGTGTGGAGGATTATGAGATAAGGGCAGGATGGATATTAGGGAGAAAATAGTAGAATGTGAACAGGATGAAAATGTCATATTTATAAATTATCAATTGATTTCAGGCAGCTTAATTTGTAAGTAAGGAAGTCAAGGACTAAAATAAAGTAACTAAGGATGTGTTTACCAATTTACTTCAGAAATTGAAAGTAAAAATTAATTTGCTGCACCAATTGAGAGAAAAAATTTTCAATACGTACAATGCCAAAATTACCTGTTATTGAATTTTTATTAAAAAATATTCAAATCATAGTGAATTCAGTTCAATACACAATCTGTTTATAGAATCCACACCATGCAAGAGTAGCTTGCACTTGACTGGTATTTAAATTTATATTAAGTATGGCAAATTAGTTTGTGTATACATCAGTGCCAGTTCGTTAGATAGGTTACAAATGCAACCTGTCATTGTCTGCGACAGAGCTGGGTGCAGACGCTGACTCTGTTGTCCCAGAGTTCTCGCCACCTGTCGCTTTACCACCTCCTGAGGGAAAGTGAGCTCTCGCTGTACGGGGACGGCTCATTCGCAGACTTCGTACAGCGAGCTGACGTGCGCAGGGCGATTCACGTCGGTGACGCAGAGTTCTCCAGTGTCGGACAGGTAACTACTAATTTTGAGGTGTCCATTAGGAGGTAGACTAAACAAATAAAATCAAGCTCACTGCTGTCTGCCTCCTGGCATGTAGAAAAGCATACTGCATAGTTTTGTGGCCATATTGTAAACTCTCAATCCTTTTTCTCTGATCAACAGATGAGATCTCTTAAACTGCAACATACTACTCAAATTAAATCATCATATACAATCAGTTTATGCAAATATCTCGCCTGACTGCAGGTACGGCTGAGGTAACAAGGGAAAATGTTAAGAAATATACATGCTTTGCTCTAGTAAACTTTGTACAAACATTTTAAGTTCTATAAAACTGAAAACAGAGACCTGTGTTAAATTCTCAGATCTTCCTTACCAGCCATTCAGATTACTGTTTGTGTAGTAATCTACATAATTAGTCCCTAATCCAACCTTGTAAAGTAAGTATTACATGAACAGGGTAATACGAAATATGTTCTATCATTTCACAAACATTCAGTAATGAACAAGCTGATCTTCCGAGGACAATGGTATGTTTTGTGTGTGTGTGTGTGTGTCAGTATTTTACACTTAATGGATGGGGAATGTGCAGTGTCAGAATTGTTAGTAAAAAGTTGAAATATGCTCCATACTTCCATTAATGGAGAAGTGTTTCCTACTGTCCATTTTTATCCTATTCATAATTCTGTTTCTGCCTATCTCTGTAGTTATATTATTTAAAAAACCATGCCTCATTGTCTGGCTATCCATATTCAGCTAATTTTATCCATAACATATCACTGTGGAAGAAATTAATGAAATTTATTACAACAGCACTAAATTATAAATTTAGTCACAGATTCCAACAACAAAGCATCTGCTTGTACTAATAATATGTAAATTGATACATCTGATTGAGACAGTTTCATTAAAAATTAACAAAGAATAAATGTAACCAGTATCAGTTCATATAAATACGGGGGTAGTGGAGAGATGTGTAAAAGAGTACTCCTCCTCAACCTTCACATTTCATAAAAACTTGTCTTGGTATTCTAATCTATTCCTTGATTCACCTTCCCACTAAAGAAAATTTTATCACTCCCATTTATCTGAATCAGGTGATAATTTGGGCTCTTGGTAATCTCTTGCACATATCTTCCGCCAATACTTGGGTTTCATCTTCAATACACTCCTTTTAGACTCACAGTACTCTCTTTATATTTTTGGTTTCAAATGACTGCCAATTCAATCAATAACTGTGTTCTGAGGGAATTTTCCATAAACAAATCTAGTTCCCCTACTCTACACCCTGTAACTGATACCCATAATATGGGTCTCATACTACTCTACCATATTCATGTTCTGAATATCCATAGTTTTAGAGCTGCCTGCAGTCAATCTGTAATTCAAATTCCAAATTATCCTCATTGTAACATTTTTGAAATTCATTTTTCCACAGAACATGAAGCTGTCAGCAAGATACAGAGAAATCTATTTATTTTATTACTTTAATGTAAAAATGAAATTGTATTACCTTTATTTTTATGTCCAACATTAAGCCCTTGTTTATGCAGTGAATTCATATTGCTGAAGAACTCATGTAGTGGGTATCAAATACAGGAGATGGAGTAAGTGCAAAGAAGGGCTGCTAGATTTGTCTCTGGAAACTATCGTAGAACACAATCAGTAACCGATATGATAAAAGAGCTGTAATGGGATTCATTGGAAGATGGAGGAGGGAGAAGAAAGACATGGGAATGTAGAAGGCATATATTCGTGATGAGGTGTGGAAAGATATTGGTGTAAGAATTAAAAATAATGCATGGAAGGCAAGAGTGACCATGACCAAAAGCTGGCACTTTCAGGCACAAGGGTGTAGGAAGAGTTCTTTGATAATAGGTAAGGGGGTCATGGATTTGAATAAGTTACCAAGAGAATTGATGAATAATTTACCAAAAATGGTGAAACAATTTGAAGTTGAAATTTGTAGAGGGCAAAAGTAGGTGGTACAGGAAAAAGGGGGGGGGGGGAAATGGGTGTGTAAGGAAATTGCCACTGGAGCATGTGCTCCATTACAATTAAATTAATTTAAATTAAACATGAATTTTGGTTTACTCCTATCAGGGCTATAAGCTGCCTACAAGGGCACATCCAGAATCAGAACTAGGGGGGGGGACAACATCTGAATTGGGAGGGGAGCAACTCGTATTTTTTTCGAGGAAGTGGGCTGGGGGACTGAAATATGCCGATTTCTTAAAAAATAAAACTCAAACCTATTGAGGAAACTATTTTTATTATTGATTAACATAGTAATCCAAGGACCTACTATGTGGTTAATCAAGATTGTAACTTAATTAGCTTTTTATGTAAACATTAATCGTCTCGGATTCTCAAAAAAAAAATCAATAACTTTATTTGTCAGTATCTCACGGTGTACTTTCACGAAATTTTGATGCACACTCATCAGGCATAATCCAGTCAATCTTTCACTCCCTTAGTGCTCCCGAGTCAGTTCTTCACTTGTCAAAGCGTATTGAAGGCAACTTGATTTTTCTTTACTGGATACGCCCATGGCTGACTATATCTCATTTAATGTTTATTATAGTCTTACATGAGTATACCTCAAATAAGGAGAAGATTACAAGTAAACTGAATGGTGACCAGGTAAAAAGGATGCATATAGTTAATAAGGAGAATAAAACACATCCATGACATTATTTTTGCAGGTGTATGCCAAGATGGTGCCACGTTTCATGTCCACTGCCCGACACTGGCTGGAGCTCCTGCTGGACTCTGGAGTCCGTGTGCTAAGCTACAGTGGCCAGCTGGACTTGATTGTGGGGTATGCATTGTCTGCTGACGCATACCGACATCTCAACTGGCAGCATGTCGACCAGTACAAAAAGGCTCCTAGGGTGCCATGGTAAGAAAACCACATACTCACAGGCATCCCTTACAACTCTGCCATCCCTTATGTTCTTTGTTACACATTTCTTTCAGTATTTATAATTTGAAAAAGCATAAATTGATTTCCCAGTTATGTTTTATGCTAAAATGCAAATGATTTGCTGCAATTGGTTATTGAATTTGCCTTTTCTCCAAAGGTCCCTTCCCTCTCACCTGAAGACCATTATACAACTCCTACCAATGAAACTTTCCTCCACAAATTTATTTCATCATACACAACAATTGAAAGATCATCTTCTTTTATTTACTTTCAGTATGTTTTATTCACCTAATCAGTGCAGCATTTCTTGTCCCTTTAACTTTTATTTTCCCTTCTTTTTTATATCAAATGTCTTTCTCTCCTTTCCATGAAATGTTTTCCCTGTTATATGTAGCGTTAGAATCCATATATTGATTACTAAACTAATCATTGTTACCGAAACAAAGAATGATGGTACCATTTACTGATAAAAAATTTGAAAAATGTGGTTGGTAAAAACAATTGGAGGTAAAAGTCTAGTATGTCTTAGCTCATGCCAGAAGGGATGGGATATTAAAAATTTTGAAAGATGCCTTTTCGATTAATTTTAGCAGCTGTACCAGTGAACCCTACCAACACATCCGCAAAGCCACATGGACTGCAGTCAATTCACTCCTTTGGAGTGTAGCATATGCGAGACAATAGGAGACCCCTGGTCCTTAAAACTGGAACATATCATTTGAGTGAATGAAAATCATTAAACAAAGCCCTGTTCCAGTAGTTTTCCACTTAGTAATAAAAATCCACCTACTCATCAGCTTCAGAGCAAAAAGCTGGATGATTTTACTAATAATGTCCAGGGCATAAAAAGATAGAAAATAAAGAGGTCTGGTGTAGCTAATACACTGAAGTTTGCCACCTGGGATGTTAGAGGCCTTAGCGTTAAAGATTGAGAATTGTAGAAACTGCTCAAAGTCAAACATATCACCGAGGCCAATAAATGACTCAAAGGAACCAAATACTTAAATCGGTACATAGTGGGGTAGAACAAGGACAAAGGCCGTCTACAGAGGTAGGAGTACTACTAATTAAACAGTTCTTGAATGCTACAAATATGAAAGAATAGGTAGTATATGTTTCAAAATACATATATTGATAGTTCCATATGTACTGGAAGACAGAGAAGAAGTCTATCACACCCTATAAATAGGGTGTGATAGAATAGGATTCATGGGCCCCAGACACATGTTCTTAGGCACCACATCCTGACGAAAAGTTTTTACTTTAAACTTTTTTTTTTTTTTTTTTTGATAAATTCAAAAATTTCAATTAAAAAATCAAATATCACCTTTAAAACAAAGTTTTGTGATGTTGGATATTTATTTAGCTAGACATCCTGACTGGTGGATACTTTTTCCCCACTTACCCCAGCCAGTTAGCGTTGTAAAAACATAACGTTTCGATAGCTGGCTCTGTCTTCATCAGGTGTTGTAAGCTAAAAGTCACTGCTTAGACTGGTTTAGCAGAAGTACGTTACAGACTTCTACTAAGCAAGTCTAGGCAGTGACTTTAAGCTTAAAACTCCTGAAGCTTTCCACACCTCATGAAGACAGCAGAGCCAGCTGTCAAAATGTTTCGTTTTTTGACGCTATCTGGATGGACACCTGTGAAACTTATATTGTAGTAGTAATTTGTTTGGTGTACCATCCATACACCATAATTGCAACATATCAAATAGTTTGTCTAACTGTAATACATATTTAATTCCAAAACACTTTAAGTGTTGAAGAAACCTTTCTGTACAGGTATGTGGGCAACAAACTGGCTGGCTACATGAAGAGTGGAGGAAATTTAACAGAAATTTTAATACGTGGTGCTGGCCACATGGTTCCAACTGATAAGCCAGAGGTTGCACTGGCACTTGTTACAGACTTCACAAGAGGAAAACTTAAATAGACAGTGTCAGTTACACAGAAGTACATCATATACCTGAAGAACTACATAATTTAAATGAATGATACAATAGGCATTCACGGGACTGGAAATTTTGTGCCAGATATAATATAGTACAAAAAATGTGTCTCATTTTACTGAATTAATTATTTAAACAGCACTTAATCATCATTTATATTTTTAATTGGTTCTAAGCACAGTGTGAGTATTGAGTTATTAGTTGTTACATGAAAATGCTTTTTGTTAACAAGTTTGAAAGAATTTTGAATTCATAATCAAGTGGAATCAACAAAGAATTGTCATGTGAAAAAAAGAAGAAAAAAAAACATATACCAACACAGAACAAAAATTCTCTGCAACCAGGTATAATTTTCAAACCTAACACTGTAGATACCACAGTCAAAAGAAGTAATTAGGTGACATACACATTATTTTACAGTGAAAAACTTTCATTGTTACAAATGTTTTATTAATAAAATATTTTGAGCTGTAATTTCTCTTACATTAATTTCACCAACCACTTGAAATAAGGTTTGAAGCTAAGATCTATAAGTACTCTTTACCATTCTTAAAAATTCTTTTAAGAGGTATTAAATAGTCTGTTCTAGGAAGTAAGAGAGTTACAACCAACCATAATTTCAAAAATTTTATTTGTTCTAATGAGCAAATATAGCTTTTCCAAAAAACATTTTTGCAAACTGATCATTCATTGTTTCTTACCAGGGAAGCTATGTTTATACTCTCCTGAATAAGATGTACCGTGTTCTGTTCAACAGACAGCTGGCTACCAAAATGTATAAAATGTTCTCAGGTCTCCAACCAGGGAAGTGTGTCAATTTGATGTGATATTTAGAAGACTTTGAAATGTCAATTCAGATTGATGTGCTCCCCAGTGCAAGGCCTAATAACATATTATGCAGTTGATACACTGGGGAAGCCTTCATTCATTCAGCTTTTTATTATTTTCTATAAAAGTGCATTTCTCTTCTAACTTCACTATTACAGTCTTCTCAGCAAGCATGAATATATTTTGGTATATTATTTTTAATAGTTTGATTTTAACCCATTACAATGAAAGTTAATAATTACATTGTAAAATAAAGCAAAGAAATAAAAATGAATTGACTTCAGTGTTAGTAGATTATATGCATGAATTTATATATTCCATTACAGTTCAACTACTATAATTAAAGCCTTTCTGAAGAATTACAGTAACTGTTATATACCTATTTGTAATTGAAATCTTTGTCACAATTCCTCAAGTGATATTTTTATTTTATTTTTTCTTAAAAACAAAAAAGTTAAATCTCATGTGAGCAAGTCAGATCTCCTTGCCATGCTACTCACAAGACTAAGGTTCACCATCGAAATATTGTGTTATACGTGTTTGATCTTTTTCGTGTTCAACACTGCCTTGCTACAGTCACCTATGGTATGTATTTTTTCCCATGTCATTTGTTGTCTTATATCTATAATCATTATTAAGAGCTAAATACCTATTCAAGCTTCATTTCGGTTATTCTTAAAGAACATTCCTACCCAAACAAATTGCAAGTTTCTTCAACCAATTGCTGGCAAACACAACCAAGTTTTTAACAACATTTCACGTGGATTGTAGAGAAAGAGACACACATTGCAATCTAATTTCCCTATAAATCAGTGTGTGTGTACTATCCATTAGGTTTCCTTCTTGGTGTGTTTCTGAAGTTTGATTTTCCAAGCGTACTAAAAACACACCTGTAGAAAAGTTTTGTTTCAAATTATAGAAACTTGTAACGATTACTTTCTATTCATTTGTTTAATGCACAGCAGCATTCAAGCAATTCATTTTAAATGCCACTGTTTAGTGATAAATGTGATTAATTACTTTAAAAATTACATTATATTTCATTAATTATTTGATTTGTTACAACCCACAATTTGGCAGAGTAAATTAAAATTGCAAACATTTTAAGTAAAACTATAGGTACAGTAAAAACTGAATTTAAATTGATCTGAAGGACATATTTTCCTTTTTTCAGCATTGATGATGATATATTTTACTGCAATTAGTCCCATTCAGTTCCACAGCTCAGAGCCACATTGAGGCTCTGTGGGCCCCTAGGCTATAAATATGGTGCGGGTCCCGTCGGCAGTGCCCCTGGCTGCATCCGGCTATGGAAGCTTAAAGTTCGAAATTCGGCCCAAAAAATTTATGGCAGATTTTTTTTTTTTTTTTGTTCTATTACTGGCCCAGGTGGGGGATCAAGGATTGTGGTGCAGACCCCTGGACTACAGCCTATGCTTAAATGCGGCCCAGATACCTTCAAGCAGTGATAGAGTTACAAAGATTGGAGGGAGCTGCTTCTGAACCTAATATTTATATCACTTGAGGAGTTAATTACTACAACTCAAACATTTATTTATGGTTTAGTCAAGCTTTTATGTTTGGCATTTAACAGTCTGCAACTTTCTTGTTTAAAGTGCACAAACACTGGCATAACTATAACAATGTCAATGTAAGTAACTTTTGCAGGCACTTCCTTCATTCCCAGTATATTATTTTTTGGTTTAATGATTTTTTTATGATTCGAAATGGCAATGAAAGGTCATGAGAACTAGGCTGATGGCAAATATTTAAAAAATCACTTTTCAAGAACTTTAAAGTTGTTTGTTACACATGTTCCAATCTTTCTGTACTCATACTTGATCTGTCTACTTAATTTTCAATATCCTTCTGTGGAACAAAATACTCAAATCCTGCATTTACCCCAGTATTCCTATAGTAACATCTTCACACATTCAATTTCAGAAGCCATTTGTACAACTTAAACAATGTTTCAAACTCAATTCTCCAAGAAGGCACTTGCTGCCAGTGCTGATCTATTTTTGAAATCATTCTTTCTTTGGATACAATGTCTTGTTTTACTTCCTAAATAACAGAATTTTCTCACTTCTACATTTGAAGTAATCATAAGTATATCGACAGTAAAACTATGATGAATCCTATTGATACTGCTATCATTTCTGCTTCCTTGGGCATACCCTGGGCAACGTCAGTGGAATTTAAACCACTGACAGGCGATTCTTTCACCACCAGACATCAATCAGGTGAAGAAGATAAATCCAAATAAAAAAAAGGTCTTTCTCAAGACCAGCTTTGATGATTATAAGGATCAACATTGGAGGACTTACCATCAGTAAAGAGTTTTTAATATCAGACATGTACAATCAAATGGAGATCCTATGCCTGCAAGAGATGCATCAAGGGGAAAATAATAACAGGCCCATAATCCATAATATGAAACTTGTTGGAGAAATACCTCATTAAAAATATGGAAGCACTCTTTTAGTAAAAAATAACATAAAATTAACTCGGTGAACCATTGCCATATAAATAATATTGAAATTATCACCGTGGAACTCACCAACTGCACTGTAACATCTTACTACAGTGGAGTTTCAGACAACAAAAATTAAACATCTAAAACAATTCAATTTGTGTTATGTGACTTTAACAGCAATTCCACCTCATGGGGATATGAATCATCAAATGAAGACAGCAAAGGTGTCAAGGACTGGGATGAACGAAGCATACTATCTCTGGTACATGATACAACTGCCCCATTCTTTCAACAGAATAGCTTGGCAGAAGGACTATAACCCTGGTATCTGCTTTGCTAGTTCAGTGCTCTCTGACTGTTTTGTTAAAATTGTACTCCATCCTATACCAAAATCTCAACATCACCCGATTGGGCTGAAAGTTTTCGCCATAGTAAAAATGTAAATAATTTTTAGAAGACGTTTTAATTTTAAAAAGGCCAACTGGAAAACTTTTAGAGAAGATCTAGACTCAGCTATTGGGGAATTTCCAGCCATCCTGCACGATTATGAGCTGTTCAGTGACATGGTGTAGCAGACATCCGGGAGGCATATACCCAGAGGTTGCAGGAAATTCTAAATCCCTGGACTAACAAACAAGCTGAAGCATATGTATGAGAGAAACTACAAAACTTTTTGGTCCAAATCCTTTTAGTGAGGAAATGATTGAATTGGGAGGTAATCACATGAGGATCTTAAGAGAAGCTAGACAAACCAAATGGGTAGAAACTCTAGAGAAAATGGACATGCAAAATACCTTTGAACATCATTAAAAAAACTTAATGGCAAACCAAAGCTAGTACAGCAAAATGAAATGTTACACCTAATCAAGTAGTTAATCAATTGCTACTTTATAGCAAATTTGGAGAGAGATTAAGTGAAAAAAACTCCAAAGATTGCCAGATGAAGAAAATCTGACGAGTGTGCCATTTAAGATGGAAGAACTCGAAAATGCTTTAAAGAGTTTGAAAAACAGTAAAGGCGCAGGGATTGATGATTTGTTCATCGAACAGATAAAAAGTTTTGGACCTAAAACTAAACTACGGATTTTGAATATGTTTAAACACTGCTGTAAAACATACTCTCTTCGTAAAATGTGGAGAAAAATCAAAAGTTTTTGCTCTCCTGAAACTGGGTAAAGATCCTGATAAGCCAAGCAGTTACAGGACTATTTCATTGCTCTGCCATTTATTTAACCTTTACAAACATTTAATCCTATCGGACCCATGATAGAGGCAAGGTTTCCACCCAGGAAAATGCTGCACAAGTCAAGCGTTAAATGTGACAGAACATATAGAAGAGAGTTACCAGAACAAACTTGTGACAGGAATAGTGCTGGTGGATCTCTGTGCGGCTTATGATACCATTAACCACTGCCTACTGCTTACAAAAACATATCGCCTGTGCAGAGATTTTAGCTTAATGAAACTCATCTAATCTCTACTCACTAACAGATGTTTCTATGATAGCCTGGATAACAAGAAGAGTAGGTGGAGAATTCAAAAGAATGGATTACCCCAATACAGTGTGTTATCCCCTATTTTATTTAATATCTACTAATTACCAACCCATGCATCCCAATGCCAAACACTTCCTGTACACTGGCGACTTGGCAATTGTTGTACAGGATCCTATGATTCAACGTGTCGAAGAACAGTTAGAACAAGCTCTGTCAACCATGTCCACGTACTACAAAAGCAACTCTTTGAAACCAAACACATCCAAAACCCAGATATGTTCATTCCACCTGTGTTCAAGAGAGCAAAACGGAAACTAAATGTTTGTAAGAACCTTAGAATTTTGGCAAATTCTAGTTTCCCTAGTAGTAAAATGTTCTATAGATTGATTGTAAAGTTGCCGAAGTTGGACTTTGAAATTTCGAGAAGAGTAGTTTTCAACTTTAAGGAATTTCCCTGTAATCGTTCCTGCAGTTACAATTCACCATAAAAATCATTTTAAAGTGTATTTATTCTATCAAGAAATGTTTATTTTAAGAGATATTCTGGTTTGTTCATGTTTTGAAACACGCGATCAGAATTGTAAAATTCTAAGATTTGTAATAACTATAAGTCGAGTAAAGCGACAGCTGAACTTTTATCACCGGCTATAGTCAGCATTGTTCCGGATATTTTGGCAGTAAAATTAAATAATTTGGTAAAGTTTAATTAGCGATTTTAATTAAGAGAAAATAATGAACTTTTTAATTAAAAGGAATATTAATTTGAAATTTATATTAGTAGATAGCCCTAATTAATACAATTCTGAACATATAGTGGTTTTGGTGAAAAGTTTTAGCATTTGTCTGGTAATTAAGTTTTTGAAAATAGATTGTCGTTGATTGTCGCTGTAAAAATTCAAACGTTTGGGTTAATCCCCTGCTTTAGAGCTTTGTATCACCACATGGAATTAAATAAAACTAATTACTCTAAATTTCTCACTAAACTGCCGTTGGACTTCCAGTAGATAAGTCTAGACACTGTCAAAGTTTAAACATTTTTAATAATGTGGATCGTTAAATAAATTACACACACTTTTGATCTCGCGGAAGCGAAAAAATGTGATACAGTTGCTTACGTCACTGATTTTAGTGGTTCCTATAAAAAGACCCTGCCGCCATCATGTTTTTGTCTTTTCTGTATCCGGGGAGCATTATGTGAATGAGCCTGCGGCAGTCTTGTGTCGGGGCGGGAGGAAATCTGTTGAAGGTGAAGCCATTGAGTCAGCCATGTTGGAACTCTGGTGATTTTCTGCGAGTGTAATGTTGAGGTAGAACTTAGAAATTCAAAAGGGGTTCGGTTGGTAAAATTTTTCTCCACAACTTGCAACATTTTTGGAAAAGTGTGTTCGATTTGCCTACTCAACTATTAAATGCAAATTTTGGTAAATGTGACTTTGGAAATAAAACTTTGAATTTTCTGGAAGTGAACTTTTGTCATTTCGTAGCTATCTTGAAACCTTTGTGGTTAGTAACAGATCTAGTGGCGACCTTCAAGCATTTAAGTTGAGTTTCTGTCAGGCTACATGGTCAAATTCAAAATATTTTATGAACTTTCTGCAGAACTTTGAATCCACTTAAACTGTTAGTTGAGGAGCTAAGGCGATACTACAGCCCCGGTATCAGCCTTGGGTCTTACATGTTACATGGAATGGCGATTCATTAGAACATACAGAGCAGCCAAAATTTAGATAGAAGTCTTACTTATAAGAAGCACTAGCGCACATCTGCTAAAGCACTCTGCTTTTCCACTGCAGAATATGCAAGCCCTATTTGGAACCAATCTGCACATTCAAAGAAATTAGATATAGCCTTGAATGAAACTTGTCAGATAGTGACTGGCTGCATGAAATCAATCCCAATACATACTACACAAAGCAGCTGGATTTGCTGAACCAAAAATACACCTAACTCACATGAGTATACAGCGATTCAAACAAATGTTCAATTAGAGGCATGTCATTAGAAGACTAATCTCTAGGATTCCTTTTCTAAATCATACAAATGAAGATCCTCCAAACTGGTATGCAATCTCTGAGGAAGAATCTTCCAACATAAATTGGATCAGGTAAAATGGAGAACCCTCAACAGGAGTGGCTCCAGTAAAAACTAACATGTATAAATGGAGTCTGACAACTGACGATCGACGAGAATGTGGAGTACAGCAGAACATGGATCACCTCTATGCTTGCAAGCAATGTCAGTTTTCAATAACACTCGAAGGCTTACGGACAGGAAGAGGTATTGACAACTTTTCCAACATTGGGCAAAACAATTATGATGTTTGCACATGAAAAAGTAAAAGTGAGTCTGCTCCATTTCATGATGTTTATCTTACTTAGGAACATATTTAGACCATTCTTCTCACAGTATTTTTTTCATGCTGTTCACGAAATTCTCAAAAACTCTGCTCTTAACTGCCAACATGAAAATGTAATGAGCAAATCTCAACTTATTCACGATTTCTCTCAAACACTTATACCACATTAAAACTGCTTCCTCTACATACAAATTGAATATTAGTGTGGATAAACTACAATCTTGTCTTAAAAGAGATTGAAATTTTCAGGTCTTAGCCCTTCATCAGGTAGAACATTATATGAAATGCTCTCTGGTGACTAACAGCGTTAAAGAAGTGTTATTACAAGATATTTTGACGATCACATTCTCTGTTGCCATCTTCTGGTGCTCCCTTTCTGTGCAATTTGTTGCAATATATATTTATATCTATTCAAGCTGCTGATATTTAAATCAACACATTTAATGTTATTAGTTAAATCTTCAATTTAATGTCTTTTTGATTGCCACAGTACTGCAGAACAGAGTGATAAAACTTGCAGATCAAACAACCTTCAATCATAAAGAAATTTTATATCACTCTTCTGAAACAATTACATAGCAACCATCCTTCTAAAAAAAGTGAACAAAAAAAACCTGCTTTGAAGAGTGAAGAGTTTATAATGAATTCAAGAACACATGTTATAAAAAAGACAACTTTTATTAACAGGAAAAAGTTTCATAATCCCACAGGGAGTCTGGAAGCCAAGTTCAAGTCTGATATACTGTACACAAGTAAATCAACACCATATGACAGATGATGATACTATCTTGTTCAGAGGTAAAGTTTGATGAGCTCATCAGAAACAGCAGATGGTGACAGGACGCCAAGGTCAGTGAAGAGTAGCGTGATGTATGCAGGTGGAGTGTAGTCCACCAGTGGATGGCTCTTTGACTTCTGCAAACAATATAAAATTGACAATTAATACATGTGTATACTAGCAAACAAAAAGGATAAATTGAATCAATGAAATTCTAAGATTTACAATGCAGACTGTATCCTTTCCCATTTTTTCTCATAACACATTAAGTATGCCTTGTAAACAACTCAGTATTTGAAAGCATTTTTTTTTTTTAAGACAGAGAAGCGGATTGTAAGGAACCTTGCTGGATACCCGCAAATGTGACGACACCAGAATTGTTAATCCACAAATAGAGGGGGTGGATATCAGCCTTACGTTCCTTAACTAGAGTACACTTTTTTATCACTGGAAAATATCGGAAGTTCTTAAAATAGTTTGTTGACCGTGAATTTGCCTAATAAATATGCTAACTGGTTTTCAAGATGGTCGCCACCTGTTCGTAATTCCCCAAACAGGAAGGGTATCCTATTAAATGAAAGTCAGGTTTGAAGTTTCACTATTCACATATATTCAAAAATGTCACTGTATTACAACTGTTCAGCTAGCAAGGCATCGAAAAATCATCACACGAAAATTGCAAGTTATGAAGCATAACCAAAACCGATAAGTCCCCCAATAAAATTCAAAGTTCAAATTCCCAACATTTTACTACGCAACTGAAAAAATCCAAAAATGGCGCCTATCTTCCATTGTGACTGCCCGGTAGTCGGCTAGCCTCATGCTCAAACCGCCCGAGGCTAGCTAGCGGCTCTCGGACCTAACACGTCCTACCTCTCGCACAATCTAGGCCCAAGTGAGCGTCATAGCTCTGCAATTCCCTATATGAAACTAGGACTAACGTGTTCAACATAGACATTGAAATTCTCTATTTATCTCCCAATGTTTCCCAGAAATTCACAGTGTGTAGATCACGCAAAAATAAGTTTTTAGTGTCTCTTGGTAATAATGATTTAAGTGCTCCAGACCGGAGTTATAGATTTATTTAGTTGGGGTGTGTTGCTACACTGGATAACGTAGTTAGTTCAAATTTTGGTAGCAAAAAACAAACCGTCAAAAATTTTAGATTTCGGGCTTTAAGTTATTTTAGAAGTACTCTCCCGTCTCTGCTGATTCTACTGGTGTAAAAATTATTCAAATCTATTCAGTAATTCGAAAGATACTGATTTCCTTAATTTTCCCTTGTTCCGACCAAATCTTCTGCTTTTTCCTGAAAGTCGGTTGTGTCCTGAGATTATTTTTAAATTGAACCTTGATTTATTTTAAGCCTTTTAGCGAAGTTTTTAGTCGGCTAAACCTGTTAGTTTCTGAGTTATTAATTTCCAAAGTTTCGGTTTTTACGACGCCATAACCGGTTGTCTAATATTCACTTATATTTTCAGTTTATCGGTTGGTCATTACGGGAACTTTACAAAATATTACCTAGTTATTTATTTTACTTGGTTTCCTTTTACTTTTAAAGCTCTGAAGTTATTCAAATGTGGTGGCATAAAATGTTTACTATCTCCCATGTGGAGATGCATTGAATTCCATATTTATTACTTTAAATCGGTCTGGAGCTGCAAGTTACTCGTGAATTTAATATCAACTGGTGAAATTCTAATTATAAAAATGCTTTACAGTGTTCAATTTAGTGGAGTATTATTACCATCGTAACGTAGATAAACCTGTGTCTTCTGCTTCATGGATAATTTCGGATTAATCTCTTTTAGGTGAGTTTATGCTTATATTTTCCTGGAAACTTCTTATTTATAGCTATTACATGTTATTTATCCACTTTATTGTATTAGGAGTGTTGTTGGCTCGACTTTAAATGTGGTATCGTCTACTGAAATTAACCTTAAACTTGGCCGAATTCTCGCGGAATATAGAAAATATAACTAGGGATACCTTACATGCCCCCTGAAGATTGAAGTAATTTTTGCAAAAAACTTACTGAACATCTTAAAAAGAAAGAAAAACCCTAACAATTCCCCCTGAAATTCCCGATGACAAAAGGAAACCCAAAGAAAATCCCAAAAGCAAGAAAAATCCCGATAATCCCATGAAAAATTTAGAAGAATACCCCAAAACGTTAACTAACCCTACGCTTATCGGTCGGTATGCTTCTTCATTCATACTCCAAAATTTACTTTACATCTCAAATATCAAATTGTTACCACATTCATACTCACAAGTTACTTTAAATTATCAAAGTTCACAAATTCAAAAAAATAAATATGAATCATATCAATATTACACCAACTGGTGTTATGAAAAACAACTTATCAAAAGTGGTATGTAAACCACACAAAATTGTTAAATTACAACCTTAAAATATAAACAGTGAAATTGTGTAGGAAAATTTTAACATACCCAAAAAAAAACACAGAAGTATAAAACCTTAAATCTAAACATCATATCCATACAACCTCCTTAAACCTACGAATATGTATATAGGACCGTGGTCCTTGAACACAACATCTGTTATATATATATATCACAATCTTTTCCTTAGATTGTCCTCTTTAGAACGTCTCTTTATTCTGTTATTTTCTATCACACACTCTTACAAAATTCTCTCAAAATGGGAGAGTCCTGTCGCGATCGCAGACGAACGTGCTATTTATACAAACTCAAACAGTCCCTAACACTGCCGAGAAATGTTCATGTCCTGGGTTCCTGTCACAGCAGTCGCCCGAGGACCTCGGTCAGTCAGTCTGCGAACAATCCAAAACAAAACAAACACTGTGTGTGAGCAATATCATCCTGTTAAGCTTAACCTACAACTAGAAAAGTGAACTTACGAATTAAACGAACAAAATTAGTAGGAATTGAACACATAGTTCTAGAACCTAGAAAATTATGGTAAATGCCAACATCCGAAGATGGGCAGGTTATAAGAAAACCAATGACTATACATAATACTAGAAAAAGCCTTGAAATAAAACCAAATACTAGAAATATCTTCAAAATGTCAATCTTAAAACTAATAGAGTATACAAATAGAATCTTAGAAACGAAAGGAAACGCAGTTTCCTATCAGCAGTACACTGCTGCGACAGAATAGGGTTAGTTGTGGCAACAAAGTTGCGAGGAACCAGTACACTGGTTCATAGTGACAATTGTCTAGGGATATATGTTCTATACATAGGTAGATATTGAATCGCACCATGCGATATGACTGGGTACCACTGTAAACCCATGTATGTGTATATGAAGGGATGTCATGTAGTGTATGAAGAATAGTATCATGTCTTCTAATTCTCATTAAGTATGCAAAGGGGGTCACAAAATTCAAAACCATATAAAGGTGTGAGGGGTATATATATAAAAAATGAGGGGTAGCATTGTAGCAAATAGTGTGGAGTGTATGTATGCCTCCTATCATCATAAACTTCCAATAATTCTCTCGGCGCAAGGAACAATCATCTTGCCTTATCCAAGTCTTCTCAATGTTACATCTTATAAAAACACCAGGGTAAATATCTACACAAACAAGTTCTCCGATCAAACTTCTACAATGAAAAACAAAACTAACATCTACCTCAAAATCTCATCTCAGAAAGTACATTATCTGTAAAGAACTCAGTTGTGTCAGCGCTAATCTCGTTAGAGTATGTTGATGTACTGTGTGTTCTATGTTTTTCTTAATCCTAAATGTATGTGTGAACAACGACAGTGGCGCCTATAGGGAAAATGTGGTGGGCTCGTGCTGTTCCTGTACAGTCACTCTCAAAGTGTGGGGAATGGGGAATTGTGTCACGCCCATCTATGGGATGTACCAGGTATGTCCTCTGACTCTCCTACTGCACCCCCTCCATGGTCATGTACACAAAATGTGGTCGCCCTGCGTGTTCCTATTTCAATGTAATAAATACAAATGAGGTCATCTCCTTTCTGGGCCGATGCCTATAATGTCATAATGGACATAATAATGTGGGGTAATAGCGATATAGTGGGGCAATAATAGTGTGGGAAAATAATAATATAGTGGGATTCGCAGGCAAGTCTACGCTTCCTGGCCCAAAGGTAAAGATAATAATATGAATGGGTAGGAATGCCAATAATAATAATAATGATGGATCACAGGCAAGTCCTAGCTTCATGTCCTGGTCCTGGGGTAATAATAGTGTAGCATTCCCCCCTTATTGGTACTTCTTCTCTTCCAGCCTCCCCCCTTTTCCTTTTTGTAAACATAGAAACACAAGTATAATCTCCACCCCTTATTCAACAAGCAGATCTACTTCTCCATTATCACAAATAAATTCCCCTCCTTGACAGTCCTTCTCAGCATCTCTCAGCTTCATCTCCAATGTATCAAATTTCTCATCAAACTCAGCCTGGCAAATAACTTCCCTAGGTAGCTGGTCACTGAATAACATTTAGGATGTATACCAAAGAAAAAACAAGGTTGGGCAAAAGTTCAAGCTCCCACATAACCTTAAAAAATCTTCTTCAGCTTCAAGAAGAAGTCAGCAAAACACATATGAAATATAGCAGAAGGGAAAAAATAAACCAAATCTCTGGCAAAATCGACTGTCTTATTACTATGAAAATGGTTACCTATTAGTGCAAAATCTGAAAAAATGTCACCTGACATATACACCATAGCATGTTGGAATATTTGTGTGGGACCCTGTATATGAGGGGCAAATATTTTTAGTTTAAGGACATTCCTCCTGTCGTCAAACAATGCATTCTCATCTGGTGGGAAAGGTTTGAGGTAGCTTTTCATCTTAGCTGCTCTCCCAAAACAAACTGTTTTCAGAATAAATCTTTTCCTCCCAACCTTCCTGTGTTGAGAGCCAATTATAGAAGTGAAGTGGGAACTTATTTCAATAACAGCTGTAGCTGCAGAACAGTGCATGACATGATCATAATTGTGTTTGCTGGGTGTCCTGCCCCTGGAAAATCTGGCATCCCAGCAGTGTATAGTTTCCAAAATATGAAAGGAAAGCAAAATGTCAGTCTGTTGCTGACTTGAAAACTCTTGGAAGAGAATAGTGGCCACTGTCTGTTTTTGAATATGCAAAATATCTGCTGGTTGTCTGGAAACCAATGGCCAATTACTGGTGGAAAAGGTAGGGAACATCTGTTCATGGATTTGCAATTTTAGTTTGTCCACAAAAGAGGGTTTCCTTAATCTCAGTTTCTTACAAATAGCCTTAGTTGGGGTTGGTGAACGAACAGTATTAAACGTAGGATCTACCAACTGAATATCTGGAATCAGCTGGTCTGGAGGGTCAAGTACTGAATCAGAACAAACATCAGTCAGTGAAGTTGCAGGGGGGTATTATGTTTTGCTCAGCTGATGGCAGGGGTGGGGTGGGTATGACAAGCTCAAGTGATTCATCTACCAGCTGTTCAGTGGTTGGAATAAGTTGTGCCCCTGTAAGGGTAGGTACTTTAGGAATGGCAAGGTCAGCTGTATCTTTTATCATCTGGTCAGTTACAATATGTTGCAATGAGGGCAAACCATGTATAGGTTGTTCCTCAGATGGCTGAGGTATACTAGTAGTGAGTAATGAGTCTGCTTTGGTTTTCAAAATATCTATCGTAGCTGCTCGTGGCTGAAATGTCCTAACAGGAGTAGGGAGTATAGGTCCAATACATGCCTGTGTGGCATTGGCAACTCTTGTCGGTGATTGGTCTTTAAGATCCTGTAACTTATTATGAAATTTCTGCGAGTGTTCTTTTAATCCCTTCTCCAGTGTTTGTTCTAATTTCTTTTCAAAATTATTGAGCTTAGTATTAATGTCTGTATTTTGCTGATCTATTTTAGCAGTTAGGAGCCCTAACTTAGTATCAAGGGTTTGATTGATTTCTTGTTTCTGAACAGCAAAATTCTGATTTGATTCTTGTCTCTGAGCGGCAAAATTCTGATTTATTTCCTGTATTTGTTTTTGATTCTCTTGACTGTGCTGATCCAGCTTAGTTGTTAATAGGCTGAGAAGTGATTGCATATCAGTGAGAGGAATGGTGGGGGTGTGTTGCTCAGCTTGAACTGGAGTAGTTAGTACAACTGTGTGTGTCTGAGGGTTAGGTAAAGTTATGGGGTTCCCATGTTGATCAAAAGCTACTAGTACACTGCTCTCAGAACTAGCAATTGAATGTTCCCCTGAATCTGTGTGCTCCCTATTAGCTACTGGTAACTCTAGCCTTTGTACTCCATGTATATCTCCTTCAAGTTCAACATCAGAGTCCGTGTCACTAACTAGTGGTATGTTATCTGCCATATGGGCAAGCTGAAACTGGCTAGGTTGGTGTTGTTCAGGTTGAAAGTCTTCCTGAACTGGAATGGTATCATTACTATCGTCAGAAGTAGTATCAGGTGGGTTGGTAGAACCAAGATGTTGTGAGTGGGCAGTTGGAACATTTTGATCAAGGGTTTCCTCAGTGTGTGAGGCAGATGGAGGCATATTAACTTCGATTTGTTGATTAAGGTTGCTTAAACTGCGAGATCTAGTGGTCATCGCATGTGTATTTGTATTAGTTGCCTCACTAGTACTAGCCATGGCTTCAGAAGAAGCTTGATTGGAAGCCATCATAAACTTAATGAAAGAAAAACAGCAGAAAACTTTCCTAAATAGGAGGGAGAAAAATCCAATACTGAAGCTTAATGTTATTATAACCCTACTATCTTTCACAATCGGCAAAAATATATGGAGATATACCCAGGAAAACACAAAAAGCACAAGCCCAAAACAAAAATGCATAGACCGAAATCTCACAGCGAGAACAGCTGTTCACAAAATATTTCGAAAATGTTGGTAAACAATACACAAAAATCACAAATTTCCCCCAAAAAGCACACACAAAATAAAAAAAAATGATGTAAACATAAGCACACGCAAACCTGAAAAAGAAATTACAAAGTGAGACAAAAACAAAAAAAATTTTTGAAGTCCGAATGTAAACAAACAGCGATGCTAACACACCGGGTAGGAGTCAGCTGGTATTCGGTAGAGAATCTTTGACTTGGCAAAGTTACATATCTGTGGCATGAACTTCGTTGGTCAGCTGACAGCTGATTTTGTAAATATAAACACACCGAAAAATGTACAAATATCTCGACGAACAAAAAAAAACAATGCCGTGACAGTAGTGTGCAGTAGCCAGTATCTATGGCACACATTCAGAAATAAGCTGCTGTATCTCCGTTGTGGTAACAGCTGATTGTGATGAGTCTCGAAGAAAAGTTGTATCAAAAAAAAACTGTACTTAACTTGTGCAGCAATGGTGCGTGTGTAGGGCAGCTGGATGCAGGTAATCCACTGTGTAGTCGTAGCAGGAACAGCAGTAGTTGTCCGAAGTGTTGTGGCAGCATCCCTGGCCGGTAAGTGGATGAAGTTGTTGTCGCCCCGGCTTAGTAGTGGACCGCGACAGGTCTGCGCCCACGAAGAAAACTGCGACGAATGTTGAAGCACTGCCCTTCCCGGCAGCAGGTGTGTAGGCGTAGTAGTCAAAGTCGTCTACCAGCACCGGATGGACTGGCGTAGTACACCGTAGCGTAGTTGATGGAAGTTCCTTGTTGGTGTGGCAGGTTGCCGTTTTCAAAAAAAAATCTTGCTGGTAGAAAAAAAAAAAAATTCGTAACTGTCACTGAATAACCGGCACTGTATGTAGAAGTCTGATAGTTACACTTCACAGTTCTCCGTGAGATCTTTCTTGAGAAGAAAAAAAAAATGTAGGTCTCGGTTCGGTTAAACTTCACCGCTTTTTCCAAGCGCGAATCACACAAGTCCCATGTAAGGAACCTTGCTGTACGCCGAAATGTGACGACACCAGAATTGTTAATCCACAAATAGAGGGGGTGGATATCAGCCTTACGTTCCTTAACTAGAGTACACTTTTTTATCACTGGAAATATCGGAAGTTCTTAAAAATAGTTTGTTGACCGTGAATTTGCCTAATAAATATGCTAACTGGTTTTCAAGATGGTCGCCACCTGTTCGTAATTCCCCAAACAGGAAGGGTATCCTATTAAATGAAAGTCAGGTTTGAAGTTTCACTATTCACATATATTCAAAAATGTCACTGTATTACAACTGTTCAGCTAGCAAGGCATCGAAAAATCATCACACGAAAATTGCAAGTTATGAAGCATAACCAAAACCGATAAGTCCCCCAATAAAATTCAAAGTTCAAATTCCCAACATTTTACTACGCAACTGAAAAAAATCCAAAAATGGCGCCTATCTTCCATTGTGACTGCCCTACGGTAGTCGGCTAGCCTCATGCTCAAACCGCCCGAGGCTAGCTAGCGGCTCTCGGACCTAACACGTCCTACCTCTCGCACAATCTAGGCCCAAGTGAGCGTCATAGCTCTGCAATTCCCTATATGAAACTAGGACTAACGTGTTCAACATAGACATTGAAATTCTCTATTTATCTCCCAATGTTTCCCAGAAATTCACAGTGTGTAGATCACGCAAAAATAAGTTTTTAGTGTCTCTTGGTAATAATGATTTAAGTGCTCCAGACCGGAGTATAGATTTATTTAGTTGGGGTGTGTTGCTACACTGGATAACGTAGTTAGTTCAAATTTTGGTAGCAAAAAACAAACCGCCAAAAATTTTAGATTTCGGGCTTTAAGTTATTTTAGAAGTACTCTCCCGTCTCTGCTGATTCTACTGGTGTAAAAATTATTCAAATCTATTCAGTAATTCGAAAGATACTGATTTCCTTAATTTTCCCTTGTTCCGACCAAATCTTCTGCTTTTTCCTGAAAGTCGGTTGTGTCCTGAGATTATTTTTAAATTGAACCTTGATTTATTTTAAGCCTTTTAGCGAAGTTTTTAGTCGGCTAAACCTGTTAGTTTCTGAGTTATTAATTTCCAAAGTTTCGGTTTTTACGACGCCATAACCGGTTGTCTAATATTCACTTATATTTTCAGTTTATCGGTTGGTCATTACGGGAACTTTACAAAATATTACCTAGTTATTTATTTTACTTGGTTTCCTTTTACTTTTAAAGCTCTGAAGTTATTCAAATGTGGTGGCATAAAATGTTTACTATCTCCCATGTGGAGATGCATTGAATTCCATATTTATTACTTTAAATCGGTCTGGAGCTGCAAGTTACTCGTGAATTTAATATCAACTGGTGAAATTCTAATTATAAAAATGCTTTACAGTGTTCAATTTAGTGGAGTATTATTACCATCGTAACGTAAATAAACCTGTGTCTTCTGCTTCATGGATAATTTCGGATTAATCTCTTTTAGGTGAGTTTATGCTTATATTTTCCTGGAAACTTCTTATTTATAGCTATTACATGTTATTTATCCACTTTATTGTATTAGGAGTGTTGTTGGCTCGACTTTAAATGTGGTATCGTCTACTGAAATTAACCTTAAACTTGGCCGAATTCTCGCGGAATATAGAAAATATAACTAGGGATACCTTACAGGATTGTTAGGGGATAAGCGGATACCGGGGTACGTATCGGCTTGTACACATAAACTTGAAGTCTTCCAAAATGTTGCCAAAAGTTCGGGAAAAGTTCTATAACCGTGAAAAACCTTGGAGAATGCTAACTGTAATGATGAAGACGGCCGCCACTTACAGAATTAACCCCCTGTAAGTAAGGTACTAAAATAGAAATGAAAGTCGAAGTCCAGATCACTGAAGTATATATTCTAAAAATTTGCACAGAATTTACATAAAGTCACAGTTAGCAATGGCAATCGGAGAAAATCATTTGCCGAAGATCACAAGTCATGAAACAGAACAGACCGCTACACCCCGAAATGAAAGTAAAAGTTCACATCGATAAACACATGTCGAAAAAGTTCAAGATTCTAAAGTTGGTAATGGCGACAGTCAGCCATGTTGTCAAAGTTCCGGTTTCCCATCAGCCACGGCGAGCCGGTCTCACTCAAATCTGCTAAACGAAAAGCTACATGTTACTGCGACAAGGTGTTCCAACAGACTGCGGACGAAACCATATCCGGGCCTACTTTTATTGAAAATGGCCTACTGACCTAGCCAACAGTCTACCTAGAAAAAATTTTGATAACTGAGAGCTACCAGAAAATCACAAGATGAAGAGCGTAACGAGACAAGTGTAGTGATGTGGTTGGTTTTGTTCTTAGAGCTTCCAGACCGGTGTAAATGATTTTTGAAAATTGGTTAATCGGAAATCTCACATGTTTATAGTATTGCGAACGTCACGTCCGGAATATGAATTTGCTAAAGTTTAAAATATCAAGTTTAGACTATTTTCAAAGTGTTCCCCAGCTTCTGCCGAGTTCAGTGGTGTAAAAATCTTTTAAATCGGTTAAGGATGTCAAAAGTTATTGAATTTCTAAAATTTGGTGATTTCTCGGTTGTGCAAGATTTTATTCACTTTTTATTTAAAGTCGGTTGTGGCCTGAAACTATTTTTAAAACGTACCTTTATTTTATTTAAGTGCTTTAGAAAAGTTTTTAGTTCATGAAATATGTTAGTCAGATTGAAATTCAAATTGCAAGTTGGTTGCTACGACGTCACCGGATAACGGATTTTAACTTATTTATATCTTCTGATTATTAGTTGATGGCTATTGGAAACTTAAAGAATATTGACTGGCCAGTTACTTAGCTTGTTTAAATCTACTTTTAAACCTCTGAAATTACTTAGATGTGCTGGAATTTATTACTGAAATCAACCCATGATGTGCTGCTTTAAAAATCATATTTAAATTAGTCTGGAACTGTGAGTTATTAGTGAATTTAATATCAAATGGTGAAATTACTATTATACCAGTGCTTTACAGTGGTCAATTTAGTGGAATATTAGTGCTGTGGTTGTTAAACCAAATCTGTTTACTTTACTTCAGAATTATTATGGATTACACTCATTTAGGTAAGTTTATGGTTTATATTTTATTAGAAACTTCTTATTTAAGGTTGTTATGTGTTGTTTATTTACTTTTCTGAACCTAACGTGTTGTTATCTCGTTTTCAAACTGTGGTATCATGTATTGAATGTTAACCTCAAACTTCGTCGGATTTTAACTGAATATAGAAAATAGAGAGTAAGGTAGCTTACAGGATGTTACCATTTTCTAAATGCTAAGTCAATATGGACATGTTTACTTTATGAAGTATAATTCTGTGTGTGTGTGTTAATTTTTATAACAATAATTTAATGGCTAAGATCACTTTCTTGTAATATAATGTGAGTTCTCAGAATGTGGATACATCAACCAGCAAGAGACAAAAGTAACAGAGATTTAAATCACGAAAAAGATGACAACCACCTAAGCAATTACACTGAAGATATGACCAGTTTTGAAGAGTGGCATAATAAACATTATGCCATTACTGGGAACGATAAATCACTGGGAACGATAAATCAGAATCTGAAATGAAGAAATCAAGAATACCATTACCGATAAACCTACAAGTAAAAGTAAATAGGACTATGAAAACTATAAATATACAAAAATGTCAGACATTTGGGAGTGTTTCAAACCCATAAAGAATCACAGAAATGATTCATCAGCCAAAACAAAAATGGATATTTTTAACCAAGTACCTGTGGCCCTTAAAAAAATTGAAGACATAGAGAAGAAAAAAATATGCTGTAAGAACTAACGTATTTGGAGATCAGCAGTGGGCAGCCTACTATAAAATCTTATAGTGAGAAGTAGGTCACCAGATACATATTGCAGAAAGAAACTCCAAAGGAGTAGATATATCCCATAAACAGGAAAGCAACTGGCCCACAAGATTTTAACACTGAATTGTTTGAATATGGGATTGCTACTCTTGAATAACAGTTTCTTGGGCTCATTAACAGATGGAAAGGAAAGGTAGAGCCAACTGAAGCTAGTATCTCCCTTTCACTTTTTTTTAAAGGAGGTTAGGAAAGAATATTCTGAACAGTGGGTAAAAAATAACTAATAAATGGAAAAAAATAATTTTGATACACAAACTCACAGCCTCCATGGATTTGTTAAGGCATTAGATCACAATGACTGGAACGTAATCTGTCTTGAATTGGAGAGATTCCTGTAGATGTATAGGAAAGGAGATATTAGGATGATAATACAAACAATTGGAGAAAAATCCTAGGGAATTTTTTATATCATTCAAGGAGGAAGACATGGGCGTAGTTTATCACTTTTTAATATTTGCATAAATGATTTTATGAGAAAATTGAAACTGAGATCTAATTCCGCAAACCAAAACAGTAGTATGTTAACTCTAAATGCACTGTTCTTTGCAATATAAGACTGAATATAAATACTAGCGGTCAGTGCACCTATTTAACCAATTAAAGCAACAATTTCAAAATTCCTTCCCACAAAATGGCATTTAGGAGAAAGCATATTATAGAAGTTATAATTATGTTTTAAGCAGTACGTGTCTCGATAAAAAAAAACTTGAGTGGACAAACACCAGCTGTGCTAACCTTTCTGTATGAGAGTGTAGCTTGAGTGACAACCAAACAAGATGAAACAGGGTTGGAAGTGGCAGAAATGAGATATCTGAGAACTGTTAATGGCTTTTCACTCCTGGACAAGATCTGAAACTATAACATTAGATAGGAGTTTCAAATATAAAGATACCTCATGGAAGGATCTATGTACAAACACAGTAGGGTGAAACATCTAGGAACAGTTCAAAATGTGCTCTTCAGTATCAACTAAGAGGAAAGAAGTGATGTGAACGTCCCTGTAAGTTTTAGCAAAATACAATGCTGAAACAGGTTACCTGAACCAATTTATGGAAGAAGAAAAAGTTCTAAAATTCTTTTCTGGATCAACAGTAAGATCAGACTGAAATGATAAAAGAATAATATTTTCAGCAATGAAAAACTGGTAAAATACATTAAAAACAGGATCTGAGAACACATCACTTTGCATTCAGTATCATGAAAGGAGACGACAGAATAATGACCTAATATGCAAAAGCAAAATGTAACCCAATGGTCTTTTAGAGCAACAAACAAACTTTCAATTTGTTGTCATTTTATGATATCAGTGGACAGCTAATTTAAAATAAAACAAATGCCACCCAAGAATTACAACAATCTCATTCAACAACAACACAAGTATTTTTATGACATCATGCAAAGAAATTAAAATGTCATTGAACATAAAACTTCAATATGTAAGCAACAACCTCACATGACACACACTCACTGTAGGTACACCAGGTTGTAAGATAACCACACATTACTGACAATTTTTTCTTAACTATGATCATCATTTTATATATGACGCCAAGTTAGGAAAGTGGTGCCATATATATAAAAGGTGATGTTTATTTTATTATTATTATTATTATTTTAAATTTGTATTTGTATAATATTTTATATATTTTTCCCCCTCATATTTAGTACTAATTATATTTTAATCTTCCCATCGATCAGAGATTAGTTTGGATATTTACCTATGCTCGGGTATTAGCTCCGACTCACTGCCCTCTACTTTACTGATGTTTGAATTTACCCCCACCATTTTCCCGACCGGCAGTCTTCCTGTGAGGCAGTCTCCAGCTCTCATAATGTTCTCCCGTTGACGAAGGGTTTATCCCGAAAATTACTTTATTATTTGTGTTTGTGTCTTTTCTGTGTTATCGCGCCCCACATCCATCATCTAAAGGTAAGTGGTGGCTCATTTCCCTATCCTAATTTGATTCCTTTCTGCTACTTAGTGTCTTGATTTCATTGTTGCTATATATATATATATAATATATATATATAGGTGATGTTACTTCATAAATATTATTATTATTATATATATTTTTATTTGTATAATATTTAATTTTTTTCAATATATATTATTTTTTGATCTTCCCACCAACCAGAAATTAGTTTGGATATTAAAAAAATTTTTGCTTGGGTATGAGCTCTGATTCACTGCCCCTCTACTTTTCCTATGTTTGAATTTTCCCCCACCATTTTCTCGACCGGCGGTCTTTCCGTGAGGCAGTCTCCGGGTGCACCCACCTCTAATAATGTTCTCTTGTTGAAGAAGGGTTTTTTCCCGAAAATTTCTTTATTTGTGTTTGTGTCTTTTCTGTGTGTTCGCGCCCCACATCCATCATCTAAAGGTAAGTGGTGGCTCATTTCCCTATCCTAATTTGATTCCTTTCCGCTACTTAGCGTCTTTTTTTCATTGTTATTATATATATATGAGTTGAGAAATTCAAATATCTAGGGGAATACATACAAGTAGGAGGATCTAACAAGCTATCAAATTCAGAAATATCAGAAAAGCTTCAGAAGGCTTATTGACTCACATGGTCATATTATAACAAAAGAAATATATCAAGACAGGCCAAAACAGTGGTACTGCCAGAAGCATTATATGCATCAGAAACAACAACGATTGGGGCTTCAGGCATAACAGAAGCGGAAAAAGTTGAACGCAAAATCCTTAGGAAAATTTTTGGAGCAATATATAAAGACGGTATATGGATGACAAGACCAACGAAAGAACTATACGAACATACAGATAGATTGACAGACATGATCAGAAGACGTAGATTACAATTCTATGGACATTTACAGTGAATGAACGGCACTAGACTCACAAAGAGGATCTTTGATGTAGTAAATGGTTCACTCAGGAAAACCAATTGTTTCCAGGAAATAGAAGAGGACTTGAATCACGCAGGGATTAGCAAGGAAATGATACGGGAAAGGGGACAATTCAGGAACAAAATTATGAACTCAAAATTTAAAATACAGAAGAAAACAGGAACAAAGTGGACTGAACAAAAGAAACAGGAACACAGTGAGGGTATGAAGAGGTTTTGGGAAGAGAAGAGGAAGAAGACAAATACAAACAAAAACTGAGTAATCATGAATAATTTGAGTTTAAACACTGTCCTCAAGGGCAATAATGATTAATAATAATATATATAGGCACTGTCTAGTACAGGGGTGGCCAACCCGCGACCCGCCAAGAACATTTTTCCGGCCCGCGAGATTCATCACACTTTTACAAAATATGTGTATTAAAAAATAAATTATTTGTGCATCCATATATTTACTTTTAGTGTTATACATTTCTTTATGATGTGTGTTTAGTATCATTATTGTTATATTATTTATATTTACATGTAAGAATAATAGTAAACACAATAATAATAACTCATCATATTTCAATTTTTCACTGCAAAAAATATCTATAGTGGGTTTAAATCTAATATGGAGATATATAATTTTATATGCAGCCCGCGGATTTATGATGCATTTCCAAAGTGGCCAGCAAGATCATTTTGGTTGGCCACCCGTGGTCTAGCACACAGAGTTAAGCCTTACACAATATTTGATCATTGGATAAAGGAAACAAAGAAACTGCCGCGAGGCACTGAAAATAAGATAGGATAGGGAAAATAAACAGTTACCCGTCACTTACCACAGATGAAGGCAGGAGGGCGAGACACGTAAAAACACAAAAACGAATTGCACAATATTTCGACTTTAGTCTTAGTCATGTGGAGCCAGACATATGGCAGGGGGAAAGATGTGGTCACATCCCAACCCGCCGCATGTGTAACTGTTTATTTTCCCTATCCTATCTTATTTACAATATTTGATCAGTTAGTTAATGGCAGATTCTCATACAAGGTGGAACTATTTGCCAAGTAAACTGAAAAGCTAATCCTCCAATCACTTCCTCTTCCAAGAAACTTGAAGCAAGAAGACCCAACAGAAGTCTGAAAGTGCAATATGAAAACATACCTTGAACTCGTCAGGAAGATCTTGCTGGTTCAATGGATACAGCCGCACAAACTTGAAGCTTTCGCACAGCACATAGAATGGCTTCTTTGCCTCGCGTGCACATAGCGCCATGACATAGCTTCCTACCTGCCAATCAAATGTCACATCAGTACCAGAACGACAAGCAATCATGTCACCAACAGAAATTTAGATTACATTATTTGGAACAAATAATTGCTTGGTGTTGGTGCAAAATAGTCATTTTCAATATTAATTTTCAGTTTCCACACCATTTTCCAAATATAATCAAAATGAATGTACATATGACAACCACTGACTCCAGAAGCTTGAGCCAATATCAGCAACAATATATTTTCAATCCTCTAAGTAATGACACAATCACTATAAAACTGTAAAAGATCACCCAATGGGAGGTGTTAATGACAGACAGGGCAAGAGACCAAGAAAATAGTTATTATTCTGGAGGTTACTGAGTGTCTTCAGAAAGGGTATCCCGCAACATTTCAACATAAGCTAAAAAAAACCAACAGACAACCACTGTTGTTGGTTCCCAAGGCATCAGTTGCATATACAAGAGAATATCAGAGTTCTGTTTCTTTTAATTACAACATTTACTATTCATGGCAAGCTTCCCATTAAGTTACAATAAAGTTCTGGTAAAATTTGTTTCAAATTTTTATGTGGCATTACAAATAATTGACATTTGCTGGCTGAGTTGATCTATGATGCTCTATTGTTCCATCTCATGCCATAGATCCCATTCTGGATTTACGTTTGGGCTTTAAGCAGATACAATAGATTTCCTTAAAGTTACAATACTACTGATATACACAAGAAATGACAGAGTTTATAATTTCCCTACCATTTTCGTTTGACAGTAACAATGCCAGTAGTAAATTAAGACACTTTTAACAGCTGAGAAACTACTGATAGAAAGTCCAAGTTTATTAGCTCCTAAATTCTGTTCCCCTTTTTGGAATCCTGAAGTTATCTGCATTGACACCCAATGACAGGAAGTGCTCAAAATAATATGGGCTCCTGGAATCTGACAATGTGTCTAAACTCAATACCTTCCAGTTGTCAAACAAATCACCTGAATGTTCCATAGTGGCACTTTGAATGCTAACAGATAATACCAATGAACAACAGTATTATCACACTAATATTACCACATATCTCTTATCTACCATGGATGACATATTGAAGAAAGTGGCAGTGATGATAGGAGAGGAAAATATGGTGGTGATGGCTTTTGTGGATCAGTGATAGTTGAATGTATGGGCAGAAAGTGTAGGTGAATACATTATGAAATCTAATGTGAGAATATTGCAACAACCAGAAAGGAGAACAGGATAGCCATGGGAATTGTAAGGAGGAGAACATCAGGTGAATAGTTTCAAATACCTGGGAAGTGTTGTACTGGAAAGCAGAAGGAATGATGGTGAGATGAGTGAAGGAGAGAAGCAGGCGGAGTCATTTTTAAAAAGCATCAGAAGACTGATATGCAACAAAATTGTGCCACAGAGAAGCAAGGGTAAAATGCAACATGCATACTATGTTCCTATCTTAACATAATGTGTTGAAACCTGGATGATGAAGTGGGATGTTAGTAGGATGCAAGCAAGTGAAATTAAATTACTAAGAGACAGAACAGGTGCTACAAAAATGGACAGGATAAGGTACAAAACAATTAGAGACACAGTGAAACAGGAACCCTTACAAGAAATGATAGATAAGGTCAAACTAAGGTGGTATGGGCACGGTAAGAGTATGGAGGAGCAGAGATTACCGAGGAAAATTCACGATGTGAAGAGTCGTTGTAAAAGACCAACTGATGGATGGCTTAGAGCAGTTGATGAGTGTGTAAGGAACAGGGTACAGGAGAAAACTGGACCAAGGTGGTGACAGAGAGGTGTTGGGAAGAAATAAGAAAATGGAGAGGCTTGTGCACAAAGCAGAATAAGCCAGTGGCAGAAACTGTTGATGATCTCTTATCATCTTGGTACAAACCAGTAGCATTTGACGTGTTGAATTTAAAATTTCTGAATTAGAGAGATATATACATTTTAAATAAAGTAATGAGCCCATCAGTTATCAAAGTGAAAGGCAGAAGGGCTATATCATTTTTTTTTAAATACATGAAGACAAAATCACAATATTTCAAATGATCCCCTAATTGTGAGGGGGAAAATATCAAGAGATACTGGAGGTTAATTCCAACTGTTTTTGACTACAACTTCTTGCTCCATTATTATTGTTAATGGGACAAATATTTTGTTTGTAGCTAATTACGAATTTCGCAACAACATATCCTTCCAAATGCAAAACTCAGACAGTACACATTGCACACCTGAATTAGTTACTGGGTTACAACACAATTTTGGCAAATCGCTATACTACATATAGTGCCAAAATGAGGCTCATACCTTGTTGATGACACCTCCACTCTCAACAACTCCTTCTGCTCCCACCATAACGAAGTCAACTTGTTCCATGATGTATCCCACAGCAGAATCCATAATCAGAGTTACTGGAATCCCCAGCTCACGCAGTTTTCTACTCATTATCACTCTGAAAAATTTTGTACAAACATTATTAGAAGTCTAATGTTCAAGATATTTTAATCTGCAACTGCTGCATGGTGGAAACAAATAAGATGACCTGATCTGTCAAATTCAGCAAAAGGGAACACTGTAACAAAACTAATCTGACTGCAAGAGTTCCATGAATGAATTCAAAGTTTAACACGAACTAACAAAAGGTTTAGAAGACTATAAAATAGGAGTCAACTTTCAAGAAAATATATCAACTTGAACAGTTACCTATTCTCTGACTATATGACAAAAAGATGATCAATCAAAAAAATTAACTAAATTTTCAAACTGTTAAACTTCTGCAAATTAAAAAGAAACTTAAAATTGTTACACAAATTACAACAACTCAACCTGTTCTCTTAAAAGGTACAAGGAAAAAAACAGGGATTAAAAATAACTTTAATTAATAACAATGTTACAGAGATCTGAACAACTTGAGTTTGTCCCATCCACTTTAGACTCTTTAGATCTCAAAAACATATCCAAAAGAGGTTCATTAAAAAATTCAAAGATAGTGGCAATAGCACAGATTACAACAACAAAAAAAGAGGCTACAGACATCACAATGTTTTTCTGATTCCTACATAGCACATATCATGCTGATCTGTCAGTAAACAATTTACATTCTGAAGTTCCAATGTTATTAGTTCTTCACATTTTGCAAATCTGTAGTATCTGACTGTCTTGTGTAAAGAGTGATCGGTCTATTCTCTGGACTTATTTATATCTGTATCTATATTGAATATTCTTAAGACTTGTAAAGAAAGTAAGGAAAGCATACAATTTTAAGAAACAAATTTCAGAAGACCAATATTTCTAGTATGTAGAAACAACAAATGTAAACAAAATAAGAAAAATATATCCATTAAATTATGTCTTTTTTTTAACTTCTTTACGTCTCTCAACAGCGAGGTCTTTAGAGACGGAAAAGGATGGGGGCAAGGAATGGGAAGGAATTCGGCCATGGCCTTTTTTTAAGGAAGCATCCCGGAATCTGCCTGGAGTGATTTGGGAAACCATGGAAAACCCAAATCTGGATGCCCGGACGGGGATTCGAACCGCCGTCCTCCCGAATGCGAGGCCAGAACGCTATCCGTTACACCACCATGATCGGTAAAATGATGTCACCATGGACACATTGATATTCACCCAGTTATAAGTACATAATATTCACACACACAGAGAGAGAGAGAGATACTATTCAAATATATTACTGAATTATGTTTGAACCACGAATAACTCGTGGGTTGATTTTAGTAAATATCCTAACAATTATAATCAAATGGAAGATTACTTATATGGTATTATTACTTCAAACAATTAGTTTTTTGTAAGCAGTCAGCACAATTTTTTAATGTAGGTTAATCTAAAAAAAATTGATCTTAAGGTGCGTCGTTCAAGTAAGTCCATACATTCAAAGGAGAAAAATACTAAAATACCTAGACCAGACAATCAGTTCTAGTACAGACAAAACACTGAAGAAAGAAATATCTACAATAGCAAATCAAGTTATTTTCTTTCACCTCTGATGTAATGTTAAGTAAAATCTAGATTTTACAGCAGAGCCTGCATGATAAAATTAGACAATAACAAACATAAAGATGATGTAAGACTGGAGACTTCACCAGCATACAGCTGAAATGATGTCTTCTCATGTGTACTGCCACTGTGCTGAGAAAATACAATATATCAGTTGCTGGCTCTGCTGTCTTCTTCTGGTGTTAACACAATTTGTACAGCTTGACAGCTGTCGGTTATGCTCCAAGTGGCATCCTGCTCATAATAACCTTGGTTCACCCATTGCTCCCCATCTACCCTCACCATTGTAACTAGACAGTAACTGTTATAGATCCACATTCCATGTGATTGATGCAACTTACATCAGTCACCACCTCTGCCTGGGACAGCAAAACAAATCATCCTTTTGCAAAAATATAAAACCTCAGATGAAGAGTTGATTTTGCACTTTTTGGATTTGGTAGTTGACGGACCTTTTGACATTCATCTAACAAGTAGCATTAACAGCAGTATCAGTGAACCTGGGAAACCAGCCGTGCTAAACTTAGGAGAGAGCATAAGACACATAGCAGCTTATGGTCGACTGATTACTTTAGCCACGGAATTGTTTGGGTGTGTGGCCAATGGGAAACGGCAGATGAGCCAACACTATAAAAAGAAGTGTGGAACTGGAGTTAAAACAGAAGCTGTTAGTCAATTGACTGGTACAGATGGAACTAGACCTGAAGGAGATTGCATAGCCAAACTGAAATATTGTGTTTTCTCAGTGTCAAATCCATGGAGAGTTCATTGAAACTGAGATGAATTTGTGGTATCTGGCGAGTAGCCATTTGCATGGCCTCCATTTATCAAACTAAAAGCCAATTTACCAACTCAATTTGTTTCAGCTGAAATGTGTCACCTAAGCTTTGGGCAACAGTGGTTTTAGGCACGCTACCTAAATTATATGGTATGGCAGCTACTGCAAGCAGCTTGTGCCAATACTTGTTAAGGTGGGAATATACAGTCTGCTTAGTATTGTGGCTCTTTCTAGCCAAACATCTTAGCTTTTTATGATAGGTCTAGTGTAGGGCAGCAGCCCTTCTGAAATTGACATCTTGAGATCAGACGAGGCTTAAATGAAGCGAGAAAGGCATTGTACTGTTGTAGTAACAAGCCAGCTCATTGATATTTAATAGTTAAACAGTCATGCAGATATTGTTTCAATCTGAAACTATTTCATTTACAAGGATGAGTCTAAATAATCTGATCAACATAATACTACTTAAGTCAAATCAATTCACCCTAGTTCCTTAAATTAACTTACAAAACAGCTCAATTTAAATCCTAACAGCAAAAACCTGCCAAAATACTTTTTAAACAGATAAAAAGTTTATTAAATTTCTTGATATAACAACCCAAACTTATGGGCTGACCTCATAAATTTAGTCATCATCATCATCAGACATTTCCGCTTTTGCGGATCATCCTGCACATCTCCTTCCAAGCCTTGTGGTCATTCCAAAGCTTTTCCTCCATCACTTTTCTCCACATGAACATATTTAGTACTGCTGGAAAATTTTACTCCACTAATACCACAGTACAGTTTGGAGATTTACTGAAGCTGAAGATGTTTAATGCAGTAATTTAACAGCGCATAATCAAGTGAATTAATATTCTTAATAGTAGCTGAACTCAAAAATTGAAACAAGCTATAACTTAGCCAATACAAAGTTTCTACACATCACAACATTTGCAAAGATTTTCATCATGCACTTTCCTATTGAAGACAGTAAATATTAAAACTTCAGCCAGCTACGTGTAAGATCAGAATTACGTGAGCTAATAACTGTGTACACAAACATTAGTAACTGAAACAAATTTGAGTGTTTACATAACCTAAAATAATTAAACATATTGGTGGGCTTTATAATTAAGTTTTAGTAGTTTTGTCTATTTAACAGTGGCTCATATTTACTTCATGCATTGATATAGACACTTAAAATTATTTAGATGGTCATGTTTAACTCATAAGAAATCATACCAACCCACTACTGTCTGGTGATGAAGTCGTAACATAGACATCAAAACGCTTGTTGGCACGAGCAGCTTCTTGCATTGTCTGTAGCACCACCCGTGAGTGAGAGTGTGTCAGCACTTTCTACCACATAAACAGGTAAAATCTCAGCTACAAGTGATGAAAATTTGATTATTATATTTTATAAACAAGAGAAATCAAACTGGTTTATCAGCGAAATTATGTACACCTCATGATCATTATGTTAAAACTGGAGAAGGAAGACATAATTTAATTTTAAAAAATTCACAAGTATTACACTATCATTTGCTTGTTCATTCCCATATATTTTTTTTTAGTATGATCTGCCATTTATTAACAACATAGTCTATGTATATATAGAAAAGAAAGGACAAAAGAGGGACTTGTCTTATAACTTGGTTTATTTTTATACCAGTGAAAGATTGCTTGTTGCAACATTTGACTCCTATTTATTTCTACATCTACATATACTCCACCATTCACAACAATGTGGATAACAGAGGGTGTTTTGCGCCAAAACTAACTTTGTGCAGTTGTGAATAGCACATGGAAAGAGAGAATTCATGTAAGTACCCATGTAAAACCTAATTTCTCTAATCCAATCTTATCTGTGATTGTAAAACAAATAGGTTGGTAAAGAACTATTTCATCGCACTAGCAAATGAAAGTAGTTCCCAATAAATTTGAGTGAAACCTACATCTGCATGCCAGACAACCCAAATCCATCCAATATATATGTAAATTCTGCAACACTTTCATAAGGACTGTGGCAATCAGTCACAACTGAGCAGCTCATCTCTGTACTTTCTCTATACCATCAATCAATCCCTTGCGATACGGATCCCAAACCACACAACACTAATGGATGAGCAAGACTCTTGTACACTATCTCCTTTGTATAAGTATTGCAATTCTTCAAAACTCTAACTATGAATCGCAGCCCAAAACTAGCTATACCTGTTACCGATGTTATGCAGAAGTCCCATTTCATATCACTTTGCACTGTTACTCCCAAATACTTTAGAGAATCAACCATATCAATAAACAAACTGTTTACTTTGTACTATTGAACAAACTGATTCTATTTATAAGTTATGCACATTTCCCTGTATTTTTTGTAGTTTAGGGCAAGTTGCCATTCAGGCGCACCATGCTAAAATAACATTCAGTTTACATTGAATTTTAAGCAGTTTGTTAAATTCCTTACTTCTCCAGATACGACTGCATCATCAGCAAACTATCTCAAATTGCTATTAATGTTGTCTCCAAGATAATTTACAAAAATTAAGAAAAGAAGATGTCCTATTACATTTCACTGAGGAACTTCTGATTTAACATCTAGATTAGTAAAGGCTTCTCCATAAATGATTACCTACTGTGACCAACCAGTTAGAAAATCTCGTATCAACTAATAAATTTGATCAGATATACCATACGATGTAAGAAAATACAAGTTGTATCAACTTGTGAATCTGGTTCCATTATGTCATGTGAAAATCAGGCCCGTTGTGTTTTACACGGTCTGTTGTTCTGAAATCTGTGTTGGTTCCTAATATGCAATTCTTTTTCATAGTGTGTTTCGATATAAAGGCTTTGCATAGCACTCTCAACCATTACGTTCCAGAGCACGTGTCTGCTGACTGTCAAAAGCTGTGTGGTTAAAATATTAAATTATTTCCTTTTTTAAGTAACAGCATGACAGTGAAAGTGCAATAAGAATAACTTCCTCTCTTCAGTCATAAAGGTCTTTGTAATAGCAATCTAATTCTACTGTACTTTGTAGTATATGTTAAGCAAGTTTATTCCTCTAAATTTGATGGAAATTTCTGGAACCTTTTCTAAAGATAATTGCTTCTCTCCAATTTTCTGGTTAACTAGCAGTTCTCCAATAATGATTAAATAATCCTAGGATTCGCTCATGCAACAAGGCTGGACCATTTCTTCTTAAGTCCAGGTTTATTTCCACCAATCCAGAGGACTTAACTTTTTATCACTAAATAACCAGACTTGAAGGCGATTACATTATCAGTTCATGTCAACAAGAATTTTCTAGAAGAAAATTGCTGTTAACAATTATGAAGTAAATGCTGAGAAACTTGAGCGTAGAGCAAATGAAAATAGCAATCTATATTATTATACTTGTACAGATTTGAAGAAATCGAAGTATTTGTGATCACATTATGTTACTGGAGCAACAGGCTTTCAAATGGCAACTTAGGTAGAATGGCAGAAATACATTAAAAATGTCAGATATTAATAGTAAGCATATTGAACAGAAATTCTGTGCAACTCATATTGGCATATCACAAAGTGAAAGCAAATTAAGAAATCAGATATTATATCCATTAAGTAAAATTTCTTGTAAATGAAATTTGAGAGTATTTGGCATTGGAAGTTATCTATGTAAAGACGATTACTCGCACTGCAAAAAATTAAGTAAGAGCATTGTTTATTTTGAAATTTCTTCTCAGAAGAGGTACAGTGAGTCCTCAGCAATAAATGAAACAACTGTAAAGTCAAAGCTTGAAAAATAACATGGCATCAAGCTCTGGATGTAGTGAAGATGGATCAACTTGTGGAGAAAATGAAGACAGAAATTACAACTTTTGGAGGAAGAAACGGATTTGTGAAAATGATAATCTTGTAAATCTTGTAAAGTATGACCATGTAATACAGTATAAAAAGCCTGGCAAGTCTAGTACAGTAAGTCCAGAAAAACTGGAAACTTAAAAATTCAAGAGGAGAAAAATCCACACAAGAAAAATACTGGATAGGAAATCTGGATGGAAAGAAGTCAAGTTGAGAAGGACATAAAGACACAATCTGGAAAAAGGGCAAAAGAAAGTCCAAACAGGAGGAAATTTTGGCATCTCCCAGCAGCTGGCGATCAAACCAAACAAGTAACTTCGTTAAATAACTGTGAACGTTTTCGCGGCGGCAGCACTGTAGAAAACACTCTCGGGATTCTAGCCGCGTCAAATAAAAGTCGACTGGCGACGTTTCGAGAGCCGGCACTGCTCCCATTGTCAAGCCCTCGCCAGTCGACTTTTATTTGACGCGGCTAGAATCCCGAGAGTGTTTTCTACAAAGTAACTTTGTTATCACCAGCAAATAAGCCCCTTGAGGTAGAGGACATGTTTCTAGTGTTTGAGCGGCCTTCTGTATTCACTCTCGGTGGTAAAATGCTTTGTATGCACTAAAGCTACAAGATGAAATGATTGAACTTAATCTCATTTTACATTACAATGGTCTATTATGCCTTGGCTGAACATACTTTATCAATTATATGAATCACATTGTTGTGGAGCACATAATGTTGGAAAATCAATGATGCATAACAGTATGTGCTATACATTTAGGGGTTTTTATGTTAAGGATGATAACTATTTGGCAGAACAGAAGTCTAGAAGTAAAGCTTCTAGTTAGCAAGAACTTGAAAGTGGCATAGATTTTAATCTAATTCAATATATCCCCAAACTATTAAAAGTTGGAGTAGGCACAATTATGTCTCTGGTGAAGACTGAAGAAATGATTTTTGAAGAAGCTAAAAAAAAAAAATCATATTTTTATTCATTAATACTTTACACATATGTTTCTATTGATATTTAAAAAGTTTTTAAAAATTAATGAAGTGGATCATCCAAGAAAAATTGAGCAATAGGGTAGTGGAAATAGTTTCTTTTTTTATTCTTGTCCATGACAAAATTTATGAAATTTGTTTCATAAAACTCTGTTTTTCTTTGTTTGAAACAACAAATTTTTCAATGAACTCCTCTAAATTGGTGTAAGTGTTGGTAAATTACCCACAAACTTAAACTTAAAAAAAAATAAAGCAAAATTGCTTAAACTTTGGTCCAGATTAAAGCAACACATGTATTATTTTCAGATTTTTCTGATGGTATTTACTAATTGTAGGCAGAAATCTTCAACATGATTGGAGGTGGTGAAGAAAATGCGATTTTTATCTTTTTTCATGATAAAGATTTGAAACTCTTTTCATTGAAACAAACTGTTTTTTTGTGAAGCACTGTAATTTCCACTATGGAGAGCTATTTCACCCCAAACACATGTTTCCTAAGCATCATTCTTTACTGCTTCAAAAAATATGAAATTAACTACAATTAAACCCCAAGATAAAAAATTTGAACAATTTAACTTACAGATCCAAACTGTTAAAGATTGTTACTTTATGCTCCATATAATGCAGAGAAAGTTTCAACCAACATCTTCGGCCTCCATCCTTCCCTAAGGCACAAATTTTTGTTCCAATCAAACTCTCATCAGTTTATGACATCCTTAAGCTCTTATTTTGATAAAGAAGGATCTTCAGCAGACAATTTGTTCATTTCTGATGGAATTTTCCCACTTCTTTGTGCCTGATTCAAAGTATTTAAAATCCAATTATAAAAGTATCTATGTTACAAGAGCCCACATTTTGTAAAGAGATCTCTTTCCCCCTATCACCAGTGTACCTATGCTATGAAGTAGATATGAAATACAAAAAAAAGGGATTCATTTAAGCTTATAAGGATAAATTTGAAAGCCAGGTTTCTGCTGAAGATCAGAAATGAAATAATGTAAACAAAAATTATTAGATTAAGGATTGACAGGAAGATCAGAGGGTGCAGCAGCACAGAGGGAGAGGGGGGAAAACAGACTCAAATATATAACATCTTCTGTCAAGAAAGTCCTATTTTACCAGGAGAGATGATTAAAGTCCTACATCACTGCTTAGATCCAAGGGACTTGGTGGTTATGAGTAAGAGATGTGGAACATCCTCAGAGAACTTAATGGTATATAAATTCACTAATTTGCTAAATTAAAAAAGCTGTTTATGTTCTCTTAAGAAACTCTGAACTGCCCACACCTAACCACCCAGTCCTTTGCAGTGAAGCTCAGCAACTGCAGTGATGTAGAGGCCAATAACCATCCATCCTGCTGAAGAAGCATTTTCTTAAAGTTTTTCATACTTGAATGTTTGATAATGTCTGTGCCACCATGATGCCCTCTGCTATGGAAAGTACTGACCTTCCTCTTTATACTTAACCTAATTATGCTACAAAGTGCCATTTTCTACTGATGTAACATAAGTAGATATTATTTAATTTAATGTGAACCCTAATTAAATATGTTGAGAACTCAAGAAACAAACTAGTGCGAGAAATAGTATTAGGAAAGGGCCTTCTTAAATAAATAATGCTTTGAACATTCAAGGGCCATATACAAACAAAAGAACATGTTTAACAACAAATTATTGATAGTCTTAAACTAAACTTAAGAGATTAAATGAATCAAAATACCACAAGTTTAGAAAAGTGAGTCAATATGTCACTTTCCACATAGTTTACAGTAATGAAACTAGGAAAACGGAAGCGGCTTTAGGCAATTTAAATGACAAGGAAAGGGAAAATGACTCATCACTCATGAAGGCTGTGACGAGAGAAAAACATATGACGAACACTAAAATACATAATATTTCAGTTTTACACCTTTTACATGCTGTAGGGAACGAGTCATGTGGTTCGGGAGGTGTGGTGTGTACATGCCAAAGTTCAACACAAGACACATTTTAGTGTATGACAAATGTTTTTATCTGGTCGTAGCCTTCAACTTTGGCAAGTGCTGAGTCATTTTCCCTTTTCTTGTCATTTATATTTCCACATAGTTTTAGTCATAAGATTGCTGTGGATTTCTCGTACAATTCTGGTTAGTAAAAGTTGGCTGACAAAGAAATTGACGACATTGTTTTGTAACAAGTATATGTCATCCTTAGTGTAAGCACCAATACAATCTAAAAGAGATTTAACTGTAAAATCTTCGATTTAACACACAAAAAATATAACAATTAATTAACAGTACATGGAACAGCAGAGAAACTAAGATTATGAAAAAAGTTCTTAACCAAACCATATCTTGTTTCCGATTCTATCAAACTTCATAAGTTATGGTACAAACCGAGCCATCAATGATGTAGCGTGCACCTCTGCGGGCAACTTTGGAGCGGGACTCCATCAGTTTTTTGAGAAACAGCTTACCACGTTGCAACATTATTGCCTTACATTCAGCAAATGTCTGTAACAAATCAAGAAAGATGATATACTTCTAATTACCGTACAAATAAAATTAAAGTGTAAGTAATCTACTAATAAAAATGAATGTTTGTTTGTTCATTTGTTTGTTTGTTTGTCTTCTATGCATTCCTATACCATTCATCTGATAATGATGAAAATTTTGTGTGTTATTCTGTGTGCCCATGTGAAGGTTTCTGATTAAAAAAAAAAAAAATCACCCACCTTCCCCCATACACCTCTCAATTTTTTTTTAAATGTTATTTATACAAACCTACAGTTTTTATCCATAATCGATGGAACTTCGCACACACAAATTTTAAATCAAACAGAAAAATACTGTTTCCACTTGGTTAACAAAAAATCACCACTTTCCACCATTACCCCCAACTTCATATAAACACACAGTTTTTATTCAGTTTTGATGGAACTTTGCATATGTATACTTTAAAAACAAATAGAAAAATACTGTTTATGTTTGGTTTACAGAGCCTAACCCTTCTCCTCCTTTCACCCTATTCTTAATTTGTCAAAGTGGTTCATACAAGCCCACAGTTCTTATCTGATTTTGGTAGTACTTCACAAACATACAACTTCAAATATGACAGTCTGGTAGCTCAGCGGCTAAGGAGTTAAGTTCCGAACATTTATGTCTCCGGTCGTGGGTTCTAATCCCAGCGAAAGCAAAAAATTTTGAGAGTTGCATAAGACTACATGAGCTATGCCGGAACGTTCTGTGGTTCGGATATTTAATGCGAAATCTACATTTATAAAATGCCAAAAATATGCTAACATTTTTAGAAAATGCTAACAAAATTAAAGGGCACATTAACATCCCTACCACAAAAATGTCTATCCAAAACAAACTCTGCCATTAAAACAGGTCTACCAAGAATATAACTACCATTCAAAATTTCTGTCAAAATGAAATTCTACTAAAAAATTATTCTACTAATAAACAATTCCACAAAATGTTATTTCTTCCATTTACGAACCCTACAGCATGCAACCATTACCATAAACATCTTTACCCCAGGAATCTCTACCAAACGCAATGTCTACCGTAAATATGTCAATCACTTTCTACCAATTATAAGCCTACCATTAACATGCCAACCAAATTTTAAACCTGCCCAAATAAAATTTTATTAGAATAATTGCGTACCCCCAACCATCTTTACCAAAAAAACATACCTTACGGTAACTTGACCATTTTTAACATTACAGAAAAAGAACTCTACCACAATTTAAACCCAGCAGAAAAATCAAACTTTTCTATGTATCATGCAACAAAAACAGAAGAAAATATTAATTAGACACCTATCCTGATATGTTAATTTTATCTTGAAAATTATCTGAAACAAAACTTAAATATACATTTTAGTTAAAAATAAATACAATATATGTTAAATGTTTTATAACAACTGAATTACTTGAATTTGTTTTAAAAAATGTTGTTAAATCCCTTTATGGAGATACCTGCTTTACACTTGTAAAATATATAAAACAATCAACTTAAAATTAACAATACTTATTAACAATTCATTGTGATAGATTATTCTGATAAATAAATGAACAATGCTAAAATTTTATTGCTCTGAGTAAATACAGGGTGGCGCAAAAAGAACACATGGGTATGATATGAGTAGTATAAGTGGTGGGAGTTGAATGTAGGGGTGGGGGATCTGTTGTTTCGTAGGTTAGAGCGTCCAGTTTCAATAGCAATGGCACAGTGGTCCGTGCAACATCACCTTTTCGCTGTTGAATATTTTTTCAAAAGTAATGAATCTGTTACCACAGTTCAACGCATTTTCCAAACACAGTTCAATGTTCCGCGAAATTGTTTGGTTCCTGGTCGCAACACAATAATTTGTTGGGTTAACTCTTTTCGGAAAACTGGAAGTGTCATGAAGCAGAAGTCGTCTAGTTGGCCTCGTACGGAGCAAACCCCAGAAAATGTCGACAGAGTAAGAGCATCTGTTCTTCAAAGTCCTCGCCGCTCCACTAGGCGACAGCTCCAACTCAGGGTTTGTCTCGTCGTTCGCTGCAGCGCATCCTGAAGGATGAGTTACAATTTCATCCTTACAAAATTATGATCATGCAGAAGATTAACGAACGTGATCATGAGCAACAGAGACTGTTTTGTGAGAGAATGCTCGATGTTCTTGCTAATGATGATGTTTTGTTTATGATGAGCGATGAAGCTCACTACCATTTAGATGGTTATGTAAACAAATAAAACTGTCAGTATTGGGCAGCAGACAACCCACAAGAACTGCATCAAACCACACTGCATAGTTCAAAAGTGACCGTTTGGGGTGGAGTTTCAAAAGTGGGAATCGTTGGGCCTTATTTTTATTGAAGAGGATGGTGTTAGTGTAACAGTGAATTCTGAACATTATGTTGTAATGCTATGCAATTTTTTGCAGTCACAACCTGACACTTTAGGGATCAACATGGCAGAGATGTGGTTCCAACAGGATGGAGACACCGCCCACATGGCGAATGATTCCATAGCAGTTGTCCGAGAAATGTTTCCACAACACGTGATCTCACGTTTCGGCGAGATGTGGTGTGGACTCTTTGGAGCCAAGGACAAAACAGAAACATCCACTAACAGAACCATTGTAAATTGAGAAAGCTGAGTGATGCGCAGACTTCCTAAGTCACTGTTGATGTTATCATGGTTGTGCAGGTGAATCTATGTCAATTTATATTGAAGCCTGATGCTTCAGCCATCATTCTGTGGCTTTCTTCAGCTCAGAGCTCAATGAAGGCTGAAATGTCAGGTTTCAAAAAACTGACACGGTTCCACCCAGACGAACAATATAACATGGAGAAAGCTGAGTGTTGGCAAAGTAACAGGAAAAAATGGCTTTTAACAGTGAGCTTGCGACACTTGAGCCAAAAAACTTGCATAGAAACAATTGTGGTGAAGCGCACAATGCTTTCAAAATCCCACCAAACTATTAGCTGTGTAAGCCAATCATACACATTGTTTCACCTGACCAATTTAAGTTAAACCAAACAATTGGAAGACTTCTTAACCACCCTTTCCTTCCACAAAACCACATGGCAAAACCAAACCTAATCTGAACATTATACATTACCTAGTGGTCAGCCAAAGGCATCTTCATTGCCTGCATACCCTCAATATCCACAGAAGCAGCCACTGACGGTATACTCGGTATATTATAAATCAAAGTCTACATGTCCATAGCAGACAGACTGACAAGCAATCTGTTCAAATAATCTAATAATCAAATAATTCTAATATTCTACACTCCAATGATAGTGATTTGATAAAACTAAATCGCATTTTACTTAAGTAATGTAGTAAAGATCTCCAAGATACGATTAATTAATCCATGCATTTTCACGTTTATTTCTTCTCAATCATTTTTATGTGCAACTAGCCTCGTACCCGCGACTTCGTACGCGTGTATTAAGAATTTTTTTGCCAGAATTAAATATAAAAAGTTGTTGGTAACGAAGGATTGGTCCCAAACAATATAGAGTCGGCATAATACGACAGGAAAGCTATCACTATATCATTCTACCGTCGAACCTGCCTCTTGAAGAGAATCAATTTCCAACATATTACTGTCACTATTCGATAAGATTTCAAAATTTCGTGACTACAACTGTTAATCATACTGGAAAAAATATCCTGTGCCCTTCATACAGATATCCTTATAAAATTCCATCACAACGATATAGCCATATAGTCGTCAAAACGTAACAAAAAGACAGACTTACTTCCGTATTTATATTAGTATTACTGTGGTTCACACTCACACACTGACTGCGAACAACACCTGAGGGATCATTATAACGTAAAAAAGTGTACACCTACAAAATTGCAAGACTACCTACGATTTGCCTCGCATTGCACCCCTAACTTTATAATATCTAAAGTTTAACATTCAATCCAAATAACCTACGGCCCAGGCCTGACTCTTACGATGAAAAACAATTTTTTAAAATCTTAGCCTTTACGGAGAATTGAACCGGAGACCACGACATTCGTAAGCAAGCTCTTTAGCCATTGAACTGCCAGTTCACTACACAGAAACACGGTCTGGAGACGTCCCCATCCAACGTGTCTGTCTATCGCCGCATTTCGAAGTTATGACACAACATGTGTTATTTATACAGATAATTTTTCAACCAAATGTAGACAGTATTTTTCTCCTTGTTTCAAAGGATAAGTGTGCAAAGTTTCATCGAGATCGGATGTAAACTGTGGATTTGTATGAAGAACAAACAAACCAACAAACATACATACATTCATCTTTATATATAAAGATTTATGTCAGGCTGAAGAATGATGCCCATTAAGATTCATATCAATATGACATATTTTAATTACAAATTAGATACTTTGACCCCAACAAACGTTATTACACCACCTAACCATAATTCTTTTTGATCAAAAGTTTGCCACATTACATCTTCCATCAGATAGTTTAGAGAATCAAGTCTATTATTATTTGTGGGTTTCATTCATAATTAATTATTCAGTTTATACAATGTTAATACCTCTGCACCCAGAAGAAATGTTTAATTATATTTAGTGCAGTTTTACTAACACAAAGTTAAAAACCATTTAAAATCTTTAATGTCACACATTTCAAATAAATTTTACAAGCTAAAAATATGTGAAACTTTGTGGATGAGTGTCTGATGCAAAAAAAAAAAAATATATCTTTCATTGACAAAGCATAGCAACAATTTATATTGTGATGCGATTTTCCAGATTTATTCTTCTACTCTGGACTAACACAGTCTGAAATACTGTAATGACAGAATTGACTAGTATCTCAACAACTGAATGTCTTAAAACTATTGCGAAATCATTCAAAAATTCTTTTATTTGAGTGAATTTCCTATTTACTTGATATGCAATGACTTTTTGGATAAGATTTCCACTTATGACTAAACAGAGCAACTAAAAAGAACCTGAAGAAAATAACTTTTTAGACATATTTTATGTTGTGCCACAAAAAATTAAGATTTATCTTTTTTTATGAAGGTGAATAACACGCCAATGCAATTTTATTTTGGTGTCGTACACGTTTCGCTCTATTTCAAGAGCATCATCAGTGACATCTGTTAGATATTTATTCATTTGGTTAGCTACATTTGGTTTAAAGAACAATAAAAAGTAGGGGTGAAATTAAATTTACTTACATGTTACTTCAGGGTTAGCTTCTCTGTGTAGGTTTTGTAGAAAACTTCTGAATGTATAAATCACTACACTGCACTGACCAAATTTCACATTAACACTATTATTTTTACTATAGTTATCAAAACATGATAGAGTAAACACTCTAACCACAATGAACCCTGAAATATAAACAAACACACACTCTATGGACTTGTGAAAAACATAGTGTGGTGTTTACTCTATCATGTTTTGATAACGATAGTAACAGCAAATAATAGTGTTAATGTGAAATTTGGTCAGTGCAGTGTAGTGATTTATACATTCAGAAGTTTTCTACAAAACCTACACAGAGAAGCTAACCCTGATGATGGGGTAAAATGTAAAAAAAGTAACATGTAAGTAAATTTAATTTCACCCCTACTTTTTATTGTTCTTTAAACCAAATGTAACTAACCAAATGAATAAATATCTAACAGATGTCGCTGATGATGGTCTTGAAATAGAGCGAAACGCGTACGACACCAAAATAAAACAAAATTCAATTGAATTGGCGTGTTAGTCACTTTCATAAAAAATGAATTAACTTGCAATTGAGGAAATGGCCCACAATATCCAGTTATTAAGATTTATCTATTAACCATGACATAAAATGATATATTTCATAGAAATTTGACAAGTGTGTGGTAATAATAAATGGATTTTCATTGAATGCCACATTATTTATTAGTTTTTCTAAACTTTCAGCTGACATGCTACAGCTTTCTTTATTTTTTTTTTCTTTTTATCTGCTTAACGTCTCTCTAACAGCGAGGTCTTTAGAGATGGGAAAGGATGGGGGCAAGGAATGGGAAGGAATTCGGCCATGGCCTTTTGAAGGAAGCATCCCGGCATTTGCCTGGAGTGATTTGGGAAACCATGGAAAACCCAAATCTGGATGCCCGGATGGGGATTCGAACCGCCGTCCTCCCAAATGCGAGGCCAGAATGCTAGCCATTACATCACCATGCTCGGTCTACAGCTTTCATCAGAATATCTAGTTATTATTGAAAACGACTGGTGGGGAAAGGTAGGTAGTTTGGTACAATAGTTAATAGTCTTTCTTTAGAAAATAAATAAATACAGAGTAAAAATTTATATTTTTTGTCAAATTTATGTACACTATTTAAAGTTTTTCATGTTTAATTATTTAATGGTTGCCTAATCTCCTTGATTACTACAGATTTTAATTAACAACTGCTTCTTTCAATACATTTACATTCAATTTAGGTACACAGATATTATCTGATAACTTGTGTTCTCTCTGCGAGTGAAGGTTTTTTCATCTTTATGGTATTTCTTCCTTAAACTATAGTAAACAATGGAATTATTTTTCCTTTCCTTCCCAAAGAAACATTGATATTTTGGACTGTTCCTTATTCTATTATCGTATGAGACTACTTTATATTTCCTCATATTCTCTCTGTAAATCATATTGTTTTTGCATCACGATTTGCGGCTGCATCTGAATAATCTTCCATATTTAATTTGTGTGTCAGATGAACAGGTCAGCCGATAAAATCACACGCTTTATGATTTAAGCAAACATTTAAAGCAGATAACAAAATGAATTTTACTGTTTAACAGTACCATCTTTTCAATAAAACAAGTATTTCTAGGTTTATTTGTAGTGCATGATACTAGTGGCACTACATAATGAGGTAACTGATGTGAAGATATGCTGCTCATCTTAGATTCATTTATTAAAGAGAAATTAGGTGATGTTTTAATTAACACTATTTAATGACTTAACAGGTTGGTTGATAAAATCTCTGAATATGCACACAGTAAGCAGTGTGTGTAGCAAAAACACCGTATCTAAAGTATATTCATATAGGTGTTTGACTGCTACACCAAATTACAATATTTTTTTTTTTACTCCTCTGTTAAAAAAAGTAATACGGAAGCATCCACAAACTACGTGGCTCGGTCGAAAAAGGGGGGGGGGAAGAGGTTGGGTAGAAAGCTATGCTGGGCCACATGGAAGAGGGAGGAAGTCAGGGGTTTTTCGGAACCAAGCCACATAGCTTTTCATTCATATTATTTGTCACAGTTAAAATAAGGTACAGAACACACAGCAGTATGTGAATTTCTATTTCAGTCATTTAAATATCTCCATATGTAATTTATGATAGTATGAAAAGAGAAAATAGTAAAAAATATCTTTTGGAATCAATAGGGAAAAAGCAACATGTGGGGAGGGCGGGGAGGGGGAAGGGTGTGTTTCCGAGGCAAAAGCCGCGTTAGGTTATGGAAGGGGGAGAGGGTTTCAGGAGGAACCCAAAATGGAGCTACGTAGTTTATCGACACTCCATAACTAGTTCCCGGGGTATTATAAGACAACATATAATCAATTTCTAAAATTATTAAAATTCACTGTAATTTTGTGTTCTCACTGTATTACTCTCACCTCTGTGTCAAGTTTAGCTAGAGTAATAAAGCGCAGAAAGAGCTCACATCCTGACCGTACTGCAGCACCAGGATGTTCTGTAGAGCGCATTGCATCACCAGCAGCACGTAGATTGGAGTCCAATTCTTGAACAGTCTCTGCTGTAAATGCAGAATCATCATAATTGTAACATATTTCAGAGTTAACAGTATCAGAGGAAATATGTTAGTTGAAAGGATAATTTAGATTCTCAATTTTACAAATTCTCTTTTTGAATGTAAATTATTCAGAAACATCTGCACACAGCTATGAACATAAATTTAACTACAAAACTATACACTAATAAACAACTTCTGCTCCTGACTTACTGTAAAAGTAATAAATCGTCTGTGGGGTGTGAGGGTAAGAGAGGTGTGGGGATTGCACAACTTTTTCCATCTATTAAAAGAATGGCACTAACCTTTTGGAATTAGGATTTACTGCTTGCATATATATGATGCATTCTGCACATTCACCATTAACATTTTTCAGAGAAATTATCCCAAATTAAATTAAAAATGGTGAAATATGTGAGTCGCACAGAAGTTTAAAGATAAAACTGCATACAGACATTTTTGAAACAATTAATATTTTTCATAACATGTATACATGCCCTAAATATAGACTACAGAAATAATTTCAAAGTTATCATAGCGTTAAATGGTAACCAATCACTAAAAATCTCGTTCGTATACCCGTAAGTTCCAATGCTAATATATTATGTTGAATGAAATATACTGTATTGTGCAATTACTGCATGAAGAAAAATGTATACGATACACCTACCACCATGCCACCTGTGCCTACTCAGGGCCACTCAACATTTATCATTATTGCAGCTTTTCTGTGAAGTTTGTACGGTAGATAAATAATTTAAGCTGTAAGAGCAACATATAGTAAATAAGGTTTAAATGTAGATGGGGATACCGCTGCCTCGCGACTGTTAACGTGACATCATCGTGACGTCGCGTTCACGTACAGTCGTAAACATATATTGTGACCGAGCGTAGCGAGGTCACAATAATTTAAAGCTGTACAATATCAACATAAACTGATATCCCGAAGGTTGATCAGATGCAGGCGGCCGCTGGTAAGCAGCCGCAGATGTCCAATAACACAATCAGATTTTCAATGTTTCAGGTGAAGCTAGCATTTCATCATCATAGCAATATTTTCTAATATTTCTCTGATGAAATGCTAGCTTCACCTCAAACATTGAACAACTGGTTGTGTTATCGGACATCTGCGGCTGCTTACCAGCGGCCGCCTGCATCTGATCCACCTTCAGGATATCAGTTTATGTTGATATTGTACAGCTTTAAACTATTGTGACCGAGTGTAGCGAGGTCATAATATATGTGGATACTGTACATGAACGCGACGTCACGTTAACAGTCGCGAGGCAGCGGTATCCCCATCTAGAATTAAACCGTAAATAATAGTGTCTAACAAATGTGTGTAACTATTTTCAGAGTAAAATGGACATATTTTTATGGTCCCAATGATTAAGCCGCCACCTTTGCTTGCTTTAATAAACACATTCTTAGGTGATGTTGCCTAAGGGAAATGTGCACCAAATTTCAGACCAAAAGGGCAATTCACTCTATGACTGTTCTCATTTTAGAGGTGCCCAAGTGATATCAATAGAATTTTCATTTTTTTCAGAGAACATCAATTACTGAACTTAATGGAATAATTCCAATAGTTAGCCAAGGATAAAATGTGACAAAATAACCAAGCAACTGTAAAACAAATTATTTACTTCATACGAGCAACTCCACCAAAAAGTATGTACGATCTAAACTTTGTTGTCCGACATACTTCATCCAAATTCGTATCAGAGCTTCACAACCAGGGCACCGCAATTTGATGAAGAATTCTTGGGTTTTATCTAACAGGCAATACCACTCGATTCGTGCTGTTAACGTGACGTCACGTTCACGTACAGTCATCCGCGTAAAAAGATAAGTCTTTAAAGCTGTACAATATCAACATAAACTGATATTCTGAAAGAGGATCAGATGCAGGCGGCCGCAGATGTCCGATAACACAACCAGATGTTCAATGTTTGAGGTGAAGCTCGCATTTCATCAGAGAAATATTAGAAAATATAGCTGAACATCTGGTTGTGTTATCGGACATCTGTTTTTACGTGGATGACTGTACGTGAACGTGACGTCACGTTAACAGCACGAAGCGAGCGGTATTGCCTGTTAGATAAAACCCGAATTCTTATGTAACTCCATGAAACAAATTGAAAGTAAAGAATACATTTTTTAATGTCTCACTTAGTTCTCAAGATATAGAATGTCAAAAAAAGTTATAGGTCTAGTTCGTTGCCCTTTGGTGACGTTTTTCTTCTGGTCCATGCCGCATTTCAACCTGATACAATACAATACATTCATTTTCCATTGATCCCAATATAAGAGACTGGCTCTGTGGGATGTGGAAAGTTGTCAATTAACAGATAAACAATTGCATAACAAAATAATACATCAGCCAGGGAAAAAATACGTAATTGTTTACGGTACCATATATGTTATGACTGTACATCTTGTGGTGTATGTATTATTTTGTTATGGATTTTTTTTTTAATGTACCATATATGCTATGACTGTACATCTTCTGGTGTATGTATTATTTTGTAATGGAAATGTTTAATGTACCATGTATACTATGACTGTACATCTAGTGGTGTACTTATTATTTTTTTTATGCAACTGTTTCTGTAAATTGACAACTTTCCACATCCCACAGAGCCAGTCTCTTATATTGGAATCAATGGAAAATGAATGTATTGTATTGTATTGTATAAAACACCTATTGTGCATTTCCTTGTGGCTTTATGAACTAAGCATGATATCAAAAAAAGAAAAATTATTCTTTACTTTCAGTCTGTCTTGTAGAGCTACAGAAGAATCAATCATCGAATCTGACAAACATTTTCTTCTAATCCAGGTCGCATTCCCACCTCGAGAACTAAGCGAGATAAAAAAAAAATTATATTCCTCACTTTCGATTTGTCTCGTCGAGTTACACAATAATCTACCATCAAATCACAGCGCCACGCCACGGTTATCGTAGAATACCCGAGCTTCACTGCAAATAAAACTTACATTTATCCCTTTCCAAAACGGTGAGTAGGGTTCGAATCGCTGCAATGCCAGCAGATACATCTTCCTCTTTTTCCAGAATACCGGTGAAATATTTTTGAATTTCTGAAATAATAAAACCAAAATATCACCTATTGTTACATTACCATATTGAGTACAAGTATCTCATTCAGAGCCATGCAATACATGGAATTAAAATGGTTTTAAAAGAAACTTTAACATAAAATTCTAGTACGCAAGTGGAGGTGGGGGAAGGGGGGGGAGTGTTAATTGTCCGATGTTAAATACACATACTGAAAACAGAATAGTGACAGCATCGTATTTACCTTCTTTGTCCATTTATTAACTCATCAATACACTTGATATGTTTAAATATCATCTATTTCACTTCACAATGGTCCAGAACACAGGCAAGGACAAAAAGGAGAATACTCTATGTCAGTGTATCAGATCAGGCAATAAAGACGACGATATAGCAGGTATAGCACTATGTAGAGATGGGTCACAAATAACTAAGCGGCTACAAATAACCGTTATTTTAAAAACGCCGTTTAGAAAGTAGCGGCCAAAACGATAACTGGAGTTATTCAAATAACGGTCAGCACTTCCCTCTCTGGCAGCGTTGTAATTGTTCGTCGACCGCCCGCTACGAGTGCATCAGTCACCGCTTATTGCCTCTCTCACCGTTATTAATTGCAATAAATACCACTAGATGACACTACCATCGCAAAATAATAGTTATTAACTACGATAGCGATCACTAGAGGACACCACCTATGTAAACCGCTTTTTTCAACCTCTAACCGTTATTAACTGCGATAGCGCCCAACAGATGTCGCTACTGCTGACGACGTTAAATACTACTTTGCAGGTGTTATTTGCGATAGGGTCCAAAATTTATCATCTCTCTACGACTTAATGACCATTAAACTGGTTTTCAGCATCCACCCTTCCATCAAAAACCACTTGATTATGCTTTTTGTTACAGCTGTGTACATGTGTTATATCGTCTTTGCCAGTTGAAGGCGTTATTAACTTCGATAGCGATCACTAGAGGACACCACCTATGTAAACCGCTTTTTCCAACCTCTAACCGTTATTAACTGCGATAGCACCCAACAGATGTCGCTACTGCTGACGACGTTAAATACTACTTTGCAGGTGTTATTTGCGATAGGGTCCAAAATTTATCATATCTCTACGACTTAGTGACCATTAAACTGGTTTTCAGCATCCATCCTTCCATCAAAAACCACTTGACTATGCTTTTTGTTACAGCTGTGTACATGTGTTATATCGTCTTTGCCAGTTGAAGGCGTTATTAACTTCGATAGCGATCACTAGAGGACACCACCTATGTAAACGCTTTTTAATACCTTTAACCGTTATTAACTGCGATAGCTACCAACAGATGGAGAAACCGTCGAAAAGCGCTAGTATTTCCACAAGTCATTTAGTTTAAAACAGCAAATCATATTTACATTTCAAATTACTTTTATGTACGTCTGAACAACATATTTAAATTGCAGCTGGTCTGTTATTGGGACACATTTACAACATATGTAAAGTATGCTATACATATAACCATAACCACACAAAACTTAATGCGAATTAATAGCCAGACTGAAAAATTGTTTACTTTCAGCAAAGTTAATCTTCTGTATTTGTTGCATATATTCATAAAAACTCATACTACAAATTCATTAGTTTCAAACAGAAAAATATATTAACACGTAATCAAAACTGCCCACTTCGCATTTTTTTTTTTTTTTTTTTTTTTATGGTACGTCCGTAAATCACGTTATACACAAACCGCTAAAGCTGGTCGTGTTAAAATTCTATATTAATTTATCAAGGCATCACTGCGACTTATTAAACAAATACATAAACACAAGTCGAAGGCGTATATAGTGTCTCTGACAGTTACTATGGAAGCCGCTTATTAGGAAGCCGCTTATTTGAAAGCCGCTATTCGTGACGTATCGTTAAACGCTAAATAACGCTAATAAGCGGCTTTTCGTGACGTCAGGGCCGCTATATACGTCACATCCGGTTATTTGACATTTCCGGCTTTTTTCAACAAGAGAAGAGCGTTTCTGAGCAGAGATTTTAGTAGCGTCACCACAGATATTACTTCAGAACAAAATAACTATACGTTATTTCTAACGGTTAAAAAAAGCGGTTAGATAAAAGAAGCAATAACTGAATAACGTATTACTGGAAAAAAGCTGTTTTGCCCATCTCTAGCACTATGCAACAGAACAGAGACGATACAATGTGCAACACAAACATCACAGATACTGGCTCTGAGTGAACAGCAGAGACAATATCGTCAAAGTTGTTGCTCAAAGTTTATAAACTCTCTAAATATTGTCTCTGACAATAAACACTACACCAGAAACAATGTAGACAACTGTATAGTCCTGAATCAAGCAAAAATACTTTTTTAAGACAGCTCATTTCGGGTTTATTTAAGATATCCTTCACACTACAAGTCTATAGCAGAGACAATACAGAGCTCTACAGAAAATGGCAGATTTATTCCCCTTCAATGCCATATATGCCGAGGATGATAACGGTTTTGCTGGTTGACATTTTCTCCTATTGGTGTTCGATGTCAGGAGCGGATCCAGGGGGGGGGGGGCTAGGGGGCTCAAGCCGCCCAAAAGTATCTAGGTCCACCCTTGACACTTTTTTTTTTTAGCTCTACGGATTCGAGGCCCGAGGAGGCTATAAAGACAAACTCAACCCCCCCCCCCAAAAAAAAACCAAACCAAAAACCCTCTGAACCAAAATTCACTAAAGCCAAGCCCCCACCAAACCAAAATCCTGGATCCGCCCCTGTTCGATGTGGAATGTCTTCTCTTTTCATATGTCTTCGTACAGATGTTTTTTTATTGTACAAGCGTCGGTTATATGATCCAATATTGATCAGACATTTGCAGAGCATGTTAACCACCGGACTATCAAGTTAAGTTATATGTAGAATTTTATCACAAGCTCGCACAACCGTTCCTTCAAGGATAGTAGGTCTGTAGCTTCGTAAAGTACAGTGTTAAGAAACCTGCTGCCAAGATTTACCATCCTCTCTAGAGCTCATGGTGAAGAAATGAAATGAAATGAAATGAACTGCTAGCAGGTGGCCGCATAAACTGGGCAGGTGGTAGGAGAATGTTTTAAAATTCTGCACTTGTTGGAGAGAGGACGTACGAGAGAAGTAAAGGAATTGGGTTATAAAACTTTGGTCAGACCATTGCTGGAATATGGTAGTGTAGTATGGGACCCACATTTTTAGTATCAAATACAGGAGTTTGAAGGGGTGCAAAGGAGGTATGCTAGATTTTTTTCTGGAAATTATCGCAGAATTCAATCAGTAACAGATACGATAAAAGAGCTGAAATGGGTTTCATTGCAAGACAGGAAGATGGTAAAGAGGGTCTTGGGAGTGTACAAGGCGTATATTGGCGATGAGGCATGGAAAGATATTGGTGTAAGTATGAAAAGTAGTGTATGAAAGGGAAAAGATGACCATGACCACAAGCTGGCACTCGATTTCAGGCACAAGGGTGTGGGAAGATTCTCTTTTTTAGGTAAGGGCGTCAGGGATTGGTATAAGTTACCAAGGGAATTGATGAATAATTTACCAAAAATGTTGAAAGAATTTAAAGTTAAAATTTGTAGAGGGCAAATGTAGGTGGGTGTAGGAAAGGGGGAAGATGGGTGTGTAGGGAAATTGCCACCGGAGCGTGCGCACCATTGCAATTTAATTAAATATTAACCCCACAATTGAACAAGCATATTTGAGTATCGGCCTTGGCCAGTGGGCAGTGAAATCACACACCCCTTTAAGCTGCGAGGTTACTGCCCACGTTCACTACTTATAGAGCCTGTAGCCTGACACGGGCTCTCATTCGAACGTCCTTTATGTGTGTGAGACGCGTCAGCTACGTATGCCAAAAGTAACATGTGCAATATCTCAGAAGTGAACCATCAAAAAGTCAATGAAATAGAAATAATTACTGCCAAACAGGGAGTGATCTGTTCAGGCCCATAGCATATTATTTCCATTTGGTAGAAGCTGAAGGTCAGCCTGAGATTGCTGGAGGTCCTAACCATCTTGTGACCATAATTTCAAGAGCTTTGGTGGGCGTTTCTGAATCCACCCCTGCCGCACCCAGTCTTCTGCTTTACTCCGAATTAAAACAGCGCGGGGCCCGTAGCAAATGTGAAATAGTTGGGGAGGGGGGCAGAAGGCAAGGGGCCTCCCAGAAGGTGCTGGACCCCTCAGTAGGCGCGGGGCCCCCAGAAGGCGCGGGGCCCGTAGCATTTCCTAACTCTTGCTCCGTGGCTAATCCGGTACTGCACCTATACATGGATCAGCTACATATGCCAAAAGTAACATGTGCAATATCTCAGAAGTGAGCTATCAAAATGTCAATGAAATAGAAATAATTACTGCCAAACTCAACAATTTAACTATTGCATCTGTTTACAAACCACCTCTTTCCAATTCGGCAGCTCCATCACTGCCTCACTACCAAAACCTTGCATATATGTAGGAGACTTTACAGCCGACATACCTTCTGGGTTTACCCAAATACTGATGAAAATGGAGAGAAACCTACTACGTGGTGTGAAAGTTAAGACCTGTATCTCAACTACGATGCTAAAGAAAAGAAAACATTCCATTCCGCTAGATGGCAATCTGACACCAATCCTGACTTCGTTTTTTGTTTCCACAGATGAAAGAAAACCTTTAGTCCACACAAGGAAGTCCTTCAGCATTTTCAAAGAAGCCAACACAGTCCGACACTAATCAGTATTGGTAGTGCAATACTTGTTATCAAATCCAATGATAAACCGAGGTGAAATAAAAGAATGCAAATTGGGACCAATATAGCTCCAAGGTAGATAGTGACCTACGTAGGATACCCCCAAAGGCAAAAAACTACAAGAAATTTGTAGGTATTGTTATCGCTACAGCAAGACAAAATATCCGTTAAGGATACAGGAAAAAATATATTCCATACTGGGACAAATTTACAAAAACCTCCTATGAAAATTATTAAAAAATCTGGTGACCTTGAAACAGGAAAAAGAATATTAGAAAAACTGAATGAAGGGAGGAAACGGAAATGGAATGAATTAACTTCTCAAATAAGCTTTACTTCACTGCAGTAGAAATACATGACTCTCCTTAGAAAACTCGCTGCAACCTAAAACACATGCAAAGAGGAGCCAGAAATTATACCACCGGAAATGACATTACACATCAAAACAAGAGCTGAGAAAGGCCCACCAATAGATCTCGTCATGAAGAAACAGATGGGGAGAGAGAGATGAATGATATGGATAACAACCTCCAAAATAACCCTACTCTTTCTAATCCATACAGTCACAAAGAAGTTGAGAAAAACCATCAAAATGCTAAAAATAAGGAAGGCTGCAGGTTTAGTTGGTGTTTTCCCAGAATTCATAAGATATCTTGACAAGTGGGGAAGAACATGGCTCAAGAAATTCTTCAGCACACTGTAATCATCCCCACGGAATTGAAGATAGCTCACATCTTGGCGATTCTCAAATCAGGCAAACTAGCAGATGATCCTTCAAGCTATGGACCCATTGCACTACTCAGTGTTTACTATAAGCGTATAGAACGCCTCATCCTTAACTGTATTCAAGGAATAATAAATAACGTAACACTAACATACCAAGCAGGTTTCAGACTCAAACGGAGCTGTTTTCAACAATTATTAACACCGACATCATATAACTTGAGGCTGGATTTCAGAAGAAGCTAATGACACCAGGAGCTTTTATCGATCTAATAGCGGCACATGATACGGTATGGCTACTATTTAAACTTAAAAAGCATGTACCCTATAGGAAACTAACATCATTCCTGAAGAACATTCTGACAAGCTGATATTTCAAGGTCACCGTTGGGCAAAAGACAAGTAAAACATTTACAGTAAAAAATGGATTACCTCAAGGGTCAGTACTAGCTCCATTGCTCTTCAACTTGTACACTCGTGATGTGCCTCAGGTTAACGCTCTGACCTCGCATTCCGGAGGATGCCGCTTTGAATCCCCGTCCAGTCAACCAGAATTGGGGTTTCCATGATTTCCCCAAATCACCCCAGGTGAATGCCAGAATGCTTACTTCAAAAGGCCATGGCCAAATTCCTTCCCATTCCTTGTCCCCAGTCCCATACCGGCTCTAATGACCTCTTGAAGTTTGAAATGACACGTAGCTTCTCAAATAAAAAAAGCCCGTCAATAAACTGTTTACTTGGCTTTTATTTCGTGGAAATACTTAAGAAAACCATACATTAAGTTTTACGTCAGATTAATTCCCGAGGATTAAAACATATTACAATAAACAGTCCTGGCACTACACCGACGGAGCTCACCCGATAGCGATTATCGGGAGCTTATATACGCATAATAGAATGCTCTGGACAACAATAAATGCGCCGACAGTTTATTCTGGATCTCTAAAGATTACTCAAAACAAAATAAATTGTACACATTTACAAAGTCAGTTTAAACCATAATCAAATATTTCTTTTCTTGTGGCTTCACGCTTCGTCGACGTCAAGGTTATTAGAGGCGGGATGGGACTGGGGACAAGGAACTGTAAGGAATTTGGTGATGACCTTTTGAAGGAAACATCCCGGCATTCGCCTGGAGTGATTCGGGAAACAATTGAAAGCCCAAATCTTTATGCCTGGACGGGGATTCGAACCGCCGTCCTCCCGAATGCGAGGCCAGAACACTAACCGCTCACCCACCACGCTTAACCAATAAAAATCTTACTTTAGACATTATGACTTACTCAATATCCCTAATTACTCTTTTAACTAATATTCCGTGCACAGCTTTTTGGTACATTCGCAATATTCATTCGGTTTATTCACACCTCTTTCATTCATAAAAATTACCTCACATTCACACAATGATTACACAGATTTACAATTTATCACTTTACTTTACCAGCAGACACAACTGGTCCTCTGATTTACTCCTTCACATCCAAGGATGATGGTCCCTAATGGTCTCATTAAACCAGTTAATCTGTATCTCTCCCATCTTCAAATTCTCAGTAATTTCTTCTATACCTCAGCTACGATTGTCGGAATACCTACCCTTCGCCTCAGTTTTTAATTTACTTGCGATGGAACACACGCTTTGGTGGCAATCCCCTTATTCATCAAATTAACTGTTTTTTATTTTTTAATTATCGCTATAATACGTAATTGAGTACTGTATTAAATTCCTTCACCATCTTCTTTTTCGATTTTCTAATTTTAATTTTGAATACCTTAAGCGTTTTTTGTAAATTATTCATTACTTCTATCGGTAATTTGTTTCAATCCCCGCCACCCTTACCCACAAAAGAAAATTTTTCTACTCCCTTATGCATGAAATCTAATGCCCGCTTGTGGTCATGGTTGTCTTTCACCTTCCATACACTATTCCTAATTCTTCGACCAATATCCCTCCAACCTCCATTACCAACACATGCCTTGTATATTCCCAGCACTCTCTTCACCTTCCTGCTATCCTCCAACGACTACCAATCCAGCTCCTTTATCATATCAGTTACCAGGTCATTATGACCACACGAGCCCGTATCTAACGTATTGAGAAGATAACTGGAGGGGCAAACCATATGCACCGTTTCCCAGGTCTTAATTTAAAACAGTTTACGCTAGAAGTTAAATAAATTGTATACAAACCAGTATTGCAACCTCGTTTGGAATATTGTTCTTCTCAATGGATTAGAAAAAAAAAAAAAAGACACAGAAGAAGGTCCAAAGAAGAGCCGCCCAGTTCAAGATAGGTACTGTCGGAGACATAATTGGCGATACCACTCGGATGTCGATTATACTTCACTCTACACACGAATACCTCAAGGGAAGCATTCAAGATAAAATACACCAGCAATTCACAGTATTTTAGCCATGACTAAAACAAAAAATTTCCTATGCCACTATATTAAAAAAAATATATCCAAAGTGTCTCCCAGAAGAGGGAGATCAAGTTCAGAGTTATATAGTAAGAATAATTTTAAATCATCCATTTAGTTCTAATTATTATTAAAATAACGAAATCACTTGATTTTCGAGCAATGTGATTTTCTTCTAACAGTGATAGCCATAACAGCGTTTTTAATAAACAGCGAATACTTGATTTGCAAACAATTTGCTAACACGCCAACGATTTTTTTATCTTATTTTTTAATATTTATATTGAAGTGATAAGAGAGATTGAAAGAACTAGATAGTATTTTTTAGACTGCAACAAGGTAGAACTATGGTTGACAAGTAGACACAAATATTAAGCAAAAGTAAAATGGATTTTTGCCAAAGTACGAAAACGGTGACCTAAGCCGCAAAATGTAAATTACCTAGCATTTGCCAGATGCGCTGACCCTGGTGTGTGTAGAAATGCTTTAGTGTTTTTATTCAAGTACCGGTACCATATATTCATCTGAAAACTTTCCCTTCTTATAGTTTTTACCTTAGATTCAGTTTTCACATTGTAGCCCGAAAGATTTTTTGTTTGATTTATATTGCAATCCATTATAACATATGAAATATAAGAAATTAACACTACACAGAAACTTATCGGTATTGGTCAATACCTATCGAGAAAAAGTGCATATCGAAGTTGAAAGAAACATACCTTAGACATAATGCCACTAGAAATTTATCATATGCAATAGCGTCACTAGTACAGTCGGCGGCAATTTCTAAACATATCTTCGATGCACACCACAGCAACTAATATAAAATCGCTGGTAAATTTTCGTGATACCATATTAATATATTCCTATGACACAATAACGTATTTAATGCTGCTGCCCAGTTTTCATGATCCGGTGTTAATATATGTAAGTTATGTAATGTCTATTTTACCATTACGTAACCGACTGCTAGTCACCCAACACTACGCTGCAACCATCTTAACTCCAAATTGTCATTGGCCCCTCATAACCACAGCCGGTGACGATTATTAGTGGGGTGATTAGTCGATTAGCCAGGAATGGCAAGCGGTAGGCACTGTAGCCTCTTAACACTTACTTGTATGGAGTGCTGCACACCCTCGAACGTCCTCTCTTCGGCTTGCTTCGGGGTTGGCTCTAACTCCCCTGAAAGACAACTTCTACACGAATGGAGAAAGTCCGTAAATACTTTAAACCCTTTTATTACTTTACGTTAGTCTGAGTCTACACACGCTATGTTGTCCCATGGAGCACTAATCCAGGCGCTGGTAACAGTACTTAGAGCAGTTACTAGAACGTCCGATCGAGCAGATGGAAACACGATCGGAACCGAGTTCGGACCCGGTCGGACACAGCTGGCTTCCTAAACGGACATGGTGGCGACGTCGATCAGTATAACACTTCCGAGCCCCGAGGCCCTCTGAAACCTCGGTTATATAGTACAGCAGTGTACTGACTTAGCAGACCTTGATCGAAGTTCGTTGTCCATTCTAGAAAACTCTCGAGCTGCGAGAGCTACTCAGCATATATCGGTCGTCAGCTTCGAATGTTCCCGAAGCTGCCTGAATGTAAGCGTTCACCCGATACCGCTCGCTCAGTGCTGAATCTGCCTTTGTCAGCGTCTGTCTCGACCACTACCGGTCTCACGATTTACACAGCTGTCTCCTTCACTCAACCTGTATTTCCACAATTTATTACTTTATTCATTTTAATTGTTATTCATTAAATTTGTCCATTACATTTTCTTCCTCCTTTCAGAAAACCAGCTTTGTCCTCAAAGCTAAAAGACTTTTAATGTAATTGGACATTAAAATGCATCCTGGACTTTTGCCCCTGGGTTACAAAGTTTTTACAACAAAAAATGTAAATCATATGTTCAGGTAGATTCGTTGTCCAACCCTGTAGCAGTAAAAGAAGACATTAGTCACATTGTCGTAGATAATTACATATTTTAGTTTGTAACTCGTATGTTAACATTTAGTGGTTACATTGTCGTTTGTGACATTATCTTTACTGGTAGTTGGCATTGTCATGAAAATTTGTGCTGCTGTAGGTGTTTGTGTTTCGGTATTAAGCTTGGTTAATTTATTACAATAGCGTTTATACATTATTAATATTAGAATAAGTACTACTGTTATTGATCCTATAGAAATAAGACTAATGGATTTTACAATAGTTTTATGTCTAGTCTGTGCTCGTATTTCGGTGTCGACTGCTGCTATTAAATGATTATATTTGACAGCATCTCTAGCCTGCTGCAAATGCTTAGCTATTTCTGCGTTGAATATTGTAGGATTGGTTTGGTTCAATTCCAGTAATTTAGAACTATGATATATTTCCTGGTCAAAATGCGGTAATACATAATTAGGAAAGGATAAATTAATCGGAGCAATAGTTTTATGGATTGCTGGTATCACGAAATTCTGTCCTAAGAATTGGCAATGTGTAGCTTGTTCAATTATTCCTGATCCTGATAATTTTATGCGATCAACTGTCTGATTTAAATTTTTGTCCCAACATGTAATTGTTACATCGTGTGGGTATGGCATAGAAAATAACCAATTTTGTTTATCTGCGATAGATATGGATGATCTAATTTTTTAATTTCTCTTTGGCATAGGTTTGTGAAGTTGTTGGAGAAGAACATGGAGGCTTCACAATTCAAAAGTGTTCTGTCATTTAGTATGACTCGGGGACATATAGTTATGCCAGAATTTTGACACTTATCTAAATCTTTGTTATCTAACACTGCATATGCTTTCTGAGTTTGTGTTACCAATAATACTTCTTTCGTGACCCATTCTACAAAATGGTTGGTATGTTTCCAGAAAATTGGAAATGAGTGTATCGCATATCTGTTTAAAACTGAAGCAGTGGTTCCAATAGGTATATTAATTATGATCCTTAAGTGTCCATCCATTAAGGCTACATTTACTTTGGCAATTTGATAGTAATGATATATTTGTTCTAAGGTACATGGGAACAACATGTAACTCTCTGCTCCTAGTTGGCGTTGGATCATCTGTAAATACTGTAGGTATACTTTAGGACTTAAAAGTACGTCGCTTAATTTACCATTTGTCGCTTGAACTAGTGCAATTCTTAATCTGGTTAACTCTAATTTTGTGCTCGTTATTGTCAAAATTAACTGTTGTAGCAATTGTGTGCTATACAACTGTTTGATGAATACTTTTTCTAATTCTCTAAGATTTTGATTTAAAGTGGTTTGAAGTTCAGATACTTTGGACATGAATGTGTTAGCTAGTTTTGAGATAAGATATGTGTTATTTGTTACGGCATTTTGCAAATTTTTTGTAAGTAATACTTGTCTCGAAGCACTGATTTCTAAGTTTTGATTTACTTGTTCTAGGTCTCCCAAACGTAAATTTAGTTCCTTCAAATCGTGTTCTGTTACAGTCCCGAAAATTTTCTTTAATAAGAAACCACCTGCGTTTATCCAACCACGCTTAACCCTAACTCTTCCCGTAGGCAGAAGTTCAACTAAATTTTGGTATTCTTCCTCCAGAGAGGCATACAAAACTCTTAGGTTGGTAACTACAGCATGTGTTATGTCTTCGTCAAAGGAAGGTAAATTCTGAAGAGAAGCATCTAATACTCTAAAAATATTTCTTATCTCTAGGCTATGATTTCGTAATTCTAGGAAACTAATTTGTGCAACAATGGTCCACTCCAAAGGAGAATTTATCACATCATTCTATTTGACAAATATTACGCCATTTGTAAGAGGTCTGATTGTGTAACACTGACCTACGTTTCCACTGTACAGTATCCCTAATATTATTATGACAATAAGGAAATACATGCTTCTAATACCTATCTACTTAACACACAGTTTGAATTTAGGCACCAATGCACAATGACACTAGGTCAAGATCTATTATTCTTATTTCACTAGCCGTTGACACTGAATTTCTAAATACACTAGGAATTAAAGTTTCGATACTTAGTCTCTTGAGTCCTTGAGTTGTGAAGCGATGTGTTGCTCGTTGAGGAAACGCCGCGTTGAGGTAATCTCACGTGTCGTCGTTTCTTGTTTCCGCGCGCGTCAGCTGAACGGTGTGTCTGCTGTCTTGCCTGTGGAACACAATTAACACCAGGGAATATGCGCTTGGTATTACCATCACACACAATATTATTTGTTTGTCTTATCCTTTCTTTTTTTTCTCTCTCTTTTTTATCTCTCTCTCTCCTTTTTTTTTTTTTTTTTTTTTTTTTTTTTTTTTTTTTTTTTTTTTTTTTTAAGTAGAGTAGAGTTTAGCTCAATTATTATGAAAATAAATCTTGTTATTACTAACAAATCTATATTTTATCAATAGTTAAAACTAGAATTTCTGTATTCTATAGCAGTTCATGCTACTACATGCAATTTCACAGTTAATTTCACAGTTATTTCACCGTCCATTTCCAAGTGGTGGCTACCTACATCTTTCTAAACTACTCTAAGCATTATTTGTAGATAGGTAGCTTAGTTTCTCTTCCGCAAGTTATATTGATGTTTGTCGTTTTTTGTTAGTTCTACACTATCACGGACTTTTTGCTGTTTTCGCTCTTGCTTCTGCATTAGATTAGTTTCTTGTGCGTCTTGTCTGCGACTTCGCAAATTGTATTGCGAATCTTTTCGCTGGGGTGGGTGGGTATCAATGGGAGGTCTTGGGTTCATTACTCGACCCTGTGATTTTGAGTTTATGTCAGTGGTATCTTGCCTATGGCTCTGATTAGTTTTGCGCCATATATATGGTTTAACTCTGTTCTTGTGTACTATTAGATCTCTATCAGGCATTCTAATTTTTATTGTAGCTGGAGACACAACGGATATTACTTCAAAAGGACCAGACCAAGAGAAATTGAACTTCGAACATGTTCCAGGTTTCCTATATGGTCTATTTAACAAAATAAAAGAACCAACTGAAATTTCTTGCGGTTTAGCTTTTTTATTATAGGCTTTAGCTTGTTGTGCAAAAGAGGCCGAATTTGCTTTTCGTACACTATTCCAGATTTTACGTAGCTTATGTGCTAAACTTCTTACTTCCGGGTTTGTGATATCTTTGGACATAGGGAAAATTGAAAAAGGTGAATTCATTTCCCGGCCATATAGCACTTCATATGGAGTTTTATTGGTCGACGTGTGAACTCGACAATTATATGCAGATACGATGAAGGGCAAAATTGTATCCCAGTTGTTTTGTGACCTATTTACATAGCAACTTAGGGTCTTTAGGATCGTTCTGTGACATCTCTCGACTTTTCCGTTTGAGTGTGGAGATAATGGAGTCGTCTTTAACTTTTCTATCCCCAACAATTTACATACCTGGGTGAATAGATCCGATAGAAAATTGGTCCCTCTGTCTGAGGTCACTTTTTTGGGAGCCCCGTAAATTAGCACCCAATTTACTACGAAGGCTTTAGCCACGGTTTCAGCTTTCTGATTTTCAATTGGAATCATAGTTAGGTACCGCGAAAATGCGTCAACAATGGTCAAAACATAGGCGTGGCCTTGAACACTTCGCGTGAATGGGCCTGCGATATCTATATGAATTCTTTCAAATGGAGATGTAGTTTCGGGTAATGGTAGTAATTTTTCCCGGTTTCTTGTTTCACCTGCGCGTTTGTTACATAGAAGGCAACTTTTAACATACTCACGCACATCTCGCTGTCGCGAAGGCCACCAGTAGTCCTTAGCTATTAAACGGTTGGTGTTTTTATACCCTGCGTGGCATCCATATAATGAATCATGGTGCAATTTCATTACTAGATCGCGTAGAGATGCGGGTACTACAACTCTGTCGCCTTGTTTTGTTTGCCGATAAAGCACATCGTCTCGCGACACGAAGCGAGGATGCTGACGCCAACGTAAACATTGGTCGTCTTTCGACTGATGTAGCGGTAACTGAGCCAAGGACGGAGGTTGTTGCACTTCTACAGTTCTCACCTTCCTGCTGAGGCCATCGGCATGCCCGATTTCTCGGCCAAGGTCTAACTTCGACCGTAAAATCGTATTCTGACAGTAAAAGCGCCCAACGCATCAGTCTACTCGATGGGTCCTTTAAATTTAAAAGCCATCGTAAAGAATTATGATCGGTAATAGCTACAAATTCTCTACCCCATAGATATGTTCTAAAATATTTAATTCCCCATACTAAACTGGCCATTTCTTTTTCTGTTGCTGAGTATCTCGTTTTCTGCGGGATTTAATTGACGTGAGGCATATGCGATTGGTCTTTTCTCCATTATCGAAAATCTGGGATAAAACTGCACCTGCCGCAAAATTTGAGCTATCTGTGGTAAGTCGAAAAGGTCTGGACATGTCGGGATAAGCTAAAATTGGACGAGAGGTCAATTTTTCTTTTAATAAGTCCATAGCCTTCTGGCATTCTTGTGTCCATTCAAACTTAACTCCCTTTACTAACAGTCTCGTTAAAGGTTTAGCAATCTTGGCGTAATCTTGATAAATTTTCTGTAGTAATTTGACAAACCTAGAAATGACTGTAGTTCTTTAACATTAGAGGGTGGCGCAAAGTCCTGAACCGCTGAAGTTAATCTGGGGTGTGGCTTTATACCATCTTTCGAAATTAAATGTCCTAGATATTCTATCTCTCCTAATGCAAAATGACACTTTTTATAGGATAGCGTCAAGTTAGCTTTTCGGAGCCGCTCGAACACTTCTCGTAGATGAACTAAATGCTCTTCAAATGTCCGAGAATAGCAGATGACGTCATCGATGTATACTTGACAATAATTAGGCTTAATTCCTCTCAAAATAAAATCTAATAATCTTTGGAAAGAGGCCGGAGCATTCCTTAAACCAAATGGTAGACGGCAATATTCATATAATCCGTCTGGGACGCAAAATGCTGTTTTATTTATATCTTGCTCAGATACTTTTACCTGGTGGTATCCCGATCTGAGATCAAGGGTGGAAAAGTATTGACAATTTGCCAGATAGTCCACCGTTTCGACGATAGCGGGGAGGGGGTAAACATCAGGAACAGTTATCTTGTTTAAATGCCGGTAATCAACACAAAATCTGTACTTGATCTCGCCTTCTGGTGCCTTTTTTGGCACGAGTACCACAGGACTTGCCCATGCCGAATGGGATGGTCTGATTATCCCTTCTCGCAATTGTTGATCAATCAGTTCGTCTAGAACCTGTCTTTGCGCAATTGGAACGCGATAAGGTTTCCGCCGAATTGGAGGAGAATCTCCGGTCAAAATCCTATGCTCTACAAGACTAGTAGCTGGTAGGGTTTGTTTAGATGTAAACAAAGTTAAATATTCCTCTAATAACGCTTTTAAACTCTTTTGTTGATCTGCGGGTAAATGTCCTATTTTCTCGTCAAAATTAATCACTTGTTCGGCCGACCCATAACAGACCTGCTTCGCGAAAACATCGCCGTCCTCACCTGGATGAGGTACAGCGTGCCGAAAATCATCTACATTTACTGTCAACACATTTGCTATCGGTTGATTCCGCGGAATTCCAACTGGACAATCACTGAAATTTTCTAATATCACTGGAACACATCTCTTTTCATCAACTACAGTAATTTTAGTTATACACCTTTTCACGTAAACTCTCCTTTGATCTAAGAATTCATTTACCGGTAGAGGGTCTACAATTACAGTTTCTCCTACTTCTGCATTTATTTTCTTAGGAACCTGAATCATAAAAACTTTTCCTGACGATCCTGGAACATCACACACGGCATGTGACTTCAAAATTGGCTGTTGTGGCCGTTTTACAGAAGGTTCCACGTCTGGTACCTCCATTGGACACTTATATGAGCCTTCAAGCTCTACTAGCAGGCGTTCACCTAGGTGATTCCTTAAACCAATAGAACAGTTTTCGAAATCTATAACCGCTTTGTGCTGTTGGAGGAAAGTCACTCCTAGAATGCCATTAAAGTTTGGTCCCATCGAAGCGACAACATACACTGTCGTAAAAAACTCTACTTCATTTATAATCAACTTTATTTCTTTAATCCCTAAAACAGGAATTTCTTTAGAAGAATCTATGCCTGTAATCTTGAAATTTGGAGGATTCAGTCCCTCTTCCCCACATATTTTCACACTTACAAGATTTACACTTGCCCCTGAATCACACAGAAATTTACAAACCTTACCTTCAACTACTGCCGATACTGTGAGATTTATGTCGTTAAGCCCTTGATTGTCCTGGCTACAAGCAACAGGAACGTTTATCGAGGGCAACTCGCCGGGCATACGGTTACCCGCTAACAGTTTTCCGACTTGCCTGACTTACTATTTGGTTCACTGCTAGTCTTATTCTGACCATTACTTGCATGATAATTGTCTCTACTACTATTTTTATGCCAAGGCTTGGGTTTACCTTTATTGACATTACTACCCTGGGAATTTCTATTCTTGTGATTACCCTTACTCTGATCTTTGTGGTTGCATTGAGGACAAGAACCATCAAAATTATTCCTAGGCCTCATAAATTTATTTTGTGATACACTATTATGATACTTTCCCCTATTTTGTGGGTTGTGAAAGCAATCTCTTTGACGGTGGCCCTCCAATCCACATGACCAGCATGTTATTATATTTTTCCGTGCTACAAATACTTGCTTAGGGGGTCTAAATTTACTTTCACTTGCTGACCTATTCTTAACCTGCTCAAAAAGTATCCCAAACTGTAAGGCTTCAGAAAAGGTTTTTGGGCGACGAAGGGAAATGGCTTCATACAACTCAGTACTCACCCCTGCTAAAAATATTTCTAATGCTCTTTGTTCAGCTTCGAAGAGGATAATTTCGTCTTGTTTTTCGTCCCCTGTGAGCTCAAACGTATGCGCGTTCAAAGTTTTGATCCGATCAGCAAAATCCTCGAGTGACTCTGTAGTTTTTCTCTTAACGCTTCGTAATTTCTCCCGATAAAATACCATACTACCCTTGGGTTCAAATCTCTTGATCAACTCCTCTTTAAGCCCAGCGTAAGTTTCAGACAACCTACACATTCGGTCAACCCTTACGTGGCGAAATGCAGACCCGGTCAACCTTGACCTCAAAATTTTGAGTTTAATTTCCGAAGGAAGTTCAAAAAGACTCAAAATATTATCTAATCTTTCGAAAAACTCTATTATGCTCTCTCCCGGTGCTCCACCAAAGGAAATATCTGGTGAAAGAAACGCACTAAGGAGTTGCAAATTTTTTGCATTTTCCTTAGCTAAATTTGCGTTAATAGCTAGTTTTTCTACTCTTTCGTTCAGGTCGGAGACAGCATCCTGAACTGTCTGCCCGCCTGAAGCTGTATCGCCTGAAGCTGTATCGCCTGTAGTAGGCATACTGACTTATTAAATGAGCTGAACTCTACTCACCGAAATCTTATCGCCGGTCCGGAGACGTTCTCTGCTCAGCTGCCCGCTTCGTTCCGCGCCTGTCGGTTGGCAGGTATGCTGTCCGCCTGACACCCGCGATGGTTGCCGCCTCCCGCGTAGTACCACGAGTTCCGCGCCGTGCCGCTGCTGCCGCTGCTCTGCTTGGAGTCGCCGCGACCGCTTGGATTCGAAGTCCGGATCTTGAAGATGTTATGAATTAGCAAGCCAGGGTTCTTCCTTGCTCTTAGCGTCTAGTTGCTCTATTTGCCTGGTTTTTTAACTCTGCATCCAGTTCTTCTTGTAGCCAATTGTTTGCGTTGAATTCATCACCCAATTTCTTGGTACCAATTTCCTCTGCGTTCAAGTCTTCGCCTCGTTTTTTCTGACACCAAAAAATGTAATGTCTATTTTACCATTACGTAACCGACTGCTAGTCACCCAACACTAAGCTGCAACCGCCTTAACTCCAAATTGTCATTGGCCCCTCATAACCACAGCCGGTGACGATTATTAGTGGGGTGATTAGTCGATTAGCCAGGAATGGCAAGCGGTAGGCACTGTAGCCTCTTAACACTTACTTGTATGGAGTGCCGCACACCCTCGAACGTCCTCTCTTCGGCTTGCTTCGGGGTTGGCTCTAACTCCCCTGAAAGACAACTTCTGGACACGAATGGAGAAAGTCCGTAAATACTTTAAACCCTTTTATTACTTTACGTTAGTCTGAGTCTACACACGCTATGTTGTCCCATGGAGCACTAATCCAGGCGCTGGTAACAGTACTTAGAGCAGTTACTAGAACATCCGATCGAGCAGATGGAAACACGATCGGAACCGAGTTCGGACCCGGTCGGACACAGCTGGCTTCCTAAACGGACATGGTGGCGACGTCGATCAGTATAACACTTCCGAGCCCCGAGGCCCTCTGAAACCTCGGTTATATAGTACAGCAGTGTACTGACTTAGCAGACCTTGATCGAAGTTCGTTGTCCATTCTAGAAAACTCTCGCAGCTCGAGAGCTACTCAGCATATATCGGACGTCAGCTTCGAATGTTCCCGAAGCTGCCTGAATGTAAGCGTTCACCCGATACCGCTCGCTCAGTGCTGAATCTGCCTTTGTCAGCGTCTGTCTCGACCACTACCGGTCTCGCGATTTACACAGCTGTCGCCTTCACTCAACCTGTATTTCCACAATTATTACTTTATTCATTTTAATTGTTATTCATTAAATTTGTCCATTACAGTTACTTCGAAACAAGCATAGCTAAGTGCATTTTTCATTCTGGTTCACGGTACTTCCCAACCTAACCACCAGTACACTGCTGTCCAAAAATCAACTTATGTTATCACTGAAAACTAAGTTCCTCATACCTTATGCTGAAAAAAAAGTTTGTGATTTTTTGTTCTTTTCCAGCTTGCGAATCAACCTAACCAGCTGTATTGTCCTGATGTGTGCATTATAAACAGTACCCAAATTGCCCTATATCCCTACACCATTAATCGTAGAAGGATTCGAATCCCTGTCCTGCCATACAGTTTTTGTTTTCCTTGGCTTATCGAAGAAACTCCTGGATAGTGCCACGAAGGTTCCTTCAAAAGGTCGTAACCGAATTCCTTCCTTTCCTTTCCCCCAGAACTTTTTGCCTCTAATCATCTAGACGTTGATGAGGCATAAATACTTAATTAGTACGTATTTCATGCTTTAATATGCGCATTTTCTAAAATATTACTGTGTAAGGAATGTGTGTGTCCTGAATTCAGACCAAATGAGCTGCAATCTTGCCCCTGCTTTCCAAATCTTTTTCACTCATGTGTTTCTTGGACTGCTAAGATGTTGATTTTGAGTTCAGTAGCTAGTTTACCAAGGTATTCACATTTAGCATTTGTTAACTTACTATATTTAGAGAATGAGTGCTGGGTCCAAACGTTCTGGTCTGTTGGCTCTGACAAGTGCCGTTGTTCAGTTTCATCTTCAGATGTTTCATCTTCTGAAGTTGCTGTGTGACCGCGAGAGATCCAGAATCTGGTAAAGTCGCCTATTGTGAATATTATCAGCCATCCTGTATCAGCAGTCCATTGTCCAGGTACACCACAAGGAG